>JAYESA010000018.1:112480335-113101428 GCA_036927795.1 Iris macrosiphon
TTGAATGTCAGACAACATTTGAAGAACTGAAGAAGAAGTTGATTTCTGTACCAATCCTTACACTTCTACTAGGATCATAAGGGTTTATAGTTTACTGTGACGCATCTTGAAAATGACTTAGATGTATCCTAATGTAACAGGAAAGAGTGATAGCGTATGCATCTCGACAGCTTCGAGATCATGAGAAGAACTACCCGACACAAGACTTGGAGTTGGCAACAGTAGTGTTTTTACTCAAATTATGGAGACATTACTTATACGATAATTGGGTAGGGATATTTACGGATTATAAAAGCTTAAAGTATGTATTCACCCAAAATGACTTGAACATGAGACAGAGAAGGTGGTTAGAATTGTTGAAGGATTATGATGTGGCAATCTAGTATCATCTAAGCAAGGCAAATGTAGTAGCAGATGCTTTTAGCATAAGAGGCAGTGTACTTATGTTGACAACACAGAGACATATACTGGAATATTTGTAAACACCCTGATTTTTTAGAATAAATTTTAATATAATATTTCCGAATTTTTGGTATTTTTTGGAAAATAACCAAGGTAATTAAGAATTAAGAATTTTTAAATACAGTTTATTAATATTTAAATATTATGGAAATAATATTTTATGGTGTGCAATGGGAAACCGGACGCAGAATATTTTTCGGTATATTTATTGGACTCCGGAGGAGCGCCGTAGAGCCCTAAAACTATTGGCTTATTAAACCAAACAGCCTATCGGGTCGGATCTGAGCAGAACCCGACCCGAAACCTATTGGAAAGCCCTAGCTACCGGATTTCACTGTAGCAGTATAAATCCCCCTGTCTCGACGAGCGTGCCAAGCCGCGACCCTAGATTCCGCAGCCGCCATCTTCTTCCCTACTCTCGACCCACCCCCGGATCAGCCCTAGCCGGAGCCTGCCAGCGTTCCCTCCCCGTCCGATCCGCTGTGCCACACAGAACCCCGACTGGACCGCGTTTCTCCCCGACCGGCCGTGGTGAACCCCGACCGTCGACTGACCGAGCACTGCTCCGGCCAGTGCGAGCCCGACTGGGCAGTGCAGCCCAGGACCCCGACCGGACAGAACAGCCGAGAGCCGACCCTCGGTGCGGCATCCGCTCGGTGCATTCGGCTGTGCACTCTCCTCCAGGCCGACCTCGACTCCCCGGTATTCGACCGCTCTGGTCAGGTTCCCCAGCCCCGCTCCATCCAGACGCCGCCGCAGCCCTAACCTCGGACACGGCAAACGCGGACCCAGCAACATCCCAGACACAGGAATTCTCGACCAGGATACGGCAAACGCGGACCCTAGCCTCCATCCAGAAAGCCATCTCCCACACTTTTCAGAATCTCAAGCCCTAGGAATTCACTTTTCTCCTCCAAAGCAAGGAAAGCAAGGAACTTGGGTCAAAAAGCCTTGGGAAAGAATAACTTCCATTGGAGAACCCATCTCTATAGGTACAAACCCTATTTCTTTTATTTAATTTCTGTTTTCTGATGTTAATGTCATTAGAAAACCACCCTTGCTGTGTAGTTTCGATTTTAGGGTTTGAACTAGGGTTTAAGTGTCCCCAACATTTGTTTCCCCAATTTTCGTGAACCTTAACCCTAGGTGGTTGCTTATAGACTGATTTCACCCTCCTACGTGTAGGTTAGATATTGATTTAGGGTTTTGTTTTGGGTTTTCAGGAGTTCTTAGTGTGGTTTTCATTTTTGCACATCATGTGTTTGGTGAAATGCTTCACAGGAGGAATTACCCATCTAATCTACTCTAATATTATCTAATTTGATGTATGATGTATGATGGATGTATATATATATATTTATACATATGTATATAGATCTGTTGTGTGATTTGAAGAGGGGAATACACTGTGGGGGTAATGAACTGTGCACAGTCGGGTTTGGTCCAGAACTGTGCAGTGATTACTGTGGTTCTGGGTGTTTGGGTGTCAGTTAGATCATTGTGTAGAAATCTGTGTGTGCCTATGTGAAACTGAATGTACCAGTGTCTAGGTGTTTAGGTGTGTAGTTCTATGTACAGTCAAATTAAAACTGTACCTAGTGTGTGCAACCCGTGAGAATCAGAGAACTTGTGCCAGTGTGTGTGTCCTAGGCTCCTTCGGATTTCAGGATACCTGTGGGATGGTTAGGTATGCCAGTGTGTAGTGAGTGATACTGAGTATCACTAGGTTCAGGGAGAATTTAGGTACATGTGTCTATGTGTGTCTCAATATCAGTATCAGTAAGATTATATGTGAGTGTATCTAGTGATCCTAGGTGACAGTGTACCTATATGTGTATGTGTCTCAGAATAAACCTATGTGAATTCTCTGTGTGTCTAAGTGTGTGAACTGTATGTGTGAATCAGAGTGTGTAGGTGTTTGTGCAGTGAGCATCAGTCAGGTCCTGTGAGTTCAGTTCACATGTATCAAATATCAGGTATTGGAGTTGGTTTGATTGTAGGAGCTAGTTCTGTGTGTTGTGTACCAGTACATTGCATGGTGTGTGTGTGACTGGCCTATGTACCAAAATGGGTATTAATGCCTGTGTACCAGTAGGTGAGTATCCTAGATTTCAGTACAGGATGTGTGCAGTTAGATCCTGTATAGTGTGAACTCTGTACAAAATTTGTGTATCAGCTAGATCATAGTATGCAGAAATTCTGTGTGTGTTGAAGGTTTCTGTGCAGTATAAATATTGAGTGTCAGTGTGAACTTGTGTATGAGAGATGGTTCACTGTAAAGGGGAGATGCATTGTCAGTTATATGTGTGGTGTAGAGGATTCTTTTTTGTACTGCAACAGAAAGTTGCATGGCAACAACTGAACTTGTGTTGCACTTAGAGCAGTAGCAACTGCCTTAGGCTCGGGCAGAGTTGCCTTGGGTAGACTGGAGCAGGCTTTAACCATTGCACAGTTGCATATGGTACCAGTTTGGATTGGCTTGCTATTAACTCAGTCACAGCAAGTCTGCAAGGATTGATATCAGGCTTTGCAGCTGTTGTATCAGCTGAGCACTGATATCTGAAATTTTATATGGATAGTATTATTGATACCTGGGTATGTACACATGTGTGTATGGGCTGTAGCAGTTAACCGTAGCTGGGGGTGTTGGTTTGGGGGTATCTCATACAGTGACAATATCAGTGAGCCTATCCTTAGTTTTGGTATTGGTTAATTGGTATCATGTATAGTTGAGTAGGTTAGATACCAAATAGGTATTAAGTTACTAGTTAAGTTATCAACTAGTATAAGCTAGGTATCCTTAGTATGGTCAATTAGATAAGAATAAGACTAAGGTTGACTAGTGAACCTCAGAAATGACCTAGAAACCTCGTATTTAATTTGCTAAACATGTTATTCTTTTAATTTAATATCTGACATTAATATTCCATAAATAGGTCATTGTGATCCCACTTTGGACATCGATCCTCACGCTTTGCTCAGGACCACAGGCGAGTACATTCTCTGACAGTTTTCATTGTTGATTACTTCTATAAATTGTAGAGTATTACATACTTGATTCCGACACTGTGGATACACGGGTTAGCACCCTAGATCCCCATCATGAGGAGTCGTGATTGGAATCCATCGTGCTAGCTGGGGGATGGGGAACTATTAGTAGATTATGTGATCATATCCAAATCCTTTACAGGCATCATTGCTCACCCCACTTCTCACGTTAGGTGCGGCCTGACCATCTTACATGCATCATAGCTATTATATATGATTAACCTGACCACTACATGCATCATAGCTAACCATATGGTTAGCCTGACCTACAAGAATCATAGTTAATCATATATAACCAGCCTGATCAAGTCCCAAGCCGATCACATGATAAACTGATAATTCAAACACTTAGCTAGATGTCTATTTTATTCAGATTCACCTGTTCCAGCATCCACTACTTATTGTCTAGCATTCACTATTTATTGTTCATTGCAAGATGCTCTATTGCCTATTTCTATTTTCTCCAGTACTTTACATTTCCAGCATTTATTTTCCATCTTGTATTTCTTACACTGTTTATAGATTTTGTCAATTTAATGAAACTGCTATTAGTGCTTGTGCTTCGCTCCAATTCTGACTCGATAACATTTTTCAGAGGACCTGGAGAGCTTGTGCCCCACTCATTACGGCCCAGGATTAGAGGGTGATTTCACTCCAGAAACCCCAGAGGAGTTGCCTAGTATAGAAAAAAATTTACCTGGCTGTTCTTAGATTATTTTTTCTGCATTTATTGTTTTAGACTGAGACTGAGTTGTATTTCATTATTCGTGACTTTGTGAGGTCAGCTAGACCCAGGATTTGAGTTGGACTTATTGTGGTTGGTTTTAATAGAACTCTTTTCTATTCTCATCGTGCCCATTACTTCTTATAGCTTGTGATTGAGTATATTATAGAACTGTGGATTTTTATCATTGTCCTCCGTACGGAGTTGAGACTATTGACAGGATATATTATCTGTTGAGACCTAAACAGCGTTCTACCGCCGATGCTGCGGCGTAGGCTGGACGTACCCATGACTCATGCCCAATTTTCGGGTACGGGTCGTGACACAGGCCGACCTCGACTCTCCGGTATTCGACCGCTCTGGTTAGGTTCCCCAGCCCCGCTCCATCCAGACGCCGCCGCAGCCCTAACCTCGGACACGGCAAACGCGGACCCAGCAACATCCCAGACACAGGAATTCTCGACCAGGACACAAAGAAGTACTCTCTGACACGTGGAATTCAGCGTTCACGGAGCCCTGTTCAGGTATCGTTTTCTCTCGCCTCGCAACTCCGTTTTAGTTTCTATCAGTTTCTACGCGTAGACTGTATAACCCTCTCGGTGCCCGTACAATCCGCTCGGTGCATCGCGTCCTGTGGTGATCACACACCGTGATCCAAAAACAGGAAAAATAATATCCTATTTGACCCCGGAACTGAGTGCGTCCCACCAAACGGGACAACTTGGTCTCACGCGGTCTTTACCAAAGCGTGCGCTTCTTTGATACGGACGTGTGGGATTTCGCAGAAGTCGATTCGGATGTGCGTGCACCCCAAAATCAACGCGTATCCGCGGACACCGTCCCGTATTCGTCCTTTCTAGAATATGCTGTAACTTTGTGTACACACGTCGGATCGAGACGAAACTTGCACCATCAGACTCATAGCAATACGCTGGTCCTGTGAGCCAAGTTTGGTTCGATTCTGAGAATGTTGACAAAAATCGCGTATCGTGGGCCCCACAAGCTCCACTTGACGGGCGATTTTGAGATCGGCTCATCGGAATCTAATTTCGAAAGTTTTGTTGGGTTCGTATCATCGTTCCTGACTTGTAGATACCGAGTTTAAGAAATTTGGAGACCTTTGACCCTGACACCCTTTTCGGTGCAAAGTGGCCCACCTGTGGACCCCGCTTTGGCCCGAAAATGCCTTTTTTGCTCCTGTGTCCAAATTGGACGTAAGAACAGGCGTTTCTAGCTATTTGACATCTTCTGAGACTGTTGGTAATATTTATTATAGCTTTTGGAGTAGTACCTACCGGATCCACTGATACAGGGATAATTGTTGGTATTCGGACATCAAGCAAGTGTACCTTGCCAAACTCTGCAGTATTGTTATATATTTTCCTTGCTTCATTATATTGCTGTGCATGCTTAACCTAGGACCGTATGACGTAATTAGCGTTCGATTATCAGTCGGGTGCCGACACCGTACGCGGAGTTGTGTATTGTCATCTAGAGATGGATATTCGTGACACTTTATCTTCTCGTACTTGTCTTACCAAGTACACTTTGACCCAGGACACTTGACACTGTTCATGAGATAGGATCTTCCCGAGATATTCGTGGTGATTCTGTATAAGATACAGGACTTGACAGAGATACTATACTCCTAGATATATTATGACTTATTGCATTAGATATGATCTCGCTTGCCATGGACATGAGACGTTATGGTCATGATATGCGTGGTTATATTGGGTGGGGAGAGACACACAGGCTATAGGCTGATCATATATATACACCCCTATTATTGTAAGGCACAAGACTCTGAAGCCCGAGCTTGGCCCATTACTCATTATTACTGCTACTACCGGCTCCCCGACACTGAGCTTGTAGTGGCTTCAGCCTGAGTTCTAGTGCTGCTCTCATCTTACATATCACTTAGCTGGTTATTTAGTATTCCCTTATTGTTCCATCTATTGCTGGAGAGACCCACAGGCTACAGGTTGACTATGTTATGCCGGCTACTCAGTCTCCCGCTGAGCTAGACCACCTCATGATATCACTGTTACCGGCTCCCCTACACAGAGCTTGTAGTTATTTCAGCCTGAGCACTATTGATGTTCACTCTTGTATTTTACACAGATATTTACATACTTGCCCTATTTATTCTATTTATTTTCTGTACTGTATTTATTTTGGATCGAGCTTTCTTGTACCTTGCTACGTCCCCTGAGGACCTGGATTCGGATTATGTCCCCAGGATTTGAGGACGAGATCTATCCCGAGGTATACGGGACTGCAGCAGAAGCTGATCCAGGAGCTGTACCGCCATCCGAGGATGAGGTGTTAGCTGAAGACTTTTCTTGAGCATCCATGTTTCATGCTCAGTATTTATTCATTTATTCCAGTCATTTATTTCTGGTCTATTGAACCATTGTATTAGATATTTATCGAGTTGTTCCCTGAAGTACTTTGTTGAGACTAGCTGATGATTTACATTCCTTATTTATTCTGTGGATCATATTTTATATCTTTGTGTGGATGAGTTTAGTTGTGCCATATTGTCGTAGACTTATTTTTATAGCTTAAGTATACTCTGATGGATCCATTAAATTGGGTTTGTCCATCGGTGCGTACTGCTGGCCATTGCCACGTATCTGGTCCCACGGTATTTTGGGACTGGGGCGTGACATAGTTTTTGTGGTGGCCCATGCGGGTCTACGACTAAATCGTTCGGTTTCAACTTAGGGACCAAACCAGCCTGCCCTAAGGAAAGGATAAGTTCTAGGATCTCATCCATTATTTAACCCATTGTTGAACTCTATATCGAACTCAAAATTGTTACTTGATTTGCATCCTGTGTTGATTCCTCTGTGCGTCTTACAGTTTATCTTTTGGTTGCAGAGTAATGGATCCCAGGAACGGAGACGAGATTCCTTTGAATACGCCACAAGACGCTGTGGTTACTTATATAGACGGAGTGACCCCAGGGAATGGAGGACAAGCATCGCAGAGCGATCAAACCGGTCAGCCTAATCCAAGGTTCCGGAGAGATGACATCCCACCTCCACCACAGTTTACTCCCCAGATGCCAATTTTCCCGTCAGGACAAGCCATGGATGGGCAACAGATATTCCAGATGATGTATGCTATGATGCAAGGCCAGCAGCAGATTCAGCAAGAGGCCCATCGGCAGGAGGCCGAGTATCTGAGAACCAGCCTGGTATCCGCATTGGAGCAGGCAAATCCACCAGCGAGGCGATCGACGACGGGATCTATCACCGACTTCCGTCAGCTCAAGCCTCGTACATTTTCTGGTAAAGAGGGGCCAACAGAAGTTCATGAATGGCTCACAAACATACAGCATCAGTTGAAAGCCGCTGAACTTCCGAGAGAGAAGTGGATGACTGCAGTCAGAATACAATTAACTGAGAATGCACATCCCTGGTGGTTAGCAGAGGAGAGGAGGCTCGGGCAGGACCGAGTCACTTGGGAAGAGTTCTCCAGACTCTTCCGAGAGATGTATATTCCTACAGTAGCACGGTCAGAGCTCAGAGACAAGTTCAACCGCCTTATCCAAGGCAATACGACAGTGGAAGAATACAATGCGGAGTTTATTCGCCTCAGTCGCTTTGCCCCAACCTTGATTGCGACAGAGGAAGAAAAAGATGAGAAGTTCTTTGACGGGCTGAAGTTCGAGCTTCAGAGATTGATTGGATCGGTCGCACCTACATCTTATACCGACGTTCTCGCAGCAGCACGACGCATGGAGCGCGTCACTAGAAGGGAGTTGAATCTGAAGAGGCCTATCAACTCAGCACCATCCAGGACAGCACATGGAGATTCAGCAAAACGGCCCCAGAGGAGTATGCCAGAGAGGACAGCATACAGGGCCATATCTCTCCCTACTTGTCACCACTGCGGCAAGATAGGTCACATTAAGAGAGAATGCAGACGCAAGTTGGGACTCTGCCTTGCTTGCGGGTCCAACCAGCATCAGACCAGAGACTGCACCGAGCGCAGAGAGGGAGCACCGAGATTAGCGTTACAGGCACCACGACCAGCTTATCCAGCCGTAGGAGCACAGCAGGCAGGAGCTGGAGGAGTTAGGCCACCAGTCCCAGGAGGGAATCATCAGAGACCACCCCTGGCACCACAGGCAGCTATATTTCAGCAGGCTCAGCAGCAGAGAGGCCAAGCTCAGGGACGAGGCCAGGCATTCACATTAGCTGTTGAGGAGGAGGCTACAGCAGACGAGGTCATCGCAGGTACTATTCTAGTAGCTTCATTACCAGCTGTAGCATTATTTGATTCTGGAGCATCGCATTCATTTAAAGCAGCTAGCTTTGTTGCCACCCATAGAGTAGCTACCGCACCCCTTCCGAAGATAAAGAGAATTCTTACGGAAGATAGAATTATTCCGGTTAGTGACGTCTGTAGATCATGTTCTGTAGTAGTTTGTGGAAGAAAAATACGAGCCCAATTTCTAATCTTTTCTATGCCTGACTATGATGTTGTACTTGGTATGGACTGGTTGAGTCAGTATCATGCGACTCTTGATTATCGGCTTAGAAAGGTTATATTTAGACCGCCTGGACATCCAGAATTCGAGTTTCTTCGAGGAGCAGTAGAGCAAGGAGTTCAGCCTACTCTTAGGGTACTATCTGTAAAGGGGAGACAGGTTACCCAAGAGTCATATCCGAATTTATGGATGTATTTCCTGATGATCTTCCAGGTTTACCACCTGATCGGGAAATCAAGTTCACAATAGACTTAACTCCAGGAGCAGAGCCTATCACTTCATCAGTATATCGGCTGGCACCTAAAGAGTTAGTAGAGTTGAAAGAACAGGTTGATAATCTTCTGGAGAAGGGTTTCATTCGGCCCAGTATTTTACCTTGGGGAGCACCCATATTATTTGTGCCGAAGAAGGATGGAATAGTACGGTTATGCATTGACTACAGGGCATTGAATACTGTAACCATCAAGAACAGGTATCCCTTACCACGCATTAATGATCTATTTGATCAATTGAGTGGTGCAAGGGTATTCTCGAAGATTGACCTTCGATCCGGCTATCATCAGATCAAAGTAAGGAAGAAAGACATCCCGAAGACAGCTTTCAGGACCAAGTATGGACATTATGAGTTCTTGGTGATGTCGTTTGGTTTAACCAACGCGCCAGCAGTGTTTATGAGCTTAATGAACAGAGTCTTTCATCAGTTCTTGGATAAATTCGTGGTGGTGTTCATTGATGACATTCTCATATATTCCAAGAACCACAAAGAGCACGAGGAGCATCTCAGAATCGTGTTAGAGACCTTGAGACAAGAGAAGTTATATGCCAAACTTAGTAAGTGCGAGTTCTGTATGGACAAAGTGCCTTTCTTGGGACATATCATCTCAGGAGAAGGACTTTCAGTGGATCCAGAGAAAGTTGCGGCAATAGAGACTTGGCCTACACCCACATCAGTTGCAGAGGTGAGAAATTTTCTCGGACTTGCGGGATATTACCGAAGGTTTATAGAAAATTTCTCGAGGATTGCCGAACCGATGACGAAGCTGACACGTAAAGACCAGGAGTTTATATGGACAGAAGACTGCCAGAAGGCCTTCGAAGAATTGAAGAGAAGATTAACAACAGCACCTGTCTTGACTCTTTCTTTAGGGTCAGAAGGTTTTGTTGTTTACAGTGATGCATCAGGTAGTGGACTAGGGTGTGTTTTGATGCAATATGGCAAGGTCATTGCTTATGCATCGAGACAGTTGAAGGTCCACGAGAAGAACTATCCAACACACGATCTGGAGTTAGCAGCAGTTATATTTGCATTGAAGATTTGGAGGCACTACCTTTATGGGGAGAAAGTAGACATCTTTACATATCACAAAAGTCTGAAGTATGTATATACTCAGAAGGAGCTTAACATGAGGCAGAGGCGTTGGCTTGAATTGATGGTAGATTTTGACATAGATTTGCAGTATCATCCGAAAAAGGCGAAAGTAGTAGTAGACACACTGAGCAGAAAGCCTACGGCTTATTTCTTGACGATGTAGCCCGAGTTATTGAGAGATCTACATGAGCTTCAGATAGAGGTTATTTTACCAGGACAGAATGGCTTGATGGCTAATCTTGAAATCAAGTCATCACTCGTGGAGAAGATTAAGGAGGCATTGCCCACCGATGCTAGATTTAGAAGATTGAAAGAGAGGACAGAAGCAGGCATACAGACAGGACTTCGCATACATGAAGACGGGACATTGAGGTTTGGGAATCGCCTGTATGTTCCAAATAGAGAATTGAGACAGGAGCTAATGACTGAAGCACATAGCTCTATGTACTCTGTTCACCCAGGAGGAACCAAGATGTACCGAGACTTGAGACAGTATTACTGATGGCATGGAATAAAAAGGGAGATTGCAAGGTTTGTGGCCAAATGCTTAGTATATCAGCAAGTAAAGGCCGAGCATCAGAGGACTGCAGGTATGTTACAGCCACTTCCTATACCAGAATGGAAGTGGGAGCATATCACGATGGATTTTGTCACAGGATTTCCAAGGAGCCCCAGCGGCAGAGATGCAGTATGGGTTATCGTGGATAGACTCACTAAATCGGCACACTTCTTACCATTTAGAGTTGGACAGTCCACAGAGGTACTAGCCAACATGTATATGCGATATATTATCAAATTACATGGAGTGCCTGTTAGTATTGTATCGGATCGAGATTCGAGATTTACCTCTCATTTCTGGAGAAGCATGCAAGAGAGCCTGGGCACCAGACTCAAATTCAGCACAGCTTACCACCCACAGACAGATGGCCAATCGGTGCGTACCATTCAGATCTTAGAGGATATGTTGCAATCATGTATGCTAGACTTTGGAGGATCTTGGGAAGATCATTTGCACTTGGTGGAGTTCTCCTACAACAACAGTTATCAGGCCAGCATTCAGATGGCACCATTCGAGGCATTATACGGAAGGAAGTGCAGATCGCCTATATGTTGGAGTGACGTTGGTGAACGTCAAATACTGGGTCCAGAATTGGTAACGCAGACAGTGGAAAAGGTGAAACAGATTCAAAATTATCTACGAGCAGCTCAGGACAAACAGAAGCATTGGGTGGATACACACATGCGTCCCCTAGAGTTTAAAGAAGGAGAGCACGTGTTCTTGAGGATTTCGCCCACTCGGGGTACTATCAGATTCGGGAGCAGAGGCAAGTTGAGCCCAAGGTATATTGGGCCATTTGACATTCTAGAGCGCGTTGGTGAGGTGGCTTATTGTCTTGCATTACCTCCATCCTTAGAGGGAGTGCATGACGTATTCCACGTCTCACAGCTGCGAAGGTACGTGACCGACCCAAGTCACGTATTCGATCATTCAGAGATCGCAGTAGGCCCAAGCTTGAGATTTGAAGAACAACCAGTTGGCATCCTCGACGCCAGTGAGAAGACATTGTGGGGACAGACAATCAGACTGGTTCGTGTAGCATGGAAACACCATTCTCCTGGCGAATCGACTTGGGAACGAGAAGATAGTATGCGCCAGCGTTACCCCCACTTGTTTGAGGAGGCAGTTGTAAACTAAGCAACCTTGTATTTCCATAATTCTTTCTGTAATAGCTTATTCTTTGATTGCGAGGACGCAATCCTTTTAAGTAGGAAAGATTATAAATACCCTGATTTTTCAGAATAAATTTTAATATAATATTTTCGGATTTTTGGTATTTTCTGGAAAATAACCACGGTAATTAAGAATTAAGAATTTTTAAATACAGTTTATTGATATTTAAATATTATGGAAATAATATTTTATGGTGTGCAATGGGAAACCGGACGCAGGGTATTTTTTGGTATATTTATTGGACTCCGGAGGAGCGCCGTAGAGCCTTAAAACTAGTGGCTTATTAAACCAAACAGCCTATCGGGTCGGATCTAAGCAGAACCCGACCCGAAACCCATTGGAAAGCCCTAGCTACCGGATTTCACTATAGCAGTATAAATCCTCCTGCCTCGACGAGCGTGCCAAGCCGTAACCCTAGATTCCGCAGCCGCCATCTCCTTCCCTACTCTCGACCCACCCCCGGATCAGCCCTAGCCGGAGCCTGCCAGCGTTCCCTCCCCGTTCGATCCGCTGTGCCACGCAGAACCCCGACCGAACCGCGTTTCTCCCCGATCGGCCGCGGTGAACCCCGACCGTCGACTGACCGAGCACTGCTCCGGCCAGTGCGAGCCCGACTGGGCAGTGCAGCCCAGGACCCCGACCGGACAGAACAGCCGAGAGCCGACCCTCGGTGCGGCACCCGCTCGGTGCATTCGGCTGTGCACTCTCCTTCAGGCCGACCTCGACTCCCCGGTGTTCGACCGCTCAGGTCAGGTTCCCCAGCCCCGCTCCATCCAGATGTCGCCGCAGCCCTAACCTCGGATACGGCAAACGCGGACCCAGCAACATTCCTGACACAGGAATTCTCGACCAGGATACGAAGAAGTACTCTCTGACATGTGGAATTCAGCGTTCACGGAGCCCTGTTCAGGTACCATTTTCTCTCGCCTCACAACTCCATTTTAGTTTTCGTCAGTTGCTACGTGTAGACTGTATAACCCTCTCGGTGCTCGTGCAACCCGCTCGGTACATCGCGTCCTGTGGTAATCACACACCGCGATCCAAAAACAGGAAAAACAATGCCCTGTTTCACCCCGGAACTGAGTGCGCCCCGCCAAACGGGATGACTTCGTCGCACGCTGTCTTTACCAAAGCGTGCGCTTCGTTGATACGGACGTGTAGGATTTCGCAGAAGTCGATTCGGATGTGCGTGCACCCCGGAATCAACGCGTATCCGCAAACACCGTCCCGTATCCGTCCTTTCTGGAATATGCTGTAACTTTGTGTACACATGTCGGATCAAGATGAAACTTGCACCATCGGACTCGTAGCAATATGCTGGTCCTGTGAGCCAAGTTTAGTTCGATTCTGAGAACGTTAACAAAAATTGCGTATCGTGGCCCCCACAGGCTCTACTTGACGGGCAATTTTAAGATCGGCTCATCGGAATCCAATTCCGAAAGTTCTGTTGGGTTCGTATCATCATTACTGACTTGTAGACACTGAGTTTGAGGAATTTAGAGACCTTTGACCCTGACACGCTTTTCGGTGCAAAGTGGCCCACCTGTGGACCCCGCTTTGGCCTGGAAATGCCCTTTTTGCCCCTGTATCCAAATTGGACGTAAGAACAGGCGTTTCTAGCTATTTGACATCTTCTGAGACTGTTGATGATGTTTATTACAGCTTTTGGAGTAGTACCTACCGGATCCACTGATACAGGGACAGTTGTTGGTATTCGGACATCAGGCAAGTGTACCTTGCCAAACTCTGCAGTATTATTATATATTTTCCTTGCTTTATTATATTGCTGTGCATGATTAACCTAGGACCGTGTGACGTACTTAGCGTCCGATTATCAGTAGGGTGCCGACACCGTACGCGGTGTTGTGTATTATTATCTAGAGATGGATATTCGTGACACTTTATCTTCTCGTACTTGTCTTACCAAGTACACTTTGACCCAGGACACTTGACACTGTTCATGAGACAGGATCTTTCCAAGATATTTGTGGTGATTCTGTATAGGATACAGGACTTGACAGAGATACTATACTCCTAGATACATTATGACTTATTGCATTAGATATGATCCCGCTTACCATGGACATGAGATGTTATGGTCATGATATGCGTGATTACATTGGGTGGGGAGAGACACACAGGCTACAGGCTGATCATATATATATACCCCTATTATTGTGAGGCACAAGACTCTGAAGCCCGAGCTTGGCCCATTACTCATTATTACTGCTACTACCGGCTCCCCGACACTGAGCTTGTAGTGGCTTCAGCCTGAGTTCTAGTGCTGCTCTCATCTTGCATATCACTTAGCTGATTATTTAGTATTCCCTTATTGTTCTATCTATTTCTAGAGAGACCCACAGGCTACAGGTTGACTATGTTATACCGGCTACTCAGTCTCCCGCTGAGCTAGACCACCTCATGATATCACTGCTACCGACTCCCCTACACAGAGCTTGTAGTTGTTTCAGCCTGAGCACTATTGATGTTCTCTCTTGCATTTCATACAGATGTTTACATACTTGCCCTATTTATTCTATTTATTTTCTGCACTGCATTTATTTTGGATTGAGCTTTCTTGTACCTTGCTACGTCCCCTGAGGACCTGGATCCGGATTATGTCCCCAGGATTTGAGGACGAGATCTATCCCGAGGTATACGGGACCGCAGCAGGAGCTGATCCAGGAGCTGTACCGCCATCCGAGGATGAGGTGTTAGCTGAAGACTTTTCTTGAGCATCCATGTTTTATGCTCAGTATTTATTCATTTATTCCAGTCATTTATTTCTGGTCTGTTGAACCATTGTATTAGATATTTATCGGGTTGTTCCCCGAAGTACTTTGTTGAGACTAGCTGATGATTTACATTCCTTATTTATTCTGTGGATCATATTTTATATCTTTGTGTGGATGAGTTTAGTTGTGCCATGTTATCGTAGACTTATTTTTACAGCTTAAGTATACTCTGATGGATCCATTAAATTGGGTTTGTCCATCGGTGCATACTGCTGGCCATTGCCACGTATCTTGTCCCACGGTATTTTGTGTCTGGGGCGTGACAATATTTGCAAGAGATGGGCATTGAAATAGTGCTTCCACGAGATACATGGATGTTGGCCAGTTTATAAATACGGTCTACCTTGGTGGAGAGAATCAGGGCAGCTCAGGCAGAAGATCTGCAGATTCAGAAGCTTCGGACAGAATGCGAGTCTGGTCTTATGAATGAGTTGACGATTCGTAAAGATGGAACACTGATATTTAGAAATTGTCTTTGTGTGCCAAGTGGAGATATCCGACAAGAGGTGGTAACTGAAGTACATAGTTCCCAATATTCTATTTATCTAGGAGGCACAAAGATGTACCAGGACATTAAGCAACATTTCTGGTTGAATGGGATAAAGAAGGAGATATCACAGTTTATCTTCCGATGTTTGATATGTCAACAGGTGAAGGCAGAGCAGCAAATACCGGTGGGATTACTACAGCCTCTCCATATTACAGAGTGTAAATAAGAGCATATTATGATAGATTTTGTGAACGGTTTACCTAGATCCCCGACTGGTCGAGATACAGTTTGGGTGATAGTAGATCGTTTAACGAAAGTGGCACATTTTCTTTCTTTAAGAGTAGGACAGTCTATAGAGTAGTTGGCAGAAAATATACATGAGGCAAATAGTAAGGCAATGTTGTGTCCCAGTGAGCATAGTGTCAGACCGTGATACTCGGTTTACTTCTTATTTATAAAAAGTTTGAATGAGAAGTTGGATACTTAGTTGAGGTTCAGTATAGTCTACCATCCACAAATATATGGACAGTCAAAGAGAACCATTCAGACTTTGGAAGATATACTAGGAGCTTCTACCTTAGATTTTGGTAGGTCTTGGGAGAGTCATCTACACCTGGTAGAATTCTCCTATAATAACAGTTATCTGGCCAGTATTGAAATGGCACCCTTCGAGGCATTATATGGCAGGAAGTGCAGGTCACCATTAGCATGTGATGATATTGTTGAGAGAAAGATATTGGGACCATAAATTATTACTCAAATAGTAGAGGTGGTAAGATTGATCAAGGATCAGATTTGGGTTACGCAGGACATGCATTATCATTGGGCAGACCAGTACCGTAGACAATTAGAATTCTCCGTCGGCGACCACGTATTTCTGAATTTTTTTTCCACCCATGGTGTCATTAGATTTGCTGCCCGCGGGAAGCTTAGTCCTTGATACGTAGGGCTATTCGATATTCTCGATCAGATAGGGGATGTTGCTTATCGCCTTGCCCTTCCACCTTCGCTTCATGAAGTACATGATACATTTTATGTATCTAAGTTGTGTAGGTATATCCTGGATCTGAGCCATCCTCGATCATTCTGAACTAGTCGCTAATATCGACTTATCCTACGAGGAACAACTCGTATCTATTTTAGACTAGAGATAGAAGGTACTCAAGAACCAGACTATCTGTCTTGTTCGTGTCGCTTAGGGTCATCACTCTTTGGGGGAGTCAACGTGGGAGCGCAAGGATAATATTCGATCTCGGTACCCGTACATATTTGACTCGTAAGGTATATTCTTTCTTATGCCTTCGTCTCTTGCATTCCGTGATCGTTGAGCACCCATGTGATATGATGTTGCTCTTCTTCATTTTGTTGTGTGATTGCTTGCATGTATAGTTTATTGTAGTTAGTATAGTTCTCGTCTTGATATTTCTACTTGCCTTGGCTTGAATTTCGAGGACAAATTTTTTTAAGGTGGGTAAAGATGTCAAGCCCCCTTCCTGGCGCACTTCTGGCGCATTTCCTACTTGGCACACTTTGGAGCATGACTGCTTAACCGGCCCTTGTTTAGATTGGACCCGAGAGGCTTGGGGGTGAGATAGGTTCGGATGGGGTTAGAGGTGTGCGACTTGGATTGATCTTGGGGATCCAAAGGTCCCCATATCAACCCTAAACTTATATATTCTCATCTCCTTCTCTCTCCTCATTTATTTTCATTCTCTTCCTTATCTTTCTTCATAGGAAAGTACATCTTGCAAACATGAAGAACCATTAATCTTTCATGATATATATTTTTATAGTTTCTTATATATTGTTAGCTTATATTATTTTTAATGAGTTCCTTTACATCTTTAATTCTTGTTATTTTTGGTTTTGATGGATGGAGTGACATAGATCTGAGTTCATGATCTATGGGTTTCATGACGGTTCTTGTGTTTTTCTTAGGAATTGATCTCCCAAAACTTAGTACTTTTGGAAACTATTTGGCTCATATTATAGAGCATTAAATTTTACTTAACTTTGCCTTTGATTTTATTGGATTTGGAGTCCAACTGAGTTCAGTGCTGAAACTCTGAAGGATACACCAACCAAGGTTCCTGCCCGGGGAAGAAGAATAATGGATGCAGAAAGTGTGCATTTCCCTTGTTGGAGCAAAAGTATGCCAAATACACCCTTGGGCGCACTTTGTACTAACCCACTCTCTCTGCGTATGTCACTACCACATTTCTAGATGAGGGTATTTTTATCATTAGAATATTATTAGTTAGTGATTTAATATTATATATTATGTTAGTAATTAATTATATTATGATGTGCTATTTATTTATTTATTTGTTAGTGGGCTAGCCTATTGTTATTTAGACTTGTCATTAGTGGACCCATTAGTTTATCATGACCCATTGAGCCCAACATTGGACTAGGCCCAATTAGACGATTCCCTTAATTAATTAAGGAGATTAGTTTAGTTCATGATGAATTAGAAGCTTCATAATATAACCCTCCTAATTAAACCTCTTAACTAACTAGTGGGGGCATTGTGGTCATTATGAATTACTTGGAGAAGGGGTTAGAAGGGGCCGGCCATATGAGAGGGGAACACTCTCTCTCCTCTTATTACTTCAATCCAAATTTAGATCCCCAATTTAGTTTTTTCCCAAATTACTTTATTCCTCTACCAAATTTATCCAATTGACTCTTATTCTCTCTCAATTTTCATCAATTAAGAAGCATTGGAGCTTGAATTGCAAGGAGCACTTGGAGAAGGAGGAATTGGCAAGAAGCTTGTGTCCGGATCGTGTCCAATTGAGTGATTTATTGGGAATCTATCTCCCAATAGGTAAATTCTGAATTCCCTCCATAATTAGACTCTAATTCATGCATTTGACCATTATGAAATCTTTCTTGGTTTAGATCTATCCATAGGAACAAGAACTAGGTTCATATGACTTGTATTATGGTTTATACATAGGTTTTTATGTCCAATTAGGGAAAATTCTGAGATTGATGCATCAAGTGTGTGTCATGAGACCAATTAGATCTAATTAGACTTAGATTGAGTATGGGATGCTAGATACTTGTCCATAATTAGATACGAGTAGGCCGTGTCATGATATTTTATGACACATATTGATTTGGAGATTTTTTCTTCGACACGGGGGTCTACACATGTCATATTTTGCTATGAGCACATAGATGAGTAACTAGCACTTTGTATTGCTCCTAATTATGATTTTAGATATGTTCACATCATTTATGGAGAGTTGGGTGAGGTTTGGATTGAGTACCAAGGGCGTATCACCAGTGTATCATAGATCTAGTGTGATACAGATGTAATGCACTCCTTGTGTTTGATATTTTGCCATATGCGTATAGTTGAGTTTCTAATTGGTATTGTTACTCTTGTTATATATATATATATATATATATATATATATGTGTGTGTGTGTGTGTGTGTGTGTGTATGTGTGTGTGTGTGTGGTATCAGTCATTGTATTGGTTAGAGGGTGTGTTGTCAGATGTATCAGTCATTTGGGGGTTTAAGGTGACTTTTATAGTGTATTTAGTAGAGGGGGACTATTTTTTGTATAAGAGGGTTGTGTTGGTTGCTTATGCACTACAACATGGAAAGGGGAGAGCAGCAACAGGGGTGTGCTACTGTGTTAGACACAGCAACAAGGGGAGTCGGGCAATGCAGGGTATGTTATGTACACATCAATGTATGAAGGAGAAGTAGCTGTGAGGGTGATGTTGCAGTGGACAATGGGCTGCACAGTGAATGTGAGTTGCACACAGTAGTGTGTCATGTAGGGGAGGTCGGGCATCGGAGAGCAGCAACTAATATGGAGCACTACAACAGCAAACAAGGGAGTAGCGGTAGCCTGTTGGCAGTAGGTAAGTGTTAAGTTAGTGAGTTAGTAGATGTCAGTCAAGTATATAATATTGAAGTCAGTATATGTTAGTTGATTATTAGTTTCAGTTAGCAAGTAGAGTTAGTTGTTGTTAGTTTAGTATATCTATTAGTATATGGTTAGTTGAGTTATTGTGATTAGTAATAATTAGTTATATGTTAAGGTATCTTAGTTAGTGTAATAGTTAGTGTATATGTTAGTATGGTTAGATACTAAGTTCTAGTATTACCTTGAGATACACCAAGGTAACTTTGGGTATGAGGTATCAGCGGTATTTGATAGTGGGTATCAAGAGGGTAGCTAGGTAGTGATACCAAGATGTCTCAAAGCCAAGGTAATCATATAGAGTTAGTTTTAACTATAGGGTAACTAGTATATAATGTATTATTGTGTATCTTGTGATACTATATAGCTATGATACTCTAGTATCATAATATAGCTAATATAGCCTAGATAAGTAGTGTATGGACCTAATAACTTAGCTATAGGCTAATACAACCTAGAAATAGCTACTTTGACCAAGTTTGACTAGTTTGACCTAGAGTTGACCTAGTTTGACTATTTTGACTTAGAAATGGCCTAGAAAGTATATTTTGACTCATTTAGCATATTTATCATTCTTTACACCTATTGACATAATTATTCATATGTAGGATTGTGTGATACCAGCTTGAGCACCGAGTTACACCACTTGCTCAGGACCAGAGGCGAGTACATTCTCTGACAGTTTTCTGTTTATGATATCTTCTATGTTTCTTGTATTTAGTGTAGATATTCTTAACTTCTTAACACATGGTTACACGGATTAGTATTTTCTGGATTCCGTCATGAGATGTTATTTCCTGTGAACCCTGTGCATGTCCTGTGATCTTGTATATGGATATATCCCGATTCATGAGAAGATTAGCTCATTTCTCATAGAATCCTGTGTCGTAGCGTGTCATGGTTGGATTCACTATACCAGTAGGGGGTGAGGAGTATTAGTTAGATATGTGATCATACCCCTCCCTGTGCATATCCCTGTGAGTATTAATTATATACCTCACATATGATTAACATTCCATATTCCTGTGCAAGTTCCCAAATCGATCACATGCCGAAGCTAGTACTCACTTATTTAGTTGTATTTCTTGACTCTTGTATATAATACTCATCTCTTGTATTATTTATATTATTTTTATATCCTCTATATTTCTTGCTCATGCTCTATTTATCTTGTATATTATCTCTATTTATTATTATATAGTCTTTGTTATTTATTTGGAACTACTATTAGAGGTGTGCTTCACTCTAATCATGATTAGATATATTTTTTAGATGATTTAGATGACTTAGTATCCTACACACTATGGACCTCAGGACGTAGTTGGTGTAGAGTTGGAGATGGTGGCTCGGGAGGAGCCGATACCTGGAGATGATCAACTAGTTGCATATAGTTATACTTTTGTACAAGATTGTCTCAGTTATACATTTTGGCATATATTATATTTGAGACTATTGTGCCTGTCTATTAGACTTGGATATGAGTTGTATTGTGACTGTGATTCATTTTCTTCTTCTATTCCATATCGTGCTATGTCTTTCTCTAATTTTATTGTGATTGAGTATTGATTATCATATTGTTTCCCCATTAGGAGTTAAGATATCTTGATAGGTACATATATTGTGTGAGATTTTTAGATAGTATTGTTGACCTAGATAATGTTCAACCGCCATTGTTGCGGCGTAGGCTGGACATACCCACGTTCTCGTACCCTTACACCGGTACGACTCGTGACAGCGTACCCTGAGTACTGCACCCTTTTCCTAGAAATTGTGCACTAGTGACTCTAAGAGTTATCATTGGGTGCACTTTTGAGAGAAAAAACCCCTGGCGCACTTTTGGTGCGTACCCTTTCAAATATTTCCTTTACCAAGAAAAGTGACCTTTCCATATTAATCAAATGTTGTTGATTAGCACACTTCTCTTAGTTGGCGCACTTTGGCTCTCTGGCGCACTCTTCTTTCTTTGTTTCCATACAGACGAAGCTTGGTTAGTTTCTTGATTGTTGTGCTCCTCGACAGGCGAGCTTCTCGACTGTCGTGCTCTTGTTAGAATTTATGGTTTGTTTTTTAGCTGTGCTTCAGTTGACGGGTTAGTCGGTTGGACAGTGTACTACGTTTGTGCGCCAACCCCTGACTAGCTGATTTGTGCACCAACCTTCATTCTTGCATACTTTGTAAGAGTGCGCCTAGTTCCTTGTGAGCGTGCTTTTGTAGCAAAGTATGTCGAGCTTGCTTTTGTACGCCTAGACTCGTTTGACTTTGAACGTAAACTTTGTGCAGAAGGAATGCTTTCTTGTGCGCTCATTTATAAGAGTTTTTCTCCCTTATTAAGAATAATATCTTCCTTCCTTACATTGTGCGCCGAGACGTTCCCGGGCGTACTTTTGTATGTTGTGCGTCATTGCTTGGTTTGACTGTTTGTGCGCGGTTTTCTTGATTATTGTAATTGCTTGTTTCCTTAGGCGTATAATTGCTAGAGATGTGGATTTCTCTTACTTGCTTACTGTATTGACCATAATGAGTGGTACTTGATCATGAACTTGATGACTAGAATTGTCTGACCATGAACTCGACTAGAATGACATGATCAAATGATTACAAGACTGGCCTGATTACAAGAGGACCTGATTTGGGCCTGTTATGTATACCTAACCTGATTACTTTATCTATGATGATATACTTGAATGCACTAAGAGTGCCTACTTGTTATACTTGTGAGTAGTCATGCCACTTGATCATTCTTGCTATGTGATATATATATATATATATATATATATATATATAATATTAAGTGATTACTTCCTTTCATGAATTTGGTAGTTGGCCAGTGATCATGACCGTGGCTAGGTTGATATTGATTGTTGTATCACGCTTGGATGAATCTAAATTGAACTCTCAAGTGACAATAAAGATTCGTACCTAGCGTGTACGTACTTAAGTACGACATTTAAGGAGGAATGTTTGTTTGACCACGACACGAGATTCCATTTAACATAGGGTTAATTAGGCAACTAACTTGTAGAGAATAGGAAGGGAACAAGATTATGAGATCATGCCTACCAGCCACTAGTCATCGCGTGTTGGGTTAGTCCCCACCAGATACTGTATATCATCTGTACTAGCAGAGTACAGTATCTGATTGTCACGACCCGCACCCGGTTATTCGGGCACGAGTGCGTGGGCACGTCCAGCCTACGCCGCAGTGTCGGCGGTAGTACGCTGTCTAGGTCATTTTTTGGGGTCAATAAGTATCTATCTCATCCACAATAACGAACATGTAAGAATAATCACAGGAAATAGGAATGCCAAGATTTCATAATATTTAATCTGTGACAACCAATCCACAGTTAATACAAAGCCAGAAGATAAATCGGGGACAAACCCGAGTATATGCTGAAAGGAAAAGAATAAGTAGCTACAGCTAATTGATCCACAGAAGTAGCCTCCTGGGTGGGAACTGGCTCCTCATATGTGTCACTTGCTAACTCATAGTGACCATAATAGGTGGGGGCAAAGTTCTCACCATCGACTAAAACAACGGATCCAGTCAGGAAAGGAGCAAAGTACACAATGCACAACAAGATTAAACTAAATATTTATGGCAATTAAAATATTGAATATCATGTTAAGAAACAGCATACCAGAACATCATTACCTCAGAGTTAAAACTGTAAGCAGGAATATGAGAAACAGAAATAAATGAGACAGAAAATGAAACTACAACAGTCAGCAAGATGTATAACAAGATCTAGAACTATCTGTGAACTTGTGTTTGTTTTAGAATACATAGTTGGCATGTAGGGGTTTATAAGGCTAATCCGGCCGTCATAGACGGCTATTAAACATGAATAATCGAGATCCGGCTGATGGACAGTCGTGTACCAACAGCTATTAAACAATATAGGGGGAAGGGTAAACTACATGCCTCCTAGTATTCTCCCACCCGACACGAAAGCAAGACATAAAAAACAGTATCCAAGACATGAATTCCAGTATTCTAATACTACGTGTAATCATCAAGGGTACTAGTAGAGCAGGGAATTAACTATCACAATATAAAGATTAAACTTGAAGTGCAGGTACTTGCCTGTTGTTTGGATCCGATTACTAGTTTTTCGGGGAAATAAGTCCAAATGCTGAAATAGACATTACCATCACGCTCAGAAGATGTCAAATAGCTAAAAACGCCTGTCCTTGGGTCCAATTTGGAGACAAGGGCAAAAACGACAGTTTCGGGTCAAAATGGGGTCCGCCGTTGGGCCCGCTTTGCACCGAAAAACGTGTCCGGGTCAAAGGTCTCCAAATTCACCAAACTTAGTGTCAACAGGTCAGGAACGCTGATACGAACCCAACGGAACTTCCAGATTTGGATTCCGATGAGCCGAACACAAAATCGCCCGTCGAGCGGGGCCTGTGGGGCCCACGACACGCGATTTCGTCAACGTTCTCAGAATCGAACCAAACTTGACCCACAGGACCAGCGTATCGCTACGAGTCCGATGGCGCAAGTTTCGTCTCGATCTGATGAGTGTGCACGAAGTTAGGGTAAATTGCAGAAAAGGCGGATACGGGGTGATGTCCGCGGATACGCGTTGATTCCGGTGTGCACGCACACCCGAATCAGCTTCCACAAAAACTCACACGTCCGTATCGACGATGTGCACGTATCTGTGAAGACCGCACGCGACCAAGTCGTCCCGTTTGGCGGGGCGTACTCAGTTCCGGGATGAAACAGGGTCTGGTTTTTTCCTGTTTTTGGATCGCGGTGTGCGATCACCACAGGACGCAATGTCCCGAACAGTTTGTCCGGACACCGAGAGGGTCATACAGGCTTCACAACGTAATTTACGGAATCAAAAATAGAGCTACGAGTAAAAAGATACACGCACCTGAAGGGGACCCGAAAAACCGGGCAAAATCGTGTCCGACACGACACGGACACGATGTCCCGTGTCCGTGTCCGACACAGGGGGGGTAGAAATTAGGGTTAGGGTTTGGGGATTGGGCGGCGGAGCTCCGGCGGACGGCACGGCGGCGGGGAGGTCGTCCGGGCTTGGGCGGCTCGGGGCGGCGTCGCCGGGGACGGGCGGAGCTGGGGTCTGCACGGCGGCGCTGCGCCGGTGGGGTGCGTGGAGCGAGGAGACGGCGGAGGGATCTGAGGCGGTGGAGTCGACGGCCGGGGGGGAAATTTAAAGGGAGAGTGAGGGAGAGGGTGGCGCCGGGCAAGGCGGAGGGGCCGGTGGGTCGTGGCGGCCGGTGCGGGGGGTTGGTGGCGGAGCGGAGCAGGCGGAGCGGCGTGGCCGGAGGCGACGGCTCCGCCGCGAGACGCGGACACAGCTGCGTGGGGGGGAGACGGGCTAGCGGGTCTCGGGTCGGGTCTGGCGGATCCGACCCGACCCGCTAGGGACTGGGCCGGGCTCGGGCCCAATGGGCCGGGCCGGGCCGCTGGGCTGGGTGAGAAATAATAATAATAATAAAAAATAAATAAATAATAATAATAATTAATTAATTAATTAATTAATTAATAAATAGTTTTAGGTGATTTAAAAATAGGTCCGGGGTCCGATAAATTCCAGAAAAATTGCCCTAAGTCCAGTTTTCCATTTTACACCCAAAAATATTATTTTCATAATATTTTAATATTATTTATTATCAATAAAAAATTATTTAATAATTAGAAATCCTGATTTTAATTACAGAAAATTTCCAAAAAATTCCAGAAAATTGCGAAAAATCCCAATTTAAAATTCTTGCAAAAATCTGGGGGTTTACAATCTACCCAACTTATAAAAATTTTGTCCTCGAAATTTAAAATTAAGCCAAAATCTGTTAATCCTTCACGTACATCAATCGCAATCTCCTTGCGATGATTTAAAACCTAATCATGTCCACTGCAATCACTTCAAGGTTAAGACGACTACTCGTTCTAATAAAATTTAACCTATGGTTGTTACTTTTTACTTCCTCAAATTATCCACAGGCAGATTTTAGATTAAGTCCATATAGCATTTTCAAGATTTGCACATGACTTTGCCTCACGATTTTAATTATCCTAATTTCCTCTAGAAGTGATTTGTGTCCAACAATATCCCCATTCACAATGGTATGCTTCAAAATTTTAAATTTCATTTATCTCCTCAATAATCCAACTAGGTAGTCCAACCACCAATTCGTAATTTGTAATTCAAATCGTCAAATTGAAAAATCATTAAATTGTAGTCCACCCATGTTCAAGTCTGAAATTCTATAATTTTATCTTATAAATTCACATTGATGATTTTACCTTCATTTATCATAAACCTAAGATATAACTATTGGGTCCTCGATATCAATTCACTAATCATCTTAGTCACTTCCTTAATTTCCTAAATTAGGATGGCTTGCTTCTTACTCGGTCACAATCCAAAGATATTCCTCTCGAGTTGACAAATACATCGCTACCCAACTTAGAGTTTACCCAACATCACAAAAGACTATATACCTTAAGGAAATATTCCTTAATATGCTTACCTACGTCATTCAATCCCCGAACTTCAACGCCGATCATGTCACATATGATATGTCCTCAATTACGAAAGTTCAATCCCCAAGTATGTGATCGGCCTATGTGGCATCTCTAGTACTATCTATGTACTAACTTATACCAGGCACGAGATTTCGTCTTTCCGAAATAAGGGGAGACGAAGGTCAATAATAAAGAGTTCAAGGGTGGGGTGATAGAATAAAAATATCGGGGTCAAGGCATTTTAAAGAATTCAAGTGGGAATTGTCAAGCGATTTGTGGATTGAATCCTATCTCGGTAATTCCTATTTACCTGCTCGTATTAATACAGTTATGCTCAGACATGTCTAGGGCAGGTTTACTAGTCAACTGTATATCTCAATCCACGTAAAGTATTATTTCGAAGGGCGAATCAAGCGCACTATGGTTGATCAGACCGTAATACACTGATTCTGAAATGTATCATTGTGGGCCTCCCCAATAATACACTTGTCATGAACAAGCTCGATAAAGAGTAAGCTTGCAAAACTAGGCTATAGAATAGCAGCATAAGTCAAGGTGTTACGAATATAAATACGCTAGAGGATGATGAAAGGAGCTACAATTTATTTTAACACACAAAACAACCTACAATAAGCTCAGTAACAAAAGATTTACAACCTCTACAGTTATCCAAAAAATATTCCAGGTTATTAGCAAGTTTAAAGTTTACTAGGTTGGGGCTGAGGTCACGAACCAGTAGGCACAAGCTAAGACAATACTAGAAAATGGTATCTACGAAACACTTACGCGCACTAGTTACTCTAAGAGTCTGCACGTCCTCCACGGTCATCGCGTAAGCTTGTCAGTGTTCTTGAGGTGGTGCCCTCTGCTGCGCTGCTGGGGCCTGGCCTGAACTGGAACTTTTGTGCAGTGCGCATCTTTGAGCAGCAGGACAGTCCTTCATTCGATGTGCCGTTGATCCACAATATAGACAGGCACCTAGCCTCTTTCTACAATCCTGCCAAATGTGACCTTGTTTTCGACAATAGCCACAAGTGGGAGCTTGTTGGTTCTGTCCTTGAGTTGGATTCATCCGTGGTCGCTTTGCAGCTTTTTCCTGTTGTGCTTGGTCTGGTGCTGACGCATACGGCCGCTTCCGGCTGGACTCGATCCTTGTGGTGCACTCCACAGGTCGCGCTGCAGTAAGAACGTCCTCGCCGAAGATAATCGCATTTGAACTGCTTGGCTTCCGTGACTCCGAGCTAATTCTGTCGATGAAGTTCTCCGCTTGGTTTTGCTGAGTTTCTTGTTGAACCTTCTGATAGGCTTGCATCATTATGTAGAACATGCGGAACATCTGCTGTTCGTCCATAGGCGGTCCCGGTGGGAAGGAAGGCATCGGTGGAATAGGCTGTATCGAGGGTGGAACGCCATCTTGATGGATTATTGAGGCAGGCTGACTTGCTTGACTGTCCTGTGATGATTGGCCTTCACCGACTGGCATCACATCGTCTTCTTGGGTAACCACAACGGTTTGTGGGGTTTCTGCATGAGCCGCGTTGCTGGCTTGTGGGTCCATTTTCCTGTATCAAAATAACCAATAAGAGGCACACAGGAATCAAGGCAAGATGCAAGTTCATATTAGTTCGAATACGATACAGATATCAAAAATGATTCAAGCAAGTGGATGAGATCCTATAAACTTATCCTAGCTTTATTGCAGGCCTGTTCGGTCCCTGAGTTGAAATCGAACAATTTAGTCGTTGACCTGCATGGGCCACCACAAAAACGTGTCACGACCCGCACCCGATTATTCGGGCACGAGTGCGTGGGCACGTCCAGCCTACGCCGCAGTGTCGACGGTAGTACGCTGTCTAGGTCATTTTCTGGGGTCAATAAGTATCTATCTCATCCACAATAACGAACATGCAAGAATAATCACAGGAAATAGGAATGCCAAGATTTCATAATATTTAATCTGTGATAACCAATCCACAGTTAATACAAAGCCAGAAGATAAATCGGGGACAAACCCGAGTATATGCTGAAAGGAAAAGAATAAGTAGCTACAGCTAACTGATCCACAGAAGTAGCCTCCTGGGTGGGAACTGGCTCCTCATATGTGTCACCTGCTAACTCATAGTGGCCATAATAGGTGGGGGCAAAGTTCTCACCATCGCCTAAAACAACGGATCCAGTCAGGAAAGGAGCAAAGTACACAATGCACAACAAGATTAAACTAAATATTTATGACAATTAAAATATTGAATATCATGTTAAGAAACAGCATACCAGAACATTATTACCTCAGAGTTAAAACTGTAAGCAGGAATATGAGAAACAGAAATAAATGAGACAGAAAATGAAACTACAACAGTCAGCAAGATGTATAACAAGATCTAGAACTATCTGTGAACTTGTGTTTGTTTTAGAATACATAGTTGGCATGTAGGGGTTTATAAGGCTAATCCGGCCGTCATAGACGGCTATTAAACATGAATAATCGAGATCCGGCTGATGGACAGTCGTGTACCAACAGCTATTAAACAATATAGGGGGAAGGGTAAACTACATGCCTCCTAGTATTCTCCCACCTGACACGAAAGCAAGACATGAAAAACAGTATCCAAGACATGAATTCCAGTATTCTAATACTACGTGTAATCATCAAGGGTACTAGTAGAGCAGGGAATTAACTATCACAATATAAAGATTAAACTTGAAGTGCAGGTACTTGCCTGTTGTTTGGATCCGATTACTAGTTCTTCGGAGAAATAAGTCCAAATGCTGAAAAAGACATTACCATCATGCTCAGAAGATGTCAAATAGCTAGAAACGCCTGTCCTTGGGTCCAATTTGGAGACAAGGGCAAAAACGACAGTTTCGGGTCAAAACGGGGTCCGCCGTTGGGCCCGCTTTGCACCGAAAAACGTGTCCGGGTCAAAGGTCTCCAAATTCACCAAACTTAGTGTCAACAGGTCAGGAACGCTGATACGAACCCAACGGAACTTCCAGATTTGGATTCCGATGAGTCGAACACAAAATCGCCCGTCGAGCGGGGCCTGTGGGGCCCACGACACGCGATTTCGTCAACGTTCTCAGAATCGAAATAAACTTGACCCACAGGACCAGCGTATCGCTACGAGTCCGATGGCACAAGTTTCATCTCGATCTGACGAGTGTGCACGAAGTTAGGGTGAATTGCAGAAAAGGCGGATACGGGGTGATTTCCGCGGATACGCGTTGATTCCGGTGTGCACGCACACCCGAATCAGCTTCCACGAAAACTCACACGTCCGTATCGACGATGCGCACGTATCTGTGAAGACCGCACGCGACCAAGTCGTCCCGTTTGGCGGGGCGTACTCAGTTCCGGGGTGAAACAGGGTCTGGTTTTTTCCTGTTTTTGGATCGCGGTGTGCGATCACCACAGGACGCGATGTCCCGAACAGTTTGTCCGGACACCGAGAGGGTCATACAGGCTTCACAACGCAATTTACGGAATCAAAAACAGAGCTACGAGTAAAAAGATACACGCACCTGAAGGGGACCCGAAAAACCGGGCAAAATCGTGTCCGACACGACACGGACACGGTGTCTCGTGTCCGTGTCCGACACAGGGGGGGTAGAAATTAGGGTTAGGGTTTGGGGATTGGGCGGCGGAGCTCCGGCGGACGGCACGGCGGCGGGGAGGTCGTCCGGGCTAGGGCGGCTCGGGGCGGCGTCGTCGGGGACGGGCGGAGCTGGGGTCTGCACGGCTGCGCTGCGCCGGTGGGGTGCGTGGAGCGAGGAGACGGCGGAGGGATATGAGGCGGTGGGGTCGACGGCCGGGGGGGAAATTTAAAGGGAGAGTGAGGGAGAGGGTGGCGCCGGGCAAGGCGGAGGGGCCGGTGGGTTGTGGCGGCCGGTGCGGGGGGCTGGTGGCGGAGCGGAGCAGGCGGAGCGGCGTGGCCGGAGGCGACGGCTCCGCCGCGAGACGCGGACACAACTGCGTGGGGGGGGAGACGGGCTAGCGGGTCTCGGGTCGGGTCTGGCGGATCCGACCCGACCCGCTAGGGACTGGGCCGGGCCGCTGGGCTGGGTGAGAAATAATAATAATAATAATAAATAAATAATAATTAATTAATTAATTAATTAATTAATTAATAAATAAATAGTTTTAGGTGATTTAAAAATAGGTCCGGGGTCCGATAAATTCCAGAAAAATTGCCCTAAGTCCAGTTTTCCATTTTACACCCAAAAATATTATTTTTATAATATTTTAATATTATTTATTATCAATAAAAAAATATTTAATAATTAGAAACCCTGATTTTAATTACAGAAAATTTTCTGAAAATTCCAGAAAATTGCGAAAAATCCCAATTTAAAATTCTTGCAAAAATCTGGGGGTTTACACTGATTATATTATTGTATTACATAATATAATATTTAAAGGCACAATAGCCCTATGTGGGATCAATGTATCACTACATACTCGAATTATTGGCTCGGCTAGCCCTGCTTTGCAATGGCAAGATTTGAGAATCCCTATATTTTGCATTCTGGGATAACCCAAACACAACATATTAAGCCATGGTATATGCTTGGCCGCTTAGCGCAAATCGAGTTTTGTTTGATGAATCAATCACTGAAACTATATTTGAGATTCGATAATTTTTCTGACTCCCACCATCTGTTTGATAGCCAGGAAAGTTGTCTATTATGGCATGATGGTTCAACCCTTGTCCTTCTTTGGTTGTGGGGTTGCGATGTTGTGTTACGACATGCCATAGACTTAAGATATATTATATTATTATATTTTAGTCTGTTCCTGTTGTATATTTTGCTTTTTGTTAGTGGAACTAGGGACATGGACTGCCATGGTATGGTGGTTCAACCCTTATCCTTGTTTCGTTGCGGGGTTAGGTTATTATGCTACGACAAACTGTGAACAAAAACTACGACACAGAGACTTTGGCTGGTCCATAATCAAAGGACGTACTCTATTTTGACATGACATGGCACTCCTTGTCCTTGTTTGGTTGTAGGAGTGTCGCATCATTTCGATAATAGGGCATGCGCCATTGGTTCTTTGTTCATGCATGTACATGCTAGGTCTGGTTTTGATTTTTCATTCGTGCTTCCTTGTGGTACTTGCTATTTGGGGTCTACCTCCACTAGTTTTGCATGGCCAGGTTTAGAGCCAGAGCCCGATGATCCAGCTTATCTTTCCACTGATGGCGCGCACCAGACGGATGGCCGATGAGGGACAGGAGTAGGTTTCTTCTTCCATGTTCGTTATTATACATTTTATTCTTTTGGGGCGTTTAGCCACCGATACTTGTTAACATGCAAGTCTGGACACTAGTTTTCCTACATGACTGAAATTAATCAGACTCTAGTTGATCTTCGTTATGTAACTTTTGATACTCCTCTAGCCTAATATTTTGATGGCTAGACTTCTAAACCATTTTTAGGGAGCGTTTGGGATGCCTTATTGTTTTATCTTATTTGTTCTATGCTTACTGCTACTTGCTTGAATGATTGAGACATAGATGTTCGGAGACCATAAGAGACTTGATTATAGCATGCACCCCCTTGTCTTTCTACAGCCATGATCGCCGTACGGCGTTCTATACCTTGTACAGGGTAGCTGGCCATGTCTGTCTCCCTATTCCTGTCCTGGGGCGTGACAATATCGTTCATGGTTGCTTCGGTAGAAAAGATTTTTCTAAGTTGAAGTTGATAAAAATTATCTTCGGACCACTATGTCATAAGAAAGATTAAATGGACTAGATATGATCTCAATTGAAAAAGAGGTACTAGAGAAGCTTGAGTATGATCACTTAATCGAAGAATTTGCTTCAAAAAATGCAAATATAAGCATTTTTTTAAACCATATTATGTTAGTTTATAAAATATCATGATCAGACTTACTTTTTTGTTGTTATTTTTGTAATCAAGATTTTATGGTGTAGTTCAAGATAAAAGCATAATGTAATCTTGATTTTACCATTTTTTTTATCTATATGTTTTATTGTAATTATTTTTTCAATAAGGGTTAAGGGGTAACCAAAATTAGCTCTAGTTAAGGCAACCAACCTCCCAGACCGGTCCTGAGTTTACCCATATATATATATATATATATATATATATATATATATATATATATATATATATAATAATAATAATAATAATAATAATAATAATAATAATAATAATAATAATAATAATAATAAAAATAATATATTTCAAATAACAACATTAATAATACTATTAATAATTTAGTTGAGAATGAGGGGGTTTATATCCTTTCCTACTTAGAAGAATTTTGTCTCCGAAATTCAGAATAATGGCATGAATAAGAATACAAAAATTGAGATTGACCATTGTATGGTAAATGCAGTATAAAAATTCATACCACAATCCTCAAATAGATGGGGGGGGGGGGAGCGCTCTCGAGTGGAATCCTCGCACTCCCAAGTGGATCGCCCGAAAAATAATACTTTCATGCAACTCAGACTAGTTGAATAGTCTGCCCTCTCTACATCCTCTCTCTGTTGTAGATAATCTCAACATTCTATTCCTCATATCACAAACTCAGACTAACAATAATCTCTAAATGATTAAGCACATAATTAGGGACAATAATGTATCTCCTAATCTCTGATTCAATTGATAGTCCATCTCCATTAATTATATGGCCAAAAAAGATACCTTACCAAAAAGAACTCATATTTGTTAAGCTTGACATATAATCTCTCCTTCCTCAAGGTCTCCAGTACAATCCTGAGATGATCCTTATGCTCCTCGTGGCTTTTGGAAAACTCCAAAATATCATTAATAAGCACTTCCATGAATTTATCCAGGTATTAATGGAAAACCATATTCATTATGTTCTTGAATACTGCTGGCACATTTGTTAAACTATGCGACATTACTAGATCTCCAAGAGTCCTTATCTCGTGTCACTACCATATTTTCTAGAAAAGGATATTTTTATTATTTCATAATTAATTAAATATTGTGCATATTATAAATTTATTTATTATATTATATATTTATTGTTAGATGTTAGATTTGATTTTGGACTTGTGTTAGTGGACCTAACTAGTTTAGATTAGATCCATGGACCAATATTTAATTCTAGTTAGAATTGAGCCCAATAGTAAGCCTATTCATTAGGAGGATGAATTAATTAGTTAAACCAATTAGACTAGAACCTTTATTCCTTAATTAATTCCTTTATGACAATCCCCAAGGGGTATTATGAATATTTTATAGTATCTTGGAGGAGGGGGTAGTAGCCGGCCATAGCTAGAGTGGGGAGAGACTATCTCTCTTCATTTTTTATTTCAAATCTAGATCTAGAATTTTTCTCTTCCAAATTTCTTCATTCCTACACTAATTCCTACCCAAATTTCTACCCAATTCTTTCCCTATTCATTACTGGAGGCTATTAGAACAAGAAGGAAGCAAGGATCTATAAGGAGGAAGCAAGAATCTAGCAAAAGGAGAAAGGATCTACAAGTTGAAGGCTCTTGACACTAAATTTGGTAATTTTATTTGGAATTCATATCCCAATAGGTATAATTCAGTTTTTCCTTTCTAATTAGACTCTAAATCTATAATTTAATCATTAAAAACTTTTCCATGTACGAAGGCTATGTCACGCCCTAGTCCCAAAATACGTAGGACTAGGAATACGTAAGCATGCCAGCCGTATGTATATGGAGACTCCAATATATGAAAACCATAACACATACGTACGCTGTATTATGAACAATAATTCACAAGTGGTATATAGTTGTCACAAGTCACAGGGCATAACTAGATCGCATCCACATAATCAAATAGAAATGAATAACCAATCAACTATATAACTGAATCAAGTATAAGATGCTTGATAAGAACAAGTAGTTGGGTGGAGACAAATCCACTACCAAACTAGAATATAAGGGAAACGAAATAAGTACATCTAATGAACAATGAGGCTCGAAGAAAAGACCTCCTCGAAAGAGAATGAAGTAGCAAGTCTTGATCCGTGCTCCTGCGAATAGTCATGATCGTCTACACCTGGAAAAGGACCAGGTCCTCAGAGAGACGTAATAAGATATATAGAAGCATGCCAATAAATTATTGAAAATAAACATCTAAGGTCGCCTAACCATCTATGTGAATGCACTTTGAGAACAACTTTCCAACACGTGGGCTATCTGGCTAAAATATCATTGGTATAATTCTCTCGAAGAATCAAGGGCCTAAAAAGTATGACGTCTTTTGAACGTCAGAGGCGACTGTAGATAATATAGGGGTCATTATACCATGCATCTCCGGCGGAGTATGCGGGTTACAGAAGGAAAGTGTAAAGGAGCCCAAACGCCATACTTGTTGTTCTCTCCATCCCATGCTCTATTTATGCCATATCTATGACACGATGGTACCTCTAATAACTGCTAAGTCTTCTAGCATGGAAATTTATTAGCAGTTATTCCCTATCGCACGTCCCATATGTACAGGTGGCCAACTTGTCATGCAAGTCCGTGTTCTACATGAGACTCACACTCGTGTAACAGATGTGTCACGGCCAATGAAACCTAATGATGCCTCCAAATCATGTGGTGGTCTCATAAAACTTGGTCGACATGCATAATATATAATAAAGATAAAATACGACGCCACCGTCGTTGCACCCAAGTTATTCTTGGACGCGCAGTTTATATAGCAGTTAAAATATATGAACTAAATAACAGAAATAAAATGCATGCACCATATTGAATATAAATTACAGTACAATGGGAAGGTATACTTGTCTGGCAAGAAGGGTGTGTAGTGTAAGCGTCCAAACGTCAAGCACAAGGGATCAGAACTATGGCATCCGAATGAACGCCTCCGGATGCTAAAATAAACATCACCAAAGTCTCTGGAATCAGCGAGATAGTCAAAAAAGTCTACCCTTTCGTCCAATTTGGACACATGGGCAAAACAGTAATTTTAGGTCAAAGCGGGGTCCACATGTGGGCCACTTTGTACCGAAATATATGCCAGAGGTAAAGGTCTCTAAATGGGATAAATTATAGGTCAACAAATTCTAAACGTCGATACGAACTCACGGTATATCCAATTTTGGATTTCGGTGAGCTGATCAAAAATTCGCCCTTAAAGTCAACCGTGGGACCCGTGAATAGGTGACTTGGTCAACTGTCTCGGAATCGCGTGAAACATGGGTCACAGGACCAGCGTGATACTACGAATTCAATGTCACAAGTTTTGTCGCATTCCGACGAGCGTACACAAAGTGGGGTGGTAGTTTACAAAAGTCACAATTCGAAAACTTTTACGAATACAGGTTGATTCTGACGTGCACAAACGTCCGAATTAACTTTCGCGAAAGCCCACACGTCAGGATATACCATACGCACCTTTTGGTGCAATCGATACGCGACGAGATGGTCCCGTTTGGCGGGGCGCACTTCGTATCACAAAATTTTATTTTTAAAATTCCAAGTTTTTGGTCGTTTTGGAGGCCAAATAATTTAACAAATAAAACAAATTAATAAAAACTAAAAGAATAGTTAAATTTTTGGTTATATTGAGAAGAAAATCTTTCAATTAGATTTTTAAAATATTAAACAGGTTGGTGGCAAATTGGACGTGAACATAGGAGTTTGGTTCAAAATTTTGGACTATTTTTTGTCAGTTTTTTGCCTTTTTTGGTCGATTTTTTGACCAATCCAGAGCACGAAAACTTGTTCCACTTGAAGGAAAATCCTAGAGGGTTAGGTTGTGAACGTACACGGATAAATCGTTCGAGAAAAGGATGAGAGATGAGAAAGATACCTTACCGCGAAGAAGAGAAGTCGGGACTGCGCTGCTGCTGTTGATGCCCGCGCGCGAGCGGCCCGCGAGTGCTGCGGCGGCTCCAAGGTTGATGCGCGGTCGTCACCGGCCGGTGCGACGGTGGTCTCCGGCGCTGAGGGGCGGTCGCCGAGGGCTGGGGTAGGGTATTAGGGTTAGGGTTTAGGTTTGTAATATATATATATATATATATATATATATATATATATATATATATATAGAGAGAGAGAGAGAGAGAGAGAGAGAGAGGGGGAGTTGCTACTGAAGGGGGGGGGGCTCGTATGGGTTGCTGTGGGTAGAATAGGATTAGGTTTTAGTTGTTTATGTTGGTTTAGGATTAGGGGTTTAAGTTAGGTTTTGTTTATTTTATTTTATTTTATTTTATTTTGTTTTGTTTTGTTTTGTTTTTATTTTATTTTATTTTATTATCATTAGTATTATTATTATTATTATTATTATTATTATTATTATTATCATTATTAACTATATATTTATTAATATATATATATTTACATATATATTTACATATATAGATGAGATAAAAAATCCAAAAATAATATTTGCACACAAAATAAATTCTAGAAAATTTTACTTTGTAAAGATTTAATAAAATACTACACCCAAAATATTTTGTAAAATATTTTGTAATTAATAATTTGATATTTATCTAGTCAAATAATTATATTATCTAATTAAATAAGTAAATAACTAAATGGATATCCAACAAAATAGTAGTAAATAATGTGCAAATCTATAAAAAAGAAAAAATGCCTAACTTGGCACGAGAAATTATGGGTTACTAATTTTAGAAAAGTTGAGATTGGAAAATAACCACAATAAATTATATATATAAAATATCTAAATATTTAACACTTAATCTATGTTTGTTACACTAATGTCATACTAATACCAAGGGATCAAATTTCTGTGCCACAAAAAGATCCTACAAGTAGTGTCTCCTGTGTTGGCTACTTCCTATGAATGACGATACAGATTTTAGGGCCATCCTATATTATTAATGTCCAAACTACGGTGAGTGTCCTAATAAAATTATTTGATTTTAATTGATTTAAAAAATAATCTAAAATAAATACAAGAAATACAAAATACACACAAGATACCTATTTTTGGGTGAGGAGGTTTACAATCTACCCAACTTACAGGAATTTCGTCATCGAAATTAAAAATAAGGCATGATTTGCTAAATCCTTCGCATTCGTATATAAGTCAAGTCAATCGCAATCTCTTCCAAAAATTTAAATAACAAAATCTATTCAAATCCATCGTAATCACTTCAAAATTTAAAATAACCACTGCTTAAATCAAAATTCAATCAATCGTAATCTCTTCTCGACTTTTAAATAATCAACATCCAAATCTAATTCAAATCTATATGATATCCCACATCAAAATTTATATCACAATTTTCAACTATCATAATCTCCTCTAGAAAATAATTCTAATCAAATCTTATTCCTATTTTCAACTTATAAATTTTGTACTCTTCAAATTTTGAACTCAATTTCCATCCTCAATATTTTAAATAGGTGATCCAACAATCAAAATTTAACTTTTAATTCAAATAATAAAATTATAAAATTTTGAACTCAATCCATCAATGTTCATATTTAGAGTTCTATTTTTTTCTCAAAATTTAAATTGTTAATTCAATCTCCAATATTCAAAATTTAAATAATATACTCAAATTATAAATATTTGGTCCGCAATTTCAAGATTTCAAAATTCATTCTGTAAGGCATGCTTATCTTTAAAGTTAAATCCTCATCATCTCAGTCATTCTTCTAAAAAAAGAATTCTCAAAATTTAAAATGACTTAAATCTCTCAATTATCATGTAGGTAAATAATTAGGAGGGCTATAGTAGGAAGCTTCTAATCTAATAAAAATTAATTATAATCTCCTTAATTAACTAAAAGGATTGGGTCTAATGGGCCTAGCCCAATGTTGAGCTCAATGTGTCATGACTTGTCCTATTAGGTCCACTAGTGTCAAGTCCAAATAAATAGTCTAGCCCACTAACTAATAAATAAATAGCACAATACATGATAAATAATTAGTAGCATAATATATAAATATTTAATCACCAATTATAATAATTAAAAAATGACAAAAATATACTCATCCAGAAATGTGGTAGTGACATTGACCTATCTGATCTCAGTCAACCTAATTTCGATAATTTACTTAAAACTCTGAATCGGTACTTGCAACAATAGACTGCGCCATCAACTAAATATTGTTCTTTGATGTTCGTTTGTTTATATTCTTTTACCTTTTTTATATTTTATGTTTATTGAGTCTAGGACTTATGTAAGTCGGAACGTACTTTGTTCCTAGTTGAATACCTATCCAAAGTCCACTCAAATAAACCTACCTATACCAAAACCAATTCAAACTTATACAAGACCAAAGACCCACTCAAACACAACCCAAACCTACCCAAACTTCAACAGGAACCTACTGGAATTTGGGAAGCCGAATTTGAACTGAGTTCTACCCGAACTCTGCCCAAACTCGGTTGACCAAAATCGATTCCTAATTATGTTGGCTAGACCTATTCTCAAGACTCCAACGTTTAAATTTTTGAACGTTGGATATTCGAGTTATGGCCGAGTTCTGTTTTAGAAAAACTTATAAATAGAGAAGATATTTTTATTCCAACTCACTCATCTATTCATCAATTTATCTCCTCTCTTTACTATAAGAGCTTTAAACCTTCCAAATACCAAGACAACTCCTATTCTTCTAAGTGCTAGTGGGGTTTCTTTAGAAGTGTTCGAGTTGTACAAGATTGGCTTTTTAAAGCTATTTTCTCAGAAAGTCTGAAGTCGTCAAACTCTTTGGAGCAAAGGCTCGTGTCTGTACGAAGTCGTAAGCCCTTCAGATCAAATCTTGTGTTTTCACTAATAATGAAGTTAAACTCCAAGCAAGGGTTCTCGGGACTGGACTAGTCCTCTCAGAGGAAAACCAGTATAAAATCTCGGTATTTACGTTTGATCTTCCTTATTTATTTCTTTATTTATATTTAATTATTGCTGGATTATCTGCTAGTTGGTAACTGCTTTTACTCAGTAGAATTTTTTTATTGGTAACTATATTCTGCTGCACACATACACACTATATTCACCCCCTCTAGAGTTGCCTATCGATCCTACACTCTAAGTAATCATCTGATAAATATATCCAGACAGGATTGAACAAGTACAACCTAATAGTTGTTCCAATAAATGACAGAAGCTATGAAACATTAATAGCAATAAAAATAAATGATGGAGAGTAACTTAGATAATAAACATAAATACTATAGAGAATATCACAACAGGTAATGGAATAAGTATCTCAGAGCAATATGATCGGAATCATCAATATATATGAGATGAAAGTAAAAGAGAACTATAAAAATAAGTGCCTTAAAAAATTATTACAATATATGATCGCCTTGGGCCTAACACCGTTTATAAATAAAGGGAACTAGCTCAACCATAAGTGAAGTGCAAGATCAGCTAGTTGTCACGGTCTACACTACTACACGGTCTATAAGGTATGATCACATATCCACTAATACTTTTTCTGTCCCCGACTAGTACACGGATCTAAATCATGACACGTTCTGACATGGTAATCATGATACACAGTCTATAATATCATGCACACTGATCACAGTCTATAAGTATAATCACGAAGTAATAATAAAGTGATCACGGAGAAGAATATCTTATGGCGGGAATCCAAGTGTACCAATTCGTGTATCATCGTGTCAAGAATCAAATATCTCAACACTAAATACATGTAACATAGAGACCATCAAATAAGAAAACAATCAGAGAATGTACTCGCATGTGGTCTTGAGCAAGGAATACAAAACTGTGTATATATTGGTGTCACACTAACCTATATATGAAATTCTATGTCAATTGGTATTTTAGAATAATAACATACTTTAATAGGCTAAAATATAATTTTTTTTAGGTCATTTCTAGGTCTTGGTTTCCAAATTAGGTCGATACCTCGATTCTAAGTTTATCTTACCTAAAGAGTTGACTTGTAGGGTCAAACTAGTCATCACTAGCTAAAACAAGGTTATTCCTAGGTTTCTAGGTCAATACTAGTTAATACTACTAAGTATATATATGTAAACTTATATATATTAGTACTATCTAGTATCTAATATTATCTTAGGCTATACCTTGGTTCGTACCCATTAACTTGGTATCTATAACATACCTTAGTATATAATAATACCTTAACACTTCTAATCCTTACTCAAACCTCAACCTTACTCGATACATTAGGTACTAACTCATGAAGGCTAGCTATCCCAAGATACTTTATAGTATCCTACTGATAACACTATACCCCCTTCACCCATCAGTCGCACACACCATACCTTGGTACAACCAAAGACAACATACACATTTATGCGTATCTTGATACATGGTACTCATGCATGCTGGACTGAATTTCCCCCAAATCATAACTATAACCTGCACATAAGAGCTCAACCCTTGCTCTTACCTACTACACTCTACTATATTGCCCAGTACACACCCTTACAACCAAATACCAATCCTCACTTTCTTTTATCTCCCATATTAGGATCCAGACCTACCTATATAGTTGTACTACCTATTGTCAAATGCTCTTCAACCTATACAACCAAACCTTCAACTGATCAACACCACAATCATCTCCCAATCTACTGCCATTTACAAGTGGCATGCAAAACCACCCAACTATGGTGCACCCAGTTAGTCTGCACAGTCCCCCCTTCATTTAGTTCAATTCAGTTTTCTGAGCTAACTGCTCATACTAAAATAACAACAACAATAACAAAACGGTAGCAGCCAGCTGCTACTACAACTTGAGCACCCCACAAGCCTGCACCATAGCCTTTCCTGCAGTTTCAAAGTACTTTATACTGTTGTTCTTCCTTGTTGTTGCTGTGCAATATTTGTTGCAGTCCAAGCAATTCTTCAATGCTGCCAATTAGCAGCTACTGCTACTCCCCCTCTTCCAACATTCCCTGATACTTCCCTGTTGCTTGCTGTGTGCAGTTGCTTTCACCCAACATCTTCAACACCACACAAAGGCCCCTCACCCCCTCTCACTACAATACTCACACAAACACACAGTCACACCACTGTCACAGTCTCATAGCCCGATACTTGATCCATGGTACATGCTCATCCCCCCCCCACATATATATATATATATATATATATATATATATATATATATATATATATATATATATATATATATCACTAAATATGAATATATTATAACACATACTCATCCCACATACACAAACACACATGTATAACACTAAATATATGAATATAACACTCTAAATAGGTACACACTCACAATAATACATAACATCAAACATTTGGGGTGCCACACTTATTATACGCCCACAAGTATATGCTACTCTCTCGAAAAATACTCCAAACGCCACATGATACCACTAAAATATATATAATACATATAATATATAAAATATAGTATAAATAACATAATAAATAGCTATTTTAATACAAAATAGAAATTGACATGCTAGAACCTAATGTACATTGAAAATATCCCTCATATGACTCCGTATTATAGCGTATCATGAAACGCACTCCTCGTATCTAATTATGGACACATACACCCTTTCAAAACATGAATCATATTCTAAAATTATTGAGAAAATATTCCTTCAAGCAACTAATGGTCCAAATTCGGATTTTTTCCAATATGGCCACAAAAATTAATGTAACTATCACAATAGAACTCATAAGAACCTATCTCTTCTTTATATGGGTAGTTCTTAGCCATGGAATAGTTTTTAAGGGTCTAATACTATAAATTAACCATAGAATTCAAGAAAAATATGGATTATACCTATTGAGAGTCAAATCCTAATGAAACTTCTTCGGGTGGACACGAAATGCACACAAGTTCCTAGAATCTTCTCTTCAAGTAGTGCTCCTTGTAATCCAAGCTCCTAGGCCTCCTTGATGATGAATATGAGTAGGGAATGAGGGGAAAATTGGTGGAGGTTCATCTCAATTTGGGGAAAAAATAATTTGAGAATAGATGAGATGAAATGACAAGTGAAGGAGGTCACTTCCCCCTAAAAATAGGGCTAGCCACTACTCCCCCTATATGGTCAATGCAAAAAAGTCCAATGTACCCCTATTATTTTTCATGAAGATTTAATTAATTATGGGGATTTTTTTCAAATCCTAATAAGAAGAATATTTTATTCATTCTCCTTAATCTAATGAGTCAAACCATGACTAATCTAATTAATTAAACCAATGGTCATGTCAAGTCTAGTTGGGTCCACTTGGGCTCACTAGCACTAAGTCTAACTAATGGGCCAACTCACTAACCACTAGACCATACTAATAATAATATATATATATATATATATATATATATATATATATATATATATATATATATATATTATAGAAATGACAAAATACCCCTCAATGGGAAAAGTGATGGTTACAATCTCTACAAAGATCTACGTAGAAAGGTCAGATTACGTAGGCCAAACGGCTTAAAATAGCTCAAAGGGTCGGTGCTTTTAAGCCCGAGATAAATAATGCCCTGCGCTAGATCTACTACCAAGATTACATACACAAACTTTAGTTCAGTAATTTCTACGCAAAATTTGTGCCTACGCGGGTTGGAAAGACAAGAAAGCATTTCAAACCTTTATATTTGATGTCAGAGCATTTAAAGACGTGCTTGATATCAGTACGTCTTTTCGTGGCCTGTGACATATGTCGGTTATGGAGAACGAGGCATTGTCAGCTCTGAAATCAATGTAATCATGACTTTTCGTTAATTAGTCGTAGAGCAGTGCCATGTGACTCTACGCGCATACTGTAATATATCCTTTTGGTATAGATTACGGATGAATCCCATTTATCAGAGTCAAATCTTCGTACTGATGGAGTAAAATTATCTCTCTGTCAGAGCAAAACCATCGGATGTGCATTTTAAAATCTGAGGAGATCATGCGTATTAAATACGCAGATCATGGCGCACGTTTTAAAGTTTGAAACGATAACTGCCACGTTAAAATTAAATTTATTCATAGTAATTTGTGCCATGCGTCATGCTCTCTTCACTCGACGTAGGCGTTCGGATCTACTTCCCACGCATAGTAAATGCTTTATTTCCCATGCAGAACAGTGATTTCTCATGTAGAGAGGCAAAACAATGAGTTTTGCCTAGTTTCTTGTACATGTTAGTGAAAAATAGTATTTTTTGCCTAATTCTCGCACATAATCCTAAAGATCATCCATTACTGTGTTGATGGCTGCAAATACCTCAAGATTTATGATGTTTTCAAGGATCAAAAGCTTGGATCTTATGCCTAATTCTTGTTAAATTCTTCCTCTAGTATTCATGAGTTTAAGAAGTGCAAGTTTGTTCCATGTTAATGGGGCCCTTCAAGTACACGAATATCCATTTTATAGCCTCTAATGCTTCTTTCCTAGATTACCATAAAGAGACTAACAATACTTATGTCTGGTGCGATGTCTGGTCGAGTGCACACTATAGCATATATCAAGCTACCAACTGTATACGCATAAGTAACTCGAGCCATATTCTCCTTCTCTTTATATGTAGTAGGGGATAACTTGGCTGAAAGCCTAAAGTGCTAGCCAAGGGAGTAGAAACCGACTTTGTATCTTCAATACCAAAAATAAGCAATGATCTTCTCAATATAGGACTTCTAAGACAAAGACCATCTTCGTTTCTTCCTCTTCCTTTTAATCTCCATCCCTAAAATCTTCTTGGCTCTGGCCAAGTACTTTATCTCAAACTCAGAGCTAAGTTAAGACTTCAATTTTTCTACCTAGACCATGCTTTTTAAAATAATAAGCATATCATCCATATAAAGTAATAGATAGATATAACCTCCACCATGAAGTTTATGAAAGTAAACACAACAATCATACTTACTTCGAATAAAATTATGCCGTGTCATGAAGGTATCAAACAACTTGTACTATTATCGAGGTGACAGCTTCAACCTATATACTAATTTTTTAACAAATACACATGATTCTTCTTGTCAACCGCCATAAAGCCCTCGAGTTGATGCATATAAATCTCTTCATCAAGGTCTTTATGAAAGAATATTATTTTCCTATCGAGTTGCTCCAACTCGAGATCATAATGAGCCACGAAGCCCAGCAATACGCAAATAGAAGTATGCTTGACCACTGGAGAAAATACCTCATTGTAGTCCACTCTGTGTGAAGCCCTTTACCACTAATATTGCCTTGAACCGAGTGCCACCTGACTCTAAAGAAGCTTCCTTCTTGTACATCAATTTGTAGCCTATAGGTTGCTTGCCCTTCGGCAATGGAACTAAATCCCATGTACAGTTATTCTGGAGATACTCAATATCTTCATATATAGCTACTATCTAGCTCTTCTTCTAGTATCTTTGACATCATGTATGAAGGTGATAGGCTCGTCATCCTCCACTGGCAGTGCATATGCTACCACATTAAACTGTATATAGTGATTAACCAGTTCATCAAATTTATACATGTGTAGTAGCTTAACCGGTCTCCTTGGACTAGTAGTAGCCAAGGAATCTTGCTACGGGTGTTGTTGTTCATCTGGTTGTTGTTCTTGTGGGTCTTGATGAACACCTTTAAAAATCTCCACTTTATCTGATGCATCTTCAGACGAATCAATCTCAACATTTTAAGATTTGCTAGATTTATCACTATCCTGATCAGAATCATTCTTCTTGCTTGAAGCAAATACTGAAGACTTATCGAATATGACATCCTTGCTTATTAATAACTTCTTATCGTCCAGGCAGTACAGTCGGTATTCCTTCACCCTATTGTGTATATCCCAAGTAAATAGCTTTCTTGGCTATCGTGACATGATAGTAAGCTTTACATCCAAACATGTGCAAAGTGCTATAATCTGTTGGTTTGTTGGTCATCTTCTCATATGGAGTCGTATAGTCTATAGCCAGAGTTGGTGACTTATTAACCAAGTACCGCGCCATGTGTATAGCACCCACCCAATATTCCTTGCCTAAATCGGCATTGGAGAGCATACATCTTGCTTTCTCACGTAATATTCGATTCATCCTATCTACTAATCCATTCTGCTGCGGCGTGTGCCTAATAGTCCAATGCCGCATGATGCCTTTTTGAGTACATAAATTTTTAAAAGGTCCATAGGTATATTCAGTACCATTGTCAGACCTCAATGTCTTTACCATTTTGTCTTTTCTGTTCTCCACCATCTCTTTCTTCTGCTTAAACTTTTTGAATACTTGATCCTTGGTTGACGATATACAGCCAAACATAACGTGTATAATCATAAATGAAAGTAACATAGTACCTCACTCCTTTCTTGGAAGGAATCCTGTTAGATCTCCATACATCTATATACACATAGTCGAGAATACCTCCTGCCTTCTGCTTGCTTGTATTGAAGGTCACCCTATGCTACTTGTCATAAACACAATACTCACAAAAATATATACTTGGCTTCTTCAAGTTCTTTAGTAACCCCTTCTTGCTCAGTAAGGACATGCCTTCTCACTCATATGCCCAAGCCGCATATGTTAAAGACGCGTGCTATCAGATGATTCAAATATACTACTGCTAAAATCATAATCATAGTGCTTCCTAATAAGATAAAAATGTTACCATATCAGTGACCTTTTATCACCACCAAAGAACCATGAACAACCCGTAATATTCCACCCTCAACAACGAACTTGTTACCTTTCGAGTCAAGCGTAGTAAAAGAAATAATATTTTTCATGAGGTCGAAAACATGTTTGACATTGGCTAAAGTTCACACAATTCTATTACGCATCTTCACCTTGATAGACCCAATTCCAACAGCTCATCAGACGTTACTATTGTCCATCAACACAGAACCACCATTTATTGCCTGGTAGGAAGAAAATTACTCCCTCTTTGGACACATAAGGTAGCATCAACCAAAATTAAAAATCCAACAGTCACTCATTTTGTTATGTGCCACCGAAAAACAAATTCTATCACTACCAGCTTTTTAATTATAATTTGCTTCATCACCTTCTCTCTCTGTCTTATTCTCTTTATTCCTATTCTTTTTCTTTAGATAAGGACACTTATTTTCATAATGGCCTTTCTTATTGTAGTTGAAGTATTTCACCTTCTCAATAAGTGTCTTGGACTTGGATCTTGACCTTCTGCTGGAAGTGTCACTACCGCTTTCCGGGAGAGGGATATTTTTATCTTTTTCTATTATTGGTAATATTATAATATTGGCATTCAAAAATTATTATATTGAATGGTATATCATAATTATTTATTTATGGTGTATGTTATATATTTATTTATTATAGTATTTAAATATTGTTTGTATGTTACTTTATATTTTGGACTTGTGTTAGTGGACTTAACTATTTTAGAATTGACTCTTGGACCAATATTTATTTTAGTTAGACTTGAGCCCAACCACAAGCCCAATTCATTAGGAGAATGATTTAATTAGTCAAACCATTAGGAGTAGAACCTTCTTCCTTAATTATTTTCTTCATAACAAGTCCCAAAGAACATTTTGGATATTTTACATTTCTTGGACATGAAGAAAGGGGCCGGCCACTATATAAGGGGGTGGAGACTCTCTCTCTCCTCTCTTTTCTTCATTCCAAATTTAGATCTAGGAATTTTCCTTTCCAAATTTCCTCTTTCCTATACTAATTCCTACCAAAATTCTTTTCCAATTTCTTCTCTACTCATCATTGGAGACTATTAGAATAATGAGAAAGTAAGGATCTACAAGGAGAAAGCAAGGATCTACAAGTTGAAGGCTCTTGACACTCATTTGGAGAATCATATTGGGAATCCATCTCTCAATAGGTACAATTCAGTTTTTTCTCTCTAATTAGACTCTAAATCTATAATTTAATTATTAGGAACCCTTCCATATACTAAGGCTACCCATAAGAAGTAGAATTAAGTTCATAGGAGGCCTATGGAGAAAGTTATATGGTATTTTGTGTCAATTTTGGGAGAATTCTGAGATTGTCACATCTTGTGTTTGTCAATAGGTCAATTAGACCAAATTGACATATATTTGATTGTGTGTGAGTGTCCACAATTGGATACGTGTAGGCCGTATCCCGATAATTTGGCGATACGGATTGATTTGGGAGTTTTCTTCCGACACGGGAGGTTTGAGCATGTCACATTTGGACACGAACACGTAGTTAAGTAGATAGCTCTTCGTGTTGTTCATAATTATGATTCTAGACTTGCTCGTGTCCTTCGAGATATGTTTGGTGGTGTGGTAGACTCGTATCGCAAGTGTATCATAGAATGAGTGTGACACGGGTGCGGTGCACTCCACGTGTTTGATACTTTGTATTCTGATTTAATTTACCTTGGTCATAGCTATTAGATTATTGTAATTATAATTGTTATATGATATAGATATATATGTATAGTTATATATATGTTCTATTTTCATTTGTGATATATTGGTGGTCATTAGAGAGTAGGAAGTTCATATGCATCATTGGTGTTGATAGGTGTAAGCATATGTATATATATATATATATATATATATATATATATATATATATATATATATATATATATATATATATATGTGTGTGTGTGTGTGTGTGTGTGTGTGTGTGTGTGTATTAGTGAGTATATGTGGTATAAGTGTGTATGTGTATAGGTGTGTGTATGTATGCTAAGGGGGGTGTGAATAAGCAATAAGCAGTGATAAGCAGTAAGAAGCAGCAGAAATAAGCAGCAGCAGCAGGAATAAGCAGCAGCAGGAGCATAAGAAGGAAGTTGTAGCAGCAGCAGAAGCAGCAAGCTGCAGCAGTAAGCTGCAGTATTAAGCAGCAGCAGCAGCAGTGAGAAGCAGTAAGTTGCGGCAGCAGAAGTAATAAGCAGCAACAGAAATAAGCATAAGCAGTAGTAGATTGTAGCACAGTGCTTAGAGGTTAAGTTGTAGATAAGCTAAGTTTGTTAATATTGTTAGTTAGTTATGTATATATGTTAGTTAGTATATATATATATATATATATATATATATATATATATATATATATATATATATATGCACTAGTTAGCATTAGCATTAGGTAATATTATTTCTAGTTTACCTTGAGTTACACCAAGATAATGAGAGTTGAGTTATCATAGGGTATGGGTATTGAATATCAAATGGGTAAGTTAGTATGTTAGTTTGGTATAGTATTGTTATAAGTTATGAGTATAAATGCATGTTAGTGTATAGTGAGGTATGTATGGTTAGTTAGTTAATATTAGATATTGGATTACCTTGTGATACCAAGGTAATGTCAAGGTATTGGTTTATACTAAAGATTTTGGGTTTGTGTATCAAGAGGGGTGTGTAGGTGGTGTGATACCGCTTTTGGCTCAAATCCAAGGTATCCACTTAGCATTAGTTTAGCTAGGAGTACTATATATTTTTATCTTGTATATATATTGTATTTCCATATATAATAACTTACGTATCTTATGATACAGTATTGTGTTGGTATCCTAGTATCCTAACATAGCTAGTATAGCCTAGTTATATTGTGTATGGACCCAATATCCTAGAGATGGACTCATACAATCTAGAAATAGCTAGTTTGACTAGTTTGACCTATAGTTGACATAGTTTGACTGTTTTGACTTAGAAATGGCTTTATGACCTAGAATTTGACTAGTTTAACTTATTTTTATTCCAAAACCTTGTATTAATGCAATATTTCATATATAGGTCTGTGTGACACTAGTTCGGATGCTATTTTGTATTATTTGCTCTGGACTACAAGCGAGAACATTCTCTGATAGTTTCTATTATTTGATTACTACTATAATTAAAGTATTTAGAAATGTTACTTATGATTCTTTGATATATTGGTACACGGATTTATATTGTTATTGGATTGTCAATCATGAGATATTATCTTGATTATCGAGATGGTATTGAATACGCTCCTTGTTGGTATTGGATAACATTGGATACTATAGGTTAAATATTGGACACATTGGCTAGTAGCGTGTCATGATTAGATCCATCGTATCAGTCGGTACGGGAAAAATACTAATTAAATATGTGATCAAGAACTATCGGCTAGCAGTGTAATCATTAGCTACTAACTAATCATACACTTCACGTATGGTTGAGTTAGCTCCTTAGTGTAATCATTGAATATCCTAAGCTGATTACATATTTAGTTAGTATCTCAAACACATGGTATATTGTAGATTCTATTTTCAGTTCATATATTATCCTGTTCTATTTCTAACATTATAGTTTATCTCCTACATTCTTGTACGCATTAATTTATTTTTTTGTTACTAGTTTTGCATGTTCTTTCATTGTTCTTAGATCATCAGTTATTTCTTATCATATATAGCATCCCCTATTTTACTGTTTTATAGTTTTTGTCAATTAATTAGAAGTGCTATTGGGTTGTACTTCGCTCCATTTCTGACTGGATAATATTTTTCAGTGGATCAAGGAGATTGGTGTCCAACGTACTACAGACCTCGACCTATAGATGGTGCAGACACGGACCCACTAGTTTTGGAGTGACTGACGGAAGATTTAGCCGGAACCACTAGTTATCATAGTTAGTTTATTTTAGCATTTTGGTACCGAATTTATTTTCAGCGTAAATACTGAGACTTGGATATTGTTTCTATTTGTTGTTGTTATATTTAGATTGCATAGTTATGTTAGGCTTCTTTGATATCTTCTCGTGCTATAGACGTATGATTGAGTATTGTGTTGCATTAAGTATCTTGCCCTCCTTCTTCGAGTTGAGATATTATTGGCAGATTATACATTATTGTGAGATGATTAGATAGTATAGTTGACCTAGACAGCGTTCTACTGTCGATGTTGCGACATAGGCTCGACGTACCCACGTACTCGTGCCCCTTCAACCGGGTGTGGGTCGTGACACATTTTTGTGGTTGCCCATGCAGGTCAGGCTTAGCAAGTTGTGCGATATCGTGGTAGTGCAACGTCTTAGTTGTACCACTATGAGCCTGCGACAGGATATAGGATATAAGATATTAGGATGAGAGGATACTCAATCACAAATTTAAGATTTCTTGAGAGATTCCTGGGACGACCCTTGAGAATCTTATTATAAATTCCAATTCAAATATTATCCCTTATTTCCATCTGCTCTTACTTGTTGTTATTGAATTTGATTCTTGGTGATCGGTTGTTGAATTTAATTCTTGGTGTTTGTTATTGAGTTTGATTTTATATTAAGATAAATTTTATAGACTAAATTACGGTATCTTCTGATGACATATATTGATGAGGACAGTGAGAAAGGTGAAATATCTGCTTCGGTTATGGAGCCTAGAGTTTATCGCAGCCATATTAGCTGGCGTGGCAAAAATATAGGAACCTAACTTCAAATGTACATATCTTAGTTATAAAATTTAGAGTTTCTCGTAGCCATACCGGTTGGCGTGGTAAGAATTCTAGATGACATGATTATAAGGTTTGTATACCTTAGTTTTGGAATCTATCGTTTATCGCAGCTATGCTTACTGGCGTAGCGATGATTCTGAGTGTCATAATTTTGGACAAATGTGTATGATTATCAGGTTGTATCTTAAATTGGTTCTTAAAGTATCATCTCAATACTTATCCACTCATGTTATTGTAGGATTTTGTCCCATCATTCTTTAGCTTAGAAGTAGAGCCTTGATGTGAGTAGATAGGAGTGTACCAGTATATGACTAGTGATGGGTATATCATCTGATATTGAGGCTAGTGATGTGTTGGAAGCAATAGGTGGAAGAAGTGTCTAGAAATTTTGTGCAGAATGCACAGTGGGTGATGAGTGTCAGTATAGAAGTTCATGAGTATCAGAAAGTGGAAGCCTGAGTATTAAAAATTTCAATAATGTGTCATGGGTTAAGAAATATCAAGATTGGTCATGGAAGATAGGTAGTGTATCACTGATTAGTGTATCAGTCTGTAAAAGGTTTAAGGGGAGATACATATACATCAATAGAGATATGGAACCATGTTCCTGCCTTTGAGAGTAAAGTAAAATATTTGTATTATAGAAGTTAATAACTAGTGCATTGGATACAAGTGATCATGAGCTCTAGTGAGTGTGATAAGGTGATCTAATGATAAAGCTAGTATCCAGAATAGTAGTAGTATTGTGGTGAACTGTTGTAAGTATTAAGAAGCTAGTGTTCTAGAACATTAAGTACATATATTATGTAGTTAGGAAGCTAGTATTATTATATCAAGAGTGCTAGTGTTTCTATATCAGAGATTAGTTGAGTAATGTGCTAGTAACAGTAAGTACCTTGTATGATAATATTAGATTGGTGTATCAGTTAATATGGATAGAAAATCATTTGAAAGTAATAGTACAAGTGATCCAAGCAGTAGAGGAGAGAGACAATATATATATGTGTGTGTGTGTGTGTGTGTGTGTGTGTGTGTGTGTGTGTGTGTGTAAGTTTAGTAGGTATAGTACCTTGCTAATTTTGAGTATAGAGGTCGCATGTATCAGGGAATAGTACGAGGGGTATAAGGATACCAGTGAGATGTCATGGTGTCGTAATGGCGAGAAGATAATTGTGTATGTATTGTGATACTAATGTATAGATGAGAACCTTAGGATGATTAACAAGTGTTAGAGTATGAGTTGTACCAAGTATCAGATAGAAAGAGTACCCTAGTAACAAGAGACGGAGTATCTTAAGTATATGAAAGTTTAGGCACAAGCATTTTAGTAACTAGTATAATAGTATAGAGGAGAGACTTGAGTAACTTGGTATAAGGATGCCATCTAAAGTGCCATATAAGAGTTGGTGCCTCGTGTAGACAGTAACAAGATTTGAGTAGGCATCCTATTGGGGGTATTCAAGTTGGACAAGGGTGTGCTAATAGAATACATTATTGAAAAAGTATACAAGTGTTCCTTGCAAGAGAATCGTTGAGAAATTTTGATGATTACAAGAACTGAAACAGATAAATGAGGTAGTATCTTAGAGAATTTTTGTATAGTATCCTAGGTAGTAAGTGCCAGTAAGTTAAGTATGTCCATGACCTAGAACTATAGTATATGTAAAACCCCTGATCCTAAAATCCGTATTTACTTTTTTATTATTAATTATTAATTTAATTGTAGTAATTATGAGCAAATTAGGAGAAATATAATTTATTTTATTTTTATTTTAGGTGTTTGTGCATTTAGGGGATTTATGGAGCCATTATAAATTTTTCCTAATTTATTTCATGTAGGAGACCCTTTGACCAGTTGCTAGCTTAATGGTATGCATTAATACAAATTATAGATTTTTTTTATGTGTATATATGTGTGTGTGTGTGTATATATATATATATATATATACATATAAATAAAAAAAAACAATTAGAATCCCTTAATGGGTCTCTAACCCCTTTCCTATTCTACCCAAACCCGCTACACCCATCCTGACCCGGCCCGCACGTAGTATCAAAGCAGCAGCAGCCGCAGCAAATTCCTTCCCCCCGCGAGCGCAGACCCCCCCCACTCTCTCTCGATCTCTCTCGGTTTTCTCTATATATACCTAACGACTAAACGCCAAACCCTAAATCTAATCCCTTCCCTCCCCTGAGGAGCGCCGCCGTTGCGACCAACCCCGACCGACCACGCGAGTACCGTGCACTGCAACATCAGAACTAGATAGCGACGTACCCATGTTCAGGACCTGATTTCCGCCACCTCGCTCGACCAAACTTGACCCCATCTTCTCCGGTATGATCCTCACCTATCCCCCTTCAATATCTGTATATTAGTTCATCTCGAACCACAAGCAAACTTAGGTAAAAATCGATGCCAAGTCGTTAAATAACTGTGACAGTTTAAATCTCTAAAAATATGTTACAACCACCCCTGTTCACGGATTCGTATCTCCCACCACAGAGATCCGAATTCAGTTTTCCTTGTTGGTATGCGAAGACCACCTGACCTAGTTTAATTAATGTCATTTACATTATTCTATTAACTGCTGTATGTGGAGTTTAATTAGTTGGAAAAAACCCAAAAATATATTATTTCCCAAATTCTAGAAATTGTGAAACGGAGCGCGTCCCGCCAAACGGGACCGTCCCGTCGTGTACCAAGTGTACCAAAAGGTGCGTACAGTATACCCGGACGTGTGGGATTTCACAAAAACTGATTTGGACGCGTGTGCGCGTCAGAATCAGCCCGTATCTGCGGACAATCCCCGTGTCACAATTTTTGCGAAAGCCCTGCGCATTTTGTGCACGCTCGTCAGATTGCGACAAAACTTGTGCCATTGGACTCATGGTATCGCGCTGGTCCTGTGACCCAATTTTCACGCAATTCTGAGACAGTTGACCAAGTTACCTATTGGCGGGCCCCACGGTTGACTTTTTTGGGCAAAATTATGTTCGGCTCACCGGAATCCACATTTGGAAGTACCGTTGAGTTCGTATTGACATTTAGAGTTTGTTTGACCTATAATTTATCCCATTTAGAGACCGTTACCTCTGGCACACTTTTCGGTACAAAGTGGCCCAATGTGGAGCCCGTTTTGACCCAAAATTACCGTTTTGCCCCTGTGTCCAAATTGGACGAAAGGGGAGTACTTTTTAGCTATTTTGCTTATTCTGGGAATGTTGGTGATGTTTATTGCAGAATCCGAAGACGTTCACTCTGAAGCCGTTGTTTTTGACTCTTGGTGTTTAACATCTGAATATTTCATCTTTGTAGCTCTCTTGCCAGGCAAGTATACCTTGTCTTTGTTGTACTATTTAAATTCTGTATTATTATTTGTATATTTATATTATATAAATGTGCACGTCTGAGAGAGACTCGAGTGCAGTCAACGGAGGCGTTGACGTTAGGACTTGTGTCTGACCTAGTGTCTAGTAGACCCACACCTAAAGTTGTGGAGTTATTGGTATGACTCCCCAGGCCGTGACACATTTCTTACACGTGTTGTGAGTCTCATGTAGGGCACGAACTTGCGTATGTGGTTGGCCACCTGTACGTGTAGGCGTGCGACAGATAGGGTATAACTGCTAATAGTGATGCATGTTAGAAGACTTAGCAGTTATTAGTAGACGGAGCATAGACTCTCGTGGTACGATGGTCCAATACTTGTCCTTGTTTGGTTGTGAGGTTGGACTACTGTTATAACGATAGACTATGAGTCAGAGTTACGATGCCACGGCGTAGTAGCTAAGGCGTGTTGTGGATACAACATGCATAGTTCATTGGGCGGGGAGGACGACTAGTAGGCGTATGGGATACCCCACTTCCTTTACACCGATGCCACACTCGACGGAGTGATATGGACGATATATATACTACACTGATGCCACACTCTTCGGGGGTGATATGGACGTTATATTATACTGATGCTACGTTCTTCGGAGCGATATGGACGATATACTATACTGATGCCATGCTCTTCGGAGATGGACGTTATTACTAAGCTCCCTCCTATGGGGGCATATGTGGAATATACTAGCCAGTTGTTATGATTGGTGAATTACGTCAGCGTATATCTAGCCTACACTTTTCCATACACTCAAAGTTGTCCTCAAAATGCATTCACGTAGATGGTTAGAGCACCCCTTTATTTATTCAGTATTTACTTTATGGCATGCTTCTATGTATCTTGTTATGTCCCTCTGAGGACCTGGTCCCTTTCCAGGTGTATAGTTCATGAGTATTTGCAAGAGCGCAGATCCGGACTGGTTACTTATATTGCGAGAGGTCTTCTCTTCGAGCTTCGTGATTATTAGAGGTTGTATTATATTGTGTTTATCTTGTTTATTCTTCATTCTAGTTCGGCAGTGGATTTATTTCCATCCGAATGTCATCTTTAGATACTTTATTTTGGGATCTGGTTATAGATATTGGTTATTCATTATATTAGATTTTCTGTGGATGAGATTAGATTATATCCTGTGATTTATGATAGTTTATACCACTGGTGAATTGTTATTCATATTACAGCGTACGTGTGTTATGGATTCCATATATTAGAGTGCCATAATCATACGGCTGGCATGCTTATGTGTCTTAGTCCTACGTATTTTGGGACTGGGACATGACATGTTTTTAGTGGTGGCCCATGCAGGTCAGAGCATATTATCTCGGTTACGTTACTATACCGAGCAAGCTTGCACCTAGGATTAGAGTATAGGATCTCATCCATAACTGACTATGACTTATCTTCCTTCCAGTCTGTTCTATTTACATAATTGCATCCTGCTTGATTCATGTGCTTCCCTATTAGTTCCTTGAGTATAGCTCCTACTAGAATATAGGAATCCCTGTTGATAGGATGATAATTAGGGTAACACACCTACTGAGAATACAGCTAGACATTGATACCTCACTAAGTTTAGAATATCTAGTGAACCCTAGCATCCCTCATCTATAGATTGGTTACCATTATCCCTTGATATAATTATGAATGACTTGAGGATAGTATAGACACTACTATGGTTAGTTATAAATTTAACCACACTATTTTACCCTAGCATTAAGGAACCAATAGAAATCCAAGGTGGAATATTAGGACCAACCCTAACTTTTATAGTGAGATAGTATTATAGAACTATACCTTTAGATTATTATCTGGATATTAGCAGACAGTACCCTAGGAAGCCGAGAGGAATGAATATAGTATTTCCTCGATCATACCTTAAACACAGAGAGTAGCATATTACCTTCCCCTTAAGAAACCATGACATCATCTAGAGTCCCTCTATTTTAAGTTCATATCTTGTTCTTCTGAAAACTTAGCGCTCGCCATTTTTGCGATGACTAATTATGTTTTCTCTACTTCACCCTTCAACTAGTGCCACCTGTCACTTCTGATTGTAGGCCAGATGAATTCTCTTATGTTAAGGATATGTAGTTTGCTAGGATTATAGTTGTCAATGTTAAAACTTTGAAAAGTTGTGCTTGATAGTTAGAATTTTATAGTTTTGAGTTATTCTTGTAGATTATAACTTGATGAGTACCCTTAGTTTTAAATCGCGTAATTCGTATCCATAACCCAATATAGGTATATCCTCTTTTCACTTAAGAACCAATAGCTCTTCCATTCTTACTATTGACACTTGTTCTATAAGCACTATGATTAAGACTTAAGATGGTCATTACCTATATAATGCAACAGGAGACCCTAATAAGTACCAAATTCTTTTCTGTATATACCCTAATAAGAGTTTATACCTTAATTATTTAGCAGGACCCCCTTAAGACTATCACAATATTAGTTAATATTTTCAGTTGGGAGGTATGCCTCATAACCTAGTAACACATAGTCCTCTTGCCTCATTAATGTAGTATAATTGAATAACACCAACTGTAGACTTGCACCAGGAGATAATATTTATTCAGACTATAGAACTTAGAGGCCCATACCCCTATTTTGTAAACCCCCTTATTTAATTCTATAGATAGTCTGGTATGGGTTAGAAAATTTTGGTTTAGCAGCAGATGTTTGAGGTTTAGAGTAGGGTTGCATATGTCTATTTATTTTAATTAAACCCTTGGCGTGCCCTACCATTGTTGAATTATTCGGAGCCCAACATCAGCCCATAAATTCCATCGGACTGTGGTACTTTTGACTTGACCCGCCAATTTAGGTACTGGAATTTTCTGTCGCTCAAAATCAAATCCGTTGTGCCCTAAATTAATTGCACAACTTCCCGTATCCAAAATTCCATATTTAATTTCGTGTCGGACACCTGTGTCGTTACCTTCAATTTTTGAGATACCAACTTAACCGGTTGAGCCGGACCAACTAAAGGGTCCAAGACTGACTCCAAGCCCACACCATTTTTGACCTTTGTGTCACTCCCAAATTGAGACCCCAAGTGCCCCTATTTAATTTAAAAGTACGGGACATTTTAATTCTAATTAAATCGGGGATACCAACGTTGACTAATCCTATTTTAATCCCCATTTAATTTCAATGCCCATCAAATGAATCCCATGCCAAACACACAACACCCCCTCACCCTACAAAACACCAATTCCCCCACAATTTTTCCATCATTTCATGTATTTGTACAATTATCCAAACTTAAGGGGCTAAATTGCAAATATTGTGACATATGGCACACCCTCATTGGTCAAGGCCAAATAGAGAGACTGCCCTCTTCTTTGACCGTAGTCAACCTCCCTCCTCCCCTTCTTTTTCATGAAGAAACTAATTCTCTTCATGTAACATCCTCACCCCACATTTGAAATGGGGAGATCTCCACCCTCCAATCATCACACTCTAACCTATAAAATGTCCCCATCACCCATCACTTCTCCCAAGCTGGCCCTAATCCCAATACCTAGGGAAACCCCCCTATTTATCTCTTCTCACTCCTCCCTAAAGCACAGCCATTTCTTCTTCTTCTTCTTTTCTTCTTCCTTTCTTCTTCTCCTCCTTTACATCACTTCTCCTTCTTCTTCAATGGGATACCGCTCGGCCACCCTGCTACTCCGGCCAGCCGACCGACTGCCGCCGACTTCACCCCACAGCCAGCAGCACCTCGCCTCCGCCCTGCTTCCACGACCGACCACACAACGGCTACCCCCGCGTCATCCTCCTCCGGCCTCCTCCTACACCTCCAACCGAACTCCACCGTGGCCAACTCCATCCCGCACCTCCATTACCACCTCGAGCAACCCCTCATCCCGCCGAGACTCCTCCTTCTTCGAGCAGTGCAGCCCCCACGACCGCCTACACTTCGATTACCCCATTCCAGCTGACCGGTGACACGAACACCGACGGGACGCTCCCCATCCCCGAGTTAATGGCCTCTTCTTCTTCATCCTCGTCACACCACGACATGCCGAGGGTTCGGACGAGGAAGGGTAATGACGTGGTGGCGGTATACGTGAGGAACGCCAGGGCAACCGCCACTCTGCTCTGCTTCTACGGAGACGCGGTCGACCTCGGACAGATGTTCCCGCTCTCCGTCGAGCTTCTTCACCGCTGCTCCCGTCGAGCAGTGCCTCCACTGGGCCAACCTTCCGACTGTACTTCTCGCGGCTACGGACCGCTGCACCCCGCGGCTCCGGCCTGCTGTCCCTGTACTGAGACTTTGCCACCGGTACTGCCAACCCGACTAGCCGACCTCTCCCCTTGATAGCCACCGTCGCCAACACCCTACACTCCGGCGGCTGAACCATACCCGCACTCCTCTTGACCACTCTCGTCTCCCCGAGCTTCGGCAAGCATCTCCACGAACCACCCTGCGGATCACTGCCACCCCCATTGCACCACCTCTCTGCCACGACCACCACCTTGCTGCCACCACCACCTCCGGTTGTTCTTTGGCCATCACCCCTCCGGACAGCGAGCCTCGTCGAGGTATCGACTCCCTTCCCCTCTCAATGTTTATATTTATGTTGAGTTATTTAACTAGGGTTTATTGTTATGGTTAGGGTTTATGTTCATAGTATATAATTTATGGATATACTCGAGTTTTTGTTGAATGCATGATTATAACATACATTTGAAGGTTTATGAATTTGTTGATATTAAGGAAATAATGATTATAAAATGTATACGTTGAGGCTTGAGAATAAAATGGATCTTTGGTTAGGGTTGCATAGTTTGCATTGAGATTTAAGGGTTAGTTCATTTTATATTATGCAATGAGGGTAGAATGCATGGTTATAAATTTGAGTTTATAAATGCAAGGTTTGAGATGTTAAGGTATTTCAATTTATTCATGCATATTGTTTTTGATGATGATTAGTTTAATTGGTTGTGAATTGACGTTGATAAAAATGTTGAACAAAATTATGTAGCAGTTTTATTGAGAAATGGGAAAGATTATATATGTCTGAAGATTTAATCAGGGTTTGATTAACTGAAAATTAATGATGGATTTAATTGAAGAGGTACTTATTGTGAATTTGTAATGATGGTATAAAAAGGAAGGTTTAATAATTATTGATAATTTACTTGAGGATAACATGTGTCACCGTGAGTAATAGTGCCTGTGAAGACCAGGAGGAATATGAGGATTGATTATGGCTCAAAATACTGATAAACACTATAATGAATATAGTGGGATTGAGGATTTGTTCTCATGATATTATACAGGTGATCGATCGTGTTAGATGTAATGAACCTCCGAGTCAACCTTGGTCAACCCTCTAGCGTCGTGTCCCTGTGAGTTGTAGCTGATTCTGAATATATGTTTAGACGTGTGTCACATCCCTGTTTGCCGCATGATAGCTTATTGATTGAGTTTGTATCTCGTCTCTAGGTACTACGGGACCTGCGGACTTGGACGTGGTACCGGATTTCCGTCATCAGCAGCCGGACGCAGGCAAGTGTACCTTGCCACCCTGTATTTCAGTTACAAATATTTATTGTTTCTTTATATACACTGTGCGCGTGTTTGATTAGATCTTTGCTTTGTGTCCAGATCATAACAGGGTGCTGACGTTCGTCGTAACTTGTAATGAATGTTAGATGTTCGTAAAATCTCGATGTACGTACCTGAGTATATCGTCACCCCAGGACACACTCATACACTGTGATCGTGCCAGATTCCTGTATCCTGATACTGACATCATGACCAGAGACTGGGACGACCTTAGGATCGCGTATGTTGAGTTATTTCTGTGTGTCGAGACTGTTAGATAGAGGTTCAGGTTCAGCGCACAATCGTTGACCGCTTGGGAAGGGAAAGACAGTTACTAGACGTTTGGGATCCTCTGCACGCGCTTATATATGTATATGTACTATTTCTGTAGTGATCCTGTATCTAGTGTAGTTGTATCACCCGTATGACTCTTTGCCCGGAGCTGCGGTACGTCACGTGTGTCTCCATGTCTGGAGCTACGGTTTTATTTTGGATAGCCCACGCATCGAATATTGTCTTCAAACTGTGTCACACTTAGTTGGTTATGCTATATTACCCCGTCGTTGCACTTGTACTTTCTGTTATACTTGGCATGCTGTATTTTTGTACCTTGTTACGTCCCTCTGAGGACCTGGTCCCCTGCCAGTTTTGCAGCATAGACGATTACGGAGCATTGGAGTTGCTGATGGAGTGGCATGTCTTGCGGGCACCGTACCATGTACTCATATCTTTTCCACCGGCATTATGGTTACTTTATTCTTATTGATTATTCATCTGCTGTTGTAGCCTAGTATTTGTAGACTCATCTCTTCTCGAGTCTATTCGAGTTTGTATGTTATTGGGCGGCCGACTTTAGCACATATAGCTCTTTCTTGTATACTGTTGTACATTGTGGATTGAGACATAGAGGTTTACATTTGTGGGATATCTAGATAGTGCCTTTTATATTTTACAGCTTATACGTATTCGAGTCAGACCAGAGTCTGGTCGAATGCGTAGCTGGCGTGTCACGTATTCCTGGTCCTACGTATTTTGGGACTAGGGCGTGACATATTTTTGTGGTGGCCCATGCAGGTCAGATTTAAATCGTCTTGGTCACCTGACTGTGCCATGCGAGCCTGCAAATTGGGAATATATATTATGATTATTGAATAGGATCTCAATCCATAATCGATTTTAAAAACTCACTTTGTATGTGATTATCGCCCTTGGACTTCCAATTTGTAATCGTTCAATTTTCGTCAATATCGTTATCATTGTTTCTCATCCCCTATTGGTCGAAAAGACGAATGCTTGTGCCTGATGATTTCCCTCCAGAAGAAGATCGAAGTCCGACGACAGCAGATAAAATTCGTATAACATTCTCTGAGAAGATTGTTACCCTGAGTAGGATAGATTGATAGGTTCTTTTGGATTCTAGAACTAGTAAGGAAGGGTAGCAAGAGAATTGGAACTAGTAGTACCATATTCGTACTTGAGATAGCAGTGATCTTGGAAGTACTGGGAGCTGGAAGGATTGTTGATCATAACCTAGAATAAATTTATGGAAATGCATAGCCCGATGCTAGGAATTAGTTGTTGTAAATGATAGCGATACGAGGAATGATATTATGGACTAGAGAAGATAAAATTTCAGGCTCCCACTTGGAAGATAATGATCTGATTCCAGGAATTCTAGTATGTGCTTGGGTGATACCATTATTTTACTATGTGACTTGGAGAGATGAATAACGAAAAGAAAAAAAATTTGAGGAATAAAATTTAGGGAAAACCTTGAGGAGAAGAGAAATTATACATTAGGCAAGGAATTTTTTTTCTTTTGAGGATTAATGTTGAAAATATTACGGGAGAAATTGTTATGAGGTTTAGTCTAGACTATGACCTTATCCTAGATATGGATTGGTAGGGCCAATACCACGCGACGCTGGATTGTCGACGTGGTTGCATTATTTTTTTTGACCACCAGGTTACCCTGAGTTGAGTTTCATCAGGGAGTCCAGGAGTATGGTGCCCATCTACCTTAGGGGTATACAATGCAGGAGGTGAACTAGTGTACCACCATATTATATCAGAGTTTGAGGATGTGTTTCTACAGAATCTTCTAGGCCTGCCACCTGACAGAAAGATAGAGTTGTTATAGAGTTGACTCCAAGAGCCGAGCCAGTTATTTTCCCGTCTTCAGACTAGCACCGATAGAGTTGGTTGAGTTGAAGGTCCATAGTAGAGGATCTCTTAGACAAGGGTTTCAGTCGGGCTAGTATTTCTCAATGGGGAGTACCCATCGTATGGTGCCGAAGAAGGACGGGACGGTACTTTTGCATATTGATTTCAGGAACGGTATATTTGTGTATCGATTACAGGGTTTAATGCAGTAACGATAAAGAACAAGTACACATTGCCGCGCATCGATGTTTTATTTGAATCAGCTAGTGGCGCATATATATTCTCGAAGATCGATCTCAGATCAGGATATCATCAGATCAAGGTACGGAGAGAGGACATCCCGAAGACGGCTTTTCGGATGGAGTATGGGCACTATGAGTTTCTAGTCATGCTGTTTGGTTTAACCAACGCGCCAGCAGTATTTATGAGCCTGATGAACAGTGTTTTCCACTAGTACTTAGATAAGTTTATGGTGGTATTTATCGACGATATCTTGGTATATTCTAAGAGCCAGGAGGAGCACGAGAGATATCTCAGGATCGTGTTGGAGACGTTGAGACAGGAAGGCTGTATGCCAATCTCAGCAAATATGAGTTATGATTAGATAGAATAGATAGTCTATGCATCAGGACGACTAAGGGTTCATAAGGAGAACTATCAGACACACGAACTAGAACTAGCTGCAGTGATATTTGCACAAAACCTATGACGACACTACCTTTATGGAGAGCATGATGAGATTTATATAGAACAGAAAAAGTCTGAAGTATGTCTACACGTAGAGGGAGCTCAACATGGGACAGAGGTGCTGGTTAGAATTTATGACAGATTATAATATCGAGGTACCACCCTAACAAGGCGAATATAGTAGCAGATGCCTTAAGCAGGAAGCCTATGGCATATTTTTACGACTCATCGCCAGTTGTTAGAGGATTTTCAGGAACTCAGGATTAAGATTGTATTGCCTGGCATGGATGGACAGATTGTCACGCCCCAGTCCCAAAATATCGAGGGACTAGCCACGTGGCAATGGCCAGCAGAACGCACCGATGGACAAACCCAATTTAATGGATCCATCGGGGCATACTTAAGCTGTAATACAACTATCAGGGTCTACTAATCTCATCCACAGAATGAATATATCAAATATCAACAAAAGGAAACATAAACATAAAACATCAGGTCACAGTAATTTAAATCGGGGAACAACCTAATTAATCAAGTCTGATACAATTTTTCTCTTAAACAGTAAATAAAGAGTTTAATTGCCATAAAACTGAGCTTGGAAGAAGCATATACTCAGAGAAATCTATGACAATCACCTAGTCCTTGGTTCCTGGTTTTGCTCCAGTACCTGCTCATGAACCTGCTTCTGCTCCTGCTAATGCACCTGTCCTGTAAACATCAGAGTGGATCTCCTCTGCTAAACCTGGGGACATAATCCGGATCCAGGTCCTCAGGGGACATAGCAAGGTACAAAATAACTCAGGCCAAAATAAATAAAGCAGTGCAGCAATAAATAAAGCAATAGGGTAAATATATAACCAGGCTAAGTGAATGCAAGATGAGAGCAGCACTAGAACTCAGGTTGAAACCACTACAAGCTCTGTGTCGGGGAGCCGGTAGCAGTAATAACACGTAGTGGGCCAAGCTCGGGTTTAGAGTCTTGAGCACCGCAATAATAGGGGTTTTATATATATATGATCAGCCTGTAGCCTGTGTGTCTCTCTCCACGCAATGTAATCACACGTCTCATGTCCATGACATGCAAGATCAAAACTAATGCAGCAAGTCATAATAAGATCTAAGCATATAATGTCTATGTCAATCCTGCATCCTATACAGAATTACCACGAATATCTCAGGAAGATTCTGTCAAATGAATAGTGTCCGGTGTCCTGGGTATAACGTACTTGATAAAGCAAGTACTAGAATGCAAAGGGTTTCGGTATCCATTTCTATTTGACTTTACACAACCCGTGTACGGTGTTGGCACCCGACTATAATCGGACGCTAAGTAAGTCACACGGTCCTAGGTTAAGTATGTACAATAATTATATATGTCAAGGAAATAAGTAGCAAAAACTACAGTATTGGCAAGGTACACTTGCCTGGGGTTCCGGCTCCAACTGTAGCTCTGACTTCCGTAAATTCTGCAGGGAGTACTCCGGTTGCTGAAATAAATATCACCATCAGATCCAAAAAATATCAATCAGCTAGAATTGCCTGTCCTTGAGTCCAATTTAGATACAAGGGCAAAAATGACAATTTCGGGTCAAGGCGGGGTCCACATGTGGGCCGCTTTGCACCAAAAAATGTGTCAGGGTTAAAGGTCTCCAAATCTGTCAAACTTAGTGTCAACAGGTCAGGAACGATGTTACGAACCCAATGGAACTTCCAGAATTGGATTCCGATGAGCTGATCACAAAATCGCCCGTCAAGTGGAGCCTGTGGGGCCCACGATACGCGATTTTGTCAACGTTCTCAGAATCGAACCAAACTTGGGTCACAGGACCAGCGTATTGCTACGAGTCCTATGGTACAAGTTTTGTTTTGGTCCGAAGTGTGTACACTAAGTTACAGCGAGATTCAGAAAAGTCGGATATGGGGCGTTATCGGCGGATACGCGTTGATTCTGGTGTGCACGCACATCCAAATTAACTTCTGCAAAATCTCGCATGTCCGTATCGACGACACGCACGTATCGGTGAAGACCGCACGAGACCAAGTCGTCCCGTTTGGCGGGACACACTCAGTTTCGGGGTGAAACAGGGTGTTGGTTTTTCTGTTTTTGGATCGCGGTTCGCGATCACCACAGGACGCGATGCACCGAGCGGGTTGCACAGGCATCGAGGGGGTCATACAGGCTACGTGATGCAACAAACGGAATTAACAACGGGGCAGCGAGGAGAGAGATATGGGTACCTGAACAGGGCTCCGTAAACTAGGTTTCTCGTGTCCTCACGTGTCGACACGAGACACTGTGTCCTGTGTCCGGCCGTGTCCAAACTAGGGTTAGGGCTCTGGTTCGCCGGAGATCGCCGGAGGGACTCGCCGAGGGGGTGCTGGGCTCGTCGAGGCTTCATCGTGGTGGCTCAAACTACGCCGGAGGGGACGGCTTCAACGGAGGCGGCTAGGGCATCACGACAGAGGAGATGCCGAGGTCGGGGGCGAGTGCTGGAGGGAGACGGCGGGTCAGGGGAGGCCAGCGAGGGGCTCTGCGAGGTCGGCCGGTGCTGCGGGATACTGCGGGAGGCGATCGCGGTTCACTGGTGGTGGTGGGCGGCTAGGGGAGCTCGAGGGAGGGAAGTACTCGGAGGCGGAGGAGAGGTCGGAGGCGATAGGGAAGCCGGGGCTGCGGGGTGGTGCTCCAGGCGGCTGGAGGAGAGGAGGAGAGGATGAGAGGGTTCGGGCTGAGGGGTCGCACAGGCGGGTCACCGACGGAGGGCAGCGGGGAGTGGCGTCGGGTTTAGGAGGGGAGATGGCGGAGGTGGCCGGAGAGTGGGTTAACTAGAGGAGAAAGGGAGAGGACCGGTCGGTGGTTCCGAAGGAAGAGGAAGGGAGACGGCTGGCGGTTGAAGAGAGTCGAAGAGGGAATGTCGCCGACGTTACACGGCGGCCGGAGGAGAAGCGGCGCCGGAACTGTCGGGTGAGCAGCAGGGGAAGGGAAAGGGACTTCGGGCCGGGTCGGGTCCTAAGCGGGTCGGGTCTGACCCGGATCCGACCCGCTAAGGTGGGTTGGGTCTGGGTTGGTTCGGTTCATAGTATGGTTCGGTTCAATTTGGTTCAATGAACCGGGTTAATTTGGGTTTAATTACAAAATAGATTTTAGGGCTTTTAAAATACTTCCAGGGTCCAATAAATTCCCGAAAAATTACCCTATGTCTAGATTTTCATTTTACATCCTAAAATATTATTTTTATAATATTTTAATATTATTTAACATCAATTAAAAATCATTTAATATTAAAATATCTTAGTTTTAATTAATAAAAATCCCAGAAAATTCCAGAAAATTATGAAAAATTCCAAATTAAAATTCTTGAAAATCAGGGGGTTTACAATCTACCCCCCTTAAGAGGATTGCGTCCTCACAATCAAAGATTAACCGGTCAACAGAGATGATACGGTTGCAAACATTGTTCGAAGCACATAAAAATCAAGGAGAATCAAGGTTGAGAGTAACACCTAGGAAAAATTATTTTCCTAAGCATTAAAAGTTATGAAATTTCCTGAATAAAGGAAATCTAGAAAATTATAGTTTTAGAAAACCAGTTTTATCCTTTAAAAACTTATCAGGTTATCATTTATAAACATTCTAAGTTATTGGCAAGTTCAAAATAAATTACTAGGTTAACACTAGGTTATCTATTATTAGCAATTTAAAACTGTCAGGTGAAGTCTAGGGTCACGAACCAGCAGGCACGAACTAAAGCAAATCTAGAAGCAGGAAACTATAAAAACTTACTCGCATTAGCTACTCCATGAATCTGAGCGTTCTCCAAAGTCATCACTGGAGCTTGTCTGCGTTCTTGCAGATGATTCCTTGGCTGCTGTTGAACCTGCTGGAAGAGTGCTGCTTGTGGTGCCAAGGGTGGCCTCGGCAGATTTCCTCCTGGGGCATGTGGTAGAATTCCTTCAACTTCCGTTTGCAGTATTTCTAATACGGGAGAGGCTGGCCTTGGTGCTGGTAGTGCTTGTCATTTTAATATTAGTGCTCTCTTTCGATGCTGAGGACAATCTTTGGCTAAGTGTTGGTTGGACGCGCAAATCAAGCACAATCCCAATTTACGTCTGCACTCGTTCTTATTGTGGCCTCTCTTGCGACAGTTTTGACAGATAGGTAGTACTTGCGGAGATGCTTCTGGTGGTTGGTGCATGTGAGACTTCTTTGCAATTTCTTCCTGTGGTGCTCCGGCTGGTGTTGATGTGGCTGGTTGATGAATCATCACTGCTTTCTCTCGACGTTCAGGGCAATCCCTTACCGAATGCTTTTTGGATCCGCAAGATAAACATTGTCCTAGTCCACGTCGGCATTCTTTAGCGATATGGCCTACCTTGCCACAGTAGTGACAAGTAGGAAGGACTAGTGCAAGTGGTGTAGATGCACTCTGCGGTGGATTTATCTGTGGTATCTTTACAACTCTTTCTTGTTGCTCTTGGTCTGGTGCATACGGCCGCTTCTGGCTGGACTCGATCCTTGTGTTGCACTCCATGGGTCGTGTTGCAGCAAGAACGTCCTCGTCTAAGGTAGTTGCATTTGAGCTGATTAATCTCCATAACTCCGAGCTAAATCTGTCGATGAATTTCTCCACTTGGTTTTGTTGATCTTCTTGATGAACCTTTTGATGGGCTTGCATCATCGCGTAGAACATTCGAAATATTTGTTGTTCGTCCATAGCCTGCCCTTATGGAACGGTAGGCATCGGAGGAGCAAACTGCGTCGATGGTGGAACGTCTTCTTCCGGGATTCTCGAGGCATTCTGTCTTGCTGGACTGAGTTATTGTGTTGATTGACCTTCATCCACTAGTATCACTTCATCTTTGTGGGTAAATATAACACCTTGTGGTGCTGCTGGATGAGTCTCGTCGCCAGCTTGTGAATCCATAATTCTGCAACCAAAATAAACTATAAGAAGCGCACAGGATTCAAGGCAAGATGCAAGTCAAAATTAATTCGAATACGATACAGATATCAAGAACGATTCAAGCAAGTAGATTAGATCCTAAAAAAACTTATCCTATTCTTTATTGCAGGCCTGTTCGGTCCCTAAGTTGAAACCGAATAATTTAGTCGTTGACCTGCATAGGCCACCACAAAAACCATGTCACGCCCCAGTTCCAAAATATCAAGGGACTAGCCACGTGGCAATGGCCAGCAGCACGTACCGATGGACAAACCCAATTTAATGGATCCATCGGGGCATACTTAAGCTGTAATACAACTATCAGGGTCTACTAATCTCATCCACAGAATAAATATATCAAATATCAACAAAAGGAAACATAAACATAAAACATCAGGTCACAGTAATTTAAATCGGGGAACAACCCGATTAATCAAGTCTGATACAATTGTTCTCTTAAACAGGAAATAAAGAGTTTAATTGCCATAAAACTGAGCTTGGAAGAAGCATATACTCAGAAAAATCCATGACAATCACCTAGTCCTTGGTTCCTGGTTCTGCTCCAGTACCTGCTCCTAAACCTGCTTCTGCTCCTGCTAATGCACCTGTCCTGTAAACCTCAGAGTGGATCTCCTCTGCTAAACCTGGGGACATAATCCGGATCTAGGTCCTCAGGGGACATAGCAAGATACAAAATAACTCATGCCAAAATAAATAAAGCAGTGCAGCAATAAATGAACCAATAGGGTAAATATATAACCAGGCTAAGTGAAATGCAAGATGAGAGCAGCACTAGAACTCAGGCTGAAACCACTACAAGCTCTGTGTCGGGGAGCCGGTAGCAGTAATAATACGTAGTGAGCCAAGCTCGGGTTTAGAGTCTTGAGCACCACAATAATAGGGGTTTTATATATATATGATCAGCCTGTAGCCTGTGTGTCTTTCCCCACCCAATGTAATCACACGTCTCATGTCCATGACACACAAGATCAAAACTAATGCAGCAAGTCATAATAAGATCTAAGCATATAATGTCTATGTCAATCCTGCATCCTATACAGAATCACCACGAATATCTCAGGAAGATTCTGTCAAATGAATAGTGTCCGATGTCCTGGGTATAACGTACTTGATAAAGCAAGTACTAGAATGCAAAGGGTTTCGGTATCCATTTCTATTTGACTTTACACAACCCGTGTACGGTGTTGGCATCCGACTATAATCGAACGCTAAGTAAGTCATACGGTCCTAGGTTAAGTATGTACAACAATTATATATGTCAAGAAAATAAGTAGCAAAAACTGCAGTATTGGCAAGGTACACTTGCCTGGGGTTCCGGCTCCAACTTTAGCTCTGACTTTCGTGAATTCTGCAGGGAGTACTCCGATTGCTGAAATAAATATCACCATCAGATCCAAAAAATAACAATCAGCTAAAATTGCCTGTCCTTGAGTCCAATTTGGAGACAAGGGCAAAAATGATAATTTCGGGTCAAGGCGGGGTCCACATGTGGGCCGCTTTGCACCGAAAAACGTGTCAGGGTCAAAGGTCTCTAAATCTGTCAAACTTAGTGTCAATAGGTCAGGAACGATGTTACGAACCCAACGGAACTTCCAGAATTGGATTCCGATGAGCCGATCACAAAATCGCCTGTCAAATGGAGCTTATGGGGCCCACGATACGCGATTTTGTCAACGTTCTCAGAATCGAACCAAACTTGGGTCACAAGACCAGCGTATTGCTATGAGTCCGATGGTATAAGTTTCGTTTTGATCCGACATGTGTACACTAAGTTACAGCGAAATTCAGAAAAGTTGGATACGGGGCGTTGTCGGCGGATACGCGTTGATTCTGGTCTGCACGCACATCCAAATCAACTTCTGTGAAATCCCGCACGTCCGTATCGATGACGCGCACGTATCGGTAAAGACCGCACGAGACCAAGTCGTCCCGTTTGGCGGGGCACACTCAGTTCCGGGGTAAAATAGGGCGTTGGTTTTCCTATTTTTGGATCACGGTTCACGATCACCACAGGACGCGATGCGCCGAGCGGGTTGCACGGGCATCGAGGGGGTCATGTAGGCTACGATATGCAACAAACAGAATTAAAAACGGGGCAGCGAGGAGAAAGATATGGGTACCTGAACATGGCTCCGTAAACTAGGTTTCTCGTGTCCTCACGTGTCGACACGAGACACTGTGTCCTGTGTTCGGCCATGTCCAAACTAGGGTTAGGGCTCTGGTTCGCCGGAGATCACCGGAGGGACTCGCCGGGGAGGTGCTGGGCTCGCCGAGGCTTCACCGTGGTGGCTCGAACTACGCCGGAGGGGACGGCTTCGACGGAGGCGGCTAGGGCATCACGACAGAGGAGATGCCGAGGTCGGGGGCGAGTGCTGGAGGAGACGGCGGGTCAGGGGAGGCCGGCGAGGGGCTCTGCGAGGTCGGCCGGTGCTGCGGGAGGCGGTCGCGGTTCACTGGTGGAGGTGGGCGGCTAGGGGAGCTCGAGGGAGGGAAGTTCTGGGAGGCGGAGGAGAGGTCGGAGGCGATAGGGAAGCCGGGGCTGCGGGGTGGTGCTCCAGGTGGCTGGAGGAGAGGAGGAGAGGAGGAGAGGGTTCGGGCTGGGGGTCGCACAGGCGGGTCGCCGGCGGAGGGCAGCGGGGAGTGGCGTTGGGTTTAGGAGGGGAGATGGCGGAGGTGGCAGGAGAGTAGGTTAAATAGAGGGGAAAGGGAGAGGACCGGTCGACGGTTCCGAGGGAAGAGGAAGGGAGACGGCTGGCGGTTGAAGGGAGTCGAAGAGGGAACATCGCCGACGTTACACGACGGCCGGAGGAGAAGCGGCGCCGGAATGGTCGGGTGAGCAGCAGGGGAAGGGACTTCGGGCCGGGTCGGGTCCTAATCGGGTCGGGTCTGACCCGGATCCGACCCGCTAAGGTGGGTTGGGTCTGGGTTGGTTCGGTTCAAAGTATGGTTCGGTTCAATTTGGTTCAATGAACCGGGTTAATTTGGGTTTAATTACAAAATAGATTTTAGGGCTTTTAAAATACTTCCGGGGTCCAATAAATTCTCGGAAAATTATCCTATGTCTAAATTTTCATTTTACACCATAAAATATTATTTTTATAATATTTTAATATTATTTAACATCAATTAAAAATTATTTAATATTAAAATACCTTAGTTTTAATTAATAAAAACCCAGAAAATTCCAGAAAATTGTAAAAAATTCTAAATTAAAATTCTTAAAAATTAGGGGGTTTACACAGATGGCCAGTCTCGATGTTCAGTCCATATTTATTGAGAGGATCAAAGCAGCCTTGCCTACAGATACGAGATTTAGACGACTGCGAGAGAGCACAGAGGCTGGCATGCAGACATGACTCAAGATTCATGAAGACGGAACGTTAAGGTATGGAGATTGCCTATACGTTCCGAGTAGCGAGCTACGCTAGTAGTTGATGACCGAGGCTCGTAGCTCGATTTATTCTATTCATCCCGGGGGTACGAAGATGTACCAAGATTTGAGACGATATTACTAGTGGCATGGGATGAAGAGAGAGATTATAAGATTCGTGGCAAGATGTTTGGTTTGTCAGCAAGTTAAGGCTGAACATAAGAGGACTGCATGACTATTGCAGCCGCTTCCCATTCCCGAGTGAAAGTGGGAACACATTACCATGGACTTCATCACAGGATTCCTGCGGAGCCATAGCGGAAAGGATGCAGTTTGGGTTATCGTAGACAGACTCACCAAGTCTACACATTTCTTGCCCTTCAGAGTTGGGCAGTCTACGGAGATATTAGCTGACATATATATGAGGCAGATAGTACGACTACATGGAGTGCCTGTCAGCATCGTATCGGATCGTGATTCCAGATTCACATCATATTTTTGACAAAGTATACAGGAGAGTCTAGGAACTCGTCTCAAGTTTAGCACTGCATATCATCCACAGACTGATGGCCAGTCAGAGCGCACAATACAGATATTAGAGGATATGTTGAGAGTGTGCATGATTGATTTTAGAGGATCTTGGGATGACCATCTACACTTGGTGGAATTCTTCTACAATAACATCTACCAGGCTAGCATACAGATGGCACCTTACGAGGCATTATACGGCAGGAAGTGTAGGTCACCAGTATGTTGGAGTGACATAGGAGAACGTCAGATACTTGGTCCAGAGTTGGTGACACAGACAATGGAGAAAATCAAGCAGATTCAGAGCCACCTGTGTGCAGCACAAGACAGACAGAAACATTGGGCAGATGCGCATCGCAGACCTTTGGAGTTCAAGGAAGGTGACCATGTATTTTTAAAGATATCGCCTACTCGTGGTACCATCAGATTCGGAGGCAGAGGCAAGCTGAGTCCGAGGTACATCAGACTTTTTAACATCTTGGAATGAGTTAGCGAAGTGGCTTACCGTCTTGCATTGCCTCCATCATTAGAAGGAGTGCATGACGTATTTCACGTATCGCAGTTGAGGAGATATATGGTAGACCCTAGCCACGTGCTTGATCATTCGGAGATTACAGTCGGGCCCAGTCTATCTTACGTAGAGCAGCCAGTTGAGATCCTCGATCACAGTGAGAAGACTTTGAGAGGGCAGACTATTCGACTGGTCAGAGTTGCATGGAAGCATCATTCGCCAGGCGTGTTTACCTGGGAGCACGAGGATTCCATTCGACAGCGTTTTCCATATTTATTTGAGGAGCAAGATACGAATTTACGTACCGCCTTTGACTACTAGTTTGTTTTTAAATTCTCTTAGCTATTATCGTGCTTTACTTTTAATTTCGGGGACAAAATTTTTTTAAGTTGGGAAGGATGTAAACCCCCTTATTTAATTCTATAGATAGTCTGGTATGGGTTAGAAAATTTTGGTTTAGCAACAGATGTTTGAGGTTTAGAGTAGGGCTGCATATGTCTGTTTATTTTAATTAAACCCTTGGCACGCCCTACCATTGTTGAATTATTCGGAGCCCAACATCAGCCCATAAATTCCATCGGACTGTGGTACTTTTGACTTGATCCGACAATTTAGGCACTGGACTTTTTTGTCGCTCAAAATCAAATCCGTTGTGCCCTAAATTAATTGCACAACTTCCAGAATCCAAAATCCCATATTTAATCCCGTGTCGGACACCTGTATCGTTACCTTTAATTTTTGAGACACCAACTTAACCCGTTGAGCCGGACCAACTAAAGGGTCCAAGACTGACTCCAATCTCACACCATTTTTGACCTTTGTGTCACTCCCAAATTGAGACCCCAAGTGCCCCCATTTAATTTAAAAGTGTGGGACATTTCTATTCTAATTAAATTGGAGATACCAACTTTGACTAATCCTATTTTAATTCCTATTTAATTCCAATGCCCATCAAATTAAGTCCATGCCAAACACACAACACCCCCTCACCCTACAAAACACCAATTCCCCCACAATTTTTCTATTATTTCATGTGTTTGTGAAATTACCCAAACTTAAGGGGGCTAAATTGCAAATATTGCGACATGTGGCACACCCTCATTGGTCAAGGCCAAATGGAGAGGCCACCCTCTTTTTTGATCGTAGTCAACCTCCCTCCTCCCCTTCTTTTTCATGAAGAAACTAATTCTCTTCATGTAACATCCTCACCCCACATTTGAAATGGGGAGATCTCCACCCTCCAATCATCACACTCTAACCTATAAAATGTCCCCATCACCCATCACTTCTCCCAAGCCGGCCCTAATCCCAATATCTAGGGAATCCCCCCCATTTATCTCTCCTCACTCCTCCCTAAAGCACAACCATTTTTTCTTTTTCTTATTTTCTTCTTCCTTTCTTCTTCTCCTTCTTTACATCACTTCTCCTTCTTCTTCAATGGGATACCGCTCGGCCACCCTGCTACTCCGGCCAGCCGACCGACTACCGCCGACTTTACCCCACGGTCAGTAGCACCTCGCCTCCGCCCTGCTTCTACGACCGACCACACAACGGCTACCCCCGCGTCATCCTCCTCAGGCCTCCTCCTATACCTCCAGCCGAGCTCCACCATGGCCAACTCCATCCCGCACCTCCACAACCACCTCGAGCAACCCCTCATCCCGCCGAGACTACTCCTTCTCCGAGCAGTGCAGCCCCCACGACCGCCTACACTTCGACTACCCCATTCCAGCTGACTGGTGATACGGACACCGGCGGAATGCTCCCCATCCCCGAGTTAACGGCCTCTTCTTCTTCGTCCTCGTCACACCACGACGTCCTGAGGGTTCGAACGAGGAAGGGTCACGACGTGGTGGCGGTATATGTGAGGAACGCCAGGGCCACCGCCACTCTGCTCTGCTCCTACGGAGATGCGGCCGACTTCGGACAGATGTTCCCGCTCTTCGTCGAGCTTCTTCACCGCTGCTCCGGTCGAGCAGTGCCTCCACTGCGCCGACCTTCCGGATGTACTTCTCGCGGCTACGGACCGCTGCACCCCGCGGCTCTGGCCTGCTGTCCCCGCACCGAGAATTCGCCACCGGCATTGCCATCCCGATGAGCCGACATCTCCCCTCGATAGCCACCGCCGCCAACACCCTACACTCCGGTGGCTGAACCACACCCGCACTCCTCTCGACCACCCTCGTCTCCCCGAGCTTCGACAAGCATCTCCACGACCCACCCTGCGGATCACTGCCAACCCCATTGCACCACCTCTCCGCCACGACCACCACCCTGCTGCCACCACCACCTCCGGTTGTTCTCCGGCCATCACCCCTCCGGCCAGCTAGCCTCGTCGAGGTATCGACTCCCTCTCCCTCTCAATGTTTATATTTATATTGAGTTATTTAACTAGGGTTTATTGTTGTGATTAGGGTTTATTGCTGTGGTTAGGGTTTATGTTCACAGTATATAATTTATGGATATACTTGAGTTTTTGTTGAATGCATGATTATAACATACATTTGAAGGTTTATGAATTTGTTGATATTAAGTAAATAATGATTATAAAATGTATACGTTGAGGCTTGAGAATAAAATGGATCTTTGGTTATGGTTGCATTTGCAATAAGATTTAAGGGTTAGTTCATTTTATATTATGCAATGAGGGTAAAATGCATGGTTATAAATTAGAGTTTATAAATGCAAGGTTTGAGATGTTAAGGTATCTCAATTTATTCATGCATATTGTTTTTGATGATGATCAGTTTAATTGGTTGTGAATTGACGTTGATAAAAATATTGAACAAAATTATGTAGCAGTTTTATTGAGAAATGGGAAAGATTATATATGTCTGAGGATTTAATCAGGGTTTGATTAACTAAAAATTAATGATGGGTTTAATTGACGAGGTACTTATTGTGAATTTGTAATGAAGATATAAAAAGGAAGGTTTAATAATTATTGATAATTTACTTGAGGATAACATGTGTCACCGTGAGTAATAGTGCCTGTGAAGACCAGGAGAAATCTGAGGATTGATCATGGCTCAAAATACTGATAAACACTATGATGAATATAGTAGAATTGAGGATTTGTTCTGATGATATTATACAGGTGATCGATCATGTTAGATGTAATTGTCACTACCACATTTTAGGAAAAAGGGTATTTTAGTAATTTCCTATTTAAATAAATATTGTACATGGTAAATAATTTTTGTTGTATTATTTAATTATTGTTGGATGTTATTTAATTATTTTGGACTTATTTTAGTGGACCCAACTAGTGTAGTTTGGACCCATGGACCAACATGAATTAAATAGTTAGATTTGGCCCATTTAGAAAGCCCATAGTTAAGGAGATGGATTAAATTAATTAAGTGATTAGACTAGAAGCTTCCTTCCTTAATTATTTCTTCATGAGAGGCCCCAAGGGGTACATTGGACATTTTATAATTGCTTGGGAGAGGGGCAAGGCCGGCCTATTAAAAGAGGGGGGAAATTTCTCTCTCCTCTCATTCTCATTCCAAATCTAGATCTAGAATTTCCCACTCCCAAATTCCCTCCATTCCCATTCCAATTCCCTACCAAATTTATCCCAAATTCTTTTCAATTCACCATTAGAAAGTTGAGAAGTAAGGATCTAGAAGGAGGAAGCAAGGATCTACAAAGAGGAGCAAGGATCTACAATTTGGAAGCAAGTTCATCTCAATTGGAGGTTTCATTGGGAATCCATCTCCCAATAGGTATAATTCAGATTTTCCCATTTAAATAGCTTCTAAATCTGAGATTTAATCATGTAAAATCAACCTATATGTATGTACTACCCATAGGACTTTGTTTTGTGTTCATAGGAGACCCATGAAAAAAGTTATGGTGCTTTTTGTGTTAATTTTGTTGGAATTCCGAATTTACATTTTGTTGTGTGTATCAATTGATCCTATAGATCAATTGGACATGAGCTTATGTGTTTGGGGCTAGTGTCGTGTCCATAATTTGGTACATGTGGTTCGTATCCCAACTATTTGGTGATACGTGTCATTTTGGGGGTTTTCCCTCCGACACGGGGCTTTGAACATGTCATATTTTGACACGTACACATAGATCTACTTTTGACACTTTGATTTATTCATAAATATTATTTGTGATTTGTTTGTATCCTTCAGGGTGCAATTGGTTGTGTGTTGGACTCGTGTCACATGCGTATCCTAGATCTAGTGGGATATGGTGTGATACTCTCCAATTGTGTGGATTTTTGAATAGATCTAATTATGTATAGTTTAAATTCTTCAATTATAATTAGTAAATATATATAGATATTATATATTTATTTTGTGTATTTATTATAGTAATTATTGTAGCATAGATCTATATATTTTTGTGTGTGCTAATATGATGTACAAATATAATATGTAGCTTTCTTGCATGTAATTATATATGTACTTATGTTAATAGTATAAATTATACATAAATATTTTATAAAATATATTTATGTGTTTAATTGTGTAATTATATTATTTATAATTATTATGTAATTATTTGTATATTAATGTATATATTTTAGGTGTGCTTCTAGCCATATAAAATATGAACATTAATATGTGCATGTGTTGTAACTATTGGTATTTAATTATAAGTTTATATGTGCATATATATATAAGTATATAATTATTTATTTATATATATGTATTGTGATTATTATTGTATATATATATGTGTGTATATATATGTGTTTTGTGAGGTATAATATTTGTAATAATATATTATGTTATTTGTATACATATTGGTTTGTATATATATTATTTTAGGGTATATATTATTTGTATTAGTAGTATACTTTGTGTGAGTATGATTTGGGATCTAATTTTTTATTCCTAAATTGTTGTATTTTTATTTCTATATTATTTATATAGATTTCTTGTGAGGTTGACCTTGGTTTGACCATGTTTGACTTTAGTTGACTTTAGAGTTGACCATAGTTGACTTTTGACTTAGAATTTATTTATTGACCTAGAAGTTGACTAGTTTGACTTGTTATCTTTCCGGGACCTTGTATTAATATGGTATTCCATATCTAGGTCTTCGAGGCACCGAGTCAGACATCTGTGAGACTGTTCTTTGGATTTCAGGCGAGTACATTCTCTGATAGTTTCTCATTTATGATATCCTCTATGTTCGTTGTATCTAGTGTAGATTTACATGTTTCTCTCGACACTATGGTTACACGGATTGGTATATCCGGATCTCGTCATGAGATGTTATTCCTTGGTATATGGTGTATATGGTGCAAGTATTATTTCATTGGTTATCTTGTACATGTACAGACACCGATTCTCGGGGAGACTAGCTATCTTCTTGGGGAATCTAGTGCCATAGCATACCGTGGTTGGATCTATTATACCAGTTGGGGGTGGAGAGTATTAGTATAGATATGTGATCAAATCCCTATTGAATAAAGTATTGGTAAGCGAATAGTGTTGATCATGCACCGCACGTATGATTAGCCAGGCCGCATTGTATCTTGCCCAAGCCGATCACATATTAAGCTAGTACTCACACACTTAGTCATTAGTATTATTGTTTCATTGGCATATTGTTCATTATTGTATTTCTTTCCAGTATTTCCTTATTGTCTATATATCTCTTGTATCTATTTTGTGCATCTTGTTTATCCACAGCTATTTACTGTTACATAGTTTTTATCATGGATTAAAACTGCTGTTAGAGATGTACTCTGCTCCTTTTCTGACTGGATATATTTTTCCAGATGACACTGAGGAGTACCTTACCTATTATGGACCCCAGGATGTTGTGGGTTTAGATTCGGAGACCCTGGCTCAAGAGGGACTTATCCCAACTGAGACAGTTGACCCTGGAGTGTAGCTTGTAGTATGATAGTATTCTTTTGTACTGGATTTGTCTCCAGCTTATTTTGTTACTCTTCAGACTCATTGATGTATTATTTTAAACTCATGAGTTGATGACTATTCTATTCTTATCTGATTTGTGTTCATTCTATCTTAGTTCTGTGATTGAGTACACTATCTTTTGGTGGTTCATTATAATAGATAGACTTTCTAGACAGCGTTCTACTGCCGATTCTGCGGCGTAGGCTGGGCGTTGTTTCCGACTAGTACCCATACCCCGGGTGCGGGTCGTGACAGTAATGAACCTCCGAGTCAACCTTGGTTAACCCTCTAATGTCGTGTCCCTGTGAGTTGTAGCTGAGTCTGAATATATGTTTAGACGTGTGTCACATCCCTGTTTGCCGCATGATAGCTTATTGATTGAGTTTGTATCTCGTCTCTAGGACCTACGGACTTGGACGTGGTACCGGATCCCCGTCATCAGCAGCCGGACGCAGGCAAGTATACCTTGCCACCCTGTATTTCAGTTACAGATATTTATTGTTTCATTATGTACACTGTGCGCGTATTTGATTAGATCGTTGCTTTGTGTCCGGATCACAACCGGGTACAGACGTTCGTCGTAACAACTTGTAACGAATGTTAGATGTTCGTAACACCTTGATGTACGTACCTGAGTATATCGATACCCCAGGACACACTCATACACTGTGATCGTGCCAGATTCATGTATCCTGATATCATGACCAGAGACTGGGACGACCTTAGGGTCGCGTCTATTTAGTTATTTCTGTGTGTCGAGACTGTTAGATAGAGGTTCAGGTTCAGCGCACAATCGTTGACCGCTTGGAAAGGGGAAGACTATTACTAGACGTTTGGGCTCCTCTGCACGCGCTTAAATATGTATATGTACTATTTCTATAGTGATCCTGTATCTAGTGTAGTTGTATCACCCGTGTGACTCTTTGCCCGGAGCTGCGGTACGTCCCGTTTGTCTCCGTGTCCGGAGCTACAGTTTTATTTTGGATAGCCCACGCGTCGAACATTGTCTTCAAACTGTGTCACACTTAGTTGGTTATGCTAGATTACCCCGTCGTTGCACTTGTACTTTCTGTTATACTTGGCATGCTATATTTTTGTACCTTGTTACGTCCCTCTGAGGACCTGGTCCCCTGCCAGTTTTGCATCATAGACGATTATGGAGCATTGGAGCTGCTGATGGAGTGGCATGTCTTGCGGGCACTGTACCAGGTACTCATATCATTTCCATCGGCATTATGGTTATTTATTCTTATTGATTATTCATCTGCTGTTGTAGCCTAGTATTTGTAGACTCATCTCTTCTCGAGTCTATTCGAGTTTGTGTGTTATTGGACGACCGACTTTAGCACATATAGCTCTTTCTTGTATACTATTGTACATTGTGGATTATGACATAAAGGTTTATATTTATAGGATATCTAAATAGTGCCCTTTATATTTTATAGCTTATACGTATTCGTGTCAGACCAGAGTCTGGTCGAATGCGTAGCTGGCGTGTCACGTATTCCTGGTCCTACGTATTTTGGGACTGGGGCGTGACATATTTGGACGACTAGCGACTTAGACAAGGAGTTTGTATGACAACGGTAGAGATTGTTGAGTCTTACTTGTTGTTTGTTTTATTCTGTTTTTTGTGAACTTGAATTATTTTGTACCTCCTTTCATCAAAATCCAGCGTATTCATATATTCTAAACTACCGTGATTTATGCTGCTATTTTATAGCCTAGTTTTGTAAGCTTATTCCTTTAGCGAACTTGTTCATGACATATGTGTTATTGGGGATGCCTACTAATACATTGTCTAAATCAGAATCAGTGTAGTAGGGTCTGGACAACCTTAGTACGCTTGGTTCGCTCTTCGCATGACTACTTTACGTGGATTGAGATATATAGTTGACTAGTAGACGAATATACCTACCTCTAGACATGTTTGAGCATATCATATCGGGTACATAATTGTTCCACTATGAACGTGTGAATAGGAATTTACCAAAATAGGATTTCAATCCACAACTGCCTTGACAACTCCCCTTTTTGAATTCTTTAATCTCCTTGAACCTCGTACTTATATTGTATTACCTTCCCCTTGAACTCTTTATTATTGTTTTTCGTCTTCCCTTATTTCGGAAATACGAAATCTTGTGCTTAGTATAAATTTGATATACAGAGAGTACTAGATATACACCTTAGGCCAATCATATTACTAGATGACTGCCTTTATAGCTGATTAAGGGTATATCATAGGTGATATATTTGGTGTTTAAATTTTTGAGGATTGAGTAACATAATTAAGTAAATTGGAGGAATAAGATTTCTTAAATGTAAGGGCCTTATGTGATAAATGGGTAAATTCTAAGTTGGGTAGCAGTTGCATTGACAACTTGAGAGGAGGTTTCTTTTAGATTGTGATCAAGCAAGATTGGATTGGGAGATGCGAGTCATTTTAATTTTTGAGGAAATTTTAAAAGAAGGATAAAGATGATGATGATCTAAATGAATTTTAAAAATATTGATATGGCGAACCAAACCCTTATACTTGGGCATATGATTTAAAATTTTAATATTGAAGGTTAAATCATCGATTTAAACTTTGAGGATAAAAAAAGAAATCTAGATTTGGACAATTGGTGAATTAGAATTCAAATTTCATAAATTGAGGCTTTAAGGTAAAAGTTAAATGTTGATTGTGGGATTACCTATTTGAAATATTGAATATATGAATTGAATCTAAAAATTTAAAGAATACAAAAATTCATAAGTAAAAATAGGAATAATATTGGACTAGAATTATTTTTTAGAGGAGATTATGATAGTTGGAGCTCGTGATATAAAATTGAGATACGTTATTTAATTCTTGAAGATGTTATGTGGATTAATTTAAATTTGGATGTTGATGAGTTAAAAATCGAGAAGAGATTACAATATGTAAAGTTTGATTAAATAGAGGTTATCTTAATTTTTAAAGTGATTGCGATGGATTAGAATATATTTTAAATTTTGGAAGAGATTGTGATTGACTTGCCTTATATGCGAATGTGAAGGAATTAACAAATTATTCCTTATTTTAATTTCGAGGATGACATATTTTTAAGATTGGGTAGATTATAAACTCCCTCGCCCAAAATTAAGCCTACTTGGTTAGATAGAGAAACTAGGGCTAGTTTGCATCCAATTAGAAATAGAACACGGTATTTTATTTAATTATACAATATTTATATCACAAAGTGCACCTTACCATTGCTTCGATAATTGGAGCACTACACTAGCCATTATCTTCCTACAAATTTCACAACCTTATCCTAGACATGACCGCCTTCTATTCTGACCCTTTTGTAACTTATAAATATGCTCTCTTGTGCTATATTTTAGTCGCACAATATTCGTCGCGGACGCTATTATTTAATCCTTAATAATACGGCTTTGTATCCTTGTGCATTCCAATCGACATTGGAGAGAAATCTTGACCTGTTTTGTACCACCCAAAATTTGACAGTATTCTACTCTGAGTCCCCTATGCCCATGACCCTGGCGCCCCACCTAATTTCATCTCCATGACAATTGGACTTAGTTTTAATTTTGAGGACAAAATTTTTATAAGTTGGGTAGGATGTAAAACCCCTGATCCTAAAATTCGTATTTACTTTTTATTATTATTATTAATTTAATTATAGTAATTATGAGTAAATTAGGAGAAATATAATTTATTTTATTTTTATTTTAGGTGTTTGTGTATTTAGGAGATTTATGGAGCCATTATAAATTTTTTCTAATTTATTTTATGTTGGAGACCCTTTGACCAGTTGTTAGCTTAATGGTATGCATTAATATAAATTATAGATTTTTCTATGTGTGTGTGTGTGTGTGTGTATATATATATATATATATATATATATATATATATATATATATATATATATATATATATATATATAAATGAAAAAAAAGAAAAACAAGGAAAGAAAAACAATTAAAATCCCTTAATGGGTCTCTAACCCCTTTCCTCTTCTACCCAAACCTGCTACACCCATCCTGACCCGGCCCGCACGTAGTATCAAAGCAGCATCAGCCGCAGCAAATTCCTTCCCCCCCCCCCCCCCCCGCGAGCGCAAACCCGCCCCCCCCGCTCTCTCTCGATCTCTCTCGGTTTTCTCTATATATACCTAACGACTAAACCCCAAACCCTAAATCTAATCCCTTCCCTCCCCTGAGGAGCGCCGTCGCCGCGCCGCCGAGCCAGACCGCCACCTCCTCCGGCCGCCGCTGCGACCAACCCTGGCCGACCACGCGTGCACTGCGCACTGCAACATCAGAACTAGACAGCGACGTACCCCTGTTCAGGACCCGATTCCCGCCACCTCGCTCAACCAAACTTGACCCCGTCTTCTCCGGTATGATCCTCACCTATCCCCCTTCAATATCTGTATATTAGTTCATCTCGAACCGTGCGCAAACCTAGGTAAAAATTGACACCAAGTTGATGAAAAACTATGATACTTTAAATCTCAGAAAATCTGTTGCAACCACCCCTGTTCATGATTCGTATCTCCCACCACAGAGATTCAAATTCGGTTTTCCTTGTTGGTATGCGAAGACCACCTGACCTAGTTTAATTTCTGTCATTTACATTATTCTATTAACTGCTGTATGTGGAGTTTAATTAGTTGGAAAAAACCCAAAAATATACCTTTTCCCAAATTTTAGAAATTATGAAACGGAGTGCGCCCTGCCAAACGGGACCACCCCGTCGTGTACCAAGTATACCAAAAGGTGCATACAGTATACCCTGACGTGTGGCATTTCGCAAAAACTGATTTGGACGAGTGTGCGCGTCGGAATCAGCCCGTATCCGCGGACAATCCCTGTGTCGTAACTTTTACAAAAGTCCTACGTATTTTGTGCACGCTCGTCAGATTGTGACAAAACTTATGCCCTTGGACTCGTGGTTTCGTGCTGGTCCTGTGACCCAATTTTTACGCAATTCTGAGACAGTTGACCAAGTCGCCAATTGGCGGACCCTACGGTTGACTTTTTTTGGGTAAAATTATGTTCGGCTCACCGAAATCCATATTTGGAAGTACCGTTGAGTTCGTATTGATATTTAAAGTTTGTTTGACCTATAATTTGTTCCATTTAGAGACCGTTACCCCTGACACACTTTTCGGTGCAAAATGGCCCACATGTGGAGCCCGCTTTGACCCAAAATTACCGTTTTGTCCCTGTGTCCAAATTGGACGAAAGGGGAGTGCTTTCTATCTATTTTTCTTATTCTGGGAACATTGGTGATGTTTATTGCAGCATCCGGAGATGTTCACTCTGAAGCTGTAGTTTCTGACCCTTGGTGTTTGACATATGGACATTTTATCTTTGTAGCTCTCTTGCCAGGCAAGTATACCTTGCCTTTGTTGTACTGTTTAAATTCTGTATTATTATTTGCATGTTAATATTATATAACTGTGCACGTCCGAAAGAGACTCGGGTGCAGTCAACGAAGGCGTTGACGTTAGGAATTGTGTCTGACCTAGTGTCTAGTAGACCCACCTAAAGTTGTGGAGTTATTGGTATGACTCTCCAGGCTTTGACACATTTCTTACACGTATTGTGAGTCTCATGTATGGCACGGACTTGCGTATGTGGTTGGCCACCTATACGTGTAGGCGTGCGACGGATAGGGTATAACTGCTAATAGTGATGCATGTTAGAAGACTTAGCAGTTATTAGTAGGCGGAGCATAGACTGTCGTGGTACGATGGTCCAATCATTGTCATTGTTTGGTTGTGAGGTTGGACTACTGTTCTAACAATAGACTATGAGTCAGAGTTACGATGCCACTGCGTAGTAGCTAAGGCGTGTTGTGGATACAACATGCATAGATCATTGGGCGGGAGGACGACTAGTAGGCGTATGGGACGCCCCACTTCCTTTACACTGATGACACACTCAACGGAGTGATATGGATGATATATATACTACACTAATGCCACACTCTTCGGGGTGATATGGACGTTATATTATACTGATGCCACGTTCTTCGGAGCGATATGGACGATATACTATACTGATGCCATGCCCTTCGGAGATGGACGTTATTACTGAGCGCCCTCCTATGGGGGCATATATGGCATATACTAGCCAGTTATCACGATTGGTGAATTATGTCAGCATATGTCTAGCCTACACTTTCCCATACACTCAAAGTTGTCCTCAAAGTGCATTCACGTAGATGGTTAGAGCACCCATTTATTTATTCAGTATTTACTTTATGGCATGCTTCTATGTATCTTGTTATGTCTCTCTGAGGACCTGGTCCCTTTCCAGGTGTATTGTTCATGAGTATTTGTAGGAGCGCAGATCCGGACTGGCTACTTATATTGTGAGAGGTCTTCTCTTCGAGCTTCGTGATTATTAGAGGTTGTATTATATTGTGTTTATCTTATTTATTCTTCATTCTAGTTCGGCAGTAGATTTGTTTCCATCCGATTATCATCTTTAGATACTTCATTTTGGGATCTGGTTATAGATATTGGTTATTCATTATATTGGATTTTCTGTGGATGAGATTAGATTATACCCTATGATTTATGATGGTTTATACCACTGGTGAATTGTTATTCACATTACAGCGTACGTGTGTTATGGTTTCTATATATTGGAGTGCCATAATCATACGGCTGGCATGCTTACGTGTCATAGTCCTACGTATTTTGGGACTGGGGCGTGGCAGTATATCAATAGTATTTGGTAACCCTCAATATTAAAAATATCTTGACTAGGTTGATGATTAGTGAATGCTTAGTGTGAGATGAACTAGGCCACCGGTGGCAAAGCAGATTACCCCACACCAGTAGAGGGAGACACCCCAGCAGGGCAGGGTTTCTTTACAATGGAGGTCAAAAGGCCAATGCTACGGGTGTTTGGTTACCAGGTTCTGTTCTTTTAATCTAGTTGATCTGTATGATACCTGGTGGACTATAGCTTCCTTAGTGATTTGTGCTATGGTATGTGAAAATCTTGACAGAGACTGAAATTTATGATAGTTAGAGACTATATCCAAGTATGGTTTATCTTTTAGTAGAATGGTAGGATTGTATGTTATATGATAAGACTATTTTAGACCGTGATTGATGGGGGTTTGACCATAGTAAAATTTGTATGAATAGGTTATGACTGGCCCAAGAGAGAGGGGTGAGAGTTTTAATTTTGAGGAAAAAATTCTGCTAAGGAGGGTAGACTTGTCACTACCGCTTTCCGGGAGAGGAATATTTTTGTCTTTTCATATTATTAGTAATATTGTAATATTAGTATTTCAAAAATTATTATATTGAATGGTATATCATAATTATTTATTTATCGTGCATGTTATATATTTATTTATTATCATGTTACTTTATATTTTGGACTTGTGTTTATGGACCTAACTAGTTTAGAATTGACTCTTGGACCAACATTTATTTTAGTTAGACTTGAGCCCAACCACAAGCCTAATTCATTAGGAGAATGACTTAATTAGTCAAACCATTAGGAGTATAACCTTCCTCCTTAATTATTTTCTTCATGATAAGCCCCAAAGGACAATTTGGATATTTCATATATCTTGGACATGAAGAAAGGGGCTGGCCACTACATAAGGGGGTGGAGACTCTCTCTCCTCTCTTTTCTTCATTCCAAATCTAGATCTAGAATTTTTCTCTTCCAAATTCTTTCATCCCTACACCAATCTTTATCCAAATTTCTTTCCAATTCCTTCCTAATTCATCATTAGAGGCTATTAGAACAAAGAGGAAGCAATAATTTATAAGGAGGAAGCAATGATCTACAAGTTGAAGGCACTTAACACTCAATTTAGAGATTTTATTGAGAATCCATCTCCTAATAGGTTTAATTCAATTTTTCCTCTCTAATTAGACTCTAAATCTATAATTTAATCATTAGGAACCCTCATATGTACTAAGGCTGCCAATATGAATGGAAATAGGTTCATAGGAGGCCAATGGAAAAAGTTATGTGGTATTTTGTGTCAATTTTGGAGGAATTTGAGATTGGCACATCTTGTGTTTGTCAATAGGTCAATTAGACCAAATTAACATGTGTTTGATTGTGTGTGACTAGTGTCGTATCCCCAATTGGATACGTGTAGGCCTTATCCCGACAATTTGGCTATACAGATTGATTTGGGAGTTTTCTTCCGACACAGGGGTTTGAGCATGTCACATTTTAACACGGGCACGTAGTTGAGTAGCTAGCTCTTTGTGTTGTTCATAATTGTAATTCTAGACTTGCTCGTGTCCTTCAGGATTCGTTTGGTGATATGGTAGAGCCGTATCGCAAGCGTATCATAGATTGAGTGTGATACGGGTGCGGTGTACTCCACGTGTTTGATACTTTGTATTCTAATTCAATTTACCTTGGTCATAGCTATTAGAGTATTGTAATTATAATTATTGTATGATATATATATATATATATGTATAGTTATATATATGTTCTATTTTTATTTGTGATTTGTTGGTGGTCATTGGAGAGTAGGAAGTTCATATGCATCATTGGTGTTGATAGGTGTAAGCATATATATATATATATATATATATATATATATATATATATATATATATATATATATATATATATATAGAGAGAGAGAGAGAGATGTGTATGTGTATTAGTGAGCAGTGAATAAGCACTGAATAAGCAATGATAAGCAGCAGTGAATAAGCAGTGATAAGCAGCAGTTAGCAGCTGCTACAATAAGCAGAAGCAGCAGCAGTAAGCAGTAGAAGCAGTAAGCAGCAACAGCAATAAGCAGCAGCAGAAGCAAAAATAAGCAGCAGCAATAAGCAACAATGATAAGCATCAACAACAGCAGTATGCAGCAGCAGAAGCAGTAAGCAGCAGCAGCAGTAGTAGTAAGCAGCAGCAGCAGGATAAGCAGTAAGCAGCAGCAGCAGCAATAAGCAGCAGCAGCAGTGATAAGCAGTAGCAGAAATAAGCATAAGCAGCAGTAGTTTGAGTGCTTAGAAATTAAGTTATAGATAAGTTAAGTTAAGCTAGTTAATAAGCTAAGTTAGTTTATATTGATTGTTAGTTATGTATATTTTGTTAGTGAGTTAAGTATATATATATATATATATAAGCACTAGTTAGCATTGGTTAGTATTATTTCTAGATTACCTTGAGTTACACCAAGGTAATGAGAGTTGAGGTATTCTTCTTTGATGAAGTTTATCTGATTATTCTTCAGATCGACTTCTTTTATCTCATTGAGAATTTTAGCCACAGGATTGGTGATAAATTCAAAGGTAATGTTTTTTCCCTTATAACAAGTGGAAATACCTTTTCTATTAATTTCCTTTATTGGCATAAGTTTTTCTAGAAAAGGAGTTCCTAGAATAACATGCTGGGATATTTCTTTTACAACAATAAAATGCAAGGGAATACATGCATCATTTTTACAGATATGAACATCTGTAACCTTAAAAGGTGTTGACCGTTCAGGTCAATGATACTGAGCATTCTATCAGGTTTCTTTCTGAAGAAGACCTTGAACCCTACATAGGGAATAATGCTTATAATTTTATCCATATTGGATTAATTCAGGTTGCGTTAAAACCCCTTACTCTTCAGGGTTTAAATGCTTCTTTCATATCATCTTTACGAGATGCTAGATGTCTTGATTGGCAACCATCTCTTATGGGCGTTATGCAGACTAGTCTTTGTCATGGACCAGTCTGGTATCAGAGCCATGTTGGCTCAAAGCTGAGGTGATTCTACTCTCTGTTCTCTGTAATGATTGTTAGTTAAATACACTTCATATTGCAATACTATTAGTATTTACTATTAAATGGATATATAAATTTTCTTAAGTAATTCATTTAAATTTTAGAATGACTACTTCTAGGAATAACCAAGGTCTAGTTCATATGACATCTTGTCGCGTTGGCTATGTTGGCCGGGTAGGCCGTTTCCAGCCGTAAAAGTTCGTTGACAGTCATACCTATGACCAGGTTAACTATGAAGGCATTCTAAAAACTTTTATGTCTTATTTATATTAAATTTATATTATCTATATAATAGTAATATTAATAGTATTGTCCCATATTATTGTTGACTAACTCTTGCAGGAACAGTGAGTAGAAGATCCTCCTTCTTCATCCTTTGATGAGCAGTACACTGTCCATTGGTGACAGCAAAAAGACCCTGTTAAAGGGCAAATCAATCAAAAATGCTCAATTGAGCGAGTTTCCTTCAGATCTGGAGGAACTCAATAAATGGACTATCCCAGGCGTTAAGCCGAAGGATATTTATAAAATTGGTTGGCTTGATTTCAAGTCATCAATTGCTATAAAAACTATGGAAAGGACCGTTCAGGTCAATGATACTGAGCATTCTATCAGGTTTCTTTCTGAAGAAGACCTTGAACCCTACATAGGGAATAATGCTTATAATTTTATCCATATTGGATTAATTCAGGTTGCGTTAAAACCCCTTACTCTTCAGGGTTTAAATGCTTCTTTCATATCATCTTTACGAGATGCTAGATGTCTTGATTGGCAACCATCTCTTATGGGCGTTATGCAGACTAGTCTTTGTCATGGACCAGTCTACTTTAATGTTTATCCCAACCTAAGTCTATCCCTTACAGATACTAATTTACTGGATGCAGTAACTTTTAATCTGAAGACTTATGGCTATAACTTTAAGCAAGGTTCTGAAACCATTGCAATACTCTACCGAATACACTTTAAAGTATTGTCTACTTTAGTATTGAATATCCGAAGGGGTATATTAGTATGTTAGTTTAGTATAGTATTGTTATAAGTATAAATGCACGCTAGTGTATAGTGAGGTATGTTGGTTAGTTAGCTAATGTTAGATATTGTATTACCTTGTGATACCAAGGTAATGTTAAGGTATTGGTTTATACTCAAGGTATTGAGTTTGTATATCAAGAGGGGTGTGTAGGTGGTGTGATACCGTATTGGCTCAAAGCCAAGGTATCTACTTAACATTGTTTAGCTAGGGATTCTATATATTTTTATCTTGTATATATATATTATTATATTTTCATATATAATAATTTAAGTATCTTATGATACGGTATAGTGTCGATACTCTAGTATCCTAACATAGCTAGTATAGTCTAGTTACATAGTGTATGGACCCAATATCCTAGATGTGGACTCATACAACCTAAAAATAGCTAGTTTGACCAAGTTTGACTAGTTTGACCTAGAGATGACCTAGTTTGACTGTTTTGACTTAGAAATGGCATTATGATCTAGAATTTGACTAGTTTAACTTATTTTTAATCAAAAATCTTGTATTAATGCAATATTCCATATATAGGTCTGTGTGACACTAGTTCGGATACCGTTTCGCATCATTTTCTCTGGACCATAGGCGAGTATATTTTTGATAGTTTCTATTATTTGATTACTACTATAATTCAAGTATTTAGAAATGTTACATATGATTCTTTGACACATTGGTACACGGATTGGTAATATTATTGGATCGACAGTCGTGAGATATTACCTTGATTATCGAGATGGTATCGAATACTGTCCCTTGTTGGTATTCGATAATATTGGATATTATAGGTTAAATATTGGATACATTGGCTAGTAATGTGTCATGATTAGATCCATAATATCAGTCGGGGTAGAGGAAATACTAATTAAATATATGATCAAGAACTATCGGCTAGTAATGTAATCATTGGCTACTAACTAATCAAATACTTCACGTATGGTTGAGTTAGCTCCTTAGTGTAATCAATGAATATCCCAAGCCGATCACATATTTAGTTAGTATCTCAAACACATGGTATATCATAGATTCTATTTTCAGTTCATAGATTACCATGTTCTATTTCTGACATTATAGTTCATCTCCTTCATTCTTGTACTCATTGATTTATATTTCTGTTGCTAGTTTTGCATGTTCCTTCATTGTTCTTATATTATCAGTTATATTCTCATCATATATAGCATCCCCTATTTTACTATTTTATAGTTTTTATCAATTAATTAGAACTGCTATTGGGTTGTACTTTGCTCCATTCCTGACTGGATAATATTTTTTAGAGGATCTGGGAGATTGGTGTCCGACGTACTACGGACCTCGACCTATAGATGGTGTAGACATGGACCCACTAATTCTGGAGTGATTGCCGAGAGATCTAGTCGAAATCACTAGTTATCATAGTTAGTTTTTTTAGCATTCTGGTACCGAATTTGTTTTTGGGGTATATTTGAGACTTGGATATTATTTCTATTTGTTGTTATTATATTTAGACTACATAGTTATGTTAGGCTTCCTTGATATCTTTTCGTGCTATAGATGTATGATTGAGTATTGTGTTGCATTAAGTATCTTGCCCTCCTTCTTGGAGTTGAGATATTATTGGCAGATTATACATTATTGTGAGATGATTACATAGTATAGTTGACCTAAACAATATTTTACCGCTGATGCTGCAACGTAGGCTGGACGTACCCACGTACTCGTGCCCCTTCACCTTGTGCGGGTCGTGACACATGTTGCTTAAGAATAACAAGCATGATCTTCCCATGTACTACACGGGGTATATTGGTTCTATAAAGGTGGACCAGTTGCACATTGACCCCGGTTCATCAATCAGCATCATCCCGAGGAGTCTTCTGTAAAACTTGGGCATCCCGATGCACCGCCTGGCAGCTATCAATACTTCCATTAGTGGCTTTAATGCAAGAAGAAGCTACCCTCTGGGCAAGATTCGTCTGAAGTGCCATATCGGTGACCCGATAACAAAGGTCACTTGCTACGTCATTGACGTAGACGTATCCTATATCATCTTACTCGGACGCCCCTGGATACACTAATATATGATCGTGTCATCAACCCTGCACCAATGCTTAAAGTACGTAGACGATCATGGCATTATCAGAACGGAGTTCGCAGACAATGACCCATTTAAGGGAGTTGAGAGATACTACTCTGACGCCATCCTCTACAAGCAAACCTACCAAGACAAAGGTGACAATGAGGCCGATGATGAGGCCGAGGTTACGACAACGTCGGAGGAGCCCATATGAACCTGTCACGACCCAGTCCCAAAATATGTAGGACTAGGACACGTAAGCATGCCAGCCGCATGGATATGGCAACTCCAATATATGGAAACCAAACCCATACGTACGCTATAATATGAATATCAATCCACACGTGGTATAAATCTCTCACAAGTTACAGGGCATAATCTAAATCTCATCCACAGAAATTAAATAGACATAAATAACCAATATCTATGAAACTAGATCTCAATGTAAAGTATCTAAAGATGACAGTCGGATGGAAACAAATCCACTGCCGAACTAGAATATAGAATAAACAAGATAAATACAATATAAGTACAACATCTAACAATCATGAGGTTCGAATAGGAGACCTCCTAGAAATATACATAGCGAGTCCGGATCTGCGCTCCTGCGAATGCTCATGAACATCTACACCTGGAAAGGGACCAGGTCCTCAGAGGGACATAACAAGATACATAAAAGCATGCCATAAAGTAAATACTATAAAAACTCCAGGGTGACCTAACCATCTAAGTAAAATACAACTTGAGGATAACTTTGAGAGTATGGGAAGTGTAGGCTAGACATATGCTGACGTAATTCACCAATCGTGACAACTGGCTAGTATATGCCGCATATGCCCCCATAGGAGGGCGTAATACAATAACGTCCATCTCCGAAAAGTATGGCATCTACATAATATATAATGTCCATACTGCTCCGAAGAACGGGGCATCTGCATAAAGGAAGTGGGTGTCCCATACGCCTACTAGTTGTCCTCCCCGCCCAATGCTCCAACTACTAATAACTACTAAGTTTTCTACCATGCATCACTATTAGCAGTTATACCCTAACCGTTGCACGCCTACACGTACAGGTGGCCAACCGCATAAACGAGTCCGTGCCCTACATAAGACTCATAACAAGTGTAAGAAATGTGTCAAGGCCTAGGAGTCATACCGATAACTCCATAACTTTAGGTGGGTCCACTAGATACTAGGTCAGACACAAGTTCTAACATCAACGCCTTCGTTGACTGCACCCGAGTCTCTCTCGGATGTGCACAGTTATAAAATCTAAAATAATAAACATGCAACTAAATAATAACTGAAATTTAAACAGTAAAACAAAGGCAAGGTATACTTGCCTGGCAAGAAAGCTGTGAAGTACCAATAACCTGCTCCTGAAGTTGCGCAGAACAATCCGATATGTCCTATATACATGTAATATAATACAACACAACATCAGTCATTATACATGTATATATGCTAATTAAATATGTATGCAATATATATATTATATACACACTAATTGGGTTTATACTATATATATTAACATATACTAGGGATACGTATATGTTACATATACACACACGTACAAATATGAAATAGGGAAACACATTCGTACCTCGGGGTACGTACACGGAGATGCTGATGACGACGAGGTGGTTGACTACGATGATGACGAGGACGACGAGGGTGATGACGACGTTAATGATGATGAGGCAAGGATGACAATGGATGATGGTTATGATAATGAGGTTGGCTTCTCCGGCCAGGGTTCAGGCGGCCCGAGAAGGAGGAGAGTGGAGAGGGGGTCGATGATGGTCATGGGTGATGGTGATGTGGACTACGATGCTCACCGGAATCCGGCCAAGGGAGGTGGCTGAACGGGGAGAGGAGGAAGAAGTCGACGATGGAGAGGGGGATGGCAATGGTGGTGGTGGTTGCGTCATGGTGGACAGGGAAGGGAGGAGGAGATAGAGGCTAAGGAGGAGGAGTGGTGATCGTGCTGGTAGTGAGTTACAGGTGGTCGGGGTCTCAGGCGACTCCGGCGTGGTCGGGTCGATGGCAGCAGGAGGAAGGGGGAGGTAGTGATGCGGGGACAATGATGATGGGAGGAAGAAGGAGAGGGAGGCGGTTGTGGAAGGAGGCAGACCGGCGGAGGTCGGGATGGCCGGGGACGAGGTGGTGCTGTCAGAGGTGTCTCGGCGGAGTTAACGTGTAGGGGAGCTCCGGCAGTCAGGCTGGGGAGGTGGACGGGGGACAGAGGTGAAGAGGAGAGGTGAACGGAGACGAGATGGCTCAGACGATCTCCGGCGAAGTCTGGCAGCGGGGGACGAGTCGAGGGGCTCAGGCGAAGGTGGTGGTCGGCAGAGGGCTACTCCGGCGAGTTCTCCAGCGGATCTGGCCTGAGAAGAAGGAGATGAATAGGGATGGGGATGGGGTAATCTGCTGAAATTAGGTTTGGGTTGTTTTGATGTGGAAAAATAAGAAAAAGAAGGGAAGTGGTGTATTTATACATGTGGAATTTGACCTAGAAAAGTTGGGCTTGGTCAACCCTCCATGGGATTGGGCCTTGGGCTCACATGGGGATTTTTGGGAGGGCCATAATTGTATTGTTTAAATGCAAGGATTGGTTTAAAATAAAGGGGCGATATTGCGCGTTGCACATTCCGAAAATTATAGAAAAATTCCTACGAAGAAAAAGTTGGATTTCTTCATGTATTGTCCAATGGTGTGGACACCTTAATGCACTTTTGCGTAAAAGCACCAAATAATTGAAAAATTGCACAAAGACAGAAATTAGATTTAAATTAATTAAAAATGAGTGCGCATGATGTTCTGGAATTAATTAGGAGTACATGGGAATAAAATTTGGTGGGACAAAAGTGTCTTGGACATAGAGGATTCAGTGCAGAATATTAATAAAATTTTGGTTGCACAAAACGGTCAAGATTGTGTCTCCAATTTTGACTGGAATGCACAGGGGTACAAAGTTAGAATTATTTAGAATTTATTAATAAACGTTCGTGACGTTTATTGCACGACTAAAATATATCACAATAGAGCATAATTATAAGTTATCCAAAGGTCAGGATAGTAGGCGGGCACGTCTAGGACAAGGGTATAAAGTTTGTAGCAAGGCAGTGGCTAGCGAGGTGCCCCAATTATCGAAGCAACGGTAAGGTACGCTGCGTGATATAAATATTATATAATTAAATAAAATGCCTCGTTCTAATTCTAATTGGATTCTAATTAGCCATAATCTCTCTATCTAAGCCAAGTTGACCTAATTTTGGGTGAGGGGGTTTACAATCTACCCAACTTAAAATAATTTTGTCCTCGAAATTAAAATAAGGCATAATTTGGTTTAAATCCTTCACATGCGTACGTAAGGCAAGTCTATTGCAATATCTTCCCAAATTGTTTTAAACATATTCAATTCTATCGCAATCACGTTCAAATTAACCATTGTTTAGATCAAACTTCAACACAACATACTATCTTCTCAATTTTTAAATTAAATAATCCACAGCCAATCTAATTCAAATCTATATGCCATCCCACATTAAAATTTTATATCGCAATCTCCAACTATCTCATCTAGGAAACAATTATAATCAAATATTATTTCTATTTTCAACTTGTGAATTTTGTACTCTCCAACTTTTAAATTCAATTTACATCCTCAATATTTCAAATAGGTGATCCAACAATCAAAATTTAACTTTTAATTTAAGGCCTCAAATTATGAAATTTGAAATCTATTTCACCAATTGTTCAAGTCTAGATTTCTACATTTATCCTCAAAGTTTAAATCGATGATTCAACCTTCAATATTCAAAATTTAAATCATATGCTCAAGTATAAATATTTGGTTTGCCATATCATGATTTTTTTAAAATGTATTAATCCTCATCATCTTAGTCATTCTTCCAAAATTCTCAAAATTAAATGACTTGAACCACTCAATCTTATTTTACTCGATCACAATCTAAAAGAAATTTCTCTCAAGTTGACAATGCAACTTCTACCTAACTTAGAATTTATCCATCTATCACATAAGGCTCTTACATTTACGAAAACTTATTCCTCAATTTATTCAAACATGTTTAGCAATCCTCAATAGTTTACACAAAATATATCACCTATGATATACCCTTAATTACGGAAAATAATCATCAAGTAATGTGATTGCCCTATGGGGTATATCTAGTACTCTCTGTATATCATACTTATACTAAGCACGAGGTTTCGTCTTTCAGAAATAAGGAAGGACATAAAACAATAATAAAGAGTTCAAGGGGGAGGTAATAGATTAGAAGTATGGGGGCCAAGGCGTTTAGGAAATTCAAAAGGAATTATCAAGACAATTATGGATTAAAATCCTATTTGGTAATTTCTTATTTGCATGCTCATATCAGTACAGTTATGTAACTGATACGATATACTCAGACATATCTAGAGGCAAGTACATTCATTTACTAATCACTATATATCTCAATCCATGTAAAGTAGTTGTGCGAAGGGCAAACCAAGCGTACTAAGGTTAGCTAGACCTTAATACACTGATTCTGAAATGTATTAGTGTAGCGCTCCAATAATACATATGTCATGAACAAGCTTGATAAGGAATAAGCTTATAAAACTAGGCTATAATAGCAGCATAAGTCAAGGTAGTACAGCAAATATAGGTACGCTAGATTATGATGAGAGAAATTACAAAAATATTCAAGTTCACAAAAGATAAGACTTTACAATCTCTACAGTTGTCGTATAAACTCCTTGTCTAAGTCGCTAATCGACCAAATAGGGGTATGGGCCTCTAAGTTCTACAGTTTTAATAAACACTATCGTCTTATGCTAGTATACAGTTAATGTCATTCAGTTACACTACATTAATGAGTCAAGAGGACCATGTGTTACTGGTCGTGAGGCATACTACCCAACTTAAAATAATTAACTATTATTGTGACAGTCTTAAGGGAGATTCTATAAAATAACTTGGTCCTTGTAAATGAAGTAGAAGCTATTGTTAGGGTATACGAGGGAAATATCTTGGTACTTATTAGGGTCTCCTATTGCATTATATAGGTAATGGTTACCTTAAGTCTTAATCATAGTGCTCATGGAACAAAGGTGTCAATAGTAGGTATGGAAAAGTTATTGGCCTTCAAGGGGAAAGGGAATATAACTTGTATCGAGTTATGGATACAAATTACGTGATCTACAACTAGAGGATGATCATCAAGTCATAATCTACAAGATTAACTCAAAACTATCATGCTCTAACTACCAAGCACAAAATTCAAAGTTCAAGACTACAACTATAACCCTAGCAAGATATGTATCCTAACATACAAGGAATCACTCGGTCTACAATCAGAAGTGTCCGGTAGCACGAGTTAGAAGATGAAGAGAAGCATAATTAGTCATCGCATAATTCGCGAGTGTTAAGGTTTTAGGAGAATCAAGATATAAACTAAATAGAAAGACTCTAGATAACATCATGGTTTTCTAAGGGGAATGTGGTAGCTAAACTCTGTGTTCGAGGTATGATCAAGGGAAATATTATTTTATTCCTCTAGGTTTTCTAAGGTTTTGTCTGCTAATGATAGAATAATGATTCAAAGTTATGTTTTCCTAATAATATCTCACTTATTAAAGTTAGGTTCTGTCACGCCCCATTCCCAAAATACCGAGGGACCAGATATGTGATAATGGCCAGCAGCACACACCGATGGACAAATCCAATTTAATGGATCCATCGGGGCATGCTTAAGCTGTAATATAAAAATAAGTAGGTCCAATGATACAAGTCACAGTCTATACTAATCTCATCCACAACAGATAAACACAGAACAAAGCCAGAATAATGCAAATAAGAATAAACTAGCATATCTCAATAAAAGTGTCTCGGAGAATAATCCGAGAATAAGTCTGATACATCAATGAAATAGACTGGAAATAAAATAACTAGAAACAGAAATAAATGAGTATCTCAAGCTAATACTCAGGAGAAGTCCTCTGGTACGATCTCGTCCTCAGATCCTGGTTCTGCCCCAATGTAGGCACCTGCTCCTACTAATGCTAATGCTCCGGTCCCATATACCTCGGGATAGATCTCGTCAGCTAATCCTGGGGACATAATCCGGATCCAGGTCCTCAGGGGACATAGCAAGGTACAAGAAAGCTCATGCCAAAATAAATGCAGTGCAGCAATAAATGAAATAATAGGGTAAATAAATAACTAGCTAAGTGATATGCAAGTGAGAGTGTTAGTCATACTCGGGCTGAGACTACTACAGGATCAGTGTCGGAGAAACCCATAACAGTATTTTCTTGAAGGGCCAGAACTGGTGCCATAGCTCTGTGTCAGAGACTAAGACACATCCAGATTACAATATATATAATATAATCAGCCTTTGATATGGTAATACTCTCCCCACCCAATGAAATCTCACGTCTCATGTCCATGACACGCAGGATCAAAACTAATGCAACAAGTCAGGATATAATCTAAGCATGTAAACTGTGTATGTCATAAACCAGTATCCTATACAGAATCACCATGAATATCTCAGGAAGATTCTGTCCATGAATAGTGTCAAGTGTCCTGGGTATAATGTACTTGATAAGACAAGTACGAGGATGTAAAGGGTCACGAATGTCCATCTCTAGATGACAATACACAACTCCACGTATGGTGTTGGCACCCGACTATTAATCGGACGCTAAGTAAGTCACACGGTCCTAGGTTAAGCATGCACAACAATGTAAAAGAATCAAGAAAAATATGTAACAAGACTGCAAAGTTTTGGCAAGGTACACTTGCCTGTGGTTCTGGCTCCAACTGTGGCTCTGGTCTCAGTGTGATCTACAGGTACTACTCCGGTTGCTGAAATAAACATCACCATTAGATTCAGAAAATATCAAATAGCTAGAAACACCTGTCCTTGAGTCCAATTTGGACACAAGGGCAAAAATGATATTTCCGGGTCAAAGTAGGGTCCACATGTGGGCCACTTTGCACCAAAAAATGTGTCAGGGTCAAAGGTCTCCAAATTCATCAAACTTAGTGTCAACATGTCAGGAACGATGATATGAACTCAATAGAACTTCCAGAATTGGATTCCGATGAGCCGATCTCAAAATCGCCCGTCAAGTGGAGCCTGTGGGGCCCACGATACGCAATTTTGTCAACGTTCTCAGAATCGAACCCAACTTGGGTCACAGGACCAGCATATTGCTACGAGTCCGATGGCGCAAGTTTTGTCTCGATCCGACGTGTGTACACAAAGTTACAACGTATTCCAGAATAGGCGGATACGGGGCGTTGTCGGCGGATACACGTTGATTCCGGTGTGCACGCACATCTAAATCAACTTCTGCAAAATCTCACACATCCGTATCAATGTCGCGCACGTTTCGGTAAAGACCGCGTACGACCAAGTCATCCCATTTGGCGGGGCACACTCAGTTCCGGGATGAAACAGGGGGTTGGTTTTCCTATTTTTGGATCACAGTTCGCGTTCGCCACAGGACGCGATGCACCAAGCGAGTTGCACGGGCACCGAGGGGGTCACACAGTCTACGCGATACAACTGACGGAATCGAAAACAGGGCAGCGAGGAGAGAGATATGGATACCTGAACTGGGCTCCGAGAAATCAAATTTTTTGTGTCCGACACGACACAAAGTGGGCCATGTCCGAGTCCACGCGACCTAGGGTTAGGGTTTCAAGCTGCTGGGGCATCGCCGGAGGACGGCGAGGTCGGGCCGGGTGCCAGAGGTGATCGAGGGCGGTGCAACGGCACTCTGGGAGGTGGCGCAGGCGGTCGGCGGCTGGGCAGCGGGCCGGAGGGGACTGCGGTGCCTGCTGTGCTGCCGAGGGGAGGGGAAAGAAGGAGGAGAGGGAGCTGGGCAGCGCTTGTGAGGGCGGGGCATAGCGGGGAGGTGGCTGGGCAGCGAGGCGGAGCCAGGGGAGGAAGGAGGCGGAGGTCGACGGCTTGGCGGTGGTCGGAGTCGTCGAGGCTCGGCTCGTGGTCGACGGAGGCGACAGAGGAGGGAGCCGGAGGAGTTGGGGGTCTCGACTGGGAGACGGCGAGGGGTCGTTCCTGCCAGTCGAAGTCGGGAAAGGAGGAGTCTGGTCGGGGGAGATGGTGGTGCTGGGCTAGGGCTAGGGCTAGGGCTGCGGGAAGGAGAAATGAGGTGGGCAGGCCGGAGCTAGGGTTCAGGCGTGGCCGCGGCGGAGGAGAACTAGGGTTTGGGGCTGGGCACGGAAGTCGAGGTTTTATAGGTGGTGAATAGTAATTCCGGTAGGAGTCCGGTTAGAGTTCGGTTTGGGTTTTGGGTCGGGTTCGCTTCGGATCCGACCCGACCCGACCCGCTAGGGTCTGGGTTGGCCTAGTTCGGTTCAGTAAACCGGTCCGGTCCGATTTGGTTTATTTCAAATAAACCCGATTTATTTAGGGGTTTAATTTGATTTATTTATATTGGTTTTTAGGGCTTTAAACGGGTTTTCGGAGTCCAATAAATTCACAAAAAATTACCCTATGTCCAATTTTCCATTTTACACCATAAATATTATTTCCATAATATTTTAATATTATTTAAAAGCAATTAAAAATCATTTAATTTCCAAATGCCTAGGTTTTAATTACAGAAAAATTTCTAAAAATTCTAGAAAAATTGTGAAAGATCCAAATTAAAAATTACTGAAAATCAGGGGACTTACAATCTACCCCCTTAAGAGGATTGCGTCCTCGCAATCAAAGAATAATCGGTCAACAGAGACAGAGATGACACGGTTGCAACATTGTTCGGAGCACAACATGATCAAGGAAATCAAGGTTGAGGGTGTAAGAGTAATACAAAGGGAAAATTATTTCCCTAAGCATTAAAAGTTATGCAATCTCCCGTATAAAGGAGATTTAGAAGACTGCAGTTTAGAAAAGTAGGTTATCACTAGGTTATCAATTACAAAATATTCTAGGTTATCAAAAATATACTAGGTTATTAGCAAGTTCAACATTACTAGGTTAAGGCTAGGGTCACGAATCAATAGGCACGAGATAAAACAATACTAGAAACAGAAAAACTATAAAAACTTACGTGCATTAGCTACTTCATGAATCTGTGCATCCTCCAAAGTTATAGCAAAAGCTTGTCCGCGTCCTTGAGGGGGTGCCCTCTGCTGTTGTTGGGCCTGTTGGAAGGGTGCTGGTCGAGGTGCCAAAGGTGGCCTTGGTTGATATCCTCCTGGTGCGGGTAGAGCTTGTTGGTTTGCCCTTGGTGCTCCTTCTCTACGCTCAGGGCAGTCCCTCACTGCATGCTGTCTGGATCCGTAACCTAAGCATAGTCCTAACCTGCGTCAGCATTCCCTGGCGAGATAGCTTGCTTTGCCACAGTAGTGACAAGTAGAGAGGACTATTACTTGTGGTGTAGATGCTTTCTGCTGTTGCTGTAGGTGAGGTCTCTTTGCAGCTTCTTCTTGTGGTGCTCTGGTTGTTGCTGATGTGGAAGGCCGCTTCAGACTGGTCTCTCTCCTGGTGACGCGCTCCATGCACCGAGCTGCAGCAAGAACGTCCGAGTAAGATATAGGTACAACGGATCCAATTAGTTTCTGTAGCTCGAAGTTTAGTCCATCGAAGAACTTCTCGGCCTTCTCTTCTTCTGTAGGAATCAAGGTAGGGGCGAAGCGACTCAGACGAATAAATTCCGCGTTGTACTCTTCCACTGTTATATTGCCTTAGATAAGGCGGTTGAACTTGTCTCTGAGTTCTGATCGAGCGGTAGCTGGAATATACATCTCCTGAAAGAGTCTGGAGAACTCCTCCCAGGTGACTTGGTCTGGTCCGAGTCGGGTCTCCTTGGATAGCCACCAGTGATGTGCATTGTCCGTCAATTATATTCTGACAACAGTCATCCAACATTCTCTTGGAAGCTCAGCTGCTTCCAACTGGTATTGTGTGTTGGTGAGCCACTCATAAACTTCTGTGGACTCCTCCTTGCCTGAGAAGGTACGGGGCTTCAGCTGGCGGAAGTCGGTGATAGAGCCCGTCGGTTGCCGTCGAGTTGGTAGGTTGGCCTGCTCCAGTACAAGTGCTAGGCTGCGACTCAAAGTCTCTTGTTGAATCTGCTGTTGAGCTTGCATCATTGCGTAGATCATTTGGAACATCTGCTGCCCGTCCATAGGCTGTCCTGGTGGGAATACAGGCATTGGTGGAACGAACTGCGGAGGCGGTGGGATGTCGTCACACCGAAATCTAGAATTATGCTGGGCTGCTTGATCGCTTTAAGAAGATTATCCTCGATCTTCGGGTATCACTCCTTTATCATAAGTAACCACAATATCGTGTGGTGTACCCAAGGGATTCTCGTCTCCGCTTCTTGGATCCATTATTCTGTATCAAAATAAACTATAAGAGGCGCACATGAATCAATGCAAGATGCAAGTCAAAATTTTAATTTGAATCCGATATAGATATCAAGAACGATTCAAGCAAGTGGATGAGATCCTAAAAACTTATCATATTCTTATTGCAGGCCTGTTCGGTCCCTAAGTTGAAACTGAACAATTTAGTCGCTGACCTGCATGGGCCACCATAAAAACCATGTCACCTCCCAGTCCCAAAATACCGAGGGACCAGATGCGTGATAATGGCCAGCAGCATACACCGATGGATAAACCCAATTTAATGGATCCATCGGGGCATGCTTAAGCTGTAATATAACAATAAGTAGCTCCAATGATACAAGTCACGGTCTATACTAATCTCATCCACAACAGATAAACACAAAACAAAGCCAGAATAATGCAAATAAGAATAAACTAGCATATCTCAATAAAAGTGTCTCGGAGAACAATCCGAGAATAAGTCTGATACATCAATGAAATAGACTGGAAATAAAATAACTAGAAACAGAAATAAATAAGTATCTCAAGCCAATACTCAGGAGATGTCCTCTGGTACGATCTCGTCCTCAGATCCTGGTTCTGCCCCAATATAGGCACCTGCTCCTGCTAATGCTAATGCTCCGGTCCCATATACCTCGGGATAGATCTCGTTAGCTAATCTTGGGGACATAATCTGGATCCAGTCCTCAGGGGACATAGCAAGGTACAAGAAAGCTCATGCCAAAATAAATGCAGTGCAGCAATAAATGAAATAATAGGGTAAATAAATAACCAGCTAAGTGATATGCAAGTGAGAGTGTTAGTCATACTCGGGCTGAGACTACTACAGGATCAGTGTCGGAGAAACCCATAGCAGTAGTTTTTCGAAGGGCCAGAACTGGTGCCATAGCTCTGTGTCAGAGACTAAGACACATCCAGATTATAATATATATAATATAATCAGCCTTTGATATGGTAATACTCTTCCCACCCAATGAAATCTCACGTCTCATGTCCATGACACGCAGGATCAAAACTAATGCAACAAGTCAGGATATAATCTAAGCATGTAAATTGTGTATGTCATAAACCAGTATCCTATACAGAATCACCATGAATATCTCAGGAAGATTCTGTCCATGAATAGTGTTAAGTGTTCTCGGTATAATGTACTTGATAAAACAAGTACGAGGATGTAAAGGGTCATGAATGTCCATCTCTAGATGACAATACACAACTCCACGTATGGTGTTGGCACCCGACTATTAATCGGACGCTAAGTAAGTCACACGGTCCTAGGTTAAGCATGCACAACAATGTAAAAGAATCAAGAAAAATATGTAACAAGACTGCAAAGTTTTGGCAAGGTACACTTGCCTGTGGTTCTGGCTCCAACTGTGGCTCTGGTCTTAGTGTGATCTGCAGGTACTACTCCGGTTGCTGAAATAAACATCATCATTAGATTCAGAAAATATCAAATAGCTAGAAATACCTGTCCTTGAGTCCAATTTGGACACAAGGGCAAAAATGACATTTCCGGGTCAATGCGGGGTCCATATGTGGGCCACTTTGCACCAAAAAATGTGTCAGGGTCAAAGGTCTCCAAATTCGTCAAACTTAGTTTCAACAAGTCAGGAACGATGATACGAACCCAACGAAACTTCCAGAATTGGATTCCGATGAGCCGATCTCAAAATTGCCCGTCAAGTGGAGCTTGTGGGGCCCACAATACGCGATTTTGTCAACGTTCTCAGAATCGAACCCAACTTGGGTCACAGGACCAGCGTATTGCTACGAGTCCGATGGCGCAAGTTTCGTCTCGATCCGATGTGTGTACATAAAGTTACAATGTGTTCCAGAATAGGCGGATACGGAACATTGTCGGCGGATACGCGTTGATTCCGGTATGCACGCACATCCAAATCAACTTCTGCGAAATCCCACACGTCCGTATTAACGACGCGCACGTTTCGGTAAAGACCACGTGCGACCAAGTCGTCCCGTTTAGCGGGGTACACTCAGTTCCGAGGTGAAACAGGGCGTTGGTTTTCCTGTTTTTGGATCGCGGTTCGCGATCGCCACAGGACGCGATGCACCGACCGATTTGCACGGGCACCGAGGGGGTCACACAGTCTACGCGATGCAACTGACGGAATCGAAAATAGGACAGCGAGGAGAGAGATATGGATACCTAAACAGGGCTCCGGGAAGTCAAATTTTCTGTGTCCGACACGAGACAAAGTGGACCGTGTCCGAGTCCACGCGACCTAGGGTTAGGGTTTCGAGCTGCTGGGGCATCGTCGGAGGACGGTGAGGTCGGGCCGGGGGCCGGAGGTGACCGAGGGCGATGCGGCGGCGCTCTGAGAGGCGGCGCAGGCGGTCTGCGGCTGGGCAGCGGGCCGGAGGGGGTTGCGGGGCCTGCTGTGCTGCCGAGGGGAAGGAAAAGGTGGAGGAGAGGGAGCTGGGCATCGCTGGTGAGGGCGGGGCACGGCGGGGAGGCGGCTGGGCAGCAAGGCGGAGCCAGAGGAGGAAGGAGGCGGAGGTCGACGGCTTGGGGGTGGTCGGAGTCGTCGAGGCTCGGCTCGTGGTCGGCGGAGGCGACAGAGGACGGAGCCGGAGGAGTTGGGGGTCTCGACTGGGAGACGGCGAGGGGTCGTTCCGGCCAGTCGAAGTCGGGGAAGGAGGAGTCTGGTCGGGGGAGATGGTGGTGCTGGGCTTGGGCTAGGGCTAGGGCTAGGGCTGCGGGGAGGAGAAAGGAGGAGGGAAGGCCGGAGTTAGGGTTCAGGCGTGGCCGCGGTGGAGGGGAACTAAGGTTTGGGGCTGGGCACGGAAGTCGAGATTTTATAGGTGGTGAATAGTAATTCCGGTAGGAGTCCGGTTAGAGTTCGGTTTGGGTTTCAGGTCGGGTTCGCTTCGGATCCGACCCGCTAGGGTCTGGGTTGGCCTGGTTCGGTTCAGTAAACCGGTCCGGTCCGGTTTGGTTTATTTCAAATAAACCTGGTTTATTTAGGGGTTTAATTCGGTTTATTTATATTGGTTTTTAGGGCTTTAAACGGGTTTTCGGAGTCCAATAAATTCACATAAAATTACCCTATGTCCAGTTTTCCATTTTACACCATAAAATATTATTTTCATAATATTTTATTATTATTTAACAGTAATTAAAAATTATTTAATTTCTAAATGCCTAGGTTTTAATTACAAAAAAATTTCTAAAAATTCCAGAAAAATTGTGAAAAATTCAAATTAAAAATTACTGAAAATCAGGGGGCTTACAGGTTCATTCCTAATATTTAACCTTGGGTTCTATTAGTTCCTCAATACTAGGGTCAACCACTATGGTCAAATTTCAAACTAATCCTCGTAGTGTTTATACTTCTCTAAAGTCATACATAAACACCTTAAGGGATAATGGTAAATTAATCTATAGTTAAGGGATGCTAGAGTTTACTGAATATTCTAAACTTAGTGATGTGTCAATGCCCTAGTTGTACACTTAATAGGAAAGTTACCCTACTTTTTCATCTAGCAACAGGGACTTCTATATTCTAGGAAAAGGCTATACTCAGGAAACTATTAGGGAAGCACATGAATCAAGCATGATACAGCTATAAATAGAACAAATCGGAAGGGAGATAAATCATAGTCAAATATGGATGAGATCCTATACTCTAATCTTAGGTGCAGGCTTGCTCGGTACAGTAACGTAACCGAGACAATATGCTCTTGACCTGCATGGGCCACCACTAAAAATATGTCACGCCCCAGTCCCAAAATACGTAGGACTAGGACCCGTAAGCATGCCAGCCGCATGGATATGGCAACTCCAATATTTGGAAACCAAATCCATACGTACGCTGTAATATGAATATCAATCCACACGTGGTATAAATCTCTCATAAGTCACAGGACATAATCTAAATCCCATCCACAGAAATTAAATCGACATAAATAACCAATATCTATGAAACTAGATCTCAATGTAAAGTATCTAAAGATGACAGTCGGATGGAAACAAATCCACTGCCGAACTAGAATATGGAATAAACAAGATAAATACAATATAAGTACAACATCTAACAATCACGAGGCTCGAAGAGGAGACCTTCTCAAAATATATGTAGAGAGTTCGGATCTGCGCTTCTACGAATGCTCATGAACATCTACACCTAGAAAGGGACCAGGTCCTCAGAGGGACATAACAAGATACATAAAAGCATGCCATAAAATAAATACTGTAAAAACTCCAGGGTGACCTAACCATCTAAGTGAAATGCAACTTGAGGATAACTTTGAGAGTATGGGAAGTGTAGGCTAGACATATGCTGACGTAATTCACCAATCGTGACAACTGGCTAGTATATGCCGCATATGCCCCCATAGGAGGGCGTAATATAATAACGTCCATCTCCGAAGAGCATGGCATCTGCATAATATATAACGTCCATACCGCTCCGAAGAACGGGGCATCTGCATAAAGGAAGTGGGTGTCCCATACACCTACTAGTTGTCCTCCCCGTCCAATGATCTATGCTTGTTGTATCCACAACACGCTTCAGCCACTACGCCAAGGCATCGTAACTCTGGTTCATAGTCTATCGTTAGAACAATAGCTCAACCTTACAACCAAATAAGGACAAGGATTGAGTCATTGTACCACGATAGTCTATGCTCCGACTACTAATAACTGCTAAGTCTTCTAACATGCATCACTTTTAGCAGTTATACCCTAACTGTCGCACGCCTACACGTACAGGTGACCAACCGCATACTCGAGTCCGTGCCCTACATGGGACTCATAACACGTGTAAGAAATGTGTCAAGGCCTGGGGAGTCATATCGATAACTCCACAACTTTAGGTGGGTCCACTAGATACTAGGTCAGACACAAGTCCTAACGTCAACGCCTTCGTTGACTGCACCCGAGTCTCTCTCGGACGCGTACAGTTATAAAATCTAAAACAATAAACATACAACTAAATAATAACTAAAATTTAAACAGTACAACAAAGGCAAGGTATACTTGCCTGGCAAGAAAACTGTGAAGTACCAATAACCTGCTCCTGAAGTTGCACAGAATAATTTGATATGTCCTATATACATGTAATATAATACAACACAATATCAGTCATTACACTAGCATATACACAATCATAAATACCTTGAACTCAGGGCATAGCTAGGTGTGTCACTGGTCAACTAGGGTCAAATGTGCGTCTAATCGCACGGGTGTCGCGTCAGAAATTGCTGTGCAAGATAGACAGTCAATGATACGGGGCTCGCCAGTATGTCAGTGTACATAATGGCAGTTTGCTAACAGTATTACATGGTCATAAGTCAACGTAACTACGGGATATTCGTGGTTACACTCGGGTCACCTAGTAAATATATAAATATACATTATTATTATCTAACATATATCGTTAATACTTATAATACATATATACACTAATTAAATACATATACCATATATATACATGTATATATGCTAATTAAATATGTATGTAATATATATATTATATACACACTAATTGGGTTTATACTATATATATTAACATATACTAGGGATACACATATGTTAAATATACACACACGCACAAATATGAAAGGGGGAAACACATTCGTACCTCGGGGTACGTGCACGGAGATGCTGATGACGATGAGGTGGTTGACTACAATGATGACGAGGACGACGAGGGTGATGACGACGTTAATGATGATGAGGCGAGGATAACAATGGATGATGGTTATGATGATGAGGTTGGCTTCTCCGACCAGGGTTCAGGCGGCCCGAGGAGGAGGAGAGTGGAGAGGGGGTCGATAATGGTCATGGGTGATGGTGATGTGGACTACGATGTTCATCGAAATCGGGCCAGGGGAGGTGGCTGAACGGGGAGAGGAAGAAGAAGTCGACGAGGGAGAGGGGGATGGCAATGGTGGTGGTGGTTGCGTCGTAGTGGACAGGGAAGGGGAGAAGGAGATGGAGGCTAGGGAGGAGTGGTGGTGATCGTGATGGTGGTGAGTTACAGGTGGTCGGGGTCTCAGGCGACTCCAGCGTGGTCGGGTCGATGGCAGCAGGAGGAAGGGGGAGGTAGTGATGCGGGGACGATGACGATGGGAGGAAGAAGGAGAGGGAGGCGGTTGTGGAAGGAGGCAGACCGGTGGAGGTCGGGATGGCCGGGGATGAGGTGGTGCTATTAGCGGTGTCTCGGCGGAGTTGATGTGTAGAGGAGCTCCGGCGGTAAGGCTGGGAAGGTGGACGGAGGACAGAGGTGAAGAGGAAAGGTGAACGAAGATGAGGTGGTTCAGACGATCTTCGGCGAAGTCTGGCAGCGGGGGACGAGCCGAGGGGCTCAGGCAAAGGTGGTGGTCGACAGAGGGCTACTCCGGCGAGTTCTCCAGCGGGTCTGGCCTGAGAAGAAGGAGATAAATAGGGATGGGGATGGGGTAAATGGCTGAAATTAGGTTTGGGTTGTTTTGATGTGGAAAGATAAGAAAAAGAAGGGAAGTAGTGTATTTATACATGTAGAATTTGACCTAGAAAAGTTGGGCTTGGTCAACCCTCCATGGGATTTGGCCTTGGGCTCACATGGGGATTTTTGGGAGGCCCATAATTGCATTATTTAAATGTAAGGATTGGTTTAAAATAAAGGGGCGATGTTGCGCGTTGCACATTCCGAAAATTATAGAAAAATTCCTACGAAGGGGAAGTTGGATTTCTTTATGTATTGTCCAATGGTGTGGATACCTCAATGCACTTTTGGATAAAAGCGCCCAATAATTAGAAAATTGCATAAAGACAAAAATTGGATTTAAATTAATTAAAAATGAGTGCACAAGATGTTCTGGAATTAATTAGGAGTACATGGGAATAAAATTTGGTGGGACAAAGTGTCTTGGACATAGAGGATTCAGTGCAGAATATTAATAAAATTTTGGTTGCACAAAACGGTCAAGATTGTGTCTCCAATTTTGACTGGAATGCACAGGGGTATAAAGTTAGAATTATTTAGAATTTAATAATAAACGTCCGCGACGTTTATTGTGCGGCTAAAATGTAGCACAAGAGAGCATAATTATAAGTTATCCAAAGGTCAGGATAGTAGGCGGGCACGTCTAGGACAAGGGTGTAAAGTTTATAGGAAGGCAGTGGCTAGCGATGTGCCCCAATTATCGAAGCAACGGTAAGGTGTGCTACGTGATATAAATATTGCATAATTAAATAAAATGCCTTGTTCTAATTATAATTGGATTCTAAATAGCCCTAATCTCTCTATCTAAGCCAAGTAGACCTAATTTTTGGTGAGGGGGTTTACAGAACCCGTCTCAAGTATTGCACTCCCCTCGTCGTTAAGTTGCACAGGAAGGCACCAAAATCTCTGCCACCTTCCACAATGTCTGAACCTCTGGTCATTCGCCTTCTTTCATAGGCCAAATCGACTGCAAAAGAAGGATCCCTCACCATCTTCTCTTTTCGAACCTCTGGTCGTTTACCTTCATAGGCCAAATCGAGTGCAGAAGAAGGATCATGCACCATCTGCTCCTTCAGAACCTATGGTCGTTCGTCTTCGCTGACCTCCAAAAGAAGACCTGGCCACGGTTGCAGCCTACTAGCCTCTGGTAGTAAAACTGCACAGGAAGCCACCAAAGCCTGTAACAGCAAGGGAGTAGCCCATAAGGATGACGAACTGGAAGAATATGTGGCTGCTCAGGCCAACATCCCTTCTCTCGATGATATGATTCCTCCGGAAGAGATACCTTATTTTATTAATAAAGGGTTATCTTTGAATTATTCTGAGCGTACACATATCAACATATTATACTCTATGAAGCATGACCTAGGCTTACACCTGCAAACACAGGTGACTACCACCTACGTAGTAAACCAGATCCTCCCTAGTCAAGGTTCCTACTTCGTGGTTCCAGCAAGGACGAGGGGAGACAAACCTATCATCTTCGGCAGGGTTGAATGCCCCATGTCCTTCACCCCAGAGGAATAAGAGCCAGAACCCGACACCAGCAAAATATAACTCTACTAGTTCAGCGGTCAAGCCAAACATATCGTCCAGAATATAGGTTATGACCTTAAAAATAATCGAGGTTTAAACTACGGCAAGGGCCGACGTCTGCCCCTGCGTCCACTTGCTCCCGCAAGAAAGTTCGAGGATTACTACCATAAAACCAAGTATGGCTTAGGGTACGTAACACCTCCCACAACCCCCGAAGGTACATATGAAGAAGATAAGGTTCACTCCCACTCTTCATAATATTCTTCTTGGGACTTCGACATCAGTATCAGGGAGATACTCAAGCAAACATTGTCTGCCAACATGGTGTCAGCTGACCCTGAGAAAGACCATGAAGATCCACAGGAACTCTTTGAAGTAGAACCGTGGGCCCAATACCTAGACGCACAATAGGAGATGCAGTTCGAACAACGAGAATCTTCTACCGAGGACAAAGTTGTATAAGTCAATCTGGGCGACGAATCTTCTCCCAAACCTATCTTCATCAGCAAAAGTCTGTCTAAAAAAGAACAAAAATCCCTGCTACAACTCGTCAGCTTGACACTTAGCTTCATCAAGCATCACGTCATATACCTCTTCCGCTTGCCACGAAAGATCGTCCATGACAACGGTCCACAGTTGCAAGCCATGCGTTCTACCGATTTTGTGATAAAAATTAGATTCAGAATGTAGCGTCGACTACCTACAACCCAACAGTGAATGGTCTGGCAGAAGCCTTCAACAAGACCATCATAAGACTTCTCAAAAAGTTTATATCTTCTTATAAATGTGACTATAACGAGAAGCTGGATGAATATCTCTGGGCTTATCGTACAATGGTCCAGACAGCTACTGGCAATACGCCTTTCTCTTTGGTGTACGAAAGCAAAGTGAACCTCCCGCTCGAAATTCAAATCCCTTTACTCTGAATTGCTCTTTCCCACAAATTAACCGTCGACGATTATTACCGCCGACGGCTATAAGAGTTAGAAGCACTCGACGAAAAATATCTTTTAGCTCAACAGCACATTGAGCTATACCAAGCACGTCTCTCTGGAGCCTTCAACAAATGGGTGAAGAAGAGGACCTACCAAGTGGGTGATCTCGTCCTAACCGTAAGGAGGCCGATGGTTATGAACCACAAGACGACTGGCAAATTCCAGCCTAAATGGGAGGACCCGTTCGTCGTAGAATCGGTATTCTCCAATGGTGCCTACCGTCTCGTGAAACCCCGCGGGTACTTGCTCATGATGCCTATCAACGACAAGTTCCTAAAAAAGTACTACGTCTAAACTTGACTTGTACTCCCCTCATCACCAGCAGGACAATCTAGATGTATATCTCTACACTCTTGGTTCTTTATCCCCAGTAAGTGCCTACATGCAACATTTTCCCTTTTTTTATAAATTCTTGTAAAAGCCATTATCGATATCTAGGAGCCCTGGATACGCAACGGATAATGGATCTTCAAATTTTTCCCAGTGGAGCAGTCCTCAGGTCCACTCGCACACTCCTGCAGTGACCACTCAAAAACCAATCTCGTTAGACGCTAGTCATGTTTATATTACTTCTGAGCTATTGTCCCACCAATCTTCCCAGCGGATCAATCCTCAGGTCTATCTTCATGTTCGGGTAGACTATACTCAACAAATCACTCATTAGTGAGTTTCTCGGACATCGGTTCACGTCCATGTTACCTCTGAACTATCATCCTAAAATTTTTCTCTAGCTGAGTTTGCCATGTCTATAGTACCTCTGAGCAAACTTTTCGGATCTTGGCTATCAATCATCACATCCATATTAGCTCTTATATCGGTTGTCATCCCCACTTATCGTCCGTACTCACCAAGGTACACCAGCGGTATTAAGTCCACAAAAATGGCCACATCCATATTACCTCTGGCAGGACTTGTTCTAAATCTATTACTTACACAAACATGCACAAAAAGTAATGGGTCCACAAAATCTATCGCGTCCATATTACCTCTGATAGGGATTATTTTTGAATTTATTATTTGTACTCAACGTGCGCAACAAATAATAAGTCCACCAAAGTTTCCCCAATGGGATATCCTTAAAAAAGCCATAGAATTGTACTACATCCATATTACATCTAATACAATATCCAAATATCACATAAAATTCATACACAACAAAACAAATAAAGGAAGAAGTTTCGAAAAAGGAGAAACTTGTATTCAAGATCTTGAGTATATATGATGGAAATTTGTTACATTTCAAGGGTTTTTATTAGTATTCAAGGTCTTGAGTACATATGATAAAAATTATTTTTAAGGGTTTTCAAGAGTTCTCGCCAACAAGAACCTCTTCCATTAAAAGGTGCCCCCGTGTTGCTTCTGCCACGGACACAAGTAGGCCTAACAGCAGAGCTCAATGCTTTATGGCTCACCACTCCACAGTGCAAACCTTAGTATATAAAATTCATACTCATAGATAGCAAGGAAAGAACAGGAGCAGACGCTCTACAATCAGGAGGAAAAACTGACGACAGGAATGATAATTAATCCAAATTCTGTTATTGTCGCCACATGTCCCCAGCCAGTAGCTAGCCACATAGAGGAAAGAAACATAGCTAGCACGCTTAATGAACAAGGATGACTCAGCGCGTGACGCAGAATGTTCATCCTCGTCTCTTAGATCAATTATTGTCGAGATGTCCTCGTCTTCGAGATCGGTTCTCGGTGAACCGTCCTCGTCTCCTAGATTAGTTCTTGACGAGGAACCGCCGCATAAGGGTGACATTCTCTACGAATGACGGGTATTATGATATCCTTCCATGCTCTATCATGATCAGCACGAGCGAGGAAAAAACCTGCAAAAAAGATACGCAACAGTCTCAGTGAAGTTCGCATAAATGCATAAACTGTCGTATATGGCTGTTTCAGCCATAGTGACGCATGGCCGAGCCTGCGCGCACAACCAAGAGAAGATCTCATCCATACGGTCAAGCCAGAGATAAAGCTCTATGAGCATGAAGCAGACGAACCCTCTCCCCCCCCACTTATGCGGCCACGCTAAAGCTCGACGCACATGTTACAGTGGAGTTCTTGTCTACACTACAGAACTCTATGAAAGAAGTCTGCGCATGTCCAAGGCAAGTCTCCAGCCAGGCGGCAGAATCTTGTAAAGGGCCTGCGCACATCCCTGTAGCAGGATGGTGTACTGGGGCCTATTCCTCCATGGCATAGCATGAGAAGTATAGTACTGCCCTACCTCCAAGAAAAATACCCAGATCGGGGGGTCATGAGTCGAAACTGCCCTTGATCAACCCCTCAATAAAAAGAGCCTCAGCCTTCAGCATCCCTCACAGGAAAAGGAAAGAAAGCAAAGAGATAAAGTTCTCTCTCTCTCCTCCCCACCGCGTATTTTATAGGCCTCAAAGCCGCGTGAAGAGATCAAGGAAATGAACCAAGCAGTTATGAGGATGAACCTAATGCCTAGATTCATGGGGTCCACTTTAATCTCCTTGGAATCGGCTGCCTCTCGGGCCCCACGTCAGGAGATGGCACAGAATCCCAAAGGAGATCTACTAAAAGATCAAAACAAATCCGTCAATTAATGACGATTTGACAACCTAGAAGTGCTCGCCCATGCGGCCTAACGCCTAGGCAGCCCAACGTCCATGCGATCCAATATCCATGTGACCTTCTAGCCATGCGACCAAAAGTGCTGCTTCCTCCATGCTTCTTATTCAAAGTATTCCAAACTTATCAGTTTGAAAACTTTGAAGGGGGTCTTATAGAAGCATAAAAAATATGCATCCATGCAACTACGCGTCCCAAAACAAAAACTCAGAAGAGATCAGGCCGCAGAGTCTTCATACGACAAAGAAAGATAACATCCATGCGTCCCAATCAGCCAAAGGAGCTTGCTACCCAGAGGGCTGGAGTTGCTCCTCCTACTTTACTTGTTCGCGTAGGAGTTTTCACAGTTTTTGGGGGTCCTCCTCCTCCACCTTTCCAGAGAGTTGTCCCGGCTGTTACAGAGGACCTTCCACCACCACAGATTCTGTTTCCAGAAGGTATGCCCGTTGATGAAGCACAGATGTTCGTATTGATCTAGGGCATGGTGGATGCTCAGAGGACGTCGGTAGAGGCTCGGTAAGTTCAGGTTAAGGCACAGAGGGAGCAGGCAGAGACGCACCAAGCACAGACTGAGATGATGAGGGAAATCATGGAGAATGCTCATCGGGTGGCTCTCCAGGTAGTGGAGAAAGTTGTACAGCAGCATCCTGGCCAGCAGCAGCAGCCACAACAGAGGCCAGGCACTATAGTGGACTTCAAGAGGATGATGCCTCGGGAGTTCAAGGGCGCTGAGGGGATACTCTATGCCAACAACTAGCTGGAGGACATAGAGAGGAACTTACGCTTGGCTCAGATTTCAGAGTGTCTGCAGATCGAGGTCACCGGCAACCAGATGTTCGATATCGCGTTGACTTGGTTTCGTACGGAGCCGAGACTTACTGCTAGGGGACTTACTTGGGAGACTTTCAAAGAGCTTTTCAAGAAGAAGTTCTTTCTTATCGTGGCCCTGGGAGCCTTGGAGACTCAGTTCCATGACTTGGTCCAAGGGAACATGTCGGTCTACGAGTATGCCACAGAGTTTTGCCGTTTGAGTTATTTCGCACCATTGATGATTCGAGACCCAGGAGACCGATCCCGAAAGTTCAGGAAGTGGCTGATGAGAGAGATCAAGTCTCGTACTTCTGGATGTTGCACTGCTACCTTTGAGGGCATTCTGATGGATGCCCAGATTATTGAGGATGATTTGGACCTCAGGTCCAAAAGAGGATACGATATTTCTGGAGGAGCGAGTGGTAGCACGGGACCGACCAAGCGTCCCCATTTTCAGTAGCAATAGAGTCCGTATCAGCACCAGCAGCACCAGGCATCAGCTCAAGGACATATCCAACAGCAGCTGCAGAGGTAGACCCAGCCCGCTATCCAGTGTGCATACTGCGGGAAGGCAGGACACACGAGAGACATCTGCAGGAAGAGGCTGGGTACATGTTTGTCTTATGGATCGTCAGCGCACCAGTTAAGAGATTGTCAGTCTATTCAAAATCGTCCAGGTCAGGGTAGAGCAGCCACTCAGAGGGGGCCTGCCAGAGCACCTACTACACTAGGAGGCCAGCAAAGGGGACCACCCCTTTCGCCACAGCAGCAGAGGTTTGCCCAACACCAGCAGCAGCAGAGAGGTGCACCCCAGGGACGAGCGTATGCCATGACGGTCGAAGAGGCTGAGCCAGCAGGAGACATAATATCTGGTTCAGTTTTCTCGATTCTATTCCAGCACTTGTATTATTCAATTCTGGCGCTTCACATAGTTTTATATCTTATGTTCTTATGCATCGTTTAGAGGCAGAACCCTTGGATAGGACTTGCAAGATCACGATTGGCGAAGGTCAGTAATTTTTGCAAGGACCAGAGAGTATCATTGGGAGGCCGAGAATTGAGTGTGTGCTTACTCGTAATGCCACTTTCGGGTTACGATATTGTACTCGGAATGGATTGGTTAAGTAGGCACTGTCACTACCACATATTCAGATAAGGGCATTTGTATAATTTCACTATTTTGAATAAATATGTATTTAATTAATCTGCTGAGTTTTTAAAACTATTAATATGTGTTAGTGATACTTGGCTTTAGGTCAAACCCTAGAACTCATTAGGACTAACCCTAATGAGAAACCCTAATTTGAAAACCCAATTCTAGTGAAACCCTAGAATTTTAATTTTTGGTGGAACCTCAAACCCTAGAAGGGCTAAACCTGAGTTATTTGGGCTCTACATGACCTAACCTGGGGGTTTAACCTAAAACTATACATTAGAAACCCTAACTTGGTTTATTATAAAAGGGAACCCTCTTTTTCTTCATGTAGAAAGAAGAAACCCTAGCCTCCATCAAGAGTGCCATCTCCCTCACCCCAAATTTGGAATTTAAGCCCTAGGATTCCATCCTCCTCCTCCAAAGCAAGGGAAGCAAGGAACTTGGGTCAAGGAACCTTGGGGAAGAAGAACTTCCATTGGAGGAACCATCTCAATAGGTAAAATCCGATTTTTCTTCCTTTAATTCCTGTTTTTCTGTTGATTATTGCCCTCTAAGGACCCCCTTGCTGTGTAGATCTCGATTTCTAGGGTTCTACATGAAGATCTAGGAGGAACTAGTGTTTTGGTGACCCACATTGGTTTTCCCCAATTTTTTCGTGAACCCTAACCCTAGGTATTTGTATGTAGACTGATTTCATCTCATATGTGTAGGTTGAACTCGATTTTTTAGGGTTTTGATTTGAGGGTTTATGGGTTCTTATATAAAACCATTTTTCTGTACTCCTTGTGTTTGAGGAAATGTTTCTTAGGATTTTGCCTATCCTTGTATTTTATTTCCTGCATATATATTGATATACCTATCTATATTTATATATATATAATTACTTGTGTACAGGTTGTGTGCAGTAGGGGTTACTGTACAGTCGGGATTGGGGATTCCCTGTGCAGTCGGGTTTGGGATTTCAGTACAGGATGTGCACAGTTGGGTTTTCTGTGTGTGAATCAGTGAGTTCATAACTGAGTGAACCTTTGTATTACTGTGTTCCTGTGTCTACCTATGTGTGCATTGGAGTATAGAGTTGGGTCCCAGGTTTTAGGTATCAATAGCAGTGTGAGTGTATATGTGTGCTGTGTGCACATGTGTGTGTGAGTTATCTGATACAGTACATCAGTGTCCCTGTTGTTAAGATTAAGTGTCAGTGTGTGTATGAGTGAACTTAAATCCCTGAGTATCAGTGAGAACCAGTGTGACTATCAGTGAGGAGTTCAGTTTGTGTCTGTGTGTTCTCAGTGTTAGTGCTAGGGTGGTTGCCTGTGTGTCAGTTATTAACTATAGGGTGTGTGAGGAAACTGAGTAGATGTATTAGCTAGGTTCAGTGTAGCTGTGTGTCTGTGCAAGTGAATTAGTGTGTGTAGGTGTGTTTAGACTTTGTACAGTTGGGTGAGTGAGGTTAGCAGTGCAGTGAACTAGTGTATCAGTAACTAGTTATTACATGTGTGTGCAGTGAGTTCCTGCCTGAGGCAGTGTCTACCCGTGTGTGAATGTCTGAGTTTTAGTGTGTCAAAAACAGTTTCTCAGTATGTATGTGTATTAAATTCTGTGGGTGCCATAAAGCCTAGTAACTAGTGTGTGTATTCAATGCCAGTGTGAATTAGGACCTGTATCCATGTGTCAGTAACAATGCTGAATTCAGTGAGTGAATTCCCAGGTTCAGTGAGAATTCTGTGCAGTGTGTAGGTATGTTCAGTGTGTGCCTATGTGGTTTTGGGTTATGGTTGTGTATTGGGTTCCCTTGAGTATGTATCAGTATACATGTTAGAATTTCAGTATGTGTATTAGTCAATTTTAGAGAACCTGTGTGTGTCTGTGTGTGAGAGGGAGCTGTGTGAGAACTCAGTGAGGAATCAGTAGGATTAGTAGTGTCCTAACTTGAGGAGTGGTACTAGGATACCTAACTCAGTCTCAAGATACTGGGTTGAGTATAGGCATCAAGGTACTAACTAAGATAATATTAGATGATAAATTTAACTAGTATATAATAGGAGTATAGTGTGTAGTAAAATCAGAGGAGATAAGTGTGTATCAGGACACTGTGTACCTGTATGTGCAGGTGTAGTGAGTGTGTGTGTGTTTTAGTAAACAGTAAGTAATGGGTTAGTAGTATAAATAGTTAGTGTATTAGTCAGTGTTAAGGGTGAAGTGTGAGTAGTGCTCTAAGGTAACAGGGGATACCTAAGTAAGATACAAGGGTATGGGTAATGTACTTAATTGCCAAGGTTTTAAGAACTAGCATAGGTATATGAGCTAATATACATGTATGATATAAATAGCTAGTATAAGACTAATACTAACTCGTATATACCAATTACCTTAGTATCAATGACAATTATAGTTAATATGACTAGTTTAGTTAGGTTCTGTCCAATATGGACAATTATGATACATATGGACTAGTATTAACTAGTTAACCTAATTTTGACCAGTAAACCTCAGTATTGACCTAGAAACCCTATCTTTTTTTTTACTAAACATGTTATTCTTTTAATTCAATATCTGACATTAATATTCCATAAATAGGTCTTTGTGATCCCACCTTGGACATCGATCCTCATTCCTTGCTCAGGACCACAGGCGAGTACATTCTCTGACAGTTTTCATTGTTGATTACTTCTATAAATTGTAGTGTATTACATACTTGATTCCGACACTATGGATACACGGGTTAGCACCCTAGATCCCCATCATGAGGAGTCGTGATTGGAATCCATCGTGCTAGCTGGGGAACGGGGAACTATTAGTAGATTATGTGATCATATCCAAACTTACCATGCATCATAGCTCACCCCACTTCACACGTCGGGTACGGCCTGACCATCATCATGCTTCATAGCTGTTATATATGATTAGCCTGACCATTACCATGTATCATTGCTAACCATATGGTTAGCCTGACCTTCAAGAATCATAGCTAATCATATATAACCAGCCTGATCTAGTCCCAAGCCGATCACATAATAAACTAATATTTCAAGCACTTAGCTAGATGTTTATTCTTTATTCAGATTCACTTGTCCTAGCATTCACTGTTTATTGTTCATTGCTAGATGCTCTATTGCCTATTTCAATTCTCCTGTACTTCTCATTTTTAGCATATACTTTCATCTTGTATTTCTTACACTGTTTATAGTCTTTGTCAATTTAATGAAACTGCTGTTAGTGCTTGTGCTTCGCTCCAATCCTGACTGGATAACATTTTTCAGAGGACCTGGAGAACTTTTGCCCCACTCATTACGGCCCAGGATTAGAGGGAGATTTCACTCCAGAAATCCCAGAGGAGTTGCCTATCCAAGAGGAGATCTTGCCTGCCTGTACTTAGATTACTTTTTCTGTATTTATTGTTTTAGACTGAGACTGAGTTGTATTTCATTATTTGTGACTTTGTGAGGTCAGCTAGACCCAGGATTTGAGTTGGAATTATTGTGGTTGGTTTTAATAGAACTCTTTTCTATTCTCATCGTGCCATTATTTCTTATAGCTTGTGATTGAGTATATTATAGAACTATGGATTATTTATCATTGTCCTCCGTACGGAGTTGAGATTATTGACATGATATATATTATGTTAAGACTTAGACAGCGTTCTACCGCCGATGCTGCGGCGTAGGCTGGACGTACCCATGACTCATGCCCAATTTTCGGGTGCGGGTCATGACAGGCACCATGCTACTTGTTTGATAATAAACGAAAAATTGAAACTAGGTTTACACGAAACCCTTTCTTTGGTTTACAAACAAGAAAAAGAAGTAAAATTAATCCTATACAAGGATGTTAAGTACAAAAAATTGATTCTGGGGAAATATTACTATAGGAGTCTGATCTGCGGTCGATCACTTTGTTCCTTTGACCATACGATGACGAAGAAGTGCTATAGAAGACGAAAAAGAAGCTTCAAAGACTACAGGAGGGATTGAACTCTCGTTGCCAAAACACTCTCTGGATATACTCTCTTTTCTTGGAAAATCCTCGACTTTTCACCCTTTCCTTCGACCCTTCGACCTTGGACCTCCGTGGCCGGAGGTCTCTATTTATAGAGTTCAGCTACAGTCGGCGTAGAAACCGAACAGCGAAGAGAGCTGCACCTTTTATGTGGCAGTTATAATAACTGCTACCCACGTATGAATGATCTCTTGAATTAGCGTGTGACACGTGTCCCATTATAAGGTAACGCGTATAATCGCTCATCGAAGATCACGACATGCAAGCCACGTAGATAACTACCCCTCGCGTAGAGATGGTTGGCATAAAAGCCAAATAACTGTCTCGTTGGAGTAAAAGCCAAATAGCTATTCTGATGACGTAAAAGCCAAGTAGGCGTAGAAGCCGAATAGCTGTCAAGTTGGCGTAGAAGCCAAATAGCTGTCAAGTTAGCATAGAAGCCAAATAGCTGTCAAGTTGGCGTAGAAGCCAAATAGCTGTCAAGTTGGCATAGAAGCCAAATTCTGTGTAAAGCTTGATGCTGCATGGATAGGTGACCAGCATAAAGATAGCCAGTTATCCTTCTTTGACTAAGGTCTTGAGCGTATTCTGGGCCAGATAGCCTTATCATACACTTTTGTAAATATAGCCTGAGTTGGCGTATTCCGAGGAGATAGCATACGACATACTCCTATAGTTGAAAAGAGCCAAGTCGGCGTATTTCGAGGAGATAGCATACGGCATACTCCTATAGCTGAAAATGGCCTGATGGCGTAATGTGCAGGGATGGTGATATGGACGTATTAGCCCTAATTATAGCTCACCCAGTCATTAAAAGTAAAACCAAATCTCATGCATTAAATGCAAAGATCTGCCCCCATCTCGCGTATTAATTGCAGAGACGTGCCTCGAGTTCTGTACGAAGAACAACTTTTGACGTGGCTGTTGGTTTTATCTCATCCTAAGCGTAAAGCTCATATCTACCTGTATAGAATAGGCAGCGTATTCCTTGAATGCGTAAACGACGTCTTATATCAAGGGTTATGTCACTAGACGACAGTCTGGAGTTCTGTGCAGAGTCATCATTACAGCCGTCCTCTCGATCACCGTGCAGTACTCTTTGTCAGGAGTCAGGTTTACTGCTTCAACTGACAGGTTCATTCGGAGAATACGAAGAGTTCCTCGTACAACTTCCCGCTGCATTAAAAGCAGACAGGTTTTACGCCGAAGCGCCGATGTCGCAACCTTTTTACGCCGAAGCAGTCTGGAAATACTGTATTATGCGGGTTGTTCTGGAGCTATATTTTACGCTGAAATAGCATTGAAGCTCTGCTGTATGCCAATGGCTCTGAAGTCATATTTTATGCCACCCAGTGCTGGAGCTCTGTTTACGTGACTTTCTGCATGTTGAGGGTTTTACGCGTATAATTCTTCAGCGTATTTTTCATGCTTCTACAAGACCCCCTTCAAAGTTTTTAAATTTCTCGTAATTTGAAATACTTTGAATGAAGCATGAAGCGGTCAAGTTTGACTCGTTCCGCGAGGCTGATTTCTCGACAAATTTTTAGGAGTTTGTTGGGATTTGGTGTATTCTCCTCTGCCTATATAAAGGCGAATGTGTTAACCAGTTTTTTCCATACTTTCTTCACCACAAAGAGAGAGATGGTTGCCGAGCTTCGTCGGGTTGACTTGAGAAAAAAGAAGATCATGTTCTTCTAGCATGTAAGGAGCCGTAAAAAGAGGCATCTTCGAGCAAATATCCTCTGCAACAATGGATCATGGAAGGATATAATTATAGCTTTCTTTGCTCGAGATAATCAGCAATTTCATATGGCGATTCGTCAAGGAGAGAGGAATGGTCTCATTTGGCCACACAGATTACAAGCTGTATTTTCTCCCATTATGGCGCTGGACTAAGGCAGACAACTTGTCCCTGTCTTCCAGTATTGAGTTGGGTCTGAACCCCCAACACAATTTCTAGGGCATACCGGCCATGGCGTATGGAGGGTGGGCTTAAATAATTTATACAGGCCCAGTTCTGTATCCTCCCGCCATTTACCATTTTCTTGTTCATCGGCCGCAAAAGCCAATGAATTCCGTAGAAGACGAAAAAGATCTACACCAATATGAGAACCTGGCAAAACAAATTCTTGGTGTGATCTTAAATAAAAATGAGAAACCCTTTGTAGAAAAAGGATTTCCATCATATGTAATCATGAAGATGAAAAACCCTTTGTAGACTGGATTTCCATCATATGTAATCATGATTAAGAAAATTGTATTCTTTTACGTATCTGATGATTTGCCATATTTGCTGTGAGAAAGTCTGAATAGTGTGCAACTTCGGCACGTCTGAATAATTTTACGCCAACTCTAATAAAAGAGTATCTGATCTCGTCCCATCTTTTACGCGTAGCAGAAGACGCGTGGAAAACTCCTTAGCATTTAAGTTGAAGATCCAAACTGTCATGTTGTTTTGGACGAAGAGTCACGTAGAATTTTGAACTGTCACTTCTCTGATACGAAGAATTTCTTTTTGTTCAGATCATCATCTTCACGAATGGTTTCCCAAAAAATCCTTAAGAAAGGCGGGAAATTTCTGTCGACCAAGCCATACTTGAACTTTTGTAAAATATTCTGACTGGACTTTGGATGAACTTTCAAATGGCCTAAGAAGAAGAGTCAACTTCAATGCTGAACTCTGTGTATTTCAGGCACTTGGAATATTTTGTAGCCAAGAAGAAGTATCTTCTGCATAGACCCTTGTAATTGGCCGTCTGTAGCTTTCGAGCGTAGAATCGTAGATTTATAGCCTTTGAGCGTAAAAAGCTTCCGAGCGTGAAATCATAGATTTGTAGCCTCTGAGCGTGAAATCGTAGGTTTGTAGCCTCTTGAGCGTAAAAGCTCGTGAGCGTAAAAGCATCTGGGCGTAAAACCGTAGATTTATAGCCTCTGAGCGTAAAATCATAGATTTGTAGCCTCTCGAGCATAAAATCATAGATCTGCTCTGCGCGTAAACTTTGGATCCACTGACTGTCCGTCTTCCCTAAATGATAGGCTGACGTGGTCCCAAATCATAACCGAATATTAAATATCGAATTTGGTTAGGGATTCGAAGAGTTATCCAAACTCTATAAATAGTCCAAAGTCCTAAGAGAGAAAACTTTTATCTGCCTTCCCAAAACCCTTGCTTTCTAAGAACCCTTCTTCTTCGTCTCTTTCTTGAGAACTCAGAATCGCCATGGCACCTAAATAGGCTTCCACTGCTAAGGGAAAGAAGGTCGCTTCCTCTTTTCGCTCCACAACTCAAGCACGAGCAACTCCCAATAGGCTGACCGAACCTCGATCGGAATGCAGCACTCTGCCGTCGAGCTGTGCTCCGGACATTATAGGTAAAGACTTCGGGAAGAAAAATCCTTCGCACACGTTGTACGTGCATGCGCAAGGTCATCTTTTATATTAAGAGCCTCTTCGAGGATGATGTACTGAGATGTTTTATTGTTACGCGCACATTCCTAATGTGTCGGCTTAAAAACTCCCTGTTTTTGCAGTCTGGCATAAAAACTCAGACTGTCAAAATTTGGAGTAGAACTGCAAACTTTGAATTTTATGCGCTGGATATGAATTTCTGGCGTAAAAATTCAAATTTTGTCAATCTGGCGTAAAAGCTCAGACTGTTAGATTTTGGTGTCTACTACCAACCTTGAATTTTATGCCTCGGAAACAAGTTCCAGCGTAAGACTCAAGTTTTTGCAGTCTTGGCGTAAAAGCTCAGACTAATAATCTTTGGCGTAAACTGCAAGAGTATATCGTTTAGTGTAGAAACTGACTGATTTTCTTGCATTTTGTAGTGGACTTGCAGATCCCTCTCTTGGCTGAGGTGATGGGCTCTGCTGTCGGGATGCTAAACTCGAACTATTTGGAGGACTTGTTGCATGTGACATTCTCTATTTCTGGAGCCAATTATCCTGAAGAAAGAGAAACCCTAATCTCGTCCCAAGGAGAACGCATGCTGTTGAGTATGATCAGTGGGGAGCCTCTGACATACATAGACGGGACGGAGTATAAGAAGCCAGGCTTTTTGTTCGGGGATACGATCGACAAACAATCCCAGACTAAACCCAAGAAGGAGGATTGGGTTTTTACTGCTGAGGGCACGGTCATGTATCTGCCCTGGATGCTCAGGGATTATCCCATCTCTGCGTTCTTACACGCCACACATCCTAGGAAGATGGCATGGACCTTGACCCCCGATCTTCACGGCCGACCGGGGAAGATCTTATACAACAAGGAATACAACCGGGGGGCCTATATGAGCCGTCCTTCGGGCCCTGTTATGCCCTTTAGGGGATTACTGTCGGGTAGTGTCCCGAGTGAGGATACTTCGCTGATCCAGCCGATTCAGATATCGACCTTCTGCAATGACTTTATGGGGTGTAGAAGTATAAAAAATATGCTGCAGAGTTATACGCAGTATTTCAAGGCTGTGTAGCGTAAGACATGACTTCAGAGCCATCGGTGTACAACAGAGCTTTATCGCTAGTACAGCATAAAATATAGCTCCAGAACAGCCTGCATAATGCAGTATTTTCAGACTGCTTCGGCGTAAAAAGATTGTTACATCGCACCTTCGGCGTAAAACCTACTCGCTTTTAATGCGGTGGGAAGTTGTACGGGGAACTCTTCATATTCCTCGAATGAACCTGTCAGATCATGCAGTGAACCTGACTCCTGACAAAGAGTACTACACAACTATCCAGACTACGGCTGTAATAATGATTCGGCACAGAAACCCAGACCGTCGTTTAGTGGCATTTCCTTGATACGAATTACTTTTACGCATTCAAGGAAATACGCTGCCTAGTTTTACACAGGCAGATATGAGCTTTTACGCTCAACAAAAGACAAAATGAACCGCCACGTCAAAAGCTGCTCTTCGTACAAAGCTCGAGGCACCTCTCGACAGTTAATGCGCGTGATGGGGGCAGATCTTTGTATTTAATGTACGAGATTTGGTTCTATTTTCAAAGACTGGGGGAGCCATAATTATGGCTAATACGTCCACATCATCACCTCTGCATATTACGCCATCAGGCTATTTTCAGCTATAGGAGCACGATGTACGCTATCTCCTTGAAATACGCTACCTGGCTATTTTTAGCTATAAGGAGTACGTCGTTGCTATCTCCTCGGAATATGCCAACTCAGGCTATATTTGTATTGGTGCGTAATAAGTCTATTTGGTCCAGAATACGCTCAAGACCTCAGTCAAGGAAGGAGGATCGACTATCTTGTACGCTAGCTACCTATCCATGCAGCATCGGGCTTCTACGCCTACCGGGCTCCTATGCCTACCTGGCTTCTACGCCAGTTTGATAACTATTTGGCTTCTACTCCATGGTGACAGTTATTGGCTTCTACGCCAACCTTTTCTACGCAAGGGGCAGTTACCTACGTGGCTTACATGTCATGATCTTCGCAGCAGTTATATGCGTTACCTCATCATGGGATACGCGTCACACACAGATTCAGAAGATCATTTATACGTGGGTGGCAGTTATTATAACCTCCGCGTAAAAAGTGCCATACTCTCCACTATCCGGCTTCTACGCCGACTGGACGGTTACTGTCACTAAAACCCTATAAATAGAGACCTCTATTGACAGAGGTCGAAGGTCAAAAACTCTGAGGTCAAGGGTCGGAAATTGATTTTTGAGAAAGAAGAATCCAGAGCACAGACAGAGAGTAGTGATCGACGATTTTGGCATCGAGCATCCACTCCCTCTTGCAATCTTTGAAGCTATTCCTTCTTCTACAGTACTTCTTCATCATCGTGTGGTCCAAGGGACAAAGTGATCGACCGCAGATCAGACTCCTATAGCAATATTTACCCAGATTAAATTTTGTACTTAACATCCTTGTATAGGATTAATAGTACTTCTTGTTTGTAAACCTAAGAAAGGGTTTCGTATAAACCTAGTTTTATTTCTTCCGTTTATTATCAAACACAAGATGGTGACTCTGCTGGGGAACTCTTTCTCATCTGACGAGAAAGAAATTGCTCAACACGATGCAGTAGGATCAATAAAGAAGACTTTGGTCGTCCAATTCGACCAATCAGCCTATGAAGATATGCTTCGAGCAGGGGGTAGCTCTCACTCTCTCTCTGTCCAAGATAACAGGAAACTGCGTAAGGTGTGGATGCCCCAAACATTCCTTACCATTCCTGCCGACTCTCTGATCTCTCTGACCAACGAGGTTGTAGCATCGCTCCCTCCGCGCCTTGCGCGTAAAACTCAATCTCCTGTCGTTGACGGGGCAGGCAAAACTTCTGGCAATGCCTTAGCGCCAATCCAGAAGTCCACTTCGCACCTTGCACGTAAAAACTCGTCTTCCGTTGCTGATGGGACAGACTTAGTTTCTGACAAGGCCTCAGCTCCAAGTCAGAAAATTTAAATATGTTCCGCACATAAAAATATATCTCTCACTCAAAAAGAGGTAGATAGTCCCAGTAATCTCCACAAGGGAAAACAAGTGGCAGATTTCCCGACTTCTCGGATTGTACACCATCAAGAAAGGAGTCTGCTTGCTCTTCAGATTACGCGGAACGCTGACGGCCGTTTGAGGACTTCCTCAGTTTTACGCCAACCTGGGCAAAATTTCAAATTAAGCCAGGAGAAGCCCCTCAGCGTAAAGAAAGCCCAGTTTGCGGATAGATACGCTCCTCAGGGATCATATGCTGCTCATATGGCTGAACTGCTGTATTCCTACGGCAGGGAAAGGGTTGGGGTGCCCAATATCCGCATTCCAACTGATGTAAAAAGGAGGAACAAGCCTTCTTCCTCTTCTTCTTTCGTTAATACTCCTGACTTGCGTAAATTTCTGATCAGAAACGCAAAGACAGGAGTCATAAACAGGCTTCAATTCCCCTAACTATCAAACGTGGAGAGATCAGGTGGAAAGATGCATCAACATCTAATGTCATCATGACATACGGACCACATAAAAATGATGCCTTTATTGTTCCTCCAACTCGCGAAGACCAGCATCCAATAGTCTTTGGTCGCATGCGAAATAGTCCGATTGTACAAGAAGAATTTCGCGAGTCTGAGGGTGGCAAAATGCAAATCCACAGGTATAGCCCTCAGGCTTTAAAGATTATACAAAGCATGGGCTATGATTTGAAGTTGAAACAAGGCCTCAACTATGGAAAAGGCAGACGAACACCGTTGCATGGTAATCCTTACTGTCAACAAACTCGTTTTGGGTTGGGGTATACTGCATCTTCTGCAAAATCTAAAGCTTCAGAGTCTGATCCTGTACAACCAGAGGCAGGTCCTTCTAAATCAACTTCTGTGTCTGGGGGTAGCCTACCTCGATAAAACAGGACACCATCCAAAGCTGGGGGTAGAATTTCCTCTGAATCCGAAAATAATGCAACGATGACGATCTTCCCGGAAGACCATAAAACTTAGGCATCAGGAGCCCGAAGGGCGAAAGGAACTTTCTCCTTCAATGAAGATGACATCATTGAAATCTTCAATATGTTGATGAAGGGACACAAACTTCGGCTACCCAACATCAGATACCCTGAGAGGGCTGGCAAAGTTGATGACCCAGATTATTGTCTCTTCCATCGGTACATTCATCACCCCACAAGGGCTTGCTATGTACTGAAAAGGAGAATCCAGGAGTTGATCGACGCCAAAGTCATCACTTTGTATCTGTAAACGAGGGGACGATTACTGCAAATTGATTTTACTTTAACGTGACAATTTGCTCCCTCAAGAAAATCTCGGATGAATCCTTAAAGTTTCCCTAGTGGATTCTTCAGGTCTATCCCCACTCAAGAAAATCACTCCACAGTGAATTTTTCGGACAGGAATTCAAGTCCATATAACCTCTGAATTATTGTCCAAACATTTCTTTATTTTTCCAGTCGAGTTTGTCATGTCCATATTACCTCTGAACAAATCTTCCTAGTTTGGCCATCGATTATCAGGCCCATATTACTTTTGATATCGGTTGTCATCTCAACTTAACACCTGTACTTAACTCTAAGTACGCCAGTGGTGTTAAGTCCACAAAAACTGCCATGTCCATATTATCTCTGAGCAGATATGTACCTCCATCCCCAATGGAGTCACAACTCAAAAGTTTGTCATGTTCATATTACCTCTGAACAAACTTTCCAAATTTTTGGCTATCAATTATCACATCCATATTACCTCTGATATCGATTGTCATCTCAACTTAGCATCTGTACTTAACTCTAAGTATAACAGTGGTGTTGAGTCCACAAAAATTGCCATGTCCATATTACCTCTGGCAGGGCTTGTCCTAAACCTATTACTTGCACTCTCGTGCACAAAAAGTAATGGGTCCACTAAAAATCCCCCAGTGGGATATACTCAACAAATACGGTATCGTACTACGTCCATATTACCTCTAGTACAATATTCAAAATTCGTACAGACAATCATAAAGAAATGGATGGTCCCTTATATGATTGCAAATGGCACTTACAGATTAGCCAAGTCTAATAATTTTTTTTTTGGCTACTATCAACTGTAAATTCTCGAAGAAGTACTATACTTGATCTCCTTCGTTTAACGGAGTATGACGAAGATCTTATTCTAACGATACCATGCACAAAGGTTAGCTGAATCATATTCTATCAGGTTTATGTGACCTCCGAATAGATATCCTTAACTAATTTGTAAGCCTATCATGTTTATATTACCTCTGATAGTGTTTAGTATACAAATTTAGTTGGATTATATTCTTTCAGGTTCATATCAACTCTGAATAGATTTACATTCAGCAAAATCTTAACGAAAGAATGTCATGTTAATGATACCTCTGATATCACTTTTACCTTAGCCTATCACATTCTAAAATGATGGGCCCACAAAGTCAGAAAATATGTCTTTATTATCTCTAAAAAATTACAGGAGAAATAAGAAGTACATCATTTGGGAGGAGCAGTCAAATCACGGATATGATGCACCAGAGAGGCCATTCTCTCGTTCCTGGAGTTCAAAACTGTAGCGCGAGCCTGCTCCAATCTTGCCTCCTCATTGTTCAAGGCAGATAGTTCAGACCGAGCATGTACAAAATCTGCATGGGTGACACCCACACGTGTCAGGTTCTGCTGGGCCGCTTTCCTTCGGTCATTCAACGCATCTCGAGTGGCCGACAAAGAGAGAGCCCTCTCCTTGGCCTTAGCGAGGTCATCTTCCAATTTGCGGATCCTCGCTGCCTCTTCCTCATATTCAGCCTCGTACTGAGCTAGCTGGGGAATGACATATTCCAATATGATATGCTCTTCATTTATCTCTTTCTGTTGAGCCTCGATGGACTTGTTCAGAGTTTCCATCTCCCCGACAAGCCTCGCAGTCAAAGAGTCATATTCAGCCCGAATCAGGTCATCAAGGTTGTCCTGGGATAATTGCAAATAATTGTTAATGGGTTGTTCCAAACCATTAACTATCTGCTCCAGTGTATCAGCTCTCCCAGCATCGTTGAAATCTCTGATCGACGCTATCACAAACTGGGAGGACCTCCTCAGAGCCTCAAAACCTAGATTCTTCTCCAGCACCATTGATATCAGCATTTTTAAAGTGGTGTAGAAAATACTAGTATACTGCTCAATCAACATGGTAAAATTAGATTGGACGCTGGGAGTGGCTGCAATATCGGAGAATTCCCTTCCAGGAACGATTGCAGAGGGTGTCGTCATATTCGTCGCTTCAGTAGAGGGCGCGACAAAGGTAGAAGCACCGACAACGGCCGAAGTGGCTGGCGTACTCAAAGGAGGCATAGTCGTAATGACAGGCTCATCCTCCTTTCGAGATATCAAAACTGTTTCGGGCGAACCGGCACCCAAAAATATTTCCTCTTCAAAGTCGGGCACCTCCGTGTCATCGGCAGTAGCTGCAACAAAACCAAAAGTTGCGTCGATGCTGCCCTCCCCATAGATGTCTTCCCCTGAAAAGAAGATAAGAGAAAATTAATATCAACATGATGTTAATTTTTCTAAAAGAGGCGTAAAGACGACATTTACCCACGGCCGATGGTATATATGTCGCGTCGGCATCCAGTACAGCAAAATCATTTCTTAATGATGCTAAGCGAGCTGTCATACCTGGAGAAGGGGGTGTGCCAACTGACACTGGCAGGTATTCTTCTAGGTCTTCACCAAGATCCACTCGAGGCTCATTGGGTGTAATCTCGCTGAATATACTTACAGACGCGGCAGGGGTTACTCCCGTTACTTGTCTGGATAAAGATATTCTTATTTTGCTCGGCCTCGAAGGCGATCTCGTACCACTACCTGAAGCGGTAGCAGCGACAGCAGCCTCGAGCAAAGAATCTCCGGCACTGTCAGCCAGAACTGTGGAGGTTCCCTCTCTAATAGGCGAAGGACCTCTAATCAAAGGATCGTCCCCAACAGGGGAAACAACAGGCTCACCCCTAGGAGCCTCATGACTGAAAATCCTGGCAGGACCACTAATAGTCTGCTTTTTCTTGCGAGGGAAAGTCTCCTTCAGAACAGGAGCACTTCATTTACTAGGGATAACCAGAGGCTCTGTAGGCGGAGGTATTTCACCTCTCGGTATTGTCAGCAAAAACTCATCTGGAGCGACAGAGTCTTCATCCTCGTCAGAGGAAACTGATAGGATTTTTTCTCTTCCCGCGGACTTAGAAGAGGACATCCTAAAACTTTCATGCATATCAAAATTATAATGGAAGGTATTGGTGGCCACATAAAACTGGGCGTACGAATGGAGGATGCGCAACTCCATGGAGAGAGAAGTCGCGGGCACAGTAAAAGCTGCTCCAATACAACCCATTATGAAGTACCGCCATCCTCTCGCCCCATCAATAAGTCCACCTCTGGACCGGAAGCTGGTGATGGCGTTTCCCACATGCAATTGGTCATACCCAAACTGCCTGGCGAACCGACTAGGAAGATAGGGCTCCAAGAAGCAGTGATCCTCACTTCTGTATAACAAATGGAAAGGTCTAATATAGACCAACCAATAAAAAACTTCAGAAGAAAGAACAGTCTTCCCTTCACCTGAATCCTGAAGTCTCGTCCCCTGTTGATTGATATGTATAGTGGGGACGATACAGAAGAACTTCCAGCTGTGAGCAAAATTCAATGCTCGTCGACAGTCCACGACGGCGGTCACGTTCCAGGTGGAATTCTTGTAATTCAACAAGAAATTATTCTTCGAACTACTGGCAGAGCCGGGAGACATCACTCTGGGGTTATGAAGAATTAACCATCACATCAGATACAGGAACGATAATTCTATCGTGGTTATGAAGAATTAACCTTCACATCAGATACAGGAACGATAATTCTATCGTGGAAAAGCTGTCATGCCGTGTTTCATCGGCAAGCATCCCATCAGTAATGGCCCTCAGGCCAGCTTGTATCCGGCATACCATGGCAGGGAGTAGTCCTAGTCTTGCCCCAAACACCAAACGCACCACAGGCCATAAGGTATTATGGTGAATGCGATCTGAAGACGCAATGCCTGGTACTACCAGTCGACGTAGCCATACAGAGAGAAAGCCAGCCAGTTGAGCTTCCTTTGACAGAGGTCTGCGGCAATGCCTCATATAACTGTAGGCTTTAGTGCTTGTAGGATATTCCCTATCCCTTCGTCAAAAACCTGATCTGAAGCCCTGGCGTCTTCAATAAGATCATCGACTACTTGAGCATTAAGCACGCTCAGAAGGCTCAAAGGCTTATCCCTGCTATCCACGACTTTGTCTGGCTTAGCGTCTCTGGCATGATGAAAGAAGAGATAGGATGCCCATTTATTGGTATGAGCCAAATCAGAGGGCTCAATATAGAAGGCGGTGCACACAAGGTAATGGCTCATTAACTCCTGGTACACTTCCACCACCCGAGGGTTTGTATCCCCCAGCTCCCGGTTTGTGGGAACATACTCTTCATAAGGAGTATCTCCCATTGGCAGTCTTGAAATCTCTGCCATCTCGTGAAGGGCCAATCCCAACTTCCCTAGCGGAGTGGCGAAAGTCCCAGTGAGCAAGATATACCGAGTAGGCGTAGAAGCCTGATGGCTTAGAAGCCGAATAAGCACAGAAGGCCGAATGAGCATAGAAGCCGAACGAGCATAGAAGCTGAATGGGCGTAGAAGTCGAGCGGGCACAGAAGCTAAAATGGGCGTAGAAGCCGCTGCGTAACGTGCCAGAGTGGTCGTAGAGGCCGAGCAGTCACAAAAGCTGAATAGGCGTAGAAGCCGAGGTGATGTGGACGTCTTTAGTCGAAATTATGGCTCTTGGAGATATAATCAAATCTCTCGCATTAAATGTCGAGATCCGCCATCATCATTAATTGCAGAGACATGTTCTAAAGGCCTGCCACCGTTCGGTGCAGAGACGTGCCTCGAGCCCTGTACGAAGAGCAGCTTTTGATGTGGCAGTCTGTTTGTCTTCCGCAGAGCGTAAACAGTTCACGTCTGCCTGTGTAAAATAAGGCAGCGTATCCCCTTGTACGCGTAAAAGCAGTCTCCGCTGAGGGGATGTTAGTAAACGACGGTTCGGTGATATTTAGTCAAATCCTCTGCATTAAATGCAGAGACCCGCCATCATACTGTGGGGCGTGTCCCGAGTGGTCTGCCATCTTTTCAGCCGTCGTCTAGGTAGCCGTACAGCACTTTTTATCAGGAGTCAGATGTCAGGTTCACTGCGTGACTTGACAGGTTCATTTTGGGGAAGACGAAGCGTTCCTCGTACGCTTTACCGCTGCTTTGAAAGCGGATGAGTTTTACGCCATGGAGGCGATGAAGCACCCCTTCTACGCTGAAGCGGCCTGGACATACTGTATTTACGCGGATGGTCACATCATATTTTACGCCGTGCTCTGCGGAAAAGCTCCGTTGCACTTTTGATGGCCTTGAGGTCCCCTGCTTACGCTGCCCTGCATCACCATGTTGCGTAGAGCTATCCAGCGTATTTTTTACGCTTCTACAAGACCCCCTTCAAAGCTCTCAAATTTCTTCAGAATTTGGAATGCTTTGAATGAAGCATGAACCGCTCCTCGTAACTCAAAATATTTCTGAATGGAGCGTTAAAACGGTCGATGCTGACTTTATGGCAGATTTATTGGGGACTGGTGTGACCTCTCTCGCCTATAAAAGGCTGAGGAGTTTAACCTGTTCTTCCCACATTCCTTTCGCCACACAAGGATGATCGCCGGAGTCCGTCGGGTCGATCTGAGGAAAAAGAAGACCATGTTCTTCCAGCATATAAGGGGCCGAAAAAGACGGCATCTTCGAGCAAGTCTCATCTGCAACGATGGATCATGGAAGGATATCATAGCCTCCCTTGCTCGGGATAATCAGCAACTTTGTATGGTGGTTCTTTGAGAGAGAGAAAGAATCATTTTCCACCATGGCGCTTGCAAGTGGCGCCTTCTCCCGTTACCTCCGGTGACGAGAGTCAGACAGACTAGCTCTGTCCCGGCTTGAGTGGCGGTGGTCTGTAGGACAGTAGATTTACCCTGCTTTCCTTCTGTTGGAGGATGGGTCTATGTCCAGTTTTGTATCCTTCCGCCACTGATCATCTTCTTGGAAGAAGAAGAAGACCATCACCAACGTGAGAACCTGTCAGAACAGCTTCTCGGTGCGATCTTCGGACGATGATGAGAAAGCCCTTTGTAGATGGGGTTTCCCTCAGATGTAATCATAAAAATGAAGAAAAACCCTTGTAGATTGGATTTTCCTCATATGTAATCATGACTTTAATCTTTTAATAAAATCGTCTTGCTTCTTCATATGATCATCTTGCCATACGTTGCTGTGAAGTCTGAATATGTGTAGCTTCGATACGTCTGATTCTTTACGCCGACTCTGTTTAGAAAGAGTGCTAGGTCCTGTCCTGTCTTTTACGCATAACTAGAGACGCGTAGAAAGCCGTTGTAGCATTCGAGTTTTTGAACCATCCTGCTATTTTTAGGAGTGAGGAATCGCGTAGAATTCTGAACTGCTGCTTCTGATAAATAGAATTTCTTTGTTCAGACATCATCTTCAAGAATGATTTCTTAAAAATCCCTTGGAACAAGGTCGAGAAATGGCTGTCAAACTGAGTTGTCATCTTGATAGATAAAATATTCAGACTGGGGTCTGGATGAACTTTGAATCGACCCATGAAAAAGAGTAGTTTTTCAATGTTGAACTCTGTATGCTTCGGGTACTTGGGATATCTTGAGGTCAAGAATGAGTATTCTCTGTGTGAACTCTTTGTAATTGACCGCTTTTGAGGATCGTTCAGATGTACGCGTGATCTGGCCGGCGTATCCTTCAGATGTACGGGAAGTCGTGGAGCGTGAAATCATTAGTCTGCAGCTTCTGAGCATAAACTAAATACCACCGAGCATAAAATTATAGACTTGTAGTTCCTGAGCGTGAAGTCGTAGGTTTGTAGCCTCTCGAGCATAAAAGTTACTGAGCACAAAGGCATCTGGGCGTAAAACCCGACTTGTAGCCGTCGAACGTAAAGTCGTAGATTCGTAGCTGTCGAGCGTAGAAAGCTCCTTAGCGTAGAACTGTAGATTTGTAGCTTCTGAAAAAAAAAAAATTTGAGCGTGAAGTCGCGGATCTGTTGCTTCTGAGCGTAAACTAAGCGCCACCGAGCGTGAGATCATCGATTTGTTATCTGCTGGCATGAAGTCATAGGATTATGGCCTCTCGAGCATAAAAGCTACCGAGCACAAAGGCATCCGGGCGTAAAACCATAGACTTATAGCTTGCGAGCGTGAAACCATAGATCTGTTGCTGTCGAGCGTAGAAAGCTCCTTAGCGTAAGAACTGCTGACCTGCTTTGCGCGAAAAAACTTTTTGAATTCGCTGACTGTCCGCCTTCTCTGAATAATAGGCTGACGTAGGACCCAATCATAACTGAATATTAATTAAGAGATTTGGTTCGGGGTCCGAGGAGTCCATCCGAACTCTATATATATCCCAAGTTTTCTGAAAGAAAAACTTTTCATCCGTCCTCTGCAAAAGAAAGCCTCCGACTGTTCGAGCTCTTCTCTGAGTCTTCTCTGAGTCTTCAAAGTTTCCAGTAATGGCCTCTAAGCAATCCTCCTCCTCTAAGGGAAAGAAGATTGATTCTTCTTCTCGTTCTTCTGCCCAAGCAGGAGTGCCTCCGGTTGGACAGGGCGAACCTCATTCTGAGCTGAATATCCCGCCAACGAGCAGTGCACCCGGGCTGATAGGTAGAGCTTTGGGGATGAATGAGAACGACTGAAAAATCCTTCGCACACGTTGAACGTGACCGCGCTAGGTCGTCTTCTGTGCTGATAGCCTCTTTAAGGAAGATGATGCACAGAGACGTTTTATCTTTACGCCCACATTTCTAATGTGTCAGCATAAAAACTTCAGATTTTCGCAGTTGAGCGTAAAAAGCTTTGACTGCCAAAAACTTGGTGTATACTGTATAATTTTGAACTTTTACGCTTGTGGATGAAAATTCTGGCGTAATAGCTTGAACCTTGGTAGTCTGGCGTAAAGCACAGACAGTATACTGCTGACTTGAATTTTTACGCTTCTGGATGACAATTCTGGCGTAAACGATCAAGTTTGTACAGTCTTGGCATAGAGCTCAGACCGTTGCCTCTTGGCATGTGCTGCGATATTTGTAACGTCTAGTATAAAACTGACATTTTTTTCTCGCACCCTTGCAGTTAACTTGGGCGAGTCTCCGCTAGCCGAGGTGATGGGTTCTGCCGCCGGGCTGCTGCACTCCAACTATCTGGAGGATCTGTCCTATGTGGTATTTCTTATCTCCGGACCCCAATATCCCAAAGGGAGGGAAATCTTGATATCGGCTCAGGGCGAGCGAACGCTGCTGAACATGATTAATGGAGAGCCTTTGACGTATGTAGACGGGGACCAGTATATAAAGCCGACCTTTCTTTTCGGGGACATGATTGATAAGCAGTCCCAGACGAAGCCAAAAAAAGAAATCTGGGTTTTCCCTGCCAGAAAGTTGGTCTTGAGTCTGCCCAAGATGCCGAGAGATTATCCCATCTCGGCATTCTCCCATGCTACACATCCCAGGAAGATGTCGTGGACGCTGACTCCCGATCTTCACGGTAGGCCGGGGAAGATCTTCTATCATAAAGGATCTGGCCTATTTGTCAGCCGCCCTTCCGGTCCTGTAACATTGTTCAGGGGGTTGTACCCGGGCAGTGTCCCGAGTGAAGACAGCTTGGTGCTCCAGCCGGTGCAATTACCGACCTTTTGCAATGATTTCATGGGGCGCGGAGGAGTATACCCCAAGGCGAATCCTCGATGCAATCGGTGGATGACCCGAACAAATCTTTGATGTGCTCGCTTAGTCGATTGGGCCCTGGAGCATTTTCGGATCGAGTTGGAGAACATCGGTCTGTTGGCAGTTGTGAGTGCCACCAGCGTTGGGTTACCTCCTAACCCTAACCTGTTTTTGGCACTGATGGAGCGATACATTCCGCTCACCGGGACTTTCGCCACTCCGCTGGGGGAGTTGGGATTGGCCCTTCATGAGATGGCAGAGATCTCAAGACAGCCGATGGGGGATACTCCGTACGAAGAGTATGTTCCCACGAACCGGGAGTTGGGGGATTCAGACCCTCGGGTAGTGGAAGTGTATCAGGAGCTGATGTGCCACTACCTTGCTTACACCGCCTTCTATGCTGAGCCTTCAGATTTGGCTCACACCAGTAAATGGACATCCTACCTCTTTTTTCACCGGGCTAGGGTTGCTCAGCCGGAGAAAGTCTTGAAAGTCAAGGATGAGCCTGTGAATCCTCTGAGCGTGCTGACTGCTCAGGAAGTCAACGATCTCCTGGAGGATGCTAGGGCTCCGGATCAGATCCTCGTCAAAGGGATAGGAAAATATCCCGCAGGTACTAAGGCCTACAGCTATCTGAGGCATTGCCGTAGGGCTTTATCCAAGGAAGCTCAACTGGCTGGCTTCCTCTCTATATGGCTGCGCCGACTGGTGGTACCTGGCATCAAATCTGCGAATCGTATTCATCGCAACACCTTGTGGCCTGCAGTGCGTCTGGTGTTTGGGGCGAGACTGGGCTTGCTCCCTGCCATGGTGTGCCGCATACAAGCTGGCCTGAGGGCGATGACTAAGGCGTTGCTCGCTGATGAAGCTCGGCATGAAAGCTTTCCCCGGGTGGAATTACCATACCTGTATTTAATGGGATGGTTAATTCTTCATAACCCCCGGGTGATGTCTCCCGGTTCCGGCAGTAGCTTGGGGGGGGAGTTTCTTGCTGAATTACAAGAAATCCTCTTGGAATGTGCTCACAGTTTTAGACTGTCGGCGGGTGCTGCACTGCAGTCACAACTGGAAGCTCCTTTGTAGTGTCTCCTTTGTTTATTGCAACCAATCGGGGATTAGGCTCGAGGACTCAGGTAGAGATAAGACCGCTCTTTCTCCTGAAGCCTTCAATTGGTTGGTCTGCATTAGACCTTCCCACTTGCTGTACAGAAGCGAAGATCACTGCTTCTTCGAACCCTACCTGCCTAGTCGGTTTAACAGACAGTTTGGGTATGATCAGTTGCATGTGGGCAACGCCGTCACCAGCTTCAGGTCCAGAGGTGGACTCATCGATGGAGCAAGGGGATGGCAATATTTTATCATGGGCTGCACCGGGGCAATTTTTATTGTGCCCTTCGTCACACCCTCCACGGAGCTGCGCATCCTGCATTCGTATGCCCAGTTCTATGTGGCAACGAATACCTCCTATCGCAATTTTGATATGGGTGGAAGTTTTAGGGTGTCCTCTTCCAAGCCTGGGGGAAGGGTCGAAGTTCCCTCGATTTTTTCTGATGAGGGTGACGAGTCCGCTACTACGGATGAGCCTCTTATATCGGTACCGAGGGGTGAAATACCTCCGCCTGCAGGGGCGTTGGTAGTCTCCGAAAAGCGAAGGGCTTCCGCTCTGAAGGAGGCTTCCCCTCGTAAGAGGACGAAGAGGATGATTACTCGTCCTCTCCAGATTCCTGGCATTGAGGCTCCTGGAAGTGAGCCTGCTTCTCCCTATGTCGGAGATGATTCTTTAATTGGGGGTTCCTCGCCTTTTAGAGAGGAACCTTCTACAGTTTTGGCCGGTGGCGCCAGAGAATCTCAGCTGGAGGCTGTTATCACTGCTACTGCTTCAGGTAGTGGAACGAAGTCGCCTTCGAGGCTGGTTATAAGATTCCATATGCCTTTGTCCGGATCAGCATTGGGAGAGGCCCCTGCCGTGCCCGTCAGCGCTTCTAGCGAGATTCCAGTTGATGAGCCTCAAGTGGATCTCGGCGAAGACTTAGAAGAGTATTTGCCAGTGTCAGTTAGCAGGCCCTTGTCTCCAGGTATGACAGCTTGCCTAACATCACTTTCGTCTTTTCGTGCCTCTTCTTTAGGAAAATTAATACCGTGTGGACATTAACTTCCTCTTATCTTCTTCTCAGGGGACGACCTCTTCGGGGAGGGCAATGCATATGCGCCCTTCGGCTCTGTGTCAGGTTCTGGCGTTGATACGGAGGTGCCTAGTTTTGAAGGGGAAGCATCTTCGGGTGCCGGCTCGCCTGCCGACGAGGTTTCAATACCTCAAGAGGACGACCCTATCGTTGCGACAACGCCTCCTTCGAGTATACGGGTTGGCGCTTCCTCTTTTGTTGCACCCCCTGTTGAGACGAGGACTGTGGCCACGTCGATGGCGGTTGCCTCTGGAGCGCGGTTCAACAATATTGCAGCCACTCCTAGCGTGTATTCGGGCCTAGCTGCCCTGACCGAGCAGTATACCAGTATCTTTTACAACACTTTGAAAATGCTAATATCAATGGTGTTGGAGAAGAATCTGAACTTTGAGCGCCTGAAGAGGTCCTCTCGGTTTTCGATAGAGGCGATCAGGGACCTTGGCGATACTGGTTTAGCTGACGCCCTGGCGGAGGTAGTTAATGGTTTGGAGCAACCCATTAACGAATACTCGCAGCTATCCCAAGGCAGTATTGACGATCTGGTCCAGGATGAATACGACTCGCTGACTGCAAGGCTGGAAGAGTTGGAAGCTCTGAGCAGGTCCCTCGAGATGCGGCAGCAGGAGATGAGCGACGAGCACACCCTCTTAGAGTGTGTTGTTCCCCAGTTGGCCAAGAGTAAAGCTGAAATGAGAAAAATGAAGCGAGGGTCCGTAAGTTGGAGGCTGAGCTCGCTTTAGCGAAGGAGTGATCTCGTGCTTCCGCCGCCGGTGTACATGTGTTACAGAGCCAGATGGAAGAAGCTCAACAGAACTTGGCACATGCGAGTGCCATGCACGCCGCTCTTACACATTCTCTATCTGATTTATTCGGCTTGAATGATGAGGAGACGAGATGGGAGCGAGCTTGAGCTGCCATTTTGGACTCCAGGAATGAGAAGATGGCCAGACTGGCGCAGCAGATTCGCGATTTGGCCGCTCCTCCTTCATGATGTACTTTTGCTTTTGCTTTTTAATGTACTTCCGCTCTTTCTTGGGGAATAATAAAGAGGCTTTTCATCTGACTTTGTGGACCCGTCATTTCGGAATATAAATGACGGGTTTGGGTGAGAGTAATATCAGAGGTAGTATGGACGTGATAGTCTCTCGGTAAACTTTAGCAGGGCGCATCTATTCACGGGTCATATGGACATGATAGAGTACGACCCAACTAGTTTCATTTTGGAAGTAGTTTTGTCAGAATAAGATTTTTGCCTTATTCCACTTGAGCAGAGGAGGTTAAGCATAGTACCTTTTCAGGAATTTGCTATTGATAGGAGCCATTAGTAGGTCTCCATTAGGCTGGGCTAACTTGTAAGCGCCGTTTGAGAACGTTGTCTCGATCATGTAGGGGCCTTCCAATTTGGGCTGAAATTTGCCATTGCTTCTGTGAGTGAGAATCATTGGCCTTCTTACAGCTAAGACTAGCTCGCCAACTTTGAACACTCTTTCCTTTACTTTTTGATTAAAAGCTGTGGAAATACGCGCTTGATAGAACGTGATACTCTGTTGAGCTTGAAGGCATTTCTCGTCTAATCCTTCTAGCTCTTGAAGCCTTAAATGGTCATTCTTTTCCCGAGTTAACTCATTGGCGACTGCTATCCTGAGTGACGGGATTTGGATTTCGATGGGAAGAACTGCTTCGCTCCCGTAGACCAGTGAGAACGGGGTACAACCTGTCGGTGCTCGGACCGTTGTGCGGTATGCCCAGAGACATTCTCCCAGCTTCTCGTTCCAATCACTTTTATTCGAAGAGACAAACTTCTTTAAGAACTTGATAATGGTTTTGTTGAAGGCTTCCGCCAAACCATTAGCAGCTGGATAATACGCCGTAGAGGCAACATTTTATATCCGATTTTTATCACAAAATCGATGAAACGCTTGGCTGATGAACTGAGGCCCATTGTCATGGATTATCCTTCGGGGAATCCCAAAGCTATAAATGATGTGATGCTTGATGAAGCTAATTACATTGGATATTTTTACCTCAGCGAGAGGGATCGCCTCTGCTCATTTGGAGAAGTAATCCATAATGGCCAGTATGAACTGGTGACCTCTGGAAGAAGACGGGTGAATAGGACCAATGATGTCCATACCCCATGCTTCAAAAGGCCAGGATACAACCGTAGGATGTAGATGTTCGGACGGTTGATGTATGAAGTCTGCATGGGCCTGGCAGGCTCTACATCGTCTGGCATACTGGATTGCGTCCGCGATCATAGTGGGCCAGTAATAGCCCATTCTCCTGATACGATCCTGTAGCTTAGGATCGGGTTGATGCGCCCCGCATACGCCGTCGTGAGCTTCGCGGATAATCTGTTGTGCTTCGTCATTAGAGAGACATCTCAATAGCAGTCTGTCATAGGTCCGGCGATATAGGCATTGTGAAGATGCATCAAAGTAGAAGCGTAATGATCGTCTTTTGACGGATGCTGCTTCTTTAGGATCCTCCGGCAAGATTTTGTATGCCACGAAATCTATAAAGGAACTTCTCCAATCTTTCGTAGGAGGATCGGTGTTCACAGCGTAACTGCGTTTGATGTGAGCATTGTTCTTCACGCAAAATAGATCTCTGTTAAGAAGGATTACCGAATTCTGCCTTCTTATAGGAGTAGCTAAATCTGCAGCTAGACTGGCTAGGGCATCGGCTTTCAGATTCTGAGATCGAGGTACATGCTCTAGGAAGAATTCCTTGAATGTCATGGCTATCTCGACCGTTGCTTGGTGATAGGGGATGAGGTCTGGATTTCGGACTTCATATATTCCCCTGACTTGATTGACGATAAGCAGAGAATCACCAAAAGCTTCCAGAGATTCGACCCCCAGTTCTTTAGCGACTTGGAGCCCAATTAGTAGAGCGTTGTACTCGGCCACATTATTGGAACAGGGCTCGTTAAGAGAGTATGCTCGATAGATGACGAGTTTATCGGGAGTAACCAGGACAATTCCTACCCCTGAAACCATGTTTTCTTTGGGACCAGTCCTGGAGGCGCCGTCGAAGATCAGTTGCCATGCGTCACTTTCCATTACGGGGCTACAATGTGCAACTTCGTCGGGAATGTCCTCGTATAATTTGGAGGCCTCCGGGATCGGATAAGCAGCTAGGAAGTCAGTCAATGCTTGGCCTTTGATGGACTTCTGAGGGACGTACACCATGTCATATGGTGTTAATAACATTGCCCAAGTCGCGAGTCGGGAGTTAAGAACACTTGGCTTGTTCATCAGTACCCGAAGAGGATTGATCTTGGAGATGATGTGAATAGTTTGGCCGGTGACATAGTTTTGCGTCTTCTGGATAGCGAACATCAGAGCCAAATATTCTTTTTCCATCGGATTGTACCGGTGCTCAGTTCCGATCATCATTCTATTTAGATAGTAGATAGCCTGTTCATGTCCCGCATCGTTCTTCTGCACGAGAAGAGCTCCCAGAGAATGGTCCATCGCTCGAACGTACAGGAAGAATGGTCTTCCTACGACGGGAGGCACCAGAACTGGCGGACTAGTGAGGTAGCGCTTGATATCCCCGAACGCTTGCTGACAGGATTTGTCCCATACGAAGGATATACCTTTCTTCATGAGGCGAGAAAAAGGCTGGCACCTTCCAGAGAGGTTGGATATGAATCTCCGAATATAGGCAACGCCGTCACCAGCTTCAGGTCCAGAGGTGGACTCATCGATGGAGCGAGGGGATGGCGATATTTTATCATGGGCTGCACCGGGGCAATTTTTATTGTGCCCTTCGTCACACCCTCCATGGAGCTGCGCATTCTGCATTCGTATGCCCAGTTCTATGTGGCAACGAATACCTCTCATCGCAATTTTGATATGGGTGGAAGTTTTAGGGTGCCCTCTTCCAAGCCTGGGGGAAGGGTCGAAGTCCCCTCGATTTCTTCTGACGAGGGTGACGAGTCCGCTACTCCGGATGAGCCTCTTATATCGGTACCGAGGGGTGAAATACCTCCGCCTGCAGGGGCATTGGTAGTCTCCGGGAAACGAAGGGCTTTCGCTCTTAAGGAGGCTTTCCCTTGTAAGAGGACGAAGAGGATGATTACTCGTCCTCTCCAGATTCCTGGCATTGAGGCTCCTGGAAGTGAGCCTGCTTCTCCCTATGTCGGGGATGATTCTTTGATTGGGGGTTCCTCGCCTTTTAGAGAGGAACCTTCTACAGTTTTGGCCGGTGGCGCCAGAGAATCTCAGTTGGAGGCTGCTACCGCTGCTACTGCTTCAGGTAGTGGAACGAAGTCGCCTTCGAGGCTGGTTATAAGATTCCATATGCCTTTGTCCGGATCAGCATTGGAAGAGGCCCCCGTCGTGCCCGTCAGCGCTTCTAGCGAGATTCCAGTTGATGAGCCTCAAGTGGATCTCGGCGAAGACTTAGAAGAGTATTTGCCAGTGTCAGTTAGCAGGCCCTTGTCTCCAGGTATGACAGCTTGCCTAGCATCACTGTCGTCTTTTCGTGCCTCTTTTTTAGGAAAATTAATATCGTGTGGACATTAACTTCCTCTTGTCTTCTTCTCAGGGGATGACCTCTTCGGGGAGGGCAATACATATGCGCCCTTCAGCTCCGTGTCAGGTTCTGGCGTTGATACGGAGGTGCCTAGTTTTGAAGGGGAAGCATCTTCGGGTGCCGGCTCGCCTGCCGACGAGGTTTCGATACCTCAAGAGGACGACCCTATCGTTGCGACAACGCCTCCTTCGAGTATGCGGGTTGGCGCTTCCTCTTTTGTCGCACCCCCTGTTGAGACGAGGACTGTGGCCACGTCGATGGCGGTTGCCTCTGGAGCGCGGTTCGACAATATTGCAGCCACTCCTAGCGTGCATTCGGGCCTAGCTGCCCTGACCGAGCAGTATACCAGTATCTTTTACAACACTTTGAAAATACTAATATCAATGGTGTTGGAGAAGAATCTGAACTTTGAGCGCCTGAAGAGGTCCTCTCGGTTTTTGATAGAGGCGATCAGGGACCTTGGCGATACTGGTTTAGCTGACGTCCTAGCGAAGGTAGTTAATGGTTTGGAGCAACCCATTAACGAATACTCGCAGCTATCCCAAGGCAGTATTGACGATCTGGTCCAGGATGAATACGACTCGCTGACTGCAAGGCTGGGAGAGTTGGAAGCTCTGAGCAGGTCCCTCGAGATGCGGCAGCAGGAGATGAGCGACGAGCACACCCTCTTAGAGTGTGTTGTTCCCCAGTTGGCCAAAAGTAAAGCTGAAATGAGAAAAATGAAGCGAGGGTCCGTAAGTTGGAGGCTGAGCTCGCTTTAGCGAAGGAGTGGTCTCGTGCTTCCGCCGCCGGTGTGCATGTGTTACAGAGCCAGATGGAAGAAGCTCAACAGAACTTGGCACATGCGAGTGCCATGCACGCCGCTCTTACACATTCTCTGTCTGATTTATCCGGCTTGAATGATGAGGAGACGAGATGGGAGCGAGCTCGAGCTGCCGTTTTGGACTCCAGGAATGAGAAGATGGCCAGACTGGCACAGCAGATTCGCGATTTGGCCGCTCCTCCTTCATGATGTACTTTTGCTTTTGCTTTTTAATGTACTTCCGCTCTTTCTTGGGGAATAATAAAGAGGCTTTTCATCTGACTTTATGGACCCGTCATTTCGGAATATAAATGACGGGTTTGGGTGAGAGTAATATCAGAGGTAGTATGGACGTGATAGTCTCTCGGTAAACTTTAGCAGGGCGCATCTATTCAGGGGTCATATGGACATGATAGAGTACGACCCAACTAGTTTCATTTTGGAAGTAGTTTTGTCAGAATGAGATTTTCGCCTTATTCCACTTGAGCAGAGGAGGTTAAGCATAGTACCTTTTCAGGAATTTGCCATTGATATGAGCCATTAGTAGGTCTCCATTAGGCTGGGCTAACTTGTAAGCGCCGTTTGAGAACGTTGTCTCGATCACGTAGGGGCCTTCCCATTTGGGCTAAAAATTTTCCTTGCTTCTGTGAGTGAGAATCATTGGCCTTCTTACAGCTAAGACTAGCTCGCCAACTTTGAATACTCTTTCCTTTACTTTTTGATTAAAAGCTCTGGAAATGCACGCTAATAGAACGTGATACTCTGTTGAGCTTGAAGGCATTTCTCGTCTAATCCTTCTAGCTCTTGAAGCCTTAAAAGGTCATTCTTTTCCCGAGTTAACTCATTGGCGACTGCTATCCTGAGTGACAGAATTTGGATTTCGATGGGAAGAACTGCTTCGCTCCCGTAGACCAGTGAGAATGGGGTACAACCTGTCGGTGCTCGGACCGTTGTGCGGTATGCCCAGAGACATTCTCCCAGCTTCTCGTTCCAATCTTTTTTGTTCGAAGAGACGAACTTCTTCAAGAGCTTGATAATGGTTTTGTTGAAGGCTTCCTCCAAACCATTAGCAGCTGGATAATACGCCGTAGAGGCAACATTTTATATCCAATTTTTATCGCAAAATTGATGAAACGCTTGGCTGATGAACTGAGGCCCATTGTCATGGATTATCCTTCGGGGAATCCCAAAGCGATAAATGACGTGATGCTTGATGAAGCTAATTACATTGGATGTTTTTACCTCAGCGAGAGGGATCGCCTCTGCCCATTTGGAGAAATAATCCGTGATGGCCAGTATAAACTGGTGACCTCTGGAAGAAGACGGGTGAATAGGACCAATAATGTCCATACCCCATGCTTCGAAAGGCCAGGATGCAACCGTAGGATGTAGATGTTCGGACGGTTAATGTATGAAGTCTGCATGGGCCTGGCAGGCTCTACATCGTCTGGCATACTGGATTGCGTCCGCGATCATAGTGGGCCAGTAATAGCCTATTCTCCTGATACGATCCTGTAGCTTAGGACCGGGTTGATGCGCCCCGCATACGCCGTCGTGAGCTTCGCGGATAATCTGCTGTGCTTCGTCATTAGAGAGACATCTCAATAGCAGTCCGTCGTAGGTCCGGCGATATAGGCATTGTGAAGATGCATCGAAGTAGAAGCGTAATGATCGTCTTTTGACGGATGCTGCTTCTTTAGGATCCTCCGACAAGATTCCGTATGCCACAAAATCTATAAAGGGACTTCTCCAATCTCTCGTAAGAGGATCGATGTTCACAGCGTAACTGTGTTTGATGTGAGCATTGTTCTTCACGCAAAATAGATCTCTGTTAAGAAGGATTACCGAATTCTGCCTTCTTATAGGAGTAGCTAAATCTGCAGCTAGACTGGCTAGGGCATCAGCTTCCAGATTCTGAGATCGAGGTACATGCTCTAGAAAGAATCCCTTGAATGTCACGGCTATCTCGACCGTTGCTTGGTGATAGGGGATGAGGTCTGGATTCCTGACTTCATATATTCCCCTGACTTGATTGACGATAAGCAGAGAATCACCAAAAGCTTCCAGAGATTCGACCCCCAGTTCTTTAGCGACTTGGAGCCCGATTAGTAGAGCGTTGTACTCTGCCACATTGTTGGAACAGGGCTCGTTAAGAGAGTATGCTCGATAGATGACGAGTTTATCGGGAGTAACCAGGACAATTCCTACCCCTGAAACCACGTTTCCTTTGGGACCAATCCTGGAGGCGCCGTCGAAGAACAGTTGCCATGCGTCACTTTCCATTGCAGGACTACATTGTGCAACTTTATCGGGAATGTCCTCGTATAATTTGGAGGCCTCCGGGATCGGATAAGCAGCTAAAAAGTCAGCCAATGCTTGGCCTTTGATGGACTTCTGAGGGACATACACCATGTCATATGGTGTTAATAGCATCGCCCAAGTCACGAGTCGGGAGTTAAGAATGCTTGGCTTGTTCATCAGTACCCGAAGAGGATTGATCTTGGAGGTGATGTGAATAGTCTGGCCGGTGACATAGTGTCGCGTCTTCTGGATAGCGAACATCAGAGCCAAATATTCTTTTTCCACCAGATTGTACCGGTGCTCAGCTCTGATCATCATTCTATTTAGATAGTAGATAGCCTGTTCATGTCCCGTATCGTTCTTCTGCGTGAGAAGAGCTCCCAGAGAATGGTCCATCGCTCGAACGTACAGGAAGAATGGTCTTCCTATGATGGGAGGCACCAGAACTGGCGGACTAGTGAAGTAGCGCTTGATATCCCCGAACGCTTGCTGACAGGCTTCGTACCATACGAAGGATATACCTTTCTTCATGAGGCGAGAAAAAGGCTGGCACCTTCCAGAGAGGTTGGATATGAAATCCCCTGAGTTCCCTCAGATTACGGGGTGGTCGCATTTCCAAGATGGCCTTGACTTTATCAGGGTCCACTTGAATGCCTTTGGCGGTAATGACGAATCCCAGAAATTTGCCACTAGATACACCCAGAAAAGACTTTGTAGGATTCATTTTGAGTTGATGTTGGCGCATCAGCTCAAATATCGTCTTCAAGTCTTGGATGTGATTGACACTGAGGCGGCTTTTGACAGCTATATTGTCTACGTAATATTCTACTATTTTACGTAAATGCTTGTAGAATATGTTACTTATAGCCCGTTGGTAAGTAGCTCCGGCGTTCTTCAACCCGAAAGGCATGACCGTATAGCAATATACCCCCAGTGGTATCCGAAAGACAGTATGCTTTTCGTCTTCAGGATGCATCTTGATTTGATTGTATCCTGAGAATCCGTCCATGAAAGACATACGTTCGAAACCGCAGGTATTGTCAATCATGACGTCTGTGATGGGAAGAGGAAACTCGTCCTTGGGGCAGGCTGCGTTCAGATCTCGGTAATCGATGCAGACTCGTACTTTCCTATTCTTCTTCATGACTGGGACAACATTGGCGACCCAATCGGGGTGTTGTTCCTCCCGGATGAAACCGCAGGCTATCAACTTCTTGACTTCAGCTTCAATGGCGTCCATCATATCTGGGCGGAACCGGCGTTGGTGCTGCTTCACAGGCTTTAAATCGGGCAATATATTGAGTTTATGAGTAGCCACCTTCGGATCAAGTCCTGGCATATCCTCATAATTCCACGCAAAGACGTCGATGTATTCTCTTATCAGTTGAATGACTTCTTCCCTTTCAGTTGGGGAAAGATTATTACTGATAAATATCGGCTTTGGTGAAAGTTCATCCCCAACATTAATCTGGATAACTTCATCTTTGGTGGGAGGTTCTCTCTGCTCAAAGCGGAATTCCTATTGTGTATCCATTTGCTGAGCCCAAGCGTCATTCTCGAATAGCTCAGATTTTTGTTCATCTGATTCGAAGGGATCCGTCACTACCATATTTACTGGTAATGTTTGCTCGAGAGCACGAGATGAGTTGGAGGGCGACAAGCCATCTTGAAAAGGAGAAAAGGTGTCCTCATCTGACTTAGAAGTCGTAAGGGAGGTGGCACACCCTAACCCGAAGCGGGTTTGTTGATAGTGGGGATTGTCGTGTGGCGGTATTCGTCTGCCTTTCCCATAGTTGAGACCTGGCTTCAGTTTTAAGTCATAACCCATATTTTGCATGATCTTTAATGCTTGCGGGCTGTACCTGTGAACTTGTATTTCACCAGCATCGTTATTGAAGGAATCTTCTCGTATAGTCGATTCATTGCGCGTTCGGCCAAAGACTATTGAATGCTGACTGCTGCGGGCAGGCGGAACAATAAAGATAGAGTCCTCATGGGGTCCATATGTCGTGACGACATTGGATGATGATGCTACTTCCCATATGTACGGATGATAAGAATCTATAGCTTCCAAGAATTTTTGCGCTATAGGTTCTATATTGTCATGGGGAGAGGATTCCTGATTTGGAATCCGAGCGTCGACATACTGGAAAAGAGGATGTTTATTATCATCTGGAACTCCGTTCCTGGTTGCATTTACATCAGTCGGCTGCTTGTTGCGCCGAAGGTTGATGACCAAGGGTGGAGGCTCATGGTTCAAAGTGATCACTAGAGGATCACCCCCTTTTCCTGACCCAGTTTTGTTCAGGTGGATAGCCATAGGCTCCATGGCTTTTGGATGAGTAGTTCGCCCTTGCACTCTGATTGACAGTGGTCGTTCGACAGAGGGTCCTTCAGGCTCCCGGTGGGATTCCTTCTCTGCTTGGGCTGATACCTCCTCCACGTAATCTTGAGAGTACAACACGGCATCGGAATAGTATGATTCTATTCCTTTGAATGGATTTAGGTCAGCAACCTCCGTTTGTACTGTTCCTTGGGGGTCTACATATTTAAGGCATTGATGTAGAGTTGAAGGAACGATGTTGTGGTCGTGGATCCACGGTCTACCCAGCAAAATATTGTAGGATACCTCTGAATCGATGACATAGCATGTAGCCACCGATCTGAGGTTGCCAATCTGGATCCTCAGGCGAATTTTCCCCAACGGCTTACTTCTTCCGGCATTGAAATCCACGATTGTAGTGGTGGTGTAAGCCAATTCGCTGGTAGGAATCCTCAGCGGTCTGAGCAGACTATGAGGAATGATGCTGATTGATGATCCCGAATCTATGTGGATTCGGTCGACCTCCATGGAACCAATATATCCGGTATAATAGAGGGGTCTGTCATGCCTGTTATAATTTAACAGCATGTCATCTTGTGTGAAAGTGATGTTCGGGACCACCTCCATCACACTGTGGCATTGAGGACACGCCACTGGTTCCTCGTCAGGGGACTTGAGCTGGGTCAAGTATGCTTCCGCCTATATCAGTGCTTTACTCAGGGCTAGACGAGTGTCTTGGGAAAGCCTGAGTAGCTCGAAGATGGACAACCTGGCTGGTGTATTGGCCAGTTGGGCCAGGATGTCAAAGTTGTATGGCTTCTTTAAACCTTTGTTTTGAATATTTTTCACAGGTTTATCGAAGCGTACTTCTTTTTGCTTCCCCTTGTCCGCCGAAGTCGGTCTTGCAGGATCGGCCTGTGGTATGGCGGGCTCTGTAGCTGAAGCGTCTGCCGGTGCATCTTCCGGACTTGCTCCGTAGTCCTTGAGGTAAGCTTTCCCTGAACGGGTTGCGGCCAAAGCCTCGTCTTCGTCTGATGGCGAAGAAGTTGTAACCATGTGGCATGGTTTGCATTTGGAGTTCTTCCTAGACTTAGCCTTGGCAGCATTAGTCTCTTTCTCGAGTTCCGATACTAAATCCGGATGAACCCACATGATCTCGCCCCGCCGGGTGGTTAAGGGTACCAGGTCATGATTTTGACCCCTAGCCGGAGGGAGATTGACGATGTTCATCGTTGTCCAGGAAATAGGTGTCACACCGTCCGGGACTTCTTGGGGAGGCAGATTGCCAAATTGCAGGAAGATCATGTTGGTCGTGACCGTCTTCTCGGTGTTATGCAGAGTGATGGCCTTAGCATCGATCATCCCCTGGATCTTCCTTTTCAGTATGTAACACGCCTTGGTCGGGTGGTGTACGTATCTGTGGAAGATGCAGTACTTGGGGTTGTTGGCACTGCCGGCTTCACTGGGCCGCTTCTCCTCCGGAAGGGTGCTCTTGCCATTCTTGACGAGACACTCGAATATACTCGAAATATCGTCGTCATCGAAAGAGTATACTTCGACGGGCCTGGAAGTCCCAGGTTTCATCTGCGTGGTTGCCGCAGTCTTTTGTCTGGACGTATTGATTGCCAGAGCTTCTTTTCCTTTGGAACTGCGAGGATGGTCGCCGTTGGGGGATGACCTTTTACCTCTATTGGAGGTAGAGATCATAATGCCATTATCGCGCACCTTACGACTGTTGTCATCGGCGGCCACTGTTGAGATGATAAACGAGGGCCAGTCGTGGAACTGATATGGTCCTGTGAACACCGAGACCACGGGAAGGAGGTTCTTCCTGCAAATGTCCACCAACGCAGAGTCTGGAACTCCTGGAGGCATCTGTAGCGTGGCTTGACGAAAACGTTCGATGAAGGTACGAACGTCCTCTTTTTCCCTCTGCTTGACTTCGATGAGAGAGGACATAGACATGTCCATTCCTTCCTCGTAGAATCGTGTGAAGAATAAAGCCTTAAAGTCTTCGAAGGAAGTAATGCAGTTGTCTGCCAGGCTGCGGTACCAGTGGTAAGCTACTCCTGAGAGACAGTCCTTGAACACCCGAGTGAGGAGGACGTCATTCCCTTTGTAGCAACACCGTCATCATGCTGAAATAGTTCATATACTGACTTGGCAATGTTTTTCCCTCGAACAGAGCCATAGTCTGAGGTTTGTATCTCGGAGGAAAAGGGACCTCTTCCCAGATAGCCGGGTAAGGCTGGTTGATTCCCAATTTTTTGAGCTGCTCTTTGTGCTTCAAGGCATCGAATTGGGCTTTCAACTTCCGTACTGCTTGCATCGGATTTTCAGTCGGTAGCGAGACCACGGATTGGTGCGGAGTCGGTTGTATCATGACTCCCGCAGGAGGCAATACATTCTCTGAGTGAGGAAGTGGAGGACCAGCTGACTCTTGATCTAGAGCAGGTTCTTGGACCATGTTGGATGGTGGCAAGTCCACCCCCACACGTATCTGTGCTGGCGGGACTGATGTTTGAGCCATAGCAGTTGCCTGTTGAGTTAGCATCATCTGGTGCATGTTCTCCATCATGGATTGCATTTATTTCAGAGACGTCTCCAGTGTAGTGATGCGTTGTTCCTCGCTCCCTGACGGTGAAGCTTCCTCGTGTTCATCTCTAATGGCGTATACTCCCATTTCCTTGGGCATCATCGAAGGATGTGTATAGGTCGCTGCAGAAGTCGACTCTATACTCTCAGTATTTGATTCGGGAGAATGGCGACCCCCAGCATCGGAATCAGAGGAGTACGAAGTAAGTTGTTGTGACCTCGAACGAGTGTTCTGGAACACCCCATCTTCAGTGTCTCTGAGGAGTATGTTGAATCTCCTTCGGCTCAGAGTTCCAGAGGACAGACGTCTTGAGCCTGAGCTTCCTCCAGGTATATGTGAAGCCATGTTCACAGATGCATGCGTGGGCTCTTCTTCTAGGAAAGATGGAGAGTAGCTCAGCCGGTCAAAAACTGGCCGTTTTGCTTTAGAACAGCAGCAATTAACCACAATCCTGTGACCATCACAACAGTGCTCGCTAGGAGGCGTAATAGCCATGCTGGAAGATCCCCTCCCCTTGCGTTTCTTGATTAGATATTTATGCAGGTCAGGAGAAGTTGCGGAAGAAGAAGATGATGGCTTGTTCCTCCTGTTCCTATTGGTAGGCATACGGATGATGGGGACCATAGTCTTCTTTGTGCCACCCGCATACAACAGATTAGCCATCTGGGTGGTGGATAATCTCCGAGGAGCGTGTCTTTCCGTCAATTGAGCCTCCTGTATGCTTAGGGACTTCGCCTGGTGTAATTTCGAGCTTCGCTCTGGTTGGCGTAAGGCTGAGGATGTCCTCAGGCGGCCATCAGCTTCTCGCATAATTTGGAGGGCGGGTAGATTATTCCCTTGCTGGCGTGAATGCCAAGAAGTTAAGTAGCTTGCCGCTTGCTTTCCCTTGGGGAGATCACGGGTGTCATCTGGTTCCCCGTAGAGGTCAGATATTGTCTTACGCGCGGAGCGTGCTTTGTACTTCCGATTTGGCGCTGAGGCATCATCAGAAGTTTTGTCTATTCCGCCACGGACGGGAGACTGGTTTTTACGCGTAGAGCGCAGTGGATACCTCTGGATTAGCGCTGAGGCTTTGCCTGAAGTTTTGTCTGTACCGCACGTAGCGGGAGACTGGTTTCTACGCGTAGAGCACAGTGGATACTTCTGGGTTAGCGATGAGGCTTTGCCCGAAGTTTTGTCTGTACCGCGCTTAGCGGAAGACTGGTTTCTACGCGTAGAGCACAGTGGATACTTCTGGGTTAGCGCTGAGACTTTGCCCGAAGTTTTGTCTATACCGCGCGTAGGGGGAGACTGGTTTCTACGCATAGAGCGCAGTGGATACTTCTGGATTAGCGCTGAGGCTTTGCCCGAAGTTTCGTATGTACCGCGCATAGCGAGAGACTGAATTTTATGTGCAGGGCACGGAGGGAGCAATGCTACAACCTCATTAGTCGGAGAGATCGGAGAGATCGGAGAGTCCACAGGGATGGTAGAGGATGTCTTGGGCATCCAGACCTTACGCAGCTTCCTGTTGTTTTGTACAGAGAGAGAGTGTACAGAGAGAGAGTGAGAGCTACCCCCCGTCCGAAGCATGTCTTTGTAGGCAGACTGGTCGAACTGGACGACCAGTGTCTTCTTCACGGATCCCACGGAAACCGCATCGTGTTAAGCAATCGCTTCCTCATCAGAAAAGAAAGATGTCCCCAGCAGAGTCGCCATCTTGTTTGTGGTATTAAACGAAAGAACAAAATATATATAATACGAGGTTTGCACGAAACCTGCCTTCTTTGGTTTACAAACAAACTTGTACAATTTGATCCTATACGAGGATGTAGGAGTACAATTTATTTAATCTGGGTAGATGATTGCTATAGGTGTCTGATCTGCAGTCGATCACTTTAGCCCTTGGACTATACGATGGTGAAGAAGTGCCGTGAAAGACGGAAAGTAGCTTTGTAGGTGGCGAAAGAGGATGGATGCACGATGCCAATGTCGTCGATCGCTACCCTTCGCCTGAGCTCTGGATGCCTCTCTCTCTCTCTCAAAGACTCTTCGATCTCTCCTCAATCTCTAATGTTTCGACCCGTGGTTCGATCTTCTTTCAAAGTTTCTACCGTGTTCGATTTTTAAAGTCTTGACCTGTTCCTCTGTTGATAGAGGTCTCTATTTATAGAGTTTTGGTGACAGTGACCACTCAATCGGTATGGAAACCGAGTAGTGGAAAGTACAATACCCTTTTACACAACGGTTAAAATAACCAAAGCCTGTGTATAGATGACCTTTTGAATGAGCGTGTGACACGGGTCCAACTAAGGGACAAAATGCGTATAATCGCTACGAAGATCACGGCGTAGAAGCCACGTAGGTAGGTATCTCTCATGTAGAAGAGGTTGGCGTAGAAGCTAATATCTGTCACCATGGCGTGGAAGCCAAGTAGGCATAGAAGCCGAGTAGGCGTAGAAGCCTGATGGCATAGAAGCCGAATAAGCATAGAAGGCCGAATGAGCATAGAAGCCGAACGAGCATAGAAGCTGAATGGGCGTAGAAGCCAAGCAGGCACAGAAGCTGAAATGGGCGTAGAAGCCGATGCGTAATGTGCCTGAGTGGTCGTAGAGGCCGAGCAGTCATAAAAGCTGAATGGGCGTAGAAGCCGAGGTGATGTGGACGTCTTTAGCCGAAATTACGGCTCTTGGAGATATAATCAAATCTCTCGCATTAAATGCTGAGATCCGCCATCATCATTAATTGCAGAGACGTGTTCTGAAGGCCTGCCACCGTTCTGAGCATTCGGTGCAGAGACGTGCCTCGAGCCCTGTACGAAGAGCAGCTTTTGATGTGGCAGTCTGTTTGTCTTCCGCGGAGCGTAAACAGTTCACATCTGCCTTGTAAAACAAGGCAGCGTATCCCCTTGTACTATAAAAGTAGTCTCCGCTGAGGGGATGTCAGTAAATGACGGTTCGGTGATATTTAATCAAATCCTCTGCATTAAATGCAGAGATCCGCCATCATACTGTGGGACGCGTCCCGAGTGGTCTGCCATCTTTCCAGTCGTCGTCTGGGTAGCCGTGCAGCACTTTTTGTCAGGAGTCAGATGTCAGGTTCACTGCGTGACTTGACAGGTTCATTTTGGGGAAGACAAAGCATTCCTCGTACGCTTTAACGCTGCTTTGAAAGCGGATGAGTTTTATGCCATGGAGGCGATGAAGCACCCCGTCTATGCTGAAGCGGCCTGGACATACTGTATTTATGCGGATGGTCCCATCATATTTTATGCCGTGCTCTGCGAAAAAGCTCCGTTGTACTTTTGATGGCCTTGAGGTCCCCTGTTTACGCTGCCCTACATCACCATATTGCGTAGAGCTATCCAGCGTATTTTTTATGCTTCTACACCTGTGATAGCTTTTCCTTCTGTTTCCTCCTCGGTAGATGCTAATGCAAAGGCTTGTCCCTGCCTCTGTCCTCATGTCTGTTGTCGGTTTCGGTTGAACTGTACTTCCTGTGGGGCCAAGGGTGGTCCCTTCTAAAATCCTCCGGGTGCTGGTGGGCGCTGGCCTCCTGGTGGGGGTAGTATCCTCGGGACTAGTGCTGCTGGCCTCTGTCCTGTCTACAGTGTTGCCTCTCTGTGCTGCGGGCAATCCCTGACAAGGTGCTGACTTGATCCACATATCATGCACAGTCCCAACTTTTTCCGACAATCCTTAATGACGTGTCCCTTCTTGCCACAATGGTGACAAGTCGGAAGCTCCTGCTGGGGGTATGGCGCTGCCCTCTGCTGTGTCTGTGCTCCGGGACGACGGATCGGTCCTCCTGCTCTGGGCTGTGCTCTGGCTGGTGTAGTCATGCTGGAACGTCTAGCCCCTCTGACGATGGCCTCCTGGATTCTCGCCTCTACAAGAACCTCTTCATAAGAAATCCTTGCCTGTGTAGTGGTATACCTCTGTAGCTGGAAATTGAGGCCGTGATGAAATCTCTGGGCTTTTTCGAGGTCATTGGGTATCAGGACGGCACCAAATCTGCTAAGGCGGCTGAACTCTGCGTCATAGGCGTCAACAGTCATATTTTCCTGCTCTAGATGTAGGAACTGGGAGTACATGGCATTTCTGACTGTAGCTGGAAAATACTTTGCATTAAAGTATTCTAGGAACTGTTCCCAAGTCTGTTTCTTGCCCACACTGCGCTCAATAGAATCCCACCAGTGATGGGCGTTGTCTTTCAGTTGGGCCCTCATTGCGGTCATCCAAAGGTCGGGGTGCAGTTGTGAAGCCTCTAGTAACATCTTCGTATTGGCGACCCAATCGAAGATCTGCTCGGCAGTCTCATTGTCCGAGAAAGTATCTGGTCCCATCTGCCGAAACCATCTAACAGTGCCACCCGTCTGGGCTGGTGGAGGTGTTGGTACTGGTGTCGTGACAGGTGTCCTCTCTAGTACTGCCATCAGACTCTGTCTCAATGTCTCTATCTGCTGCCACTGTGCTTGCATCATTGCCTGGAAGAACTGAAGCATCTGTGGCTGGCCATCTAGCTGTAGCATCTGGGGTGGATAAGGTGGAGGCGGTGGTAGTGGAATCTATGGCTGTGCAGTAGGAGTCTCCTTAGATGTCGGCCTCTCAGTCTGCGGCATCGGTGTAGCTCCTGAAGTCTGGCCCTCACAATGTTGCACGGGGATTATCTGGGAAGTCTGTCCCTCAGGCTGCGGTGTAGGATCGCCCTGCGATGTCTCGTGCCAATGTATCAGCGGGGTCTGTAGCGGGGGTTGCCCTTGGGGTACCTCCTCTCTTTGAGTAGTGTTATCTGGCACCGCGGTACTGGGTGCTCCTCGTCCACTGCGCAAATTTATCTTGCTGCAAGAGATAGGACTTCATTAAAAGAGTACGGAATCAATCAAACGGGGTGCAAATATTTAGAAGCAGTATGAAGGAAGTTCAAAGACGAATCAAAAGTGGATAAGACCTAGTAATTTCTATCCTATTGCAGGCTCGTTGGGCATGTTACCATACCACAAGCGAAAAGTCGACCTGCATGGGCCACCACTAAAACCATGTCACGCCCCAGTCCCAAAATATACGGGACCAGGCCACGTGGCGATAGCCAACTGTCACGTCTCTGAGGATATCCCAATTTAATGGATCTACGAAGAGTGCTACGTTGTCCTACAATACTAACATGTCCAATATCAGCCAATAACAGGTAATCTAATCTCATCCACAAAATAAAGAGCAAGAAGTACTAAATAAACTGATGGAAGATAAACATCAGTCTCAAGATATCATAGTACAACCAATAATGTTAGGTGGAAACAAACCCACTACTATGACGAAATAAAGTACTGAGATAATAGATAAAAGATAATGACTAGGGCATCGGCTGACTAGATAATGATGCACCCAATCTAGGTGAAAGGCCTACCAACTGATCACGAAAACTCTGACGGCTGCACCTCTAACTCCTCAGCTGTAGCGAACTTCGTCTCCTGTCCTGGTCCGTATACTGTGGGGGTAGTAAGCCTCGTCCAAATCTGGAAAGGTACCAGGTCCTCAGAGGGACATAACAAGATACATAGAAGCATGCCATATATAAATACTGAATAATGTAAATACAATAAAGGGTATGCTAACCATCTAAGTAAATGCAATGTGAGGACAACTGTGAGTATATGGAAGTTGTAGGCTAAACATATGCTGACGTAATTCACCAGTCGTGGCAACCGGCTAGTATATGCCACACATGCCCCCTATAACACGGGCGCAGGAATACAGTAACGTCCAATATTCTATAGAGTGTGGTATCTATAATATCACCAGGTAACGTCCATCACTCTACAGAACATGGTATCAGTAATATATATATACGTCTGTATCACTCCGTCGAGTACGGTGTCTGTATAAAGGAGTGGGGTGTCCCATATGCCTACTAGTCGTCCTCTCCGCCCAATGTATATATCCAAGTCGAATACTCGACGTGCATACTCTGTATCTAAATGCCAAGTCTCTATACTGAAATAATCCTGAATTACTTACTAACCGTGATGCATGTCACACGTGCCGATAGTTAGTCGAGCACGCGAACCCGTATCCCAACATGATATTGTCACCACGAACGTGTAGAAGTGTCAGGTCTCGGAAGATATCAGAGTATCCTCCAATGGGGTGAGTCACTACGAACTAGGTCAAGTATACTAATCATCGACGTATCTGTCGACAGCACCCAAGTCAATCTCGGACGCGCATAGCTGTATAGAATAAAGAAACAAGGATACAATACAACATATGCATAATTTAAATTAGACAGTAAATATGGCAAGGTATCTTGCCTGAGTCTTCAAGAAGTGAATGCCAAAAGCCTGCTCCCGTAGCACCTCCTGGCTGATCCAAAGACCCTACACATACAATATAACACAACAATACAGACATCAGACACTACGCATTAACTACATACGATTAAGATGCTATACTTGAATACTGTCGCGAGTTCACTGTTGCTTGAGTACAGCGTCACGTGTGCACGTAGCTAGGGTGTACACGTGTTTTGTCTTCGGTTAATATGTGTCTCGAGGCAATAATTAATCTAGTTACGGGTTGATCATGATTTCTGTTCTGTGCTGACACATGTCTCTATTTTCTATGTTCAAACATACTAGGTTTATATCCAGGTGTTTTAAGTGAATTACCTGTCCCTGGTAACTGGTCATTAATTTAGAATAATAATTTATTAATTAATATCTAATTAAAATCAACATTCATGCATACAATACTAACTAGGTTAAAAGCTATTAATACATGTTTATAAGCGACACGACGACACGAAGGAGAAGTAATAGGACACAAGAGAGAAGAGTTCAATGAACGAGTACCTGATCGACCGAGCGAGGGGGTCCGCTTGCTGGTCGATCATCTTCTCCGGCGTGGGGTGGACTTCGGTCGACAGGTGGACGGGAACGGCCTGCGGGCACACCGCAGTGACCTGGCGCGGCAGCAGCGGGCTGAGCCGGCGTCGGGTGGGTCGGGGTCGACCTCCTGGGGTGGTCGGTGACGCCGGAGATGGCTGGGAGGCGGTGGTTGGGAGCAGTCGGGATCGGTCGGGGGTTTAATGGGGGCTGTGATGGTCGAGGATGGTGATTGCGCGGGTGGAGGGGTAGGTGATGGTGAAGTGGGGGTCCGGCGAGTCAGGCGGCGGTGTCTGGCGGCGTTAAACGGGCTTGGGTGCGGTGGTTTGGAAGTTGGGGAGGGAAGGAACTCGGGTTGTCAGGTTGAATGGGATGGTGATGGTGGCTGGATGGGTGTGGTGTTTCGACGGCCTGAGGGGTGGTTGGTGGTGCCGGAGATGGCTGGGAGGCGGTGGTCCGGTGAGGGCTGAGCGGGGATGGGTCTCGGCAAGGGGGATTCGGCTAGGGTTGAGAGGATGGTGATGATGCTAGGGTTTCAATAGTAGTAGGAAGAGGTATTTATATAGGAGGGGGTTTATTCCCTGGCCTCGGGCCTTGGGCTTGTCTGGGGTCCTTGGGGTGGGGTCTAGTCCACATGATAGGTATACTGGGCTTGGTTATGTCTTGTTTTGGGGTGATCTTGGCCTCAATTTAATTTAGGTTACAAACAATTGCATCAGGCATTAGGAGAAAGTTGTTTATTGAAATAATACCTAGGTGTTTGCAACGACTGTTGTGCAGCTAGGTTTAAGCATCATAGTGGGAATCTAACAGTTGCACAAAGTGCAGGTGGGTAGTCTGGCTTGTCTAGGAGATGAGTACTTAATTGGTTTGGGGGTACCTACTAGTTAGCGCTTCAACATCAAGGCAACCGTAAGGTGTATTAAGTTACAATATTGCTGCGCATTAGATCTAATTACATCCAATTTAATCCTAGTCTCCTAATTTAAATCCAAATAGCTCTGATTTGGTCGAGGGGGTTTACAGACATAGGCCAGGTGGATTGCTTCAGCCTTTACCCATCCCAGAGTAGAAGTGGGAGCATGTGACTATGGATTTTGTTTCGGGGCTTCCGCGATCTTCAGGAGAAAAAGACGCAATTTGGGTCATCGTAGATAGGTTGACCAAATCAGCCCACTTCTTACCATTTAAAGTGGATACGTCAACGGAGAAGCTAGCAGAGATGTATGTGCGACAGATTGACAGATTACATGGGGTTCCTGTGAGCATCGTCTTAGATTGGGATAGTCATTTCACTTTCCACTTCTGGAGGAGTTTGCAGGCTAGCTTGGGCACTCAGCTCAAGTTCAGTACCGCATATCACCCCCAGACAGATGGGCAGGAGAGGACTATTCAGACTCTCGAGGATATGCTATGCACTTTTATTCTGGATCTCAGAGGTTCGTAGGAGGACCTTCTACACCTGGTAGAGTTTGCTTTCAACAACAACTACCAGGCCAGTATTGAGATATCACCAATTGAGGCTCTATATGGACGGAGGTGTCGCACACTGTTACCTTAGGATAATGTCGAAGAAAGAGCCTTGTTGGGACTAAAGATGGTCGTGGATGCAGCGAAGAAGGTGAAACTCATCAGAGATAGACTTCGGGTGGCGCAGGACAGACAACGGCATTGGGCCAACAGCCACCGTAGACCCTTAGAGTTTGAGGTATATATTTTTTTGAAAATTGCTTGTGATTATTTTGTTTTAGATTGCATATTAAGACTGTTTTGTTTTAGGTTGGCAATTTGGTGTTCTTGCGGATTTCTTTAACACGGGGCACGATTCACTTTGGTGGAGGCGAAAAGCTTAGTCCATGGTACATAGGACCTTTCAGAATTCTTGTGAGGGTCGGTGCAGTGGCCTACATGCTAGACTTGTCGCCTGTACTGGAGGGTGTACATGACGTGTTCCACGTGTCGCAGGTGAGATGGTACGTGGCAGATCCTAGTCACATACTAGATCACTCGGAGATCAAGGTTGGTCCGACTCTCGCTATCCTGAGCAGCCCGTAGAGATTTTGGATCGCAGGGAGAAGGTATTACGAAACCAGATTATTCCTTTGGTTTATGTTGTATAAAGACATCACTCTCCAGGTGAGTCAACCTGGGAGAGGGAGGACAAAATACGCGAGCAGTACCCGTATCTCTTCGAGCCTTGAGGTATAGTTCTTATTGTTCTGATTGTGTTCTTGTGCTATTTTAGTTAATTTCGAGGACAAAAAAAAATTTATGAGGGTGACTTGTCACTACCATATTTCTAGAGTAGGGGCATTATTATCTTTTGCAATACTATATATATATATTGTGTTTATAGTTCCATGATATGTATAAATGACATAGGTTAGTGGACTAGACTTGATGAAACCATTAGACTCAACCTTAGACTAAACATTTGAACCCACTAGTTAATCCCTATCCATTTTAATTAGAATCTAGTTAAACCCCTCACTTAGGATTAAACCCCACTTATTTGAATTACTCTTCATGACTAACTATAGGGGCATTGAGGACTTTATGCATTACAAGCCCTAGGTCCCCTTAGTGGCCGGCCCTAAATAGAGAGAGGGAGCCTCCCTCAAAGTCATTCATAGCTCATAAAAAACCCTAGAAGTAGTTCTTTCCCAAACCCTTTTCTTCCTTCACCAAATTTTAGAAATTAAACCTCCAATCCCTCTCATTTTCCTCATCTAAGAAGCCTAGAAGCTTAGGTCACAATGAGCATTAGAGAAGAAGAGGTTTGGCTAGAGAACCCTTGATTTTGCATTGGGAATCCGCCTCCCAATAGATAAAAATCTGAAATCTCTCCTTTAAATTCGGTTTCTATTATTTATTTGGCCATTGGGAGCCTACCCATGGTTTAGGAATAGCCATAAGGGAAGAGTATGATTCTCTATTGGTTTTTATGATATTTTCTTCATGGTGTTGTATATATATTTGGGGTTTTATTTTTTTAAGGATGTATTTTTCCCTATTTTTTATAACAAAACTCCCAATATATTTATTTATTTATTTATTTATTTATTTATTTATTTATATTTGATATTAGATGTGTTATTAGTTGTATATTGGGAGTTTTGGCATGAAGATTGGTGGTGTATCATAGAGTATCACATTGGTGCACTCAAGGTATTTGATAAAATGATTAATAGCAAGTATACCTATTTATAGTGCTTAATTCATATGTTATTAGATACGTGTATATATATATATATATATATATATATATATATATATATATATATATATATATATATATATATATATATATATATATGTTGTTTTAAGGATGCAGTGAGTATCAGTTGGTTCTCGGGTTAGGAAGGGGGATGAACTGCTAGAGTATCAGTTATGTGTCGTGCATATGCTACTTGGTGTGTGTACGGGTTGGTGTAGATCGAGCAGTGGTGGCAATATGCAAAGATATGCATGAGCTAGTGTGTGTGTGTGTGTGTGTGTGTGTGTGTGTGTGTGTGCATGCAGTTGCAGGAAGGAACCTGCATAGGCCTAGCAACAGGCAACACTCAGTAACTTGGGTCTTGCTCGAGTGCAGGATGCAGTCAGCAGCAATGTGGGGAAAATAAAATTGTTGTTTAGTACAGTGTATGGGGTAGCAGTAGGGTGAACTTGGTGTAGAAGTATGGGGGTGTGATACCAAGTGAGGTTAAGTGCAAGTGAGTGAGGACTGGGAGTGAGTGTCAGTGAGTATCAGTGGTGTTGCCAGAGGAGGGTAAGTGTAGGTTCAGACATTATATACCTATGCGAGTGTAGGTATTAGTGAACTGTGAGTGTTTGAGTGTGTGTGTGTGTGTGTGTGTGTGTGTGTGTGTGTGTGTGTGTGTGTGTGTGTGTGTGTGCTAGTATTATGTGCATGTGTGTAGAGTGTAGAAATGTACAATGGCCTCTAGAGTGTTGTGCATCTGTACAGGGTGGTATTTGTGTGCACTGGATTCAGTTGAGGGCATAGTTGGAGTCTAACAGCAGGTAATAGAGGGTGCAGCAGATCAATGTAGATGAGGGCTTATGTGGTTGTACTGGTGTGTATTCAGATGGGGAGTTGAGTTTCTGTGGCAGACAAATATAATGGTGTTCAGGATTAGCAGTAAGTATATTGAGGGGATGTGATACTGAGTGTATCAGTTATTCAACTGGCAGTTGTATCAGTGATGAGAGAGGGGTGCTTGAGTATCAGTTGTTGTGGAATGAAAGTGGTTTCAGTTCAATAGTAAGATGAGGGTGAGTTCAGAGATCAGATTAAGTATAGTGATATAGGTATCAGTTATTTGGGGATACTCTAATAATATCAGTATTAAGAATGATACATGTTAATGTGTAGTATTTATTTAGGGAAAAACTGATTTTAAAGAGTATCAGTAGATGTTGTACATATGTACACTAATGGTTATAGGTGGGTAGATGTCGGAGTTAGTGCCAACAGTTTCATAAACATAAGTGTTTGGCATTAGTACTCAGTGTAGCAGCTCATGAACAAACTCAACCCCAAGATAATATGGGAATGTTGTAGATATGAGAGTGTGTAGGTTGTAAAACTGGATATGTTTAAGGAGAAGAAATGTCCAGGTTGATGCCTACACGCAAGAAAAGTATAAGTAAAGTTAAGGGTTATGACAGTGATTGAGGGCAACTGGGATAGTTTAGTTTGAGATGAGGGTAATATGGTGTAGTATATTATAGTTAGGTATGGGGTATCAATTAAGTACTAAACTAAGGATTAGTTAAGTATCAATCTATAGATTAATTATTGTATAGATATTGATATCATCAAGTTTATAACTTATATAATTAATGTAGTATCTAATATTAGTTGGTATTGTCTAAATTTAGCTAGGTATTAACTAGTATACTTTGATATGAATGAGATATCTAGATACAACCTAGTTTAGACTTAATATCACTTGTATGACCCTATAAACCAACTTTATAGATATTTTAGAACCTGAATTACGGTATTGACCCAGTTTGACCAAGACGATCTAGTTAACCTAGTACAGCCCTAGAAATGGCCTAGAAACATTATCCTAGCTAGTTAAGCATGATAACTATTTTTATTTCACTCCTTAACACTATTATTCCTTATTTAGGTCAGTGTGACTCCAGTTTGGACCTTGATCCTCACACACTACTCAGGTCCACAACCTGAGTACATTCTCTGAGAGTTTTTATTATTTTGATTATTACTATGATTCTAGTTGTAGTGTATACATAATTTCGACACAGCGAATACATGGGCTAGTATCATAGATACCTGTCATGAGGAGTCGTGATTGGAATCTATCATACTATCTGGGGACGGAGAAATATTAGCAAGTAATGTGATCATACCCCACTTTACATGCATCATAGCTCACCCCACTTATCATGTAGGGTGTAGCCTAACCTTTTATATGCCTCATAGCCTATTATATATGATTAGCCTGACAGTTAGTCGCATCATAGCTAACCATATGGTTAGCCTGACCTCACATGTATCATAGCCAATCATATATAACAAGTCTGATCTAGTCCCAATCCGATCAATAGCAAACTGATATTTCACAACACTTAGCTAAAATTTTTGTTCTTTTATTTCAGTACATTCATTTCTAGCATTCGCATATATCTGTTTATTGCTAGTTAGTTCTATATGTTGATTACATGTCTCTCCGGTATTCCTTATTTTTTATTATTTTTTTCATCATGTATTTTCTTACAATATCTTATAGTTTTTGTCAATATAATTGAAAATGTTGTTAGTGTTTGTGCTTCGCTCCAATCCTGACTGGATAACATTTTCAGAGGATCTTGAGGATTTCTGACCAACCCATTATGGTCCAGGAATAGATGGAGATTACATCCCGAAGATTCCAGAGGAGCCACTCTCCTTAGAGGAGACACCACCCATAGTTGTTTAGACAGCACTGTAGAAGCATAAAAAATATGCTGGAGAATCATACGCGCACAGGCAACCGCGTAAAACAGAGCTCCAGCACTGGGTGGCATAAGACATGACTTCAGAGCCATTGGCGTACATCAGAGCTTCAACGCTATTCAGCGTAAAATATAGCTCCAGAACAACCTGCGTAATGCAGTATTTCCAGACTGCTTCAGCGTAAAAAGGTTATTACATCGCTACTTTGGCGTAAAACCTATCTGCTTTTAATGCAGCAAGAAATTGTACGAGGAACTCTTCGTATTCCTCGAATGAACCTGTCAGATCATGCAGTGAACTTGACCCCTGACAGAAAGTACCGCACAACGATCGAGAGGACGGCTGTAATAATGATTCTGCACAGAGACCCAGACCGTCGTTTAGTGACATTTCCTTGATACAAATTGCTTTTACGCATTCAAGGAAATACGCTGCCTAGTTTTACACAGGCAGACATGATCTTTTACTCAGCAGTAGACGAAATGAACCGACATGTCAAAAGCTGCTCTCCTTACAGAACTCGAGGCATGTCTCTGCAGTTAATGCGCATAATGGGGGCAGATCTCTGCATTTAATGCATGAGATTTGGTTCTACTTTTAACGACTGGGTGAGCCATAATTATGGCTAATACGTCCACATCATCACATATGCATATTACGCCATCAGGCTATTTTCAGTTATAGGAGTACGCTGTACGCTATCTCCTTGAAATACGCCGACCTGGCTATTTTCAACTATAGGAGCACGTTGTATGCTATCTCCTCGAAATACGCCAACTCAGGCTATATTTGCATTGGTGCATGATAAGGCTATTTGGTCCAGAATACGCTCAAGACCTCAGTCAAGCAAGGATAATCGATTGTCCTTACGCTAGCTACCTATCCATGCAGCATCAGGCTTCTATGCCTACTGGGCTTCTACGCCTACTTGGCTTTTACGCCAACTTATCAGCTATTGGACTTCTATGCCTACTGGGCTTCTACGCCTACTTGGCCTCTACGCCAGTATGACAGCTATTCGGTTTCTACACCAATCATCTCTACGCAAGGGGCAGTTACCCACGTGGCTTGCATGTCGTGATCTTCGCAGCAGTTATACGCGTTACCTCATAATGGGACACGCGTCACACGCAGAGTCGAGAGATCATTTAGACGTGGGTAGCAGTTATCATAACCGCCGCGTAAAGAGCGCCCCACTCTCCACTGTTCGTCTTCTACGCCGACTGGACGGTTACGGCAATTGGACTCTATAAATAGAGACATCTATTGACAAAGGTCAAGGGAGGGAATCAGACAGCATCGGATCGAATTTTATTGTTGAGAGAGAAGATCCTAGAGCACAGACAGAGGAGAGTGATTGACGACTTTGGCATCGAGCATCCAATCCCTCTTGCGATTTTTGAAGCTTTTTCTTCTTCTACAGCACTTCTTCGTCATCATGTGGTCCAAGGGACAAAGTGATCGACCGCAGATCAGACTCCTATAGCAATATTTACCCAGATTAAATTTTTGTACTTAACATCCTCGTATAGGATTAATTGTACTTCTTGTTTGTAAACCAAAGAAAGGTTTCGTACAAACCTAGTTTCATATCTTTTGTTTATTATCAAACACAAGATGGCGAATCTGCTGGGGACTACTTTCTCATCCGACGAAAAAACTATTGCTCAACACGATGTTGTATCCGTAGGATCAACGAAGAAGACCTTGGTCATCCAGTTTGACCAATCGGCTTATGAAGACATGCTTCAAGCTGGGGGTAGCTCTCAGTCCCTCTCTGTCCAAGACAGTAGGAAATTGCGTAAAGTATGGATGCCCCGGACATCCTCTACCATTCCTGCGGATTCTCTCACTCCGACCAACAAGGTTGTAGCATCGCAACCTCCGCGCCTCTCGCGTAAAACTCTGTCTCCCGTCTGTGACGTGGCAGACAAACCTTCTGGCAATGCCTCAGTGCCAATCCAGAAGTCTACTCCATGTCATGCGCGTAAAACTCTGTCTCCCGTTTGTGACGTAGCAGACAAAGCTTCTGGCAAAGCCTCAGTGCCAATCCAGAAGTCTACTCCGCACCCTGCGCGTAAAAAGCAGTCTTCCATCTGTGACGTGGCAGACAAAGTTTCTGATAAGGCCTCAGTGCCAATTCAAAAATTCCAAAAGTGCCCCGCGCATAAAAATGCATCTCCCCTCTATAATGAGGTAGATGGTCCCTGCAAACTCCGCAAGGGAAACAAGTGGCAAATTTCTCGACTTCTCAGCGTTTACGCCATCAAGAGAATAATCTGCCCGCTCTTCAGATTACGCGAGATGCTGATGGCCGAGTGAAGACTTCCTCAGTTTTACGCCAGTCTGAACAAAGTTTCAGATTACGCCAGGTCAAGCCCCTCAGCGTAAAGAAGACCCGGTTGGTGGATAGATACGCTCCTCATGGATCATATGCTACTCACATGGCTGAACTGCTGTATTCCTACGGCAGAGAGAGGGTTGGGGTTCCCAATATCCGCGTTCCGACTAATGTAAAAAGGCAAAATAAGCCTTCTTCTTCTTCTTCTTCTTCTTCTTCTTCTTCTGTTAATTCCCCTGATTTGCACGATTTTTTGTTCCAGAAACGCAAAGGCAAGGGATCTTCTGATATGTCTATTACACCCCCTAGGGAGCACTATTGTAATAGTCACAAAGTTGTAGTTAATTATTGATGTTCCAAGGCAAAACAGTCAGTTTTTGACCGGTTGAACTACTCTTTGTCTTTACAGAAAGAAGAGCCTATATTTGCATCAGTGAATATGGCTTCACACGTTCCTAGAGGAAGGTCAAATTCAAGATGTCATCCCTCTAGAACTCCAAGCCAAAGGAGATTCAACAGACTCCTTGAGAACATTGAAGCTGGGGTGTTTCAAAACACCCGTTCGAGGTCACGACAACCTGCTTCATATTCTTCTGATTCCGACACTGGGGGTCGCCAGTTTCCCGAATCGGATGCTGAAAGTATAGACTCAATCTCTACGAAGATCTATACTAATCCTTCAATGGCATCCAGAGAAATGGGAGTCTATGCCATTGGAGATGAACATGAAGAGGCTTTCCCATCAGGAAGTACGAAATAACGCGTTGCTGTTTTGGAGGCATCACACAAAGAGATGCATACCATGATGCGGAGTATGCACCAAATGTTGATGACTCAACATACAGCTGCTATAGCTCCAGCATCAGTTCCTCTGACTCAAATACATGTGGGGGCGGACCTACCACCATCCAATACAAACCAGAAGCTTGTTCTAAATCAAGAGTCAGTAGCTCCTCCACTTCCTAACTTGGAGAATGTATTGCCCCCTGTCGGAATTATGATACAACTGATCTCTCACCACTCTGCGGTCCCATTACCAGCGAAAGATCCGATGCAGGCAGTGCGGGAATTGAAAGCCCAATTTGATGCCTTGAAGCATAAAGATCAGCTCAAGAAATTGGCCATCAATCAGCCTTACCCGGCCATCTGGGACGAGATCCCTTTCCTTCCAAAATACAAACCCCAGGCTATGGCTTTGTTTGAGGGAAAGACGTCACCAAGTCAATACATGAACTACTTTAGTATGATGACGGTGTTGCTGCAAGGGAATGACGCCCTTCTCACTAGAGTATTTAAAGGATGTCTGTCTGGAGTGGCTTATCAGTGGTATCGTAGTCGTGCGGACAACTATACTACTTCCTTTGAAGATTTTAAGACTTTGTTCTTCGCGCGATTCTACGAAGGAGGGATGGACATGTCTATGTCCTCGCTCATCGAAGTAAAGCAGAAGGAGAAAGAAAGTGTTCGTACTTTCATCGAACATTTTTGTCAGGCCACTTTGCAAATGCCTCCCGGAGTTCCAGATTCTGCCTTGGTAGATATTTGCAGGAAGAACCTGCTTCCCCTGATCTCGGTGTTCACAGGACCATATCAGTTCCATGATTGGCCCTCGTTTATCATCTCAGCGGTTGCCGCTGAAGACAAAAGTCGGAAGGCACGTGACAATGGAATCATGATCTCTACCTCTGATAGAGGGAAGAGGTCATCCTCCAACAGCGACCATCCTTGTGGTTCCAAAGGAAAAGAATCTCTGGCGATTAATACGTCCAGACAATCTACCCCGGCAACTACACAGACGAAACCTGGGACTTCTAGACCCATAGAAGAATATTCTTTTGATAATGATGACATTCCGAGCATATTCGACTGTCTAGTCAAAAGTGGCAAGCTCACTCTCCCCGAAGTAAAACGGCCAAATAAAGTCGGCAGTACCAATAATCCTAAGTACTGCATTTTCCATAGGTATATACATCACCCTACCAAGGCGTGTTATATACTAAAAAGGAAAATCCAGGAGTTGATCGATGCCAAGGCCATCACTCTGCACAATAGTGAGAAGACGGTCACTGCCAACATGATCTCTCTCCAATTCGGCAATCTGCCTCCTCAAGAAGTTCCGGATGGGGTTGTACCTATTTCCCGGACAATGATGAACATTGTTAATCTCCCTCCGGCCAGGGGTCAAAACCATGATCTGGTACCCCTAACTAACCAGCGTGGTAAGATTATGTGGGTTCATCCTGATCTGGTGTCAGAGATTTAGGAGGAGACTCAAGCTGCTAAGGCTAAGTCCCGAAAGAACTCAAGGCGCAAACCATGCCATATGGTTGCTATATCTCCGACATTAGATGAAGATACTTTGGCTACTGGAACCCGGCCAGGGAAAGCCTACCTCAAGGACTATGGAGGAAATCAAGAAGAAGCAATGGCAGACACTTCAGCTGCCAAGCCTTCAGAATCGGAACCTGTCATACCAGAGGCAGGTCCTTCTAGACCAGCTTCGGCGGACAAGGGCAAGCAAAAAGAAGTGCGCTTTGATAAACCTTTGAAGAATATTCAAAACAAAGGTTTGGAGAAGCCATATAACTTCGACATCCTGGCCTAGTTGGCTAATACACCAGTCAGATTGTCCATTTTTGAGCTCCTAAGGCTATCAAAAGACACTCGTCAAGCCTTAAGTGAAGCGTTAATGCAGGCAGATGCATGCTTGACTCATCTCAAGTCTCCCGATAAAGAGCTCGTGGCATGTCCTCAATGCCATAGTGTGATGGAAGTGGTCCCTAACATCACTTTCACTCAAGATGACATGTTGTTAAAATATAACCGGCATGACAGACCCCTCTATTATACCGGATACGTCGGTTCCATGGAGGTAGACCAGATTCACATAGATTTGGGATCATCGATCAGCATCATTCCTCATAGTCTGCTCAGACCACTGAGGATTCCTACCAGCGAACAAGCTTACACCACCACTATAATCGTGGGCTTCAACGCCAGAAAAAGTAAGCCGTTGGGGAAAATTCGTCTGAGGATCCAGATCGGGGACCTTAGATCAGTGGCTACATGCTATGTCATTGATTCAGAGGTGTCCTATAATATTCTGCTGGTCAAACCATGGATCCATGATCACAACATTGTTCCTTCAACCCTACATCAATGCTTCAAATATGTAGATGCCCAAGGAACAGTAAAAACAGAGTTTGCTGATCTCAACCCATTCAAAGGAGTTGAGTCCTACTACTCTGTCACGCCCCAGTCCCAAAATACCGTAGGACTAGACACGTGGCAATGGCCAGCAGTACGCACCGATGGACCAACTCAATATAATGGATCCATCAGGGCATACTTAAGCTGTAAAACAAGTCTACGACAATCATGGCACAACTAATCTCATCCACACAAGATATAAAATATGATCCACAGAATAAATAAGGAATGTAAATCATCAGCAAGTCTCACATAGTACTTCGGGGAACAACCCGATAAATATCTAGTACAATGGTTCAACAGACCAGAAAGTAAATGACTGAAATAAATAATGGAAGCTGAGCATGAACATGGATGCTCAAGAGAAGTCTTCAGCTAAGACCTCGTCCTCAGATGGTGGTACAGCTCCTGGATCAGCTCCTGCTCCGGTCCCGTAAACCTCGGGATAAACCACGTCTGCAAAATCTGGGGACAAAATCCGGATCCAGGTCCTCAGGGGACATAGCAAGGTACAAAGAGATCATGCCAATAAATACAGATAAGCAGTGCAGCAAATATATAACTAAATAAAACAAAGGGTAAATATGTAACCATCTAAGTGAAATGCAATTGAGAGTAACACTAAAACTCAGGCTGAAGCCACTACAAGCTCTGTGTCGGGGAGCCGGTAGCGGTAATAAACACGTAATGTACCTAGCTCTGCTACGAGAGTCTGAGGCCTCACAATAGTAGTAGATAGATATATGAAAACAGCCTGTAGCCAGTGTGTCTCTTCCCACCCAATGTAACCACGCATATCATGACCATAACGTCTCATGCCCATGTCAAGCGCGATCATAGCTAATGCAACAAGTCATAAGTATCTAAGAGTATAATGTCCATGTCCTGAATCCTATACAGAATCACCACGAATATCTCGGAAAAATCCTGTCTCATGAATAGTGTCAAGTATCCTGGGTCATATGGTACTTGATAAGACAAGTACGAGAATAAAGTGTCACGAATGTCCATCTCTAGATGACCGTACCCAACACTGCGCACAGTGTCGGCACCCGACTGATAATCGGACGCTAAGTACGTCACACGGTCCTAGGTTGAGCATGCACCACACTATAATAAAGCAAGGAATATATATAACAATACTGTAGAGTTTGGCAAGGTACACTTGCCTGATGTTTGAATATCAACTGTCGTCCTGGTATCTGTGGATCCGGTAGGTACTACTCCGAAAGCTGTAATAAATATCACCAACAGTCTCAGAAGATGTCAAATAGCTGAAAATGCCTGTCCTTACGTCCAATTTGGACACAGGGGCAAAAAGGTCATTTTCGGGCCAAAGCGGGTTCCATAAGTGGGCCCACTTTGCACCGAAAAGCGTGCCGAGGGTAACCGTCTCTAAATGGGACAAACTATGGGTCAAACAACTCTAAATGTCAATCCGATCCCAACGGTATGTCCAAATTTGGATTCCGATGAGCCGAACATAACTTGGTCCAAAAAGTCAACTGTGGGGCCCACCAATTGGCGATCTGGTCAACCGTCTCAGAAATGCATGAAAATTGGGTCACAGGACCAGCGTGTTACCACGAGTCCAGTGGCGCAAGTTTCGTCGCAATCTGACAAGCGTGCACAAAATACTCGCGAGTTCCACAAAAGTGGCGACACGGATTGTGTTCGCGGATACGGCCTGATTCCGGCGCGCACACGCGTCCAAATCAGTCCCCACGAATTTTTACGTGTCCGATTATGCTGCGTGCACCATTCGATACACTTGGCACACGGCGAAGCGGTCCCGTTTGGCGGGGCGCGCTCCGATCTCCAACTTTTGTAAAACCGTAAAAAATGGGTGCGCACAGTTTTGTGACGACTACAATTTTGTCCACAGCAACTAATAGCATAAAGTTATAATACAGAAAATAAACTAGGTCATGTAATCTACAGGTATCAAAAAGAATCGCCGAATTCGGATCTCTGTGGTGGGAGATACGAACTCGACAATACGGGTGGTCATCGCAAGTTTCTGCGATTGCAGAATTCTGTCTGCTCGCACTGACTTTGGTGCTATTTTTCACCTAGGGACACACGTTTTTCGAGGTTGACTATAAAACAAATATTCGAGAGGGTTAAGGGAAGATCATACCTATGAAAATGGATCTGCGTTTGGTCGAGCGAGTCAACGGAAAATCACATCGGAGCGAAGGTGCCTCGAGTGGGAAACTGCAGTCCGCGATGTCGGCGTCGACGGGATGGTTGGATGGCTTGGGGAGGCTTCTCTGGCTGCGGTGACGGCTCTAGATGGGAAGGGGAAGTCTGGAGTCTAGGTTAGGGTTTTGGAGAGCTAATCATATATATATATATGATATATATATATTAGAAGAGAGGGTGGGTTTAATGGTCCGCGGGTTTTCTTTCCGCGTTAGGGGCTGCTGGCCTAATGCCAACGAACTGGGGGCGGGTCCTTGCTGTGGTTTCCCTGGGAATTCGGCTGCATCAAGTTCCTAAGGAACTTAAGCATTGGAACTTAAGTATTGGTAGTAACTATTGTATTATTATAAGTATTATTATTATTATATTATTCTATTAACCTATTTAATTCTTTCTTTAATTAAAATATATATACATATATATTTGTTTATATATATATATATATATTCACACATAGGAAAAATTTATATAATGGGGTATTGTACATCGTTAGGCTAGCAACTGCTCAAGAGGTCTCCTACATGGAATAAATTCCAAAAAAATTTTGATGGTCCCACAAGTCCTCTAAGTGCCCGAACACCTAACATAAAAATTATTAAAAATCTATTTCTCCTGTTTGGACCTAATTACTATAATTTAATTAATAATTAATAAATAAAGGGCTTATATGATTTTCTGGGAAGGGGGTTTTACATTCTACCCAACTTATAAAAATTTCGTCCTCGAAATTAAAATTAAGCCACGATAGAATGCAAGGATGGTATAAGATATAAATTAACAATGTAAATTCATACCTTGGTCTGCGAATAGGTTCGGGAAACGCTTGCGCATGTCGTCCTCACGCTCCCAAGTTGATTCTCCTGGCGCGCCATGCCTCCATGCTACGCGAACCAAGGGAATAGACTGGTTCCTCAATACCTTCTCTCGACGATCAAGGATTCCCACGGGTTGCTCTTGGTATGACAAGCTCGGCCCAATGGTGATCTCTGAATGGTCGAGAACATGACTGCTGTCTGCCACATATCGCCTGACCTGAGACACATGGAATACGTCATGTACTCCCTCCAGTGAAGGTGGTAGCGCAAGTCGATATGCCACCTCTCCAACTCTCTCGAGCACGTCAAATGGTCCAATATACCTTGGACTCAACTTGTCGCGCCCTCCGAATCGGATGGTGCCTCTGGTCGGTGATATCCTCAAGAAGACGTGATCGCCCTCTTTGAACTCCAAGGGTCGACGATGAAGGTCTGCCCACTGCTTCTGCCTGTCTTGCGCTGCTCGCAAGTGTCCCTGAATCTTCTTGACTGTCTCTACGGTGTTGACCACCAACTCGGGTCCCAGAATCTGACGTTCTCCCACGTCACTCCAACACACAGGAGACCTACATTTTCTCCCATACAATGCTTCAAACGGAGCCATCTGAATACTCGCTTGATAGCTATTGTTGTAAGAAAACTCTACAAGATGTAGGTGGTCCTCCCATGATCCTCCAAAGTCTAACATGCAAGCCCTCAACATGTCCTCCAAGGTCTGAATAGTACGCTCCGACTGCCCATCTGTCTGCGGGTGGTAAGATGTACTGAACTTCAGACGAGTACCAAGACTCTCTTGCATGCTCCTCCAAAAGTGCGATGTGAAGCGCGAATCTCTGTCCGATACACTGCTGACTGGTATGCCGTGCAATCTCACAATCTGCCTCATATATAAATCAGCTAAAGCTTCTGTAGACTGACCCACTCTAAAAGGTATAAAATGGGCTAACTTTGTGAGTCGGTCTACTATTACCCACACTGCATCTCTCCCACTTGGACTCTTGGGAAAACCCGTGACGAAGTCCATAGTGATGTGCTCCCACTTCCACTCTGGAATCGAAAGTGGTTGCAATAATCCTGCTGTCCTCTGGTGCTCCGCCTTTACTTGTTGACATACTAAGCATTTGGCCACAAATCTCGCGATCTCTCTCTTCATTCCATGCCACCAGTAATACTGTCTCAAGTCTCGATACATCTTGGTTCCTCCTGGGTGAACAGAGTACATAGAGCTATGTGCTTCGGTCATTAGCTCCTGTCTCAATTCTCCATTTGGAACATACAGGCGATTTCCAAACCTCAATGTCCCGTCTTCATGGATGCGAAGTCCTGTCTGTAGGCCGGCTTCTGTCCTTTCCTTGAGTCTTTGGAATCTAGCATCGGTGGGCAATGCCTCCTTAATCTTCTCCACGAGTGATGACTGAATCTCAAGGTTAGCCATCAAGCCATTCTGTCCCGGTAAGATGACATCTATCTGTAGCTCCTGTAGATCTCTCAATAACTCGGGCTGCATCGTCAAGAAATAAGCCGTAGGCTTCCTGCTGAGTGCGTCTGCAACAACATTTGCCTTTCCCGGATGATACTGCAGATCGATGTCAAAATCCACCATTAGTTCCAGCCAGCATCTCTGTCTCATGTTAAGCTCCTTCTGAGTATACACATACTTCAGACTCTTGTGATCAGTAAAGATTTCTACCCTCTCTCCATAAAGATAGTGCCTCCATATCTTCAATACAAATATCACTGCTGCTAGCTCCAAATCATGTGTTGGGTAGTTCTTCTCGTGGACCTTCAACTGTCTCGACGCATAAGCAATGACTTTGCCATGTTGCATCAAAACACATCCTAGTCCACTGCCTGATGCATCACTGTAAACAACAAAACCTCCTGACCCTGAAGGAAGAGCCAAGACGGGTGCTGTTGTTAATCTTCTCTTCAGTTCTTCAAAAGCCTTCTGGCAGTCTTCTGTCCATATAAACTCCTGGTCCTTCCGTGTCAGCTTTGTCATTAGTTCTGCAATCCTTGAGAAATTTTCTACGAACCTTCGGTAATATCCCGCAAGTCCGAGAAAACTTCTCACCTCTGCGACTGATATGGGTGTAGGCCAAGTCTCTATTGCCGCAACTTTCTCAGGATCTACTGAAAGTCCTTCTCCTGATATGATGTGTCCCAAGAAAGGCACTTTGTCCATACAGAACTCACACTTACTGAGCTTGGCATATAACTTCTCTTGCCTCAAGGTCTCTAACACGATTCTAAGATGCTCCTCGTGCTCTTCAGGGCTCTTGGAATATATGAGAATGTCGTCAATGAACACCACTACGAATTTATCCAAGAACTGATGAAAGACCCTGTTCATTAAGCTCATAAACACTGCTGGTGCGTTGGTTAAACCAAACGGCATCACCAAGAACTCATAATGCCCATACTTAGTCCTGAAAGCTGTCTTCGGGATGTCTTCCTTCCTCACCTTGATCTGATGATAGCCGGATCTAAGGTCAATCTTCGAGAATATCCTTGCACCACTCAATTGATCGAATAGATCATCAATGCGTGGTAAGGGATACCTGTTCTTGATGGTTACAGCATTTAGTGCCCTGTAATCAATGCACAACCGTACTGTTCCATCCTTCTTTGGCACAAATAAGATGGGTGCTCCCCAAGGTGAAATACTGGGCCGGATGAAACCCTTCTCCAAGAGATCATCAACCTGTTCCTTCAACTCCACTAACTCCTTAGGTGCTAGCCGATAAACTGATGAAGTGATTGGCTCTGCTCCTGGAGTTAAGTCTATTGTGAATTCTATTTTCCGATCAGGCGGTAAACCTGGAAGATCATCAGGAAATACATCCACAAACTCTGATATGACTCTTGGGTAACCTGTCTCCTCTTCTACAGATAATACCCTAAGAGTAGGCTGAACTCCTTGCTCTACTGCTCCTCGGAGAAACTCAAATTCTGGGTGTCCTGGCGGTCTAAATATAACCCGCCCAAGTCGGCAATCAAGAGTCGCATGGTACTGACTTAACCAGTCCATACCAAGTACGATATCATAATCTGGCATAGAAAATATCAGAAACTGCGCTCGCATTTCTCGGCCACATACGACTACAGAACATGATCTACAGACGTCACTAACCGGAATAATTCCACCTCCCGTAAGAATCCTCTTCATCTTCGGGAGGGGTGCGGTAGCTACTCTATGGGTGGCTACAAAGCTAGCTGCTATAAATGAATACGATGCTCCAGAATCAAATAATGCTACTGCTGGTAATGAAGCTACTAAAATAGTACCTGCGATGACCTCGCCTGCTGTAGCCTCCTCCTCAACAGCTAAAGTGAATGCCTGCCCTCGCCCCTGTGCTGGACCTCTCTGCTGCTGCTGAGCCTGCTGAAATAGGGCTGCCTGTGGTGCCAGTGGTGGTCTCTGCTGGTTTCCTCCTGGGGCTGGTGGTCTGACTCCACCAACTCCTGTCTGTTGTGCTCCTACTGCTGGATAAGCTGGTCGCGGTGCAGGTAGAGCTAGTCTGGGTGCTTCTCCTCTATGGTGAGTGCAGTCTCTGGATAGATGCTGGTTTGATCCGCAAAGCAGGCATAGTCCCAACTTTCGCCTGCACTCTCTCTCAATGTGTCCTACCTTGCCGCAGTGATGACAAGTAGGAAGGGATATGGCCCTGTGTGCTGCTCTATCTGGCGTACTCCTCTGGAATCGTTTTGCAGAATCTCCATGTGCTGCCTTGGTTGGTGCGGAGGTGTTTGGCCTCTTCAGATTCGATTCTCTTCTAGTGACGCGCTCCATGCGTCGTGCTGCTGCTAGAACATCAGTATAATTTGTAGGTGCCACTGAGCCAATCAATCTCTGAAGCTCGAATTTCAACCCGTCAAAGAACTTTTTCGCTTTCTCTTCCTCCGTCGAAATCAATGTTGGAGCAAAGTGACTCAGGCGAATAAATTCAGAATTGTATTCTTCCACTGTCATGCTGCCCTGGATGAGGCGGTTGAACTTGTCCCTGAGCTCTGACCGTGCAACTGCCGGGATGTACATCTCTTGGAAGAGTCTGGAGAACTCTTCCCATGTGACTCTGTCCTGTCCAAGTCTCCTTTCTTCTGCTAACCACCAGTGGTGCGCATTATCAGTTAACTGCATTCTGACTGCAGTCATCCACTTCTCTCTTGGAAGTTCAGCGGCTTCCAGCTGATGCTGAATGTTTGTGAGCCACTCATGAACTTTCGTTGGCCCTTCTTTACCAGAAAATGTGCGAGGCTTGAGATGACGAAAGTCGGTGATAGATCCCGTCGATGTTCGCCTCGCTGCTGGATTAGCCTGCTCCAATGCGGATACCAGGCTGGTCCTCAGATACTCGGCCTCCTGCCGATGGGCCTCTTGCTAAATCTGCTGCTGTGCTTGCATCATAGCATACATCATCTGGAATATTTGTTGCCCGTCCATGGCTTGTCCTGGCGGGAATACTGGCATCTGGGGAGTGAACTGTGGTGGTGGTGGAATGTCATCTCTCCGGAACCTTGGATTAGGCTGTCCGGTTTGATCACTCTGCGATGCTTGTCCACCCTCCCCTGGTGTCACTTCGTCTCCATAAGTAACCACAGCGTCGTGTGGTGTATCCAAAGGGATATCATCTCTGTTCCCGGAATCCATTGCTCTGAAATCAAAAGATAAACTATAAGAACGCTCAGAGGAATCAATACAGGATGCAAAACAATTACAATTTCGAGTTCGATATAGAGTTCAATAATGGTTTAAATAATGGATGAGAACCTAAAACTTATCCTATCCTTAGGGCAAGCTGGTCCGGTCCCTAAGTTGAAACCGAACAATTTAGTCGTAGACCTGCATGGGCCACCACAAAAACCATGTCACGCCCCAGTCCCAAAATACCGTAGGACTAGACACGTGGCAATGGCCAGCAGTACGCACCGATGGACCAACTCAATATAATGGATCCATCAGGGCATACTTAAGCTGTAAAACAAGTCTACGACAATCATGGCACAACTAATCTCATCCACACAAGATATAAAATATGATCCACAGAATAAATAAGGAATGTAAATCATCAGCAAGTCTCACATAGTACTTCGGGGAACAACCCGATAAATATCTAGTACAATGGTTCAACAGACCAGAAAATAAATGACTGAAATAAATAATGGAAGCTGAGCATGAACATGGATGCTCAAGAGAAGTCTTCAGCTAAGACCTCGTCCTCAGATGGTGGTACAACTCCTGGATCAGCTCCTGCTCCGGTCCCGTAAACCTCGGGATAAACCACGTCTGCAAAATCTGGGGACAAAATCTGGATCCAGGTCCTCAGGGGACATAGCAAGGTACAAAGAGATCATGCCAATAAATACAGATAAGCAGTGCAGCAAATATATAACTAAATGAAACAAAGGGTAAATATGTAACCATCTAAGTGAAATGCAATTGAGAGTAACACTAAAACTCAGGCTGAAGCCACTACAAGCTCTGTGTCGGAGAGCCGGTAGCGGTAATAAACACGTAATGTGTCTAGCTCTGCTACGAGAGTCTGAGGCCTCACAATAGTAGTAGATAGATATATGAAAACAGCCTGTAGCCAGTGTGTCTCTCCCCACCCAATGTAACCACGCATATCATGACCATAACGTCTCATGCCCATGTCAAGCGCGATCATAGCTAATGCAACAAGTCATAAGTATCTAAGAGTATAATGTCCATGTCCTGAATCCTATACAGAATCACCACGAATATCTCGGAAAAATCCTGTCTCATGAATAGTGTCAAGTGTCCTGGGTCATATGGTACTTGATAAGACAAGTACGAGAATAAAGTGTCACGAATGTCCATCTCTAGATGACCGTACCCAACACTGCGCACAATGTCGGCACCCGACTGATAATCGGACGCTAAGTACGTCACACGGTCCTAGGTTGAGCATGCACCGCACTATAATAAAGCAAGGAATATATATAACAATACTGTAGAGTTTGGCAAGGTAAACTTGCCTGATGTTTGAATATCAACTGTCGTCCTGGTATCTGTGGATCCGGTAGGTACTACTCCGAAAGCTGTAATAAATATCACCAACAGTCTCAGAAGATGTCAAATAGCTGGAAATGCCTGTCCTTACGTCCAATTTGGACACAGGGGCAAAAAGGTCATTTTCGGGCCAAAGCGGGTTCCATAAGTGGGCCCACTTTGCACCGAAAAGCGTGCTGAGGGTAACAGTCTCTAAATGGGACAAACTATGGGTCAAACAACTCTAAATGTCAATCCGATCCCAACGGTATGTCCAAATTTGGATTCCGATGAGCCGAACATAACTTGGTCCAAAAAGTCAACTGTGGGGCCCGCCAATTGGCGATCTGGTCAACCGTCTCAGAAATGCGTGAAAATTGGGTCACAGGACCAGCGTGTTACCACGAGTCCAGTGGCGCAAGTTTTGTCGCAATCTGACAAGCGTGCACAAAATACTCGCGAGTTCCATAAAAGTGGCGACACGGATTGTGTACGCGGATACGGCCTGATTCCGGCGCGCACACGCGTCCAAATCAGTCCCCACAAATTTTTACGTGTCCGATTATGCTGCGTGCACCATTCGGTACACTTGGCACACGGCGGGGCGGTCCCGTTTGGTGGGGCGCGCTCCGATCTCCAACTTTTGTAAAACCGTAAAAAGTGGGTACGAGCAGTTTTGTGACGACTACAATTTTGTCCACAGCAACTAATAGCATAAAGTTATAATACAGAAAATAAACTAGGTCATGTAATCTACAGGTATCAAAAAGAATCGTCGAATTCGAATCTCTGTGGTGGGAGATACGAACTCGACAATACGGGTGGTCATCGCAAGTTTCTGCGATTGCAGAATTCTGTCTGCTCGCGCTGACTTGGGTGCTATTTTTCACCTAGGGGCACACATTTTTCGAGGTTGACTATAAAATAAATATTCGAGAGGGTTAAGGGAAGATCATACCTATGAAAACAGATCTGCGTTTGGTCGAGCGATTCAACGGAAAATCACGTCCGAGCGAAGGTGCCTCGAGTGGGAAACTGCAGTCCGCGATGTCGGCGTCGACGGGATGGTTGGATGGCTTGGGGAGGCTTCTCTGGCTGCGGTGACGGGTCTAGATGGGAAGGGGAAGTCTGGAGTCTAGGTTAGGGTTTTGGAGAGCTAATCATATATATATATATATGATATATATATATATTAGAAGAGAGGGTGGGTTTAATGGTCCGCGGGTTTTCTTTCCGCGTTAGGGGCTGCTGGCCTAATGCCAACGAACTGGGGGCGGGTCCCTGCTGTGGTTTCCCTGGGAATTCGGCTGCATCAAGTTCCTAAGGAACTTAAGCATTGGAACTTAAGTATTGGTAGTAACTATTGTATTATTATAAGTATTATTATTATTATATTATTCTATTAACCTATTTAATTCTTTCTTTAATTAAAATATATATACATATATATTTATTTATATGTATATATATTCACACATAGGAAAAATTTATATAATGGGGTATTGTACATCGTTAGGCTAGCAACTGCTCAAGAGGTCTCCTACATGGAATAAATTCCGAAAAATTCCTGATGGTCCCACAAGTCCTCTAAGTGCCCGAACACCTAACATAAAAATTATTAAAAATCTATTTCTCCTGTTTGGACCTAATTACTACAATTTAATTAATAATTAATAAATAAAGGGCTTATACGATTTTCTGGGAAGGGGGTTTTACATACTCCGACGCCATGTTGTACACCCAAGACTACATGAAGAAGGTGTCAGGCAAGACGAAAGAGGAATCCTACCAGGAGCCAGGAGAACCGTCTGTTGAGCAACCTCTGTCAATCCAGGTGAAAGGACGGATTACCAGTCCTAAAGTCAGGGAACCCATGACTATCCACTTAGACAGAACCAAATCACGAGGAGAAAATGATCCCCTAGTGATCACTCTGAACCAGAAGCCTCCACTTTTGGTCATCAACCTTCGGCGCAACAAACACCTGACTGATGTAAATACAACCGGGAATATAGTTTCTGATGATAATAAAGATTATCTTTTTCAGTATACTGATGCCCAATTTCCTAATCAGGAATCATCCCTCCATAACGATATAGAGCCTATAGCACAAAAATTCTTGAAAGCTATAGACTTTTATCAACCGTATGTGTGGGAAGTGGCATCAACATCTAACGTCATCACGACATATGAACAACATGAAGATTCTCTCTTTATTGTCCCGCCTACTCACAGCAATCAGCATTCAATAGTCTTCGGTCGCATGCGGAGCCGACCGATTGTACAAGAAGATTCTTCCGATGACGATACTGGTAAAATATAGGTCCACAGATATAGCCCACAAGCTTTGAAGATCATACAAAGCATGGGTTATGACCTGAAGTTAGAGCCAGGCCTCAACTATGGAAAAGGCAGACGAATACTACTGTATGGTGATCCTTACTATCAACGAATGCACTTCGGGTTGGGGTATACCACGTCTCTTGCAACCTCTGAGTCAAATAACGATACCACTTCCTCTTCTCAGGATGGTTCGTAGTCCTCTAACTTATATGCTGATCTCGAACGAGTATTGTCAGCAAATACGGTATTGACAGATTCTTTCGAAGCAGACAAACAAGAATCTGAGCCATTTGAAAATAACTCTTGGGCACAACAAATGGATACACAATAGGAACTCAGGTTCGAACAAAGAGAACCGCCCACTGAAGATAAAGTTACCCAAATCGATGTTGGGAATGAAATTTTACCAAAACCGATATTTATCAGTAATAATCTTTCCCCAGCAGAAAGGGAAGAGATGATCCAGCTGATAAAAGAATATATCGACGTCTTTGCATAGAATTATGAGGATATGCCAGGTCTTGATCCAAAAGTGGCTACCCATAAACTCAACATATCGCCCAATTCAAAACCCGTAAAGCAATACCAACGCCGGTTCCGTCCGGATATGATGGATGCCATTGAAGCTAAAATCAAAAAGTTGATAGCCTGCGGGTTCATCCGTGAAGAGAAATATCCTGATTGGGTCACTAATGTTGTCCCAGTCATGAAGAAAAGTGGGAAAGTTCGCATTTGTATCGATTTCAGATATCTCAATGCGGCCTGTCCTAAGGATGAGTTCCCTCTTCCCATCACAGACATCATCATCGACAATACCTGCGGTTTTGAACACATATCTTTCATGGACGGATTCTCAGGATACAACCAGATCAAGATGCATCCTGAAGACGAGAAGCATACTACCTTCCGTAAGCCACTGGGGGTATACTGCTACTCAGTCATGTCCTTTGGATTAAAGAATGCCAGGGCTACATATCAGCGAGCCATGAGTAACATATTCTATGAACATCTACGCAAAACAGTGGAGTGTTATGTAAATGACATCGCTGTCAAAAGCCGCCTCAAGGGTACTCATATCCAAGACTTGAAGACGGTGTTCGAATTGATGCGCCAACATCAACTCAAAATGAACCCCACAAAGTCCTTTCTCGGTGTATCCAGTGGCAAATTTCTGGGATTTATCATTACCGCCAAAGGTATTCAAGTCGATCCTGATAAGGTAAAGGCTATCTTAGAGATGCGACCTCCCCGTAATCTGAGAGAACTCAGGGGATTTCAAGGTCGTCTAGCCTATATCAGAAGATTCATATCCAATCTCTCTGGAAGATGTCAGCCTTTTTCTCGCCTAATAAAGAAAGGTGTATCTTTCGTATGGGACGAAGTCTGTCAGCAAGCGTTTGACAATATCAAACGCTACCTTACTAATCCTCCAGTTCTAGTGCCTTCCGTCATAGGAAGACCATTTTTGCTGTATGTTCGAGCAATGGATCATTCTTTGGGAGCTCTCCTCGCACAGAAGAACGATGAAGGTCATGAACAGGCTATCTACTACCTTAGCAGGATGATGATCGAAGCTGAACACCGGTACAATCCAGTAGAAAAAGAATGCTTGGCCCTAATATTCGCCATTCAGAAGACGCGACATTATGTGACAGGCCAAACTATTCATATCATCTCCAGGATCAATCCTCTCCGGGTATTGATGAGTAAGCCAAGTGTTCATAATTCCCGACTCGCGACTTGGGCGATGTTATTAACACCGTATGATATTGTGTACGTCCCTCAGAAGTCCATAAAGGGTCAGGCCTTGGCTGATTTCTTAGCTGCTCATCCGATTCCGGAAACCTCCAAACTATACGAGGACATTCCCGACGAAGTTGCAGAATGTAACTCTGCAGTGGAAGATGATATATGGCAGTTATTCTTTGACGGGGCCTCTCGGATTGGTCCCAAGGGAAACGTAGTTTCAGGAGTAGGAATTGTTCTGGTAACTCCTGATAAACTCGTCATCTACCGAGCATATTCTCTCAGCGAGCCCTGTTCTAATAATGTGGCAGAGTATAATGCTCTACTAATCGGGCTTCAAGTTGCTAAAGAATTGGAGGTCGAATATTTGGAAGCTTTTGGTGATTCCCAGCTGATCGTCAATCAGGTCAGAGGAGTATATGAAGTTCGCAATCCAGACCTCATTCCTTATTACCAAGCAACGATCGAGATAGCCATGTCTTTTAAAGGATTCTTCTTATAGCATGTGCCTCGATCTCAAAATTTGGAAGCTGACGCTCTGGCCAGTTTAGCTGCAGATTTGGCTATTCCTATAAGAAGGCAGAACTCGGTTATCCTTCTTAACAGAGATTTTTTTGTGTGAAAAATAATTTTCACATGGAACACAGCTACGCCGTAAATATGGTTCCTCCTAAGAGAGACTGGAGAAGTCCCTTCATAGACTTCGCAGCATACGGAATCTTACCAGAAGATCCCAAAGAAGCAGTATTGGTTAAAAGACGATCACTACGCTTCTATTTTGATGCTTCTTCACAAAGCCTATATCGCCGAACTTATGATGGACTACTGTTACGATGTCTCTCTGATGATGATGCAAAATGGGTTATCCGTGAAGCTCACGATGGCATATGTGGAGCACATCAACCCGGTCCTAAGCTACAGGATCGTATCAGGAGGATGGGCTACTACTGGCCTACTATGATCACAGATGCAGTAAAATATGCAAGACAATGTAAAGCTTGTCAAGTTCATACGAATTTTATACATCAGCCTTCTGAGTATCTATATCTGACCATTGCATCATGGCCTTTTGAAGCATGGGGAATAAACATCATTGGTCCTATTCACCCGTCGTCTTCTAGGGGACATCGGTTCATATTGGCTATCACAGATTATTTCTCCAAATGGGCAGAGGCGATCCCTCTTGCTGAGATAAAGACATCCAACGTGATCAGCTTTATCAAGCATCATGTCATTTATCACTTTGGGATACCCCGAAGGATAATCCATGACAACGGGCCTCAATTCATCAGCCAAGCGTTTCATCAGTTTTGCGATAAGAATCGGATACAAAATATGGCCTCTACGACATATAATCCTGCTGCTAATGGTTTGGCGGAAGCCTTCAACAAAACCATCATTAAACTCTTGAAGAAGTTCGTTTCTTCGAACAAAAGAGATTGGAACGAGAAACTGGGAGAATGCCTCTGGGCATACCGCACAACGGTACGAACACCGACAGGTTGTACCCCATTCTTATTGGTTTACGGGAGTGAAGCAGTTCTCCCCATTGAATTTTAGATTCCCTCACTCAGAATAGCAGTGGCTAATGAGTTGACTCAGAAAAAGAATGACCTATTAAGGCTTCAAGAGCTAGAAGGATTAGAAGAGAAATGCCTTCAAGCTCAACAACGTATTGCATTCTACCAGGCACGCATTTCCAAAGCTTTTAATTAAAAAGTAAAGGAAAGGGTGTTCAAAGTTGGCAAGCTAGTTTTAGCTGTGAAAAGGCAAATGATCATTACTCACAAGAGTAAGAGTAAATTTCAGCCCAAATGGGAGGGCCCTTATGTGATCGAGACGACATTCTCAAACGGCGCTTACAGATTAGCCAAGCCTAATAGAGACTTGTTAATGGCTCCTATCAACGGCAAATTCCTGAAGAGGTACTATGCTTAATCCTCTTTGCTTAATGGAGTATGGTGAAGATCTCATTCTGACAACACTACGTCCAAAGAACTAGTTGGAGCATATTCTATCATGTCCATATAACCTCTGAATAGATATGTTTAACTAATTTGGAATTTCAAAACCTATCACGTCCATATTACCTCTGATAGTGTTTTGTATACAAATTTAGTTGGATCATATTCTATCATGTTCATATAACCTCTGAATAGATATATCCAGCTGAAGATTGCCGAAAGTATATCACGTCCATATTACCTCTGATATCACTTTCACCCTAACCTATCATTTATATTCAAAAATGATGGGTCCACGAAGTCAGATAAAGTTTCTTTATTATCTCCGGGAAGAACAAGTTACAAAAAGAAGCAAAAAGTACATCATTGAGGAGAAGCAGCCAAATCGTGAATCTGTTGTGCCAAAGCAGCCAACCTCTTATTTATGGAGTCTAAAATATTGGCGCGAGCCCGCTCCATTCGTGCCTCATCATCGCTCAGGAGGGATAGTTCAGACCGAGCATATACAAAACCTGCGTGGATGACACCCGCATGTGCCAGGTTCTGCTGAGCCGCTTCCATTAGGTCCTTCAACACATCTCGAGCTGCCGATAAAGCGAGAGCCCTCTCCTTTGCCTGAGCGAGTTCATCTTCCAATTGGCGGACCCTCGCTTTATTTCCCTCATATTCAGTCTCGCACTTTGCCAGCTGGGGAATGACATACCCCAATATGGCATGCTCTTCATTCATCTCTTGCTGCTGTGCCTCGATGGATTTGCTCAGAGTTTTCATCTCCCCAGCAAGCCTCGCAGTCAAGGAGTCATACTCAGCTTGAATCATATCATCGACATTATCTCGAGACAATTGCAAATAATTATTAATAGGTTGTTCCAAACCATTAACTATTTGCTCTAGAGCATCAGCTCGTCCAGCATCATCGAAATTTCTAATCTGCGCTATGGTGAGTTTAGAGGACATCTTCAGAGCATCAAAGCCCAGATTCTTCTCCAGCACCATGGATATCAACGATTTTAAAGTGACATAAAATATGCTAGTAAATTGTTCAACTAGCATGTTAAAATACGAATGGACGCTGGGAGTGGCCGCGATATCAGTAAACCCCTTTTATGGAACGTTGGCAGAAGATGTGGCCACAATTGTCGCTTCAGCAGACGGCACGACAAAAGAAGAGACGCCAACAACAGTTGAAGTTGCTGGCATACTAGACGAAGGAAGTACAGCCGCTATGATGGGCTCGTCCTCCTCTGAAGATATTGGGATTGTATTGGATGAGGCTACATCCAAAAATGCTGCAGACGAAGGAGCAACATATTCAAAGTATGCCCCTTCAAAATCGAGCGTCGCCGTTTCGTCGGCAGTATCCACAACAAAGTCAAAAGTTGTGTCGACTCCGCCTTCCTCTAAGGTGTCTTTCCCTGAAAAGAAGACAAGAGAAAGTTAATATCAACTTGATGTTAATTTTTCTAAAAGAGGCGTAAAGACAATATTTACCCATGACTGATGGTATATATGTCGCGTCCGCAGCCAGTACAGCTAAATCATTTCTTAATGATGCTAAGCAAGCTGTCATACCTGGAGAAGAGGGTGCACCAAACAACTTCTGAGGTTAGTCATCCAAGTCTTCACCCAGATCCACTCGAGGTTCATCGGGTAAAATCTCGCTGGAGATACTTACAGATGAAGAAGGGGCTGGACCCATTAATGGTCTGGATAAAGATATCCTTAATTTGCTCGGCCTCGAAGGTGACCTCACTGCACTACCAGTAGCGGTAGTAGCGACAGCAGTCTCAGGCAAAGAATCTCCGGCATTGTCAGCCGGAACTGTGAAGGTTCCCTCTCTAAAAGGCGAGGGACCTCTAATCAAAGAATCACCCTCAATAGGGGAACAACAGACTCACTCTTAGGAGCCTCATGGCTGGAAGTCCTTGTAGGACCACTAACAGTCTTCTTTTTCTTGTGGAGAGAAGGTTCTTTCGGAGCAGAAGCCTTCCTTTTATGGAGGATAACGAGAGGCTCTGCAGTCGAAGCTGGTACACCTCTCGGAATTATCGTCAAAAATTTGTCTGTCCTGGTGGTGTCTTCATTCTCATCCGAGGAAACAGACGGAAAATCTTCCCTTCCACTGGACCTATGAGAGGGCATTCTAAAACTTCCATGTATATCAAAATCGCGATGGAAGGTATTGATGGCCACATAAAATTGTGCGTATGAATGGAGGATACGCAACTCCATGGAGAGAGAAGTCCCGGGCACAGTAAAGGTTGCTCCAGTACAACCCATCATGAAGTACCGCCATCCTCTCGCTCTGTCGATAAGTTCCCCTCTGAACTTGAAGCTGGTGATGGCATTTCCCACATGCAATTGGTCATACCCAAACTGCCTAGCGAACCGACTAGGCAGATATGGCTCCAAGAAGCAATGGTCTTCACTTCTGTACAACAAATGGGAAGGTCTAATGCAGACCAACCAATAAAAAGCTTCGGGAGAAAGAACGGTCTTCCCGTGACCCGAATCCTGAAGTTTCGTCCCATGTTGATTAATATGTACAGTGGAGACGATACAGAAGAGCTTCCAGCTATGAGCAAAATTTAATGCTCGTCGACAATCTACCACGGTCGTCACATTCCAAGAGGAATTCTTGTAATTCAACAAGAAATTATTTCCTGAACTACTGCCAGAGCCGGGAGACATCACCCTGGGGTTATGAAGAATTAACCATCCCATCAGATATAGGTATGGTAACTCTACCCTGGGAAAGCTTTCACGCCGTGTTTCATCTGCAAGCAGCCCATCAGTAATGGCCCTCAGACCTGCTTGTATCCGGCATACCATGGCAGGGAGCAGGCCCAGTCTTGCCCCAAATACCAAATGCACTGCAGGCCATAAGGTGTTGCGATGAATGCGATCTGCAGATGCGATGCCAGGTACTACCAATCGGCGTAACCATACAGAGAGGAAGCTAGCCAGTTGAGCTTCCCTTGACAGAGGCTTGCGGCAATGCCTCATATAACTGTAGACTTTAGTGCCTGCAGGATAACCCTCGACCTCCTCATCGAGAACTTGATCTGAAGCCCCAGCATCTTCAATAAGATCATCGACTATTTGAGCATTAAGCATGCTCAGAAGGTTCAAAGGCTTATCCCTGCTATCCACAACTTTGTCTGGTTTAGCATCTCTGGCCTGATGAAAGAAGAGATAGGACGTCCATTTGTTGGTATGAGCCAAATCAGAGGGCTCATTGTAGAAGGTGGTGCAGGCAAGATAATGGCACATTAGCTCCTGGTATACTGTCACTACCTGAGGGTTTGTATCCCTCAGCTCCCTGTTTGTGGGAACATACTCTTCGTAAGGAGTATCCCCCATTGGCAGTCTTGAAATCTCTGCCATCTCGTGAAGGGCCAATCCCAACTCCCCTAGCGGAGTGGCGAAAGTCCCAGTGAGTGAGATATACCGCTCCATCAAAGCCAAAAATAGGTTGGGGTTAAGAGGTAACCCAACACTGGTAGCACTCACAACCGCGAACAGACCAATGCTCTCCAGCTCCGTCTGAAAGTGCTTCAGGGCCCAGGCAGTTAAACGGGCCCATCGAAGATTCCCAGGGCTAAGCCACCCGTTGATCCGAGGATTAATCTTGGGGTATACTCCTCCATGCCCCATGAAGTCATTACAAAAAGTCGATATTTGGACTGGCTGGAGCAGTGAAGTATCTTCACTCGAGATGTTGCCCGGCAGTAATCCCCTAAAAGGCATGACAGGGCCTGAAGGACGGCTTACAAATAATCCTTGGCCTGATCATTTTTGATAAAATATCTTTCCCGACTGGCCGTGAAGATCAGGAGTCAGGGTCCATGACATCTTCCTGGGATGAGTGGCATGGAAGAATGCCGAGATAGGGTAATCTCTAGGCATCCTGGGCAGGTACATGACCATGCCCTCAGCAGTAAAAACCCAGTTTTCCTTCTTGGGCTTCGTCTGGGATTGTTTATCAATCATATCCCCGAATAGGAAAGCTGATTTTATATATTTTGTCTCATCTATATATGTCAAGGGATCTCCGCTGATCATACTTAACAGCATTCGTTCTCCTTGAGACGATATCAGAATTCCCCTTCCTTCAAGATACTGGGTTCCAGAAATAGGGAATGTCACATGCGACAAATCCTCCAGATAATTCGAGTTCAGCAGCCCAGCAGCAGAACCCATCACTTCAGCCAAATGAGGGATCTGCTAGTCCACTACAAAATGCAAGAAGAACAAGTCAGTTTCTACACTAGACATTACATTCTTGCAGCTTACGCCAAAGATCAATAGTCTATGCTTTTACGCCAAGACTGCAAAAACTTGAGCTCTTACGCTGGAATCTATTTCTGAGGCGTAAGATTCAAGGTTGGCAGTATACACCAAAACTTAACAGTCTGAGTTTTTACGCCAGACTGCCAAAATTTGAGTTGTTACGCCAGAATTTTCATCCAGAGTGTAACACTCAAAGTTTGTAGTATACGCCAAATTTCAACAGTCAAAGCTTTTACGCCAGACTGCAAAAATATGGAGTTTTTTACGCTGACACATTAGGAATGTGGGCGTAAATGATAAAATATCTCTGTGCATCATCTTCCTCGAAGAGGCTCTCAGCACAGAAGATGACCTAGCGCATTCACGTACAACATGTGCGAAGGGTTTTCTTCGTCCCAAAAACTTTACCTATGACGCCTAGTGCACAGCTTGATAGTGGGACACTTCGTTCAGAGCGAAGTTCGCTCAGCCCAATGGGAGTCACTCGTGCTTGAGCAGAGGAGCAAGAAGAGGAGGCAGCTTTCTTTCCCTTAGCGGTGGAAGCGTGTTTCGGTGCCATTGCTAAAAACTCAGAGTGCTCAGAGAAGAAGCGAAGAAGAGTTCTCAAAGAGACGAAGGTTTTTTTTTTTGCAAAAGACAGATGAAGTGTTTCTTCTCTGAAGGCCTTGGGATATTTATAGAGTTCAGATAACTCTTCAAATTCCTAACCAAATCCGATATTTAATATTCGGTTATGATTTGGGACCACGTCAACCTATCATTTAAAAGAAGAAGACAGACGGTCAGTGGATCCAGAACTTACGCGCAGAGCAGATCTATGATTTTACGCTCAGAAGTTTTTACGCTCAAGAGACCACAAATCTATGATTTTACGCTCAGAGACTATAAGTCCATGGTTTTACGCCCAGATGCTTTTATGCTCGGTAGCTTTTACGCTCGAGAGGCTACAAACCTACGACTTTACGCTCAGAAGCTACAAATCTATAATTTTACGCTCAGAAGTTTTTACGCTCAGAGGCTACAAATCTATGATTTCACACTCAGAGACTATAAGTCTATGGTTTTACGCCCGGATGCTTTTATGCTCGGTAGCTTTTATGCTCGAGAGGCTACAAACCTACGACTTTACGCTCAGAAGCTACAAATCTATGATTTCACGCTCAGAAGTTTTTACGCTCAAAGGCTACAAATCTATGATTTCACACTCAGAGACTATAAGTCTATGGTTTTACGCCCGGATGCTTTTATGCTCGGTAGCTTTTACGCTCGAGAGGCTACAAACCTACGACTTTATGCTCAGAGGCTACAAATCTATGATTTCACGCTCGGAAGTTTTTTTCGCTCAGAAGCTACAAATCTATGATTCTATGCTCAACAGCTACAGATGGCCAACCGCAAGGATTTACACAGAAGTGCTCCTTTTTTGCTACAAAATATTCCAAGTACCTAAAAATACACAGAAGTCAGCATTGAAGATGACTCTTCTCCTTAGGCCATTGGAAGTTCAGCCAAAGTCTAGCCGGAATCTTTCTCAAACGTTCAAGTATGGCCTGTTTGACGGCCATTTCTTGCCCTATTTCAAGGGATTTATATGAAATCACTCTTGAAAAAGATGGTCTGAACAGCAAATTCTTCGTATCAGAGAAGTGACAGTTCAGAATTGTACGCGACTCCTCGTTCAAAACAGCATGACAGTTCGAATATTCGACTTAAATGCTAAGCAGCTTTCTACGCGTCTTCAGTTTCGCGTAAAAGACGGAACGAGACCTGTTACTACCACATTCTGAAAATAGGGGTATTTTTGACTTTTTATAATATTTGATATTATGGTAGTTATAATTAATTAATTTGCATGATAGTATATTAATTTAAATAATTATGTGTGATGTGTAATTATATATATAATATTATATGCAGTGTTCATTTGTGTTTGAGCTAGCAGACTTGACCTAGAAGCCCAGTAGATGAAAACCTGTCCGGATTATGGGATTTTGAGGTTAATTGTTTTATTTTAAAATTTAATTATTGGAGATTGTAATTAATTACTGTATTTTATTTAATTATTGCGCATTGCCTTTGCTTCGATATTTGGAGCGCTATCCTGACTCTTGTCTCCAAACAAATTTCACAATCTTGCCCTAGACATGCCCGCCTTCCATTCTGCTATTTTTGCAACTCATAATTATGCTCCCTGTGCATTATTTCTGGCCGCACAAAAATCGTCGCAGACGTTATTTAATAAATCCTTATTTTTGCATCGTTGTGCGTTCCAATCGAAAATTGGAGGCAATCTTGACCTATTTTTCGTGCGGCCCAAATTAGGGTAATATTCTGTTCTAAGTCTTCTTCATTATTGGTATTGATGACCTGACCTGATTTTGGCCCCATGTACTCCTAATTAATTGTTGAACACAACTTACATTATTTCTATTTAAATTGAGGATACTATTTTAACCGATTCTAAAATTCCAATTTAATTCTAGTGCCCTGCATTTGAGCCCATATCGAACTTATAGCGCCCCTGACCCTACAAAACACCGGACACCGAATCGACCGCCAAATTTTCGTTATTTTATGTGTTTGTGCAATTTCCCGAATTTAAGGGGCTAAGTTGCAATTATTCAATTGTAGGTGTCATCACCCCATTGTCCAAATGGAAAGGTTATTTATTTGTGGACCAAATTGTATTTTTCCTCACATGAAATTTCCTTCATGAACAATCTGGACCACCCATTTAATTGGGTGCATCCTCACCATTAGATTCACAAACCCTCTTCCCTATATAATGTCTTGTCACATCATCAAACCCTAATCCCTAGACAACCTAGGAAACACCACCCTCCTCAAGCCTCCTCCCTCTCTCCTACGTATGTAAACTTCTTCTCTTCTTCTATTCTTTTCTTCTTCTCTTCTCCTTCCTTCTTCTCCTTCTTCTTTCCTTCTTCTCCTTCTTTATTGAAGATTTAAATTTCAAATAGGGGGGGAACACTGTTCCTTGCCTGTACTGTTCCCGGCCATTGCCCCGGCCGAGTCCCGACTACCCCTGTGCTCCCCGGCGACCCCCCAACTCACGAGCTCCCCGTCCGGCTCGTGCGGCGGTCGACCTACCGCCCTCCACCAGTACATCTCCACCCTCCGGCTGCACTCCGGCCTAGCCCCGACTCCCTGTAATTCCGGCGTCGGCGCCCCACCGATCCCCACTGCTCCTCGGTGCAGCCTCCGGCGGCCCTCAGTACTCCGGCGGCCGAAGACCGTTGCTGTGCTCCCCGACCACCCATCCACGGCGGCTGTTCCTCTCTCCATCTCCTCCTACCATCTAACACCACCACCCCGCTACTCCCATCCCCGACTCCGGTGGACATCCCCCTCCGTCTTCTCCCTGCTGCTCAGCCCGACCCGGCGGTGCTGCGGCTGCTCCTCCCCTCGCCACCCGCATTCTTCCTCCCTCCACCTGTGCTAGTCCGGTCGGCCACTTCATCACCACCACTACTTACTCCCCCGACTTCCTGTCCACAGACCCCGGCCGCTGCTCAACTGCGGCCTGCCTCCCCGGCGAAGCTCCTCCACGTCGAGCCTGTCGCCTCACTCGGGCCAGACCTCTGAACCACCCCGGCGAGCCCGAGCTCCACCTCTGTGAGAACTTCCCTCCCCTCTTCCCTCCTTCAAATGCATAGTATATGTGTGTATTTAAATTGTGTATCATAGTGTGCTTAATAATGCATATATGTACTTAATTGATATATTGTATATGTATATATTATAACTGATATACATGTAAATACGTATATATATAGTATAAATATTTAATTTGGTATATATATATATAAATAAATATATGTATATTTATTTTGATATAAGTGCTAATTTGGTAATATATATATATTTGTTTTGGTATTTGGTTTATATATATGTACTTGTATACATAGTATAATTTAATATAATTAGTATTTTGGCACATATATATATATTGTGTATGTATTTATATTGGTGCATGAATAAATATTGTAAGTATTAATAAGTGTAATGTGGTTTATGTATATCCTACTAGATGACCCTAGTTGACTAGTGCCTTGCCTGGCATGGCCCTGAGGCCAGTATTTTTGTCTGTGTTAGTGTAGCATCTGATGCAAATATAGTTTTGCTTTGTGATGTGTTATAGGACCATAGTTTAAAGTATCGGCCGATACCGATCCGATACGGCCGATACCGATACAGTTTGGCATGTCCCGATCCAATACCGACCGATATCCGATACTGACCGATACCGACATTAGAGGTCTCTTTTCCAGTCAATTCGGCAAAAAAATTTGAATTAAAAAGACCAATTAGAAAGGATGTAAAAGCATAGTAAGGTTGTAAAAACATATAAAAGAGGAAAACTTATCTATCGCATATAAATCAATCGACAAGGATGACTCCTATTTCATTCAATATCAAAAATACTAAGAAACAATACTGAATATACTTTAAATTATGCATAAATGTATAAAATATATTCTCTAAAATGTTAATAATTTACTAATAGTTGTTTGCTTTTCGATACCAAAAATCCGATACTCCGATCCGAAACCGCCGATACTACCGATACCGCCGATCCCGATACTCATAGGAATGGTCCGATACCGATTCCGATTCCGATACCGATACTTTGAACCTTGTATAGGACCGTGGTACCCAGGGGATACTCTGGAACAGGACATCCATAAATACCAGCTAAGGACCCAAGGCAAGTACATTCTCCGATAATTTCCAATTTCTTGATAATTTCTATAATTTCAATAATCCTGAAATGTTACAACTGAATCTTTGACACTGTGCTACACGGACTAGTATAGCTTGGATCTGCAGTCATGAGATGTTACATTGATTATCGTATTGACATTTTACACGACATGTATATTAGACATCGTACATGATAGACTTGACTTGCTCGTGTATCGTGACGTGTCATGGTTGGATCCACAGTACTAGTTGGGGGCGGGGAATTAGTTAGTAAGAAATGTGATCATAACCTCTTATTGTAGTATAGAAAATTATAAGTGTTAATCATGCTCTTCACCCATGATTAGCCAGGCCCTGTAGCTATCGTACATGTTCCCAAGCCGATCACATTTTGAAACTACTATTTCAAACACTTAGAGTAGATTACAGTTCCCTATTTTAAATCATATACTACATCACCCGTATATGATAATGTTCCTTGTTCTTTTTATTTTCTTACATGCACTGACTGTATCATATTGCCTATTGCCTGTCTCTTTACATTGCCTGTCTCTCTTAAATTGCCATTGCATTTATTTCACTGTCTTCTCAGTAGCTAGCATGGCATGTTTTATTGTATTATAGACATTATCAATTTAATGGAACTGTTATTTGAGATTTGTACTTTGCTCCTTCCTGACTGGAAACATTTTTCCAGACTATGCCTTAGAGGACCGCTGTCCGACACTTTATGGACCATATGGTGAGTAGCTGCAGTCTTGGTAGTCTAGTTGTGATTCCGGGAGGACTAGCCGAAAATTTCTATTTCTAGTTTGTTCTTTAAGTAGACTATTTGGTACCGGATTTGTCTCCGGCATTTTTGATGAGACTTGGTTATTTGTTGAGTTAGATTATTACTTTGACTTGTGTTATATTTAATTAAATTTCTGTTCGTTATCTTATCGTGCTATAATCCTGTGATTGAGTATGCGCTCGTTTATTTGTGTCATCCGTGCCTCCTTATGGAGATTGGATGTTGTGTGACATTAGCTAGATAGTATCAAGACCTTGACAGCGTTCTACCGCCGACACTGCGGCGTAGGCTGGACGTACCCACGCACTCGTGCCCCTAAACCGGGTGCGGGTCGTGACACATTTTTAGTGGTGGCCCATGCAGGTCAGACTTCGCGAGTTGTGCGATGTCGTGGTAGTGCGATAACTTAGTTGTACTACTGCGTGCCTGCAATAGAATCTAGGACATAGGATACTAGGACGAGAGCAAATACTCAATCACAATTCCTTGAGAGATTCCTGGGATGACCCCTGATAATCTTGTTAAAATTTTCCAAATTAAATCATTCCCTTGTTCTGTCCATTCTCACTTGTTGATATTGATTTGATTGTTGTTGATTGGTTATTAAGTTAGGATTTTGGTTTCATAGAGGGGTTTGATTTTATATCAAGATGAATTTACTGAATTATGGTATTATCTGATGACGCATGTCGATGAGGACAGTGAAAAATAATTAACATTAGAGCTATTGGACTACAGAAGGTGGATTTAAATCTTTAATTGAAAAAAAAAAATTGCAAATTTTTGGAATTTTTAGAAGTTGAGATGTTGTTATAAAAACTTTTTGAGGATTCAGATTAAATTTGATGAACCTAGACAAGCTGTAAGGATTTTTGAGTGATTAAATTTTTATTTCAGTATTTAGATAATTGGTCTTGAGGAAAGTATATGCAATTTTTACTTTAAAATTTATTCGAGGAGTTATTTTGAGGAATTTTATTTGAGGACAGGATTTTATAGTGGGAGAGATATATTAGTATATAAGTAGATAAGATGCATGTGTAAGGATCTGTTGGCTTGAGCGTGATTGAGATTTCACTGCCAACTGGCTTAGGTGTTCATCTAGGATTGTATTAGAGAGAGAGCAGTACTTAGTATGATGTGTTGTATTTGATATGCACTTGAGTAATAAGAATAACTAGTATCAGCGATTGCAGTAGGTAAGGAAGCTAGCAGTGAGTATGTTTCAAGTAGAACTGTAGTACCTAGGGGATAGAGGTACCAACCTTGGATGTATCTTTGACCTGTGCAATCACAACTAGGGTTTATTTCCAACCTTTTATCTTGAATGTTGCTTCTTTAGAACTGTACTGTCCTTCCTTGATGATATCGCATTCTTGCCTTAATTGATTCTTTGGGATCTGTCTTCAGGATGTCGCCGCAGACAAGGTCTATGAGAGCGGGAACATCAGCTTTAGAGGGGTCTGCCACCTCTCCACCTGATGGACAGACGGCCGTAGTTCCTCCTACATCTCCGAAGCACGTAGGTGTATCTGCACTTCTCGGGGATCCTCCTCCCCCACCTGTTCAGAGGATTGCCGCAGCTGTGACGGACAACCTTCCTCCTCCACCGACTCCGATTCCCGGAGGCTTGCCCATTGACGGAACGCAGATGTTTACTTTGATCCAAGGCATGGTAGATGCCCAGAGAGTGACGGCAGATGCTCAGCGAGTTCAAGCCGAGGCCCAGAGGGTGCAAGCAGAAGCGCACCAGGCACAAACCGAGCTGATGAAAGAAAACATGGAGAATGCTCATCAAGTGACTCTCCAAGCTTTGGAGAGAGTAGCACAGTACCAGCAGTTTCCTAGCCAGCAACAGCAGAGATCAGGCACTATAGTAGATTTCAAAAGGATGATGCCTCGAGAGTTCAAAGGCACCGAAGGGATACTCTACGCTGACGACTGGCTAGAGGATATAGAGAGAAGCTTGCGATTGACCCAGATTCCGGAGAACTTGCAGATAGAAGCCGCTGGCAGTCAGATGTTCGATATCGCACTCACGTGGTATCGCACAGAGCCGAGAATTACTGTGCCAGGACTTACTTGGGAGACCTTCAAGGAGCTCTTCAAGGAGAAGTTCTTTCCCGATGTGGCATTGGGAACCTTGGAAAGTCAGTTTCATGACTTAGTTCAAGGAAACATGTCGGTCGACGAGTACGCTGCAGAATTCTGTAGATTGAGCCATTTTGCATCGTCCATGATTCGGGACCCAGGAGATCGAGCCCAAAAATTTAGAAAGGGACTGACGAGAGAGATTAGGTCGCGCACTTCTGGTCGGCGTACCGCTACCTATGAGGCTATCTTGATGGATGCTCAGATTGCAGAAGAGGATCTGGATCTCAGGCCTAAGAGGAGTCACAATACTTTTGGAGATACGAATAGTAGCACAGGACCAGCCAAGCATCCCCGTATTCAGCACCAACAGCAGTACCAAGTACCATTTCATATTCAGCAACAACCATGGACATTTCAGCATCCACCACAGTACCTAGCACCAGTTCCTATCCAGCAACATCCATGGGCGTATCAGTATCAACAGCAGTACCCGGCACCAGTCCGTGTTCAGCAGAATCAGCAACAGCCTTCGAGAGAGACACAGCAGACTTGTCATTTCTGTAAGAAGCCAGGTCACCTTTGGGAGAGCTGTAGAACGAGGCTAGGACTTTGTTTGCACTGCGACGCTGCGGGACATCGAGTAAAGGATTGTCTTCTAGCCCCTTATCTTCCCGGCCAGCGCGCAGCTTCAGATTATAGAGATCCAGTTAGGCTACCTATGGAACTGTATATTGCTCAGCACCCGCGAAGGGAACCACCCCAGCAGGGCGGGGCATTTGCGATGACGGTCGAGGAGACCGATACTACAGGTAATGTGTTAGTAGGTTCTGTTCTTTCCTTCCTTCTGTTTCTATCTACTTGATTGATTGATTGATACCTTAGTACCGTAGCTTGTATGCATGATTTCTTGTTAGAATGTAGTTAATGGTACCCCTGATATAGAGACTGCAATACCATGACAAGACACCATGACCGTACATATTCCCCTTAGGTTGCGTGTTGTATGATTGTAGGAAGGATTTTTCTTGGACCATGATTATCGAGGTTTGACCATGACGAAGATTCATAAAGGAGTTATGACTTGACAGGATAGACAAGATGATTGACAAGATGATTAAAAATTCAAGGATAAACATCGATTTAAATAAAGGGCCAAGAATTTAACATGGCAGAATTTATGATTTATTAATTCCAGGAAGATTATGACATGATTAAGCGGGTTATAAAATTTGGAAATTTTGGGGGATTATCAATATATTTAATTGATTGCAAGTTATGAATTTTAGAATTTTATATTTGGATGTTGCATTTAGAGAATCCTTGAGTATCGCATTGTTGAGTATTTTGAGGAAGAGAAAATCGAGAAAATCGAGAAATAAAATTTTGATGGATAAATGTTTAAATTCAAACTTGTGGGACGAGATTACATTTTATAATTGTGCATTGATAAAAATCAAGTTAGAGGAGTGGATATTAAATTCTGAGTATTGGATTATTAACTAAAACTTTCAAGGAAAATTTTAATAAAAATGGACCTTGATTTTATTTCGAGGATTTTTTGGAATGCAATAATTTCAGAATTTTTGAAAAATTATGAAAGGGCATTGTGGATTATTACCCGATTTCGTGGTTGATGGATTTAAATTTTGAGGGAAATAATAATGAGTATGATTAAACGCTACTTTGAGGATTTTGAATTTCGAGGACGAAATTCTTTTAAGGTGGATAGACTTGTCACTACCACATTCCGAAAACAGGGGTATTTTCGACTTTTTATAATATTTGATATTATGGTAGTTATAATTAATTAATTTGCATGATAGTATATTAATTTAAATAATTATGTGTGATGTGTAATTATATATATAATATTATATGCAGTGTTCATTTGTGTTTGAGCTAGCAGACTTGACCTAGAAGCCCAGTAGATAAAAACCTGTCCGGATTATGGGATTTTGAGGTTAATTGTTTTATTTTAAAATTTAATTATTGGAGATTGTAATTAATTACTGTATTTTATTTAATTATTGCGCATTGCCTTTGTTTCGATATTTGGAGCGCTATCCTGACTCTTGTCTCCCAACAAATTTCACAATCTTGCCCTAGACATGCCCGCCTTCCATTCTGCTATTTTTGCAACTCATAATTATGCTCCCTGTGCATTATTTCTTGCCGCACAAAAATCATCGCGGACGTTATTTAATAAATCCCTATTTTTGCATCGTTGTGCGTTCCAATCGAAAATTGGAGGCAATCTTGACCTATTTTCGTGCGGCCCAAATTAGGATAATATTCTGTTCTGAGTCTTCTTTATTATTGGTATTGATGACCTGACCTGATTTTGGCCCCATGTACTCCTAATTAATTGTTGAACACAACTTGTATTATTTCTATTTAAATTGAGGATACTATTTTAACCGATTCTAAAATTCCAATTTAATTCTAGTGCCCTGCATTTGAGCCCATATCGAACTTATAGCGCCCCTGACCCTACAAAACACCGGACACCGAATCGACCGCCAAATTTTCGTCATTTTATGTGTTTGTGCAATTTTTCGAATTTAAGGGGCTAAGCTGCAATTATTCAATTGTAGGTGTCATCACCCCATTGTCCAAGACCAAATGGAAAGGTTATTTATTTGTGGACCAAATTGCATTTTTCCCCACATGAAATTTCCTTCATGAACAATCTGGACCACCCATTTAATTGGGTGCATCCTCACCATTAGATTCACAAACCCTCTTCCCTATATAATGTCTTGTCACATCATCAAACCCTAATCCCTAGACAACCTAAGAAACACCACCCTCCTCAAGCCACCTCCCTCTCTCCTACGTATGTAAACTTCTTCTCTTCTTCTATTCTTTTCTTCTTCTCTTCTCCTTCCTTTTTCTTCTTCTTCTTTCCTTCTTCTCCTTCTTTATTGAAGATTTAAATTTCAAATAGGGGGGGAACACTGTTCCTTGCCTGTACTGTTCCCGGCCATTGCCCCGGCCGAGTCCCGACTACCCCTGTGCTCCCCGGCGACCCCCCAACTCACGAGCTCCCCGTCCGGCTCGTGCGGCGGTCGACCTACCGCCCTCCACCAGTACATCTCCACCCTCCGGCTACACTCCGGCCTAGCCCCGACTCCCTGTAATCCCGGCGCCGGCGCCCCACCGATCCCCACTGCTCCTCGGTGCAGCCTCCGGCGGCCCTCAGTACTCCGGCGGCCGAAGACCGTTGCTGTGCTCCCCGACCACCCATCCACGGCGGCTGTTCCTCTCTCCATCTCCTCCTACCATCTAACACCACCACCCCGCTACTCCCATCCCCGACTCCGGTGGACATCCCCCTCCGTCTTCTCCCTGCTGCTCAGCCCGACCCGGTGGCGCTGCGGCTGCTCCTCCCCTCGCCACCCGCATTCTTCCTCCCTCCACCTGTGCTAGTCCGGCCGGCCACTTCATCACCACCATCACCACCACTACTTACTCCCCCGACTTCCTGTCCACAGACCCCGGCCGCTGCTCAACTGCGGCCTGCCTCCCCGGCGAAGCTCCTCCACGTCGAGCCTGTCGCCTCACTCGGGCCAGACCTCTGAACCACCCCGGCGAGCCCGAGCTCCACCTCTGTGAGAACTTCCCTCCCCTCTTCCCTCCTTCAAATGCATAGTATATGTGTGTATTTAAATTGTGTATCATAGTGTGCTTAATAATGCATATATGTACTTAATTGATATATTGTATATGTATATATTATAACTGATATACATGTAAATACGTATATATATAGTATAAATATTTAATTTGGTATATATATATATAAATAAATATATGTATATTTATTTTGATATAAGTGCTAATTTGGTAATATATATATATTTGTTTTGGTATTTGGTTTATATATATGTACTTGTATACATAGTATAATTTAATATAATTAGTATTTTGGCACATATATATATATTGTGTATGTATTTATATTGGTGCATGAATAAATATTGTAAGTATTAATAAGTGTAATGTGGTTTATGTATATCCTACTAGATGACCCTAGTTGACTAGTGCCCTGCCTGGCATGGCCCTGAGGCCAGTATTTTTGTCTGTGTTAGTGTAGCATCTGATGCAAATATAGTTTTGCTTTGTGATGTGTTATAGGACTGTGGTACCCAGGGGATACTCTGGAACAGGACATCCATAAATACCAGCTAAGGACCCAAGGCAAGTACATTCTCCGATAATTTCCAATTTCTTGATAATTTCTATAATTTCAATAATCCTGAAATGTTACAACTGAATCTTTGATACTGTGCTACACGGACTAGTATAGCTTGGATCTGCAGTCATGAGATGTTACATTGATTATCGTATTGACATTGTACACGACATGTATATTAGACATCGTACATGATAGACTTGACTTGCTCGTGTATCGTGACGTGTCATGGTTGGATCCACAGTACTAGTTGGGGGCGGGGAAGTAGTTAGTAAGAAATGTGATCATAACCTCTTATTATAGTATAGAAAATTGTAAGTGTTAATCATGCTCTTCACCCATGATTAGCCAGGCCCTGTAGCTATCGTACATGTTCCCAAGCCGATCATATTTTGAAACTACTATTTCAAACACTTAGAGTAGATTACAGTTCCCTATTTTAAATCATATACTACATCATCCGTATATGATACTGTTCCTTGTTCTTTTTATTTTCTTACATGCACTGACTGTATCATATTGCCTATTGCCTGTCTCTTTACATTGCCTGTCTCTCTTAAATTGCCATTGCATTTATTTCACTGTCTTCTCAGTAGCTAGCATGGCATGTTTTATTGTATTATAGACATTATCAATTTAATGGAACTGTTATTTGAGATTTGTACTTTGTTCCTTCCTGACTGGAAATATTTTTCCAGACTATGCCTTAGAGGACCGCTGTCCGACACTTTATGGACCATATGGTGAGTAGCTGCAGTTTTGGTAGTCTAGTTGTGATTTCGGGAGGACTAGCCGGAAATTTCTATTTCTAGTTTGTTCTTTAAGTAGACTATTTGGTACCGGATTTGTCTCCGGCATTTTTGATGAGACTTGGTTATTTGTTGAGTTAGATTATTACTTTGACTTGTGTTATATTTAATTAAATTTCTGTTCGTTATCTTATCGTGCTGTAATCCTGTGATTGAGTATGTACTCGTTTATTTGTGTCATTCGTGCCTCCTTATGGAGATTGGATGTTGTGTGACATTAGCTAGATAGTATCAAGACCTTGACAGCGTTCTACCGCCGACACTGCGGCGTAGGCTGGACGTACCCACGCACTCGTGCCCCTAAACCGGGTGCGGGTCGTGACAAGACCAGATACTCTTTTTATCAGAGTCGGCGTAAAGTTATTCAGACGTGCCAAAGCTGCACATATTCAGACTTCATCACAGCAAATATGGCAAATCATCAGAAGCGTAAAAGAAGACGATTTTATTAATCATGATTACATATGATGGAAATCCAGTCTACAAAGGGTTTTTCATCTTCATGATTACATTTGATGGAAATCCTTTTTCTACAAAGGGTTTCTCATTTTCATTTAAGATCACACCAAGAATCTGTTGTGCCAGGTTATTATATTTGTGGAGATCTTTGTCTTCTTCTACAGCACTTCATCGGCTTTTGCAGCCGATGAACAAGAAAATGATTAATGGCGGGAGGATACACAACTGGGCCTGTATAAATTATTCAAGAGCCCACCCTCCATAAGCCATGGCAGGCAGGCCCTAGAAATTGAGTTGAGGGTTCAGACCCAACTCAATACTGGAAGACAGGGCCAAGCTGTCTGCCTTCGTCCAGTACCATGATAGGAGAAAATACAGCTTGCAAGCTGTGTGACCAAATGAGACCATTCCTCTCTCTTGGACAAATTGCTATATAAAATTGTTCATCATCCCGAGCAAAGGAAGCTATGACATCCTTCCATGATCCATCGTTGCAGATGGCATTTGCTCGAAGATGCCTCTTTTTACGGCTCTTTACATGCTGGAAGAACATGATCTTCTTCTTCCTCAAATCGACTCGACGAAGCTCGGTAACCATCTCTGTGCGGTGAAGGAAGTGTGGGAAAAATAGGTTAACTCAACCGCCTTTATATAGGCAGAGGAGAACACACCTCATCCCAACAAATTCCTAAAAATTCGCCGAGAAATCAGCCTCGCGGAATGAGTCAAACTTGACCGTTTCATGCTTCATTCAAAGTATTTTAAATTACGAGAAATTTGAAAACTTTGAAGGGGGTCTTGTAGAAGCATAAAAAATACGCTGGGGAATCATACGCGCACAGGCAGCCGCTTAAAACAGAGCTCCAGCACTGGGTGGCGTAAGACATGACTTCAGAGCCATTGGCGTACATCAGAGCTTCAACGCTATTCAGTGTAAAATATAGCTCCAGAACAACCTGCGTAAAGCAGTATTTCCAGACTGCTTCAGCGTAAAAGGTTGTTACATTGCCACTTTGGCGTAAAACCTATCTGCTTTTAATGCAGCAGGAAATTGTACGAGGAACTCTTCGTATTCCTCGAATGAACCTGTCAGATCATGCAGTGAACCTGACCCCTGACAGAAAGTACCGCACAACGATCGAGAGGACGGCTGTAATAATAATTCTGCACAGAGACCTAGACCGTCGTTTAGTGATATTTTCTTGATACAAATTGCTTTTACGCATTCAAGGAAATACGCTGCCTAGTTTTACACAGGCAGACATGATCTTTTACGCTCAGCAGGAGACGAAACGAACCGCCACGTCAAAAGCTGCTCTCCTTACAGAACTCGAGGTATGTCTCTGCAGTTAATGCGCGTGATGGGGGCAGATCTCTGCATTTAATGCATGAGATTTGGTTCTACTTTTAACGACTGGGTGAGCCATAATTATGGCTAATACGTCCACATCATCACCTCTGTATATTACGCCATCATGCTATTTTCAGTTATAGGAGTACGCTGTACGCTGTCTCATTGAAATACGCCGACCTGGCTATTTTCAACTATAGGAGCACGTTGTATGCTATCTCCTCGGAATACGCCAACTCAGGCTATATTTGCATTGGTGCATGATAAGGCTATTTGGTCCAGAATACGCTCGAGACCTCAGTTAAGCAAGGATAATCGGTTGTCCTTACGCTAGCTACCTATCCATGCAGCATCAGGCTTCTACGCCTACTGGGCTTCTACGCCTACTTGGCTTTTACGCCAACTTAACAGCTATTGGGCTTTTATGCCTACTGGGCTTCTACGTCTACTTGGCTTCTACGCCAGTATGACAGCTGTTCGGTTTTTACACCAATCATCTCTACGCAAGGGGCAGTTACCCACGTGGCTTGCATGACGTGATCTTCGCAGCAGTTATACGCGTTACCTCATAATGGGACACGCGTCACACGCAGAGTCGAGAGATCATTTAGACGTGGGTAGCAGTTATCATAACCGCCGCGTAAAGAGCGCCCCACTCTCCACTGTTCGGCTTCTACGCCGACTGGACGGTTACGACAATTGGACTCTATAAATAGAGACCTCTATTGACAAAGGTCAAGGGAGGGAATCAGAGAGCATCGGATCGAATTTTATTGTTGAGAGAGAAGATCCTAGAGCACAGACAGAGGGGAGTGGTTGACGACTTTGGCATCGAGCATCCAATCCCTCTTGCGATTTTTGAAGCTTTTCCTTCTTCTACAGCACTTCTTCGTCATCGTGTGGTCCAAGGGACAAAGTGATCGACTGCAGATCAGACTCCTATAGCAATATTTACCCAGATTAAATTTTTGTACTTAACATCCTCGTATAGGATTAATTGTACTTCTTGTTTGTAAACCAAAGAAAGGATTTCGTACAAACCTAATTTTATTTCTTTCGTTTATTATCAAACAAGCACTTAGTCTAGTTTATTTATATATTGGATTATTATAACTGTGAGACTTGGGTGTATTATGTTGAGACTTATTTATGTTAAGACAGTTAGATTCTAGACTTATGTCTGAACTTCTTATATCTTTCATATCTCATCGTACCATTTACCTTCTTATAGTTATTGTGATTGATTACCTTATAAATTGATGATCATATGCATATTCATTGTCCTCCTTATAGAGTTGAGGTCATTGACAGGTTATTTCTGTGAGTTATGTTAGTAGTTTTGAGACCTAGACAGTGTTCTACCACCGATGCTGCGGCGTAAGCTGGACGAAGCCACGGCTCATGCCCAAATTTTGGGTGCAGGTTGTGACAAGAGGATCCAAAAATTCAGAAGCTTCGGACAGAATACGACTCTGGTATCAGGAAGGAGTTGACAATTCACGAGGATAGAACTCTTAGGTTTGGAAATCGTCTCTGTGTACCGAGCAGAGATATCCGACAGAAAGTTATGATTGAGGCACATAGTTTCCAATATTCAATTCATCCAGGAGGTACCAAGATGTATCAAGATATCAGGCAATATTTTTGGTGGAACGGGATGAAGTGGGATATAGCACGATTCGTTTCTCGATGTTTGGTATGTCAGCAAGTGAAGGCCGATTAGTAGAGACCGATAAGACTATTACAACCACTTCCTATTCCAGAGAGGAAGTGAAAGCATATTACGATAGACTTTGTGACCGGTTTACCTAGATCCCCGACTGGTCGTTATGCAATTTGGATGATAGTGGATCGACTCATGAACGTAGCTCACTTTCTTCCTTTTCGAATAGGGAAGTCCACAAAGCAATTGACAGAGATCTACATGCGGCAGATAGTAAGGCAGCACGGTGTCCTGGTGAGTATAGTACCAGATCGAGACATTCGGTTAACTTCTTATTTTTGGAAAATCTTGCATTAAAGTTTAGGCACCAAGTTGAGGTTCAGTACCGCTTACCATCCCAGACAGATGGGAAATTAGAGAGAACCATCGAGACATTAAAAGACATGTTGAGAGCTTGTACTTTGGATTATTGAGGGTCTTGGGAGGATCACCTTCACTTAGTCGAGTTTTCGTATAACAACAGTTACCAGGCCAGTATCTAGATGGCTCCCTTCAAAGCATTGTATGGAAGAAAATGCAGGTCACGATTGGCATGGAATGATATTGGTGAATGAAAGATGTTGGGCCCAGAAATGATCACGCAAACAGTAGACATTGTCAAGCAGATCAGAGAGCGACTTCGGGTTACGCAAGATAGGCATCATCATTGGGCAGATCAGCATCGTAGGCCTCTAGAGTTTTGTGTCGGCGACCATGTGTTCTTACGAATTTTTTTGACCAGTGGAGTCATTAGACTCAGTATCTGCGAGAAGCTTAGTTCGTGATACGTCAGTCCATTCGATATCCTCGAGCGGGTAGGCGATGTTGCTTATCGTCTTGCCCTTCCGCCTTCGCTACATGAGGTACACGATGTATTCCATGTCTCTCAGTTGAGTAGGTATGTCCCAGATATGCGTCATATCCTCGACCACTTTGAGCTATTCGGTAGTACCGACTTGTCTTATGAGGAGCAACCTGTATCCATTTTGGACCAAAGGAAGAAGGTGCTCAAGAATCGGTCTATTCGTCTTGTCCGGATTGCTTGGGGTCATCACCCTTTGGGAGAGTCGACGCGGGAGCGTGAGGACGATATCCGATCTCGGTATCTGCACCTCTTTGACTCGAAAGATATATTTATCCTTATGCCTTCGTATCTCGAATCTCATGATTCGCTTACCAATGTAGTTGATGTTGCTTTTCTTTATTATATGATTGGATTTAATTGCATGTGTATATGTGCTTGTAGTTAGTGTATTGCTTGTTCTAATTTCTCTAGCTAGCCTTGGGTTTGAATTCCGATGACAAAAATTTTCTAAGGTAGGTAGAGATGTCACTCTCAGTTCCCGATATACGTATTTGGAACGTATTAGTTTTTGCTTGTATGATAATTAGATTGCATGGACACTAGACCCATTCATTGGTTCAACTTGGTTCATGGTTTATTTGTGTGGTTGGATTTAGTCATAATTTGAACCCATGGTCTAAACCTCAAATCCTATCTATATAAGCTATCATATTTCTCTCTCTTCCCTCATTCTTCGCTTTCCTTCTCTTTCTTCCTCATTTAGACATGTACATCTTGCATGAGAATGGAGAAACATGACATTTTTATTTTTTTGATTTTGCTTGTATATTTTTAGTCTAATATGTGTGTCATGAGTTTCTAAGCATGTTTAGTACTTGGAGTTTTTTGTTTTGATAGATGGATTTGAGTAGATCTACATTTCTAACTTAGAGTTTTCATGGGTTTCACGAGTTTTCCTTGGTTTTGATCTATTAAAACATGGTATTTTAGAAAACTACTTTTCCTAGGTGATAGAGCATCTCATTTCAGGCGTTTTAGCTTTTGGTTCACTTGATTTGGAGTTAAATTGAAGATTTTATGAAAAAAATAAGTTTTTGGATTTTTGGAGCTTTTTCCATGGAGTTCGTATTGTTTTGGGACGAAGGAGTCCTATGCGTCCAACTTCATGCGCTTTCCAGCATACGTCTATCCTGTTAGGCGCATAAATGTCTCTGCATATGCGTTCCTAAGTCGAATGCATAGAACACTGAACGCATAAGATTTTCCAAGGCCAGGAGTTCATGCGGCACGGAGATCATGCAACCAGGATTCCATGCGGCTAAGAGCGCATGCGGTCAGCTTGTCCTACGACATAGAAATGACGAATTGTATCTTTTTCTTGCATGTCTTTTCGTGCACACATTTTTATGCTTTTGCCTTTTCCTCTGACACGCATTTATGACATGTCATCACTCACATCACTGATATGCATTAAATGTCCGTCACTTAGCACTTATCCCTAGGAGTGGACTTTGCCTTGACTCATGCGACAGCTAGACCATGCGGCTCTGACTTCCATGTGGCTTTGATCGATGCGGCTCGGTTCTATGCGGCAGCCTTATGCGCGCATTCGACCCCATGCACCTATTTTGTTGATTTTTCCTTAGTTTGGTCATTTTATTGGATTTTGTGATTTCATGTGTGATCTTGATGATTGTAAGTGTATGAGAACTAAGTGACCATGTGTTAGACCTGACTATGTGTCTGACCCATCTATATGTATAATCAAACCATGCACCAAGTGACTACATGTACCCATGTGCATGACATGACCTATGTATTGCAATGTGCTAGAACTCATATGAATGACTGATTGGTAACTTGACTCGACTACTTGTATCCGTGCTGACACACTTATTACTTGTTATGCGTTCCTACGTGCTATCTGTTACATGTGCGCCGAGGTGCGACATATCTTGCTACGTGTTATGTGTTACATGTTCTGGGTGTGCACCGAGTTGCCACTATCCTACGTGACATGTGATACTATATTACTTCTTTAGCATAGACATGATAGTTAATCAATAACCAAGCGCGGCTACGAATTGTTTGATTGTTGCATCACGCTTGGGTGAATCCAAATTGAACTATCAAGTGACAAAGTGGATTCGTATCTAGCATGTCCGTACTGCGGTACAACATATAAGGGGAATAACATGTGACCACGCCATGTGATTCTAAATAACTGTACGATTAACTAGATAACTAAAACTTGTAGAACATCGGGAGGGATAGAATCCAGAGATCGTGCACATGAGACACCTAAAAAAATCGTCATGACATGCAAGGCTGGCCCCCATGGATATTGTGTCATGTCCGCACTAGTGGACGACAATATCCGAATACTATATTGTACAAGTATTTTACATGTTTTAATAAGGTGGCCTTACGAGGGACCGGTGCATATACAACGTGCTACGTGATTTACATGGCTCGACTAGCCCCGCTTAACAGCCCACGATCTGAGGATTTCTAGTTATGCATTAATTATGGAATAACCTAGACTCCACATAGCAAGTCGTGCAAGTGATTGATCGTTTTATAATTAAGCTTGGTTGTGTATTGTATCTTCTGTCAAATAGTTTAGGGACATGGAATAGCATGCTATGGTGTTCTAACCCTTGTCCTTGTTTGGTTGTGGAGTCAAATCGTTGTGTCACGATAGGCTATGGACCGATACTACGAGACATAATTCTATATATATTGCCTTGGTTTTGTTTCTTCGTTCGTGCTTCCTTTGTGGTACTTGCTATTTGGGGTCTAACCCCACCAGTTTTGCATAGCTAGGTTTAGAGCCAGCACCCAAGGATCCATCTTACTTCCACCTGAACAATGGTGCGCACCAGACGGATGCCCGCTGAGGGACACAAGTGGATTTCTTCTTCCCTGCTCGTCATTGTACATTTTACTCTTTTTGGCGTTTAGCCACCGGCACCAGTTAGCCGGCAAGTCTGGACATTTAGTTTCCTTTACATGAATATTTAATCAGACTGCAGCTGATCACGGTCATGTACTTTTGTTACTCAGCTAGCTCCTCATTTTGTACAGCGAATTTCTAGAACATTTTGACATAGCGTTTGAGACGCCTTTTTGCTTTATCATACATGTTTTATGTTTAATGCTTCTTGTTTGATTTATTGAGGAAATAGATTCTCCATGTTACCCTAAGTGACTTGATTGTAACATGCGCCCCCTTGTCTAGTTACAGCCGTCATCGTTGTACGACGTTCTATACCTTGTACGGGGTAACTGACCATGTCCGCCTCCGTATTCCGGTACTGAGACGTGACAAATAAACAAGAACAATTATGCATAGTGATTGAAATAATGTTCCGATATTTGATCGGCTGGTGAGTACAAGTACAATAAGATACGGCTTAATCACACGGGTCGTGTGTGATTAGGCTATCAACAATACCTAACTACAATGGGGTTTGGTCACATACGTACTCGGTATTTTTCCGTCCCCACAATACAATCACAATAAAGTACAATAGTCTCGTGTCACTCATGTGTCCAATATGTATCAAAATCACGCATAATACTAAGTAAAGGATCAAAGCCATAGTGTACTTGCCTTGTCCAACGGTGAAGATTGTACTAAGTCCACCTAGAAGACTATGTATAGGTGTACCATTTGAATCCAAACTAAACTCAAGACTAACTAATTATTGTTTCCCTTAACTCTTTTTAATTAATAATTTGAATACTTCTTGAATTACTACTAACTCTAATAACTTCTTCATTAATTTCTAACTAAAACTTTAACTAATCTCTGCTAATTACTAATAATTCATTAGTAAATACTAACTGTTACACTACTATCTTAGTTACTTAGATCTCTCTAATTACCTGAAGCCGTGTTCAATCAGTTTACCACTACTGAGCCCAGGAAACATTCAAATTTTGAATGTTGAATTCGAGTTTCCAAGTTAGCTATAGTACCTGTCCAAGTGTCAACTCAAAAGAACAAAGATCGTGTCCAGAGCTTAGACACAGACACGAATTCGTGTCAGAGGACACAAATTCTCCGCTTGTCGATTTGCACGGAGAAGAGAACCCGATTCTCTCTGTACACAGCTTAAAAACACAAAGCATATGTATCTGTGTTGTATGCCACATAGTCAACTCTGTGTCCACTCGATACTGAGTCGTCCTGGACACAAAGTTCACAACTGAACTCTTTTCTCCTTGTGTCCAACGAGATGGGACAAACTCAGACATGATTCAAATCCAGTGTCGATCGATCTACACTTGATACAAACCTATAGAGATCATACATGTAGTAGAACAGAACTCGAGTTCCTCCTTGCGGACACGAGCTAGAGTGATTCACAGACTCCTCGAACTCCTGAACTGCAGTTCGACATATTTGAACTCAAGAAGCACCTCTGAGATATTTCGGTGAACACATGGTGTGCACAATTAGAGAAGAAAACGTCAGATGTTTCGCTTGATTTTTTACGATTAAGAACGAAGAAAAAAAGGGGGATCAAAAATCAAGGAGAAGAAAAATTGAGCAGTTAGGACTACTCGAGCTCAATCTCGTCAAGTTCGATGCCTCCAGGAACGAACTTGGCCTATTCGTAGAGTTCGTCGTAGAATCGAAGATCTTTGCTCGAATCGGTGCACGCCACTCTCAATCAAATCGAACGAACTCGAGCTCCAGAATATTGCTGGTCCTTCGATCGAAGAATAGAGGTAGATCAGATTTCGAGAAGAAAGAGATATAAGAGCAAGAATAGAGAAACAACGACGAAATCATAGGACTCGCTGCCGATGATGCTCGACGAACTAGAAGCAGTCGTCTGAAGCTCCAGTGCTTAGCAATAGTGGCTGCTTACTCGATCGATCTCGTGGAGAGATGATCAGACCGGTGGAGAATCGTCGAGATGCGACCTCGCCGGAGTAGATCGCCAGCACTATCTCGCCGGAGTGATGGCTTTGCCGCCATGGCCAAAGCTCGCCGACGTGGTGATCAAAGTCGGTTAAGGAGATGTAACAGAATCTTGAAGGAGGAGAGTGAGGGATCGGACATAGCTCTGCTCTGGATTTGGGAAAGGTGGAAAATGAATGGAGAGGGAAACTGTGGGTTTATATAGATTTGAAATAAACAAATTAAGAAATTGCAAATAGAATCTCTATATTTGCAAAACGAGTTATTTATTTGCAAACACTAATTATAACATGTGTTTTAGTCTTAGGTTATTAGGAATTAGTTAAGGTGGTCATTAGAGTTAGTTAGGAGGAGCTTCTAGAATTCTTTAATAGGTACATGTCTAATTTGTAAATATCTTTCTTAGTTTTAGTTAATTTCAAAAGTGCTCTTTATAATTACCCTTTGTTATTTAATTAGTTTTAAATCTAATTTCTTTAGGGAAAATTGTTAAAAGTATTTTGAGTTTTGAAGTTGAATTAAGAGATTCAAATTTTTAAAAAATTTCAGGAAAGGTTGTTGCAGACAAACCTTGGACTTGGTCTACACCATTTCCGTCATAAGAAGCGAACCTCCGCACCTCATTTGACAATAAGGCACTCGTAGCCTCTTCTACGGAAATTGAGTCCTTCATGTATAGTAATGTTTGAATAATATTTCTCATAAGAATCGGACAAAAAAAAAAAAGAATTAGCTCCAAACGATTTTTCGTGCACACATTATTCAAGTCAGAAACAATTTAATTGAGTTTTGAGATATGATATCGAATTGGCGTACCTTCCTCTATCACCAATATGTAGAGCGACTTTAACATATAAAGTCGGTTAGTAAGAGTCTTCGTCATGAAGAGTGATTTCTACTTCAGCCAGAGCCTAGCGACGATGGTTTCATCATTCACAGAGTACACAACATCCATTTTCAAACACAGACAAATAGTGGCACATGCTTCAAAATACACGTCGTCCCAATCATCCTCGGTCATGTTAGCGAACTTCCTGGAATTTTCTCGTAAAGTCTTGTGAAGATTTTGATATTTGAGAACGTCATTCATCTTGTTTTTCGAAAAGCCAAAATTATTGTGTTTAGCTTATTCAACAACTTTTATTGTGCACAATTTAAATATCTCAAAAAGAACCTTTATGCTACTTTATATAGCATGTCATGTGTCCATATATAAAAATTTAATCGTACGTAGGATTCCATTATATGAAAATTCAATACTATGCATATATAAAAATTTAATCTCTATATTTTCTAAGCAAAAATAGTGATGGACTTATTTTTGTCTGACAATTTTTTTTTTTCTTCCGACGCGCTACTCATGTTGTACACAACCCACATACGCTGACATCCTTGAACCAAACCGGTCCACTTTCGTCCAAATGCTAACATAACGAAACAACCCCTTAGTAAAACTTAGTAAAGTAGTACAATAGCAATAAATCTTATATACTTGTGACAAAAGCAGTAGAGCCGTCGACCTTTTATGGCATTTTTCCGTTCCTCTTTCTATGACATCTCTTGCCCATATTGGCCAAATGTGTTAGCTTTTTTACTATAATTATTGTGACGGACGGAAGGGTTTTTTTCCTTAACTATTTTATATTTTGACAGTTCTTAGAGCATCGTTAGTAAGCCCATCCCACATTTTATATTATAATTCAAAATATATGAGTTTATTTTGTAAAATAGTAAGTCTCATTCATATTTTCAATTTTTAGATTTTTGGTCCCATCCAACCCTTAGGTGCTGAGGATTGGACCTCCAAATTTCTAGATTATAGATTGTAGGAACTAATTTTGTAGAATAGTAAGTTTCAATTTAGAGCCCAATTTTATCGGTTCTAGATTTTACATTTTTTTTTCACATCAATTTTTGGACATACAATCTTTGGGACCGGTGCTCACTTTATCATTTCTTACTATTCTCATACAAATCCAATCTATTATACATTTACCTTCTTCTTCTTTTTTAAAATTTTGAACCCCAAATTTTATTGAAGAGACCCAACTACTAATGATGCTCTCTTCAGGCTAATCCCACATTATAGATTCTAGATTCAAAATGTAGGAGCTTATTTTGTAGAATAGTAAGTCTCATCCCTAGTTCAAATTTCTAGATTTTAGGTCTCATTCCACCCATAGGTGCTAAGGGTTGGGTTTTCTAATTTCTAGATTCTAGATTGTAAGAACTCATTTTGTAGAATAGTAAGTTCCAAATTGGAGCCTAACTTTCTAGATTCTAGATTTTACATTTTTTTTTTCACATCAATTTTTGATCACACAATCTTTGTGACCGGTGCTCACTTTATCATTTTTTACTATTCTCATACAAATCCAACATATTCTACTCTCTTTTTAAAAAAAAAAAAAATTTTAAATTTTGGACCCCAAATTGCATTGGAGAGTACCGGACTACTAATGATGCTCTTAGAACCCTGTATCCTTGGAGGATCCTTCATGCATTTATGTTGGAGGTCAAGGGAAAAAAATGTTTTAGAGATGGATTCTTTCACCCAAGGAAATGCTACATAATTTAGCTAATTTATATAGCAACAATAGTTTCACTTGTCCTAGCATTTATAAAGGTCCATATAAATAAAATATTATTATCAAATTGTACTTTCTATTTTCTGGATAATTTTTCAAATTTATTTACTAAAATAATATACATTACCTATATAGAAGGTCATAAACCAAAATCCTACCTTGGGCATCTACGTACCGAAATTTAGAAGATTTTTTTTTTTTTCCTAAATAGAAGGTCATAATCCAAAATCCCAACTTGGGCATATACTCTACGTACCGAAGTAGAGTATATCACACATAAACATAATTTGTTTATTGGACTGACCATTTGTCGTTGATGGACCAGACCATGGCCCAATAGGCCTTCACAATTGGGCCAGGTTTGAAGGCCCCTTCTAAAAGTATCATTGGGGCCTAACTGGACCGACATATTAGTGCCATCTCGGCCTGTTTCCAACATCAAGTTTATACATGGATAATTCTAATTTTTTTTTTTAAGAACTATATTCATTCTTACAGACCCATAAAAACTAAAATTTTAAACAAAAACCCTGAATCCAGGAACAAACCAGGATTTAACCTGAGGTCACCGTAACTTCATTAGAACGGTTTTTTCTTGATAAAAATATAATATATTTACCATAATAAAGAAAAAAAATATATGGTTACTATACTGAAAATTATCCATCCGTATATATAAGTAGTTTAATGAAGAAAACCAAAATGTAGCTTCAAGGCTGACCTTGACCTAGGACAGAAAAAACAAAAATTTCTCTTTATATATAATATAATCTTTTATAGTGTTTTAAATATTAGTGCTTATAGTATATGACTTACCTAGCAAATTTTTTTTTTTTTATATATAATATAAACTTTTTAGTTATATATATATATATATAGAGAGAGAGAGAGAGAGAGGGGGGGGTGACTATGATCCCATTTTAGGATGATGATGAAAATGCCTGTGCGATCAGCTGAACCGAGGTCCTCTTCTCGGCCGAACGAGATACGCACAAATGTCTGAGAACTGATGACTGATATACTCTGAGCTCAAGGAAAGAATAAGTGACAGATCCGAGGACACCGCTTACCTCGTGCGAGAGCGATAAGCGCGAGCGATCGAGGCGACCGATCTCGTAGGAAGTCCTCGTCACGTGCTAGTGGCTGATGGGTACCGGTGTCAAACAAGACCGCTTGTGGGCGAAAGAATTTGCTTGCGGGATAATGAATCTACCGGTGCGAACGAGAATTTACACGAATGTCTGAAAAAACATAATAATAGACACATTCTTAGTCCGGAAGGAAAAAAAAAAGCAAAAAAGAAAGAAAGAAAGAAAGAAAGAGGCTATTAATGTGTCGATTAATCATGGTGGTTCGGCCTACATACCAGTTTTATACTGAGCCAAGTGAAAAAAACTGGCCTTAAAATTAAGTGAAAATAAGCCCGAAAAAGTATGGGAACAAAAACATCCTGCTAATATTATTTTTCAGGATTTTCAATAAAATAAATACCATATAAGGCTAGTTTGAATTACAATTACCTACCACTAGTTCTTAATTTTATTATAGGTAGAGATATAATAGGCAGGAGCATGAAAGTTGGAAAAAATTAAATAACGGAAATATAAAAATGCATGCTTTATTAACTTTTATTTTATTCTCCAAACTACCTACTTTGCATGCATGCATATCTTTGTTTTATTAACTATCATTTTCCAAGTTGCCTCATGCATGCATACATACATTAAATACATGAAGGATATTTTTGGAACGAAAAACTTTCACGGTGAAGCCTAGTTTTGGCATTATATAGTAGAATAGATTTGCTCAAATGCCTATTGTTTGGATGCTCGTTGAACTAGTATTTCGAAAACGTCCATTTTAATCCTGAAATGAGTGGCACGTTTAAAAAGATGTCAATACAAAATAATAATGGTTTGCATGGTGTTAAAAGTTAGGACATTAGTGAAAAATGACCCTAACTAGAATTAATAAATTTGATGTATGTAATCAAATAATGGAGATAAATGTTTCCTAAAGTTAGGATTAATAAATCATGTATATACTGATTTTTTTTAATTTATTTTCTAAATTTTCCTAATGTTTCGAATGTTTTCTAATGTTCATGAATTAATTTTCTAATGTTTCCTATTTCTAAATTTCCTAATATGTCCTAATGTTTCTAATGTCTCATAATGTGCATGAATTAATTTTCTAATATTTCCTAATATTTTAATTGATTTCCTAATTTTTCTAATATTTTCTAATGTGCATGAATTAATTTTTTATTGTTTCCTAATGTTCCCTAATCTTTTAAATAAATCATACATTTATCACCAAAATTCAATATTGCATGAATTCCGCCAGCCGTTAGTAGTCCTTGGGCAGAATATTTTCTTTATAGTTTATTTTTTTCAAAAATTCTTTCATTTTTTTAATTTATTTAAAAATTATTATTGTGTAGCAATTTTTTTGTTAAAATAAATACTTTATTGCTATTATTGTTCATTCGTCTCTACTTTCTAAAAATAGGAAACGACGGCTTATTTTATTCTTCCTCAGTTATATTAAGTAACTTTATAAGGTTTGATTGTCTAAATTTTCAGAAATTACCAATTTTAGGTCGTTGGAATTCTGATGATAGTCTACGAAAAGTGTTGAGAGTGCAAATTATGTCCCTAAATTCTAGAAGGATAATTTTAGAGGAAAATAAATATCTATGCACTTTGTTTTGTGACGTATGCATTTGAGTGGGACCCATTTAGAACATCCATATATGGTTAAGGGCAATGCTATGCCTACAATCAAATGCTTACAACCTTCTTATAACCGCCGTCACATGACGACTACATGACAACCGTCCATTGGAGGGGAAAAAATAGGTGGGACCCAGTGGCAGAAACTGATAGAAATAATAGTACAACTTTTTCAGTTTAGAAATCTAATAAAAAAAATTTAATAGTTTAAGTTACCGGCCTCCGGAAAAGTCGTGCACGAAGCACTGCCCTAAGAGTTAATCCGAGGTCTATGTGCAGACGTTTTTTGGAAGCTTCTAGTGGTAAAAATTCCTGACTACCGGTTTCTCTTCGTCGCACACAACTCGGAGAGAGAGACCGAATTTAGCTCTGCCCAGAGCAAGGATTGCGAGAAAAGAATGTTGTTGGAGAGAAGAAACAAAGAAAGAGGTTCCACGTAGAGAAAAATTATTCTGTAAAGAAAGAAGGAGGAGGTGATCGCAATATAAATGCAGATCAAAGACACAGCCAACCGACAAGAGATTAAATGGCTCATAAAACTAGCCATTAAAGAGCGATAATAAAGGGAAAGATATGTGGAGGAATGACTGTCAAAAATAGCTGTTACAGAGGCTGTCACAAGGGTTCAATGAACCTTGACATAGTGCCTCAACATTCAAAATTTGAATGAGCCAAATCGGTTCAGAAATAAAGGGGAGCAAAAAAAAATTTCGGATCCCAGTCTGAATCCAAAAAGTAAATTGGATCGGCATTCGGCACCCGCAGATGTGAGCACGTACCCGCACCGGACCGGGGGGCGGCGGCAACACGCACGTGTGGCCCAAGGGGTTCCCCACACAACAACTTAAGAGAATAATGAAGAAGGACTAATATATACATATAAGAGGGAAGTGGTCCAACCGATGTGGGACTAAAGAGAAAAAGAAAATTGAGCTTTTGCAACTCCATAGCTAACAGAAACGTCATGTGATAACCGTTCGTTGAAAAAGAGGTGGAATCGGATGTGGCTCACATAGCAGGGGGTAGAGAGGGATGTAAGAAGAATGTAAGTATTTGGTAGTAAACTTAGCATTATTGATATGGTTAAAGTGAAGGTCGCTAACAAGTGGGCAACGTGGCCATGCCGGGACAGCAACATCCTTAGTACGAACGAGACAAGGCCAATACAGCCCATGATGCTGACTTTAGACCTTTCTCTAGAACCGGCTAGACAATTTTTTAAATAATTTTGTCATTGCTTTTTGTTAAAAAAAAATTGTTTACTTCAAATAAGAAGGAACCAAAAACAGCCATTTTGGTCGGGATCAATTTCGTTTATCAATTTTATGTTTGTACAAAAAATTTATTTTAAAAAATTTTGTTTCCGATTTTTTATAAACAATAAACAAGTTTGACGTATCTTATTGTTATTTGTTCATAAAAACAAAAACATGGTTGATAAACAATAAATTTATAAATTTATTTATTTTGGTAGGTAAATGTCATCTATATCCCAATATTTATTTCTCTTCCATGTTTTTTGTTTATGAAAAAAAAAATTGGTAAACAACATTTTTTCACTGTTTTTAAAATTTTTACTTTTAGTTTTCATAAAAAAAAATATTTACCAAACATGTTTTTGTGAGAAAATAGATTTTTATTTTTTAAACAATAAACAAAAAATAAAAATGATACCAAACGGTCCCTTAACGGAATAAGGCTAAATTTTAACTTGATACCCTAAACTATTCAAGTTTTTTAGCTTAATAATCTAAACTTTAAAACTCGAGAACTTGATACAATCAAATATTAAAATTATTTATCTTGATACCCTCCGTCAATTAAGGTTTATTCCGTTAAAGAAAACTAACGAAACTACCTCCTCCCCCAACCCCATACCCGCCCACCTCGGTTGCATCCTATCGCCTCCCGCCATGCCACCCGGCTGCCCCATCCCTGGAGTAGACCTCCAGCCCACCTCCGCCCCCACCCCACCCCCACAGACACTCCCACCAGCTGCACCACACCCGCACCCACCCTACCCCTCTCTCTTTGTCGTCGCCATGCATTGTCGCTTTTGCTATCGCCGCCGCGCACTGCCACTGCCGTCGTCATCTTTGTTGCTACCGTTATAGGATAAGGGGGGGGGGAGAATGTGGGATATTTTTATCATTTATAATTTTTGTAAACACTGATAGGGTATTAGGTTGTATAATTATAGTTGAGGTACCAAGTTGTCTAATTTTAAAGTTTAGGATACCAAGTTGAAAAAGTAGAATAGTTAAGGGTATCAAATTAAAATTTAGCCATTAAATAATACTAAGCATCTTTTTTTTTATCTTTTCTCGAAAAATAAATGGGGGTATTTTTTTGCAAATTAGTGTGCAACTAGAAACAGACGGACTACAGATGAGATATATATCCGTCACTAACTAAATTAATAACAAACGACATTTATCACTAGCCCTTCGCTATTATTTAATGTTTAGCGATTTAACATCGAATATTAAGTCACTAATTTGTTGCATAAGGCAATTTTTTTTCTAGCTCTCCAAATTTCATACTCTCATTCGATAATTTCAAGTATTCTACACCCCGCATCAACCACCTCTTACGACTCTACATTCCAAATAAAAGTATTTCTACAAATATTTTATTTTATACCCCAATATTTGTATTGACTTTCTAATAGTGTCTAGAGAATCGTACGAACATATCGGCCGTTAGGCAATCGACATGTTTAAAATTGATTAACTGACTTATGTAACCTGATTTGGATTTCTGTTTTTGGCAAGAATTATATAAGAGACCATTCTAAACCCCGAGATTGACCCATGACTGTGCTATAGACTTGTACTAGGTCGTACGTAGGCTGTTGTATCCCGAAAGTCCCTAAAATAAGAAATTTTCTCTATAGACAGTATACCAATGGTATACTGTCACTACCGCTTTCCGGGAGAGAAATATTTTTATCTTTTCCTATTATTGGTAATATTATAATATTGGTATTTCAAAAATTATTATATTGAAGGGTATATCATAATTATTTATTTATGGTGCATATTATATATTTATTTATTGTAGTATTTAAATATTGTTAGCATGTTATTTTATATTTTGGACTTGTGTTAGTGGACCTAACTAGTTTAGATTGACTCTTGGACCAACATTTATTGTCCTTTTCTTCATAACAAGCCCCAAAGGACATTTTGGATATTTCATATGGCCACTACATAAGGGGGTGGAAACTCTCTCTCCTCTCTTTTCTTTATTCCAAATTTAGATCTAGAAATTTTTCTTTCCAAATTTCTTCTTCTCTATATCAATTCCTACCCAAATTTCTTCCAAATTCCTTCTCTACTCATCATTGGAGGCTATTGGAATAAGGAGAAAGTAAGGATCTACAAGGAGGACACTCAAATTGGAGAATTGCATTGAAAACCCATCTTCCAATAGGTATAATTCAGCTTTCCCTCTCTAATTAGACTCTAAATATGTAATTTAATCATTAGGAACCATTTCATGTACTAAGGCTACCCATAGGAAGTAAAATTAGGTTCATAGGAGGCCTATGGAGAAAGTTATGTGGTATTTTGTGTCAATTTTAGGGGAATTTCAAGATTGGAACATCTTGTGTTTGTCAATAGGTCAATTAGACCAAATTGACATGTGTTTGATTATGTGTGACTAGTGTCGTATCCACAATTGGATACGTATAGGCCGTATCCCGATAATTTGGCGATACATGTTGATTTGGGGGTTTTCTTCCGACACGGGGGTTTGAGCATGTCATATTTTGACACAGGCACGTAGTTGAGTAGCTAGCTCTTCGTGTTGTTCATAATTATGATTCTAGACTTGCTCGTGTCCTTGGTGGTGTGGTGGACTCATATCGTAAGCTTATCATAGAATGAGTGTGATACGGGTGCGGTGCACTCCGCGTGTTCGATACTTTCCTTTATAATTCAATTTACTTTGGTCATAGCTATTAGAGTATTATAATTATAATTGTTATATGATATAGATATATATGTATAGTTATATGTATGTTCTATTTTTATTTGTGATATGTTGGTGGTCATTGGAGAGTAGGAAGTTCATATGCATCATTTTGGTGTTGATAGGAGTAAGCACACACACACACACACACACACACACACACACATATATATATATATATATATATATATATATATATATATATATATATATATATATATATATATATATATAACACACACACATACACACACACACACACACACGCACACACACATATATATATATATATATATATATATATATATATATATATATATATATATATATATATATATAACACACACACACACACACACACACACACACACACACACACACACACACATATATATATATATATATATATATATATATATATATATATATATATATATATATAACACACACACACACACACACACACACACACACACACACATATATATATATATATATATATATATATATATATATATATATATATATAACACACACACACACACACACACACACACACACACATATATATATATATATATATATATATATATATATATATATATATATATATATATATAACACACACACACACACACACACACACACACACACACACACACACATATATATATATATATATATATATATATATATATATATGTGTGTGTGTGTGTGTGTGTGTGTGTGTGTGTGTGTGTGTGTATAGGTGTGTATGTGTTCTAGGGGGTGTGAATAAGCAGTGATAAGTAGCAGCAATAATAAGCAGTAGCAGTAGTAAGCAGTAGCAGAAGCAGTAAGCAGCAACAGGATAAGCAGTAAGCTGCAGTAGCAGCAATAAGCAGAAGCAGTAAGCAGTAAGCAGTAGTAGCAATAAGTAGAAGCAGCAGCAATAAGCAGCAACAACAGTTAAGGTATTGTGGGGTAGTTGGTTAACAGTTAGCTATATGTAAGTATTAGTTAATTAAGTTAGTTAATATTGTTAGTGAGTTATATGAGGGTATATATATATATATATATATATATATATATATATATATATATATATATATATATATATATACACACACACACACACACACACACTAGTTAGCATAAGTATTAGCATTGGGTAATATTATTTCTAGTTTACCTTGAGTAACACTAAGGTAATGAGAGTTGAGGTATCATAGGGTATGGATATTGAATATCCGAAGGGGTATGTTAGTATGTTAGTTTAGTATAGTAATGGGTATAAATGCATGTTAGTGTATAGTGAGGTATGTATGGTTAGTTAGTTAATGTTAGATATTGGATTACCTTGTGATACCAAGGTAATGTCAATGTATTGATTTACACTCAAGGTTTTGGGTTTGTGTATCAAGAGGGGTGTGTAGGTGGTGTGATGCCGCTTTTGGCTCAAAGCCAAGGTATCCACTTAGCATTAGTTTGGCTAGGAGTACTATATATATATATATATATATATATATATATATATATATATATATATATATATATATATATATATATATATATATATATATATATATATAATTTTTATATCTAATAACTTACGTATCTTATGATACGGTATTGTGTTGGTATCCTAACATAGCTAGTATAGCCTAGTTACATAGTGCATGGACCCAATATCCTAGAGATGTGACTCATACAACCTAGAAATAGCTAGTTTGACTAGTTTGACCTAAAGTTGACATAGTTTGACTATTTTGACTTAGAAATGGCTTTATGACCTAGAATTGAACTAGCTTAACTTATTTTCATTCCAAAACTTTGTATTGATGCAATATTCCATATATAGGTCTGTGTGACACCAGTTCGGATATCGTTTCGCATTATTTACTCTGGCCACAGATGAGTACATTTTCTAGTAGTTTTTATTATTTGATTACTACTATAATTTAAGTATTTAGAAATATTACTTATAATTTTTTGACACAATGGTACACGGATTGGTATTGTTATTGGATTTTCAGTCATGATATATTACCTTGATTATCGAGATGGTATCGAATACTGCTCCTGGTTGGTATTGGATAACATTGGATATTATAGGTTAAACATTGGATACATTAACTAGTAACGTGTCATGATTAGATCCATCGTATTAGTCGGGACGGAGAAAATACTAATTAAATATGTGATCAAGAACTATCGGCTAGTAGTGTAATCATTGGCTACTAACTAATCATACACTTCACGTATGGTTGAGTTAGCTCCTTAGTGTAATCAATGAATATCCCAAGCCGATCACATATTTAGTTAGTATCTCAAACACATGGTATATAGTAGATTCCATTTTCAGTTCATAGATTACCCTATTTTATTTATGACATTATGGTTTATCTCCTTCATTCTTGTATGCATTGATTTAAATTTTTATTGCTAGTTTTGCCTGTTCTTTCATTGTTCTTAGATCATCGGTTACATTCTCATCGTATATAACATCCTCTATTTTACTGTTTTATAGTTTTTGTCAATTAATTTGAACTGCTATTGGGTTGTACTTTGCTCCATTCCTGACTGGATTATATTTTTCAGAGGATCCGGAAGATTGGTGTCCGACGTACTACGAACCTCGATCTATAGATGGTGCAGACATGGACCCACAAGTTATGCCGGAAGATTTAGCCGGAATCACTAGTTATCATAGTTAGTTTTCTTTAGCATTTTGGTACTGGATTTGTTTATGGTGTATATCTGAGACTTGGATATTGTTTCTATTTTGCTGTTATTATATTTAGACTGCATAGTTATGTTAGGCTTCTTTGATATCTTATCGTACTATAGATTTGTGATTGAGTATTGTGTTGCAATAAGTATATTGCCCTCCTTCTTGGAGTTGAGATATTATGGGAAGATCATATATTATTATGAGATGATTAGATAGTATAGTCGACCTAGACAACGTTCTACCGCCGATGCTGCGACGTAGGCTGGACGTACCCACATAATCGTGCCCCTTCACCGGGTGCGGGTCATGACATATACCGTCGGTATACCATTCAGGGACGACAGATCTAGTCAATAGTACTAACTGGGCAAGCTTATTATGTTAGAAACACGTGCGCTCTGATACCACATGTTGGGAACACGTACGCTCTGATACCACGTGTTGGACGCGCAACGGAAGAAGCATTTGCCAACCCACCTGAGATGACCAAACCAATCTACGAACACCAAGCACAGATGAAGACAAGTATATGGCGGTGACTACGTCACCTAGACAAATCCCAACTTTTATAAATCGGATAAAATTACAAGATTACAAAAACTAATGTTGAAACCCTTTGCCCTAATAGGTTCAACTCCCTCACCATATCCAAGAAGAAAGACAGAAGATTATAATTGAAATCACTCACCAACCCTTAGCAATATCCCTAACCAAAGTTGACGACTCCTCAATTAGATCTTCTTATTCCTTCTGTCTTGGATGGCACAGTCCTAAGAGCAAAGCACGGGCTTTTTCTTAGATTTTCTGTGGACAAGCACCCTGAATCTCCAACTTGTGCTTCTTCTTTGTGCCTCCACCCTCCTCCCTATTTATAGGATAAGAAACCTATTTTAGGGTTATAAAACCCTAAAATAGCCAAGCATAAGATCCAGCCGTCCACTAGCATCCAACGGTCCAAAATATAACATAAAAACTCTAAACTCGAGCAATCGCCGCCGACACCAAACTCAGACCGAGTTCGATTTTGAGGTTCTGGAATACCACACTGAGTTCGGCCCGAACTCGGCCAGGGACCTAGTTCGGAATGAACTCTGCCCCCTTCAGCAGACTTGATTCCCAACCATCTCCCCCTCTAGCCTGATAAGAGGTGTTGGCACCATGGCTCCTCAACTAGATGGACTCCATGCCTGTCTCCCTGCGACAAAAATCCTGCTCCCCATGCCATCGATCTTCGATCCCCCGAGTTTATTTGTATCTTTCGTCATCTCCAGCTCCTCGACCGTCATATCGATGCTAGCTGCCATGCGTAGCACCTCCTGCACTACTGAGATCCTATCGATATTAATGACACGTCCAAGATAGTAGTCCCTGACGATCATCCTCATCTTAAGTCTTGACTCCCTGTCCCCGACTTCCGTCTTCCACCGGAATATGTTAACGTTCCGACGAGCTATGGGACCCTTAGATTTGGGAATCACCTTTGTGTACCAAGTGTAGATATTTATCAAGAAGTTATGACCGAGGTACACAGTTCTCAGTATTCAATACATCTAAGAGGCACAAAGATCTATCAAGACATCAAAAAACACTTTGGGTGGAATAGGATGAAGCGGGAGATAGCACGGTTTGTCTCTAAAAGTATGAAATATCAACAATTGAAGGTCGAACAGCAAAGACCGGCAGGATTATTATAATCGCTTCCTATTCCAGAGTAAAAGTAGGAGCATATCACAATAGACTTTGTGACTAGTTTACCTAGATCTCCGACTGGTCGTGATGCAGTTTGGATGATAGTAGATCATCTCACAAAAGTAGCTTATTTTCTTCCTTTCCAAGTAGGACAATCCATAGAGCAATTGGCAGAATTGTACATGTGACAAATAAGAAGACATCATGGTATCCCAGTGAGTATTATATCAGATCGAGATTCTCAGTTCATTTCACACTTTTGGAAAAGTTTGCATCAGAGTTTAGGCACCAAGTTGAGATTCAGTACCGCTTACCATCCTCAAACAGACGGACAATCAGAGAGGACCATCCAGACGTTGGAGTGGATCTTGGAAAGATTACCTTCATCTCGTTGAGTTCTCATACAATAATAGTTATCAGGCCAGTATTCAGATGGCACCCTTCGAGGCATTATATGGGAGAAAGTGCATGTCACCATTGGCATGTGATAATATAGGTGAGTGGAAGATGTTAGGCCCAGAGATTATCACATAGACAGTAGAAATTACTAAGCATATCAGAGAGCGACTTTGGGTTACGCAAGACAAACATCGATATTAGGCATATCAACATCGTAGGCCTTTAGAATTTTGTGTTTGCGACCACGTGTTCGTGCGAACTTTGTCGACCCATGAAGTCATTAGATTTGGGGTCCGCGGGAAGCTTAGTCCGCGATACATAGGTTCGTTCGATATTCTCGAACGGATAGGTGATATTGCTTATCGTCTTGCCCTTCCGCCTTCGCTACGTGAGGTACATAATTTATTTTATGTGTCTCAGTTGTGTAGGTATATTTTGGATCCGAGTCATATCCTCGATCACTCTTAATTAGTCGTTGATACCGACTTGTCTTACGAGGAGCATCCTGAATCCATATTAGACCGAAGGGAGAAGGAGCTTAAAAATTGGAATATTTCTCTTGTCCGCGTTGTCTGGGGCCATCACTCTCTAGGAGAATCAACATGGGAGCGCGAGAACGATATTCTATCCCGGTATCCGCACATATTCGATTTAGAAGGTATATTCCTTCTTATACTTTCATACCTTGGATTCTGTGATCATCGATTACCTATGTGATTTTATGTTGCCATGCTTTATTATGAGTTATTGCTTGTATGTGTAGATTAACTTATAGATTAGTATCGTGCTTGTCCTCACTTCTCTAGCAATACTTGGATTCGAATTCCGAGAACATAATTTTTCTAAGGTGGGTAGAGATGTCACTCCTTGTTTTCGATATATATATTTGGGACATATTAGTTTTCCTGCTTATATTATTTTCTGCTTGCATGATGATTAGATTGCATGTCGTAGAGACTAGACCTATTCTTTGGTTCAATTAGACTCATGGTTTAATTGTTGAGTTGATATGGTCATGGATGAACCCATGGTCTAAATCTCAACCCTAGCATATATAATCTAACTTCTTTCTCTCTCTTCCCTCATTCTCTCTTTTTTCTCCTTCCATCATATTAGGCAAGTACACCTTGCATTAGTTGGAAAAATATCTTAATTTTGATTCTTGCTCTTCCTTTGTATTTTATTAGTCTGATATGTGTGAAATATGATTCTAAACACTTTTGATACTTAGAGTTTTCAATTTTGATGGCAAGATATGAGTAGATCTATATTTGAAGTATAGGGTTTTCATGGGTTCCATGTATTTTTTGTGATTTTGATCTACTAAAATATGGTATTTTAGAAAATTAGTTTTATTGGTTGATGGACCACTTCAATTCAAGCATTTTGGCTTTTGTTTCACTTGATTCAGAGTTAAAATAAAATTTTTATAAAAAAATAATTTTTGGCTTTTTGGAGCTTTTCTGCCATAGCTAAATTTGCTGTCTGGAGAAGACAAAGTTTTCATGCGGTCAACACCATATGCGGTCGAGACTTCCATGCGGCATTATCCTTATGCGACCTCGACTCTTTGCCGCATAACCAACCAGCATGCATCCATGTTATTAGATGCATGACTGACCATTACACAAAGTGTTCTGGAGCTAAGTGACAAAACTCCTTAATTTTTGTTCGCTGGACAAATGAGAAATTCGATAAGTCCAAAGAGCAATATGCAGCCGAGTGACTTATGCGGTGAGCAGAGTATGCGGCCACCTTCCCTTGGACGCATGACTCTGAACCTTGGCATATCTTTCTATGATTTTATCTTTTCTTTCTGACACACTTTATGGCCTTTCACATCCATCACTTCAATCACTTCTCTGACACATCACTTTGGCTCTTGTTCCAGAGTAAACTTTTTTTTGGAGCATGCAGCTTGGAGGAAAATGCGGCCTGGGATCGTATGTTGCCTGAGGTAGTATACGGCCTGGAATCGTATGCGGCTTGGGATCGTATGCGGCCTGAGGTAGCATGCGGCCGACAGTCCATGCGACACCCGTCTCATGCGCTAATTTGTGCATGCGGCTTAGCTATTTTATTTGGAATATTTTTTTATTCTATATGGTTGGCCTTGATAATTGCTTATGATTGATCCTAAGAAAGAATGGACTTAATAACCCAACCTTGTGTTAGACATGTGTTAGACATGACCATGTGCTAGAATTGACTATCATAAGTGACTAACCAGCTATGTACACAACATGAGCTATGTGTCCCAAAGTGATAAGGCTCATATGAACAACTGTAAGTTTGGTGATTCGACCCAATTTCTTATATCCGTACTGATACATTTACTGCGTGCTACGTGTACATGTATTATAAGGTACAATAAGGTACGACCATATTATAATATGCACTAAGGTACGACATAACTTGGTACGTGCTATAAGATTACATATTTTGGGTTGTTCATCGAGAATGCCTCATGTACTACGCAATATATGATATTATTATATTAATTTCCCAACACGAGCATGGTATGCGGGCCAACTACCAAAGTGTGGCTAGGACTTGGTTGATTATTGCATTACGCTCGGGTGAATCCAGTTTGAGCTATCAAGTAACAAAATAAATTCGTATCTAGCATGGACTGTACTACGGTACGATATATACAGGAGGATTGATCATGTGACCACGCCATAGGATTCTTAACATAACCATAGGGCTAATTTAGGCAACTAAAATTGGTAGAGCATTAGGAGAAAAGAAATCCTAAGATCGTGCACATTAGCCACCTCAGACAACTGTCATGACGTACAAGACTGACTCCCATGGATATTGGTCACGTTCGTACTAATGGACGGCAATATCTGAATACTTATAATGAACAATATGTTCTATGAGATCTTAGCACGGTGGCCTTATGAGGGACCGGTGCATAATTTACAATGTGCTATGTGATACTATGGCTCGGTTAGGCCCGCTAAACAACTCACGATCTGAGAATTTTTCTTATGCATTTGTTCTGAGATAACTCAGACTCCACAGGAGCAAGCCGTACAAATGATTGGTCGTTATATAACTGGACTTTGTTGTGATTGAATTATTTTATTAGTAGTCTAGGGACATGGATTATCATAGTGTGATGATTCAACCCTTTTCCATGTTTGGTTGTAGGGTTGGGGTATTATGCTAAGATAAACTATGGACTGAAACTACAACACATAACCTATATTTATACCTACCTATTATATTAGGTTTTGTTTCTCTATTTTGTGCTTTCTTTGTGGTACTTGTTATTTGGGGTCTAACCCTACTGGTTTTGCATGGCCAAATTTTGAGCCAGTTCCATAGGATCCAGCTTACTTCCCCCTTCCAGATGGCGCATACCAGGCGGATGGTCGTTGAAGGGCACGAGTGGATTTTTTCTTTCCTGTTCGTTATCATATATTTTACTCTTTTGGATGTTTAGCCCCCGGCTCTTGTTAGCCGTAAACCTGGACATTTAGTTTCCCTTACATGATTATAATTAATCAGACTACAGCTGATTATGGTCATGTACTTTTGCTACTCTGCCAGCTTTTTATTTTGTACAGCTGGTTTTCAGAATATTATGGCAGAACGTTTGGGATGCCTTACTTCCTTGTCATATATGTTCTATGTTTACTATTCTTGTTTGACTGATTGAGACAATAGATGCTCTTTATGACCCTAAGTGACATGATTGTAGCATGCACCCCCTTATCTAGATACAGTCGTGATCGCGGTACGACGTATAGTACCTTGTATGGAGTAGCTGGTCATATTCATCTTTGTATTTCAGTACTGGGCCGTGACACCAAGACTCCAGAGCAAACTCCATGCCTTAGCGCGCACGAGAAGAAACTCCATACCGAACGATATTCTCCAACACCCTACAAGCAATCGGGTGGGTTATCAGTACATGAATGCACTAGTGGAGAGACTTCTCGCTCGCTCAACAAATTTGAACATGTTATATTAGTTTTGTGTACCATCTATTGTATTATCTTTCTAGTCTTGCCTTTGGATCTGTTTTATGAAAATGTTACAAGCCTAATTCGTGTTGCAGTGCGCCGTGCGATATAAGAGTAACACGGCAAAACTTACCAACTTACCATTCATCCTTCCCTGTCCAAGTTAAACCAAATTAAACCAAACACGAATATATATATATATATATATATATATATATATATATATATATATATATATATATATATATATATATATATAATGAAATCATTGGATTGCATAAACAAATACAAGTGTCACGAGAGTGTTTCTTACCTAGGTGAACGAGTTACTTAGGTTACTTAGATATGATGCACTAGATTGTTCTGGTATTCAAATTACTTGATTCGATGCAATAAATCATACGTGGATTGACGCTAAGCGAGATAATTTAATCTGTATGAATAGGGGGTCGTTGGCACTACAAAGCCATTTGGACATGTCTCTTGACGGTGATGGGTATAGCGCTAAAAACTCCTGGCACGTACAATCCTACCAAAATACGAGAGACCTGTGACTCCTTAATGGAGATAATATAATGCTAAAAACTTGAGACTTACACCATCCCGCCAAAAAACTAGGAGTCCCCATATGATTCCTCCCAGGCCAACACAGGTCCTATTTAGCAGGGAAGTACATCAATCCTGAAATAGGTCCTATTTATAAGTTTGATTACACAACCTCTTCTCCTTGCATTCCAGGTTCTCGATGGGCCATTATGAATAGGTGAGTCTCGATCCTACCTCAAGATCGGAATGGTCTAGCACATGACTAGGGTCTGCTATGTACCTCCGAAGTTGGAAGACATGAAATATGTTGTGTACTCCCTCTAGGTTAGGTGGTAGTGCAAGTTTGTAAGCGAATACGCCAACCTTGTATAGTTTATCAAATGGCCCAATATACCTCGGGCTAAGCTTTCCTCCTCTCTCGAATCAGATGGTGCCTCGGGTTGGATAGATCTTTAGAAATACCAAGTCTCAAACTGCGAACTCTAGGGGCCTCCATTATTGTCTGCCCAATACTTTTATCTGTCTTGAGCTACTCTGAGTCTATCCCTGATTAACTTGACCTTGTCTGCAGCATCAACCACCATTTCCGCTCCAAGTAAATCCCTTTCCCTATATCATCCCACGATAGGGGTGTACGACATCACGTCCATATAACGGCTCAAATGATGCCATGCCGATACTAGCTTGGTAGCAATTATTGTAAGCAAAATTTACTAAGTGCAGGTGATATTCATAAGACCCTCCAAAGTCTAAATCACAAGTCCTCAAAATATCCTCTAAAGTCTGGATAGTACTTTTAAACTACCCATATGTCTAAGGGTGGTACGATATACTGAACTTTAGTTGAGTGTCTAAACTATCTTGCAAGCTCTTTAAAAAGTGTGAAGTAAATCGGCTATCTCTGTTTGTGTAGAACCCCATATTTTTAAATATTATAATTAATTAATTAATTAATTAATTATTGAGTTTATTTATATTATTTTGTAGTTAATTAGAAAATATATATTATTGATTTAATTACCTAGATAGATAATCATTTAGAATTATTGCATAAAAACTATTATTTATTTTAGGAATATTTGTGGAAGAGTGATAGATTTTTTTTAGAATTTAATTTGGGTACAAATATATTTTTTTATATACCTTAAATATATACGTAAATAATAAATATATAGATAATACGTAAATAATAAATATATAGATAATAATAATAATAATAATAATAATAATAATAATAATAATAATAATATTAATAATAATAATAATAATAATAATAATAATACTAATACTAATAATAGTAATGATAATAATAATAACAATAATAATAATAATTTTAGTTGTAATAATAATAATAATAATAATAATAATGATAATAGAAAAAAAGAAAAAAAGAAAAAGAAAAAAAGAAAAAGAAAAAAAAAGAAAAAAAAAGAAAGAAAGAAAAGAAATCCTATACTAAAACCTAATAACTAACTACCAAACCCCCGCCTAAACAAACTAACAAAGCAAAACTACTAACCCACCCCTTAATTCCCACAGTAGAACCCCCTTCCCCGATTCCCTCTCTCTCTATATATAAATATATACATTACATATAACAACAAAACCAAAACTAAACCCAATTCCTAAACCCTAACCCTAGCTCCGGCCATTCCCCCTCCGGCGACCCCGCCCCCTCCGGCTGACCACCCCGACGTCGGCGGCTCCGCCCCCGCTTCGCCGCCGCACAGCCGCCGCCACCACAGCCCGGACCGCCCCGTGGCGTACCAATTGTACCAAAAGGCGCGTATGGTATATCCAGATGTGTGGGCTTTCGCCAAAACTGATTTGGACGTATGTGCGCATCGGAATCAACATGTATCTGTAAAAAGTCTCCGTATTGTGACTTTTGTAAAATACCACACCATTTAGTGTACGCTCGTCAGAATACGACAAAACTTGCACTATTGAATTCATAGTATCACGCTGGTCCTATGAACAAAGTTTCACGCGATTCTGAGACAGTTGACCAAGCCGCCTATTTGCGGGTCCCACGATTGACTTTTTGGGCGAATTTGTGTTCGGCTCACCAAAATCTAAAATTGGACGTACCGTTGAGTTCATATTGACATTTAGAATTGGTTTGACCTATAATTTGTCCCTTTTAGAGACCTTTGCCCCTGGCACGCTTTTCGGTGCAAAGTGGGCCACATGTGGACCCCGCTTTGACCCGAAATGATCGTTTTGTTCCTGTGTCCAAATTGGACGAGAGTGTTATATTTTCTAGCTATCTCGCTTATTCTGGGAACGTTGGTGATATTTATTTCAGCATCCGGAGACGTTCATTTTGAGGCCGTAGCTTCTGATCCTATGTGCTTGACTCCTTGACGTTACACTTTGCAGCTCTCTTGCCAGGCAAGATACCTTGCCAAATTGCTTATAGTACTTTGCATGCTTATTATATTTCTGTATATTTATTGCATGTGTATATTCTTTTCAGTCATAAGTATATGATATATATATATATATATATATATATATATGTTGACACACACTTGACACATAGTATCATGGGAAGGAAGGACAATCAGTAGGCGTATGGGCTACAACCACTCTGGTAAACCGTAGTATCTAGCATGCACTAAGGTATAGTGTCACGCTGGTCGCTACCCCCACTGTATGTCGATTTCTGGAGTCTCGTTGGTCGCTACCCCCGCGGTATATCAATTTCTGATGTCCCTGACGTGTGTGTGAGTTGTGAGATTTAGATCGAGTAGCCTACCCATGCCCAAACGTCACAAAATTGTCCTTATTATGCATTTCATATAGATTGTCTTCTACAGTGTACTTATATATATTTTCGTCTATATTACATATTTACTGTATTCAAATTGTCATGCTTCTATGTATCTTATTACGTCCCTCTGAGGACCTGGTCCCTTTCCAAGTGTAGATGTTCATGACTATTCGTAGGAGTACGGATCAAGACTTACTACTTATCTCTTCCGAGGAGGTCTTACCTTCTGAGCATCCTTGATTACCTCTAGCGATGGATCGCTCGCTGATACCTTTATATCATCATCTTATTTATATTAGAGATTTATCCTTCTCCCTCATTTTAGCATTGATATAGTCATTGGTACTGGATTTGTCTCCACCCGACTATTATTTTGGATTATTCAGACTCATTATTCTAGTTTAATTATTTCTTTACTATGACTTGTTGTGTGGATGAGATTAGTATATCTGTGACTTGTGACACTATATATACCACATGTGAGTTAATATTCATATTACAATGTACGTCTTTATTATGGTATCCATATATTAGAGTTGCCATATACATACGGCTGGCATACTTACGTATTTCTAGTCCTACATATTTTGGTACTGGGACGTTACATGTTTTTGTGGTGGCACATGCAGGTCGAGAGCATATTGTCTTGGTTACGTCACTGTACCGAGCAAGCCTGTGCATAGGATTATAATATAGGATCTCATCCACTTATTTATCACCTTTCTTGATTTTATTTTGTATTCTCATTTGATTGCTTGGATTGCATCTTGCTTGATCCCTTCTCAACGTTAATCTTCTCTCGTGCTTGATAGGGGTTAGGAAGATGACTTGTACTAGGTATATACACTCTAGTATTCAGTAACACTATTAGTTAAATTTTTGTAAGTTTGGTAGTATGCCTCATAACCTAGTATCACATAGTCCTTCTGACCAATTAATAAAATATAAATGAATGACACCAACTATAGGCTTGCATAAGAAGATAGTGTTTATCTAGACTATAGAACTTTAGTGTTTATCTAGACTGTAGAACTTAGAGGCCCATACACCCATTTGGTTGACTTTAGACTTAGACAAGAAATTAGTATGGCAACTGTAGAGGCACAACACCGGTCTTCTTGATGAACTTAAATTATTCTGTACCTTCCTCTATCATAATCAAGCGTATTCATATTTTTTTTACTACCTCGACTTATGCTGCTATTATAGCCTAGTTTTACAAGCTTATTCTTTTATTGAGCTTATTCGTGACATATATATTATTGGGGGCCCACACTAATATATTATCTAAATCAGAATTAGTGCATTATGATATGATCAACCTTAGTGCGCTTGGTTCGCTCTTCGTATCACTACTTTACGTGGATTGAGATATAGTTGACTTAACTTGTTAGACGAATATACTTGCTCTCTAGACTGGTCAGAGCATATCATGTCAGGTACATAACTGTTCTGATATGAACATGCAAATAAGAATTTACCAAATTAGGATTTTAATCTACAACTGCCTTGACAACTCCCTTTCAAATTCTCTAATCCCTTTGAATCCCGTACTTGTATTCTAGCATATCCTCCTTGAATTCTTTATTGTTGTTTTTCGTCTTCCCCTATTTCGAAAAGACGAACGTTCGTGCTTAGTATAAGTTTGATACACAGATAGTACTAGATATACCCCATAGGCCAAGCACTCATGATGACAAATAAGAGAGCACAGGCACAGAAAGTCGTAGATACATGTACGACCTTAGTTATATGTGTCATTTTATACTCATGACCTCCTTTATGATACGAGATCTTAGGTGCATAGTAGACATAGAATTATATATATGGTGGTTTAGCAGTTAGGAGGAGATTGATATTCTACCCAGATAGCATACACGCGATGCTAATAGATGACGCGAGTAGCAGTATTCTTTCTCTATCACCATCTCGCCCTTGGGGTGGCTCATCTTCTCTTCTATATCCATTCCTTATCTCGTGCTTAACTCTTCCTATCATAGTCGTATCCTTTCGTGCCATTATGAATTATTGGAATTACTTCAACCTCACCCTTATTTTGTTAGTTAAAACATAAATGGTTTAGTAAATAATTAACAACTAAAGGATGAGTACATAATGATAACCCTTATGCATATGCACTATAGCAATATCTGTATTCTCTTATTAATTTAACCCTTAAGTAGCATCATTTAGCCTAATAGAAATTTGTTAGATTGTTTGAAATAGTTCATACTCCTAATAGTTTTATAAGTTACTCCAGACCTTAACTGTTTTCCAAAAACTTAGACTAAGCTTAGAAAATAGTTGAAGGCACTTGTTACGAACTGACAACTATGACAAATCGTTGGCGAAGTAGCGACAGCTGCAGCTAAACCGTTATAGTAAAGTAGTCAAAGTATTTGCAGACATATTGGTCAGGTGGCGTGGCAGTATTAGACTACGATACGTGACGGTTACAAAAAAAAATTATAGTTATGAGATTCCAGACAGGTGTCCCAAGATTCTCGACCCAAAAAATAAATTTGTCCTACAACCTAGACAATAGCCTCAAGAGACTTTGACTACTAGTATAATTCTTGTAAGTTGGATAGTGTAGATGAGTTAGAAATAGAATAGTGTATGGACAATAAATGATAAGTGTTAGAATGACAGATCATGACTTTTAGGAAGCACTGCTAGATAGCTATGTAGTGTAATAGCTATAGTGATTATTATAAAAATAAGTTAGTGTCAATTTCGATGACAAAATTTTTGTAAGTTGGGTAGAATGTAAAACCCCATATTTTAAAATATTGTATTTAATTAATTAATCAATTATTGAGTTTATTTATATTATTTCGTAGTTAATTAGAAAAAATATATTATTGACTTAATTACCTAGATAGATAATCATTTAGAATTATTGCATAAAAACTATTATTTTATTTTAGAAATATTTGTGGAAGAGTGATAGATTTTTTTTAGAATTTAATTTGGGTACAAATGTATTTTTTTATATACCTTAAATATATACGTAAATAATAAATATATAGATAATAATAATAATAATAGTAATGATAATAATAATAACAATAATAATAATAATTTTAGTTATAATAATAATAATAATAATAATAATAATAATAATAATAATAATAATAATAATAATAATAATAATAATAATAATAATAATGATAGAAACAAAAAGAAAAGAAAAAGAAAAAGAAAAAAAAGAAAGCAAAAAGAAAAAGAAAAAGAAAGAAAGAAAGAAAAAAAAAAAGAAAAGAAATCCTATACTAAAACCTAATAACTAACTATCAACCCCCCCCCTAAACAAACTAACAAAGCAAAACTACTAACACACCCCTTAATTCCCACAGCAGAACCCCCATTCCCCGATTCCCTCTCTCTCTCTATATAAATATATACATTACATATAACAACAAAACCAAAACTAAACCCAATTCCTAAACCCTAACCCTAGCTCCGGCCATCCCCCCTCCGGCGACCCCGTGCCCCTTCGGCCGACCACCACGACGCCGACGCCGCAGCCCCCGTGCCGCCGCTGCGCAGCCGCCGCCGCCGCCGCCCCCGCGCCGCCGCCGCGTAGCCGCCGCCGCCGCCCTCGCACCAAAGCCGAGCAGCCACCGCCGCCCGGACTGCTCCGTCGCATACCAATTGCACCAAAAGGCACGTATGATATATCCAGATGTGTGGACTTTCGCGAAAAATGATTTGGACGTGTGTGCGCGTCGGAATCAACATGTATCCGTAAAAAGTCCCCATATCGTGACTTTTGTAAAATACCGCACCATTTAGTGTACGCTCGTCAGAATGCGACAAAACTTACATCATTGGATTCGTGGTATCACGCTAGTCATGTGACCCAAGTTTCACGCAATTCTGAGACAGTTGACCAAGCCGCCTATTTGCGGGTCCCATGGTTGACTTTTTGGACAAATTTGTGTTCGGCTCACTGGAATCCAAAATTGGATGTACCGTTGAGTTCGTATTGACGTTTAGAATTAGTTTAACCTATAATATATTCCTTTAGAGACCTTTACCTCTGGCACACTTTTTGGTGTAAAGTGGGCCACACATGTACCCCACTTTGACCCAAAATTATCGTTTTGTCCCTGTGTCTAAATTGGACGAAAGGGTAGTGTTTTCTAGCTATCTCGCTTATTCTGGGAACGTTGGTGATGTTTATTTCAGCATCCAGAGACGTTTATTCTGAGGCTGTAGCTTCTGATACTGTGTGCTTGACTCCTGGACGTTACACTTTGCAGCTCTCTTGCCAGATAAGATACCTTGCCAAATTGCTTACAGTACTTTGCATGCTTATTATATTTCTGTATATTCATTGAATGTGTATTTTCTTTCAGTCATAAGTATATATATATATATATATATATATATATATATATATATATATATATATATATGTTGACACAAACTTGACACATAGTATCATGGGAGGGAAGGACAATCAGTAGGCGTATGGGCTACAACCACTCTGGTAAACTATAGTATCTAGCACACACTACGGTAGTGTATCGCGCTGGTCGCTACCCCCGCGGTATGTCAATTTCTGGAGTCTCGCTGGTCGCTACCCCCGCACTATGTCAATTTCTGATGTCCCTGACGTGTGTGTGAGTTGTGAGATTTAGATCGAGTAGCCTATCCATGTCCATATATCAAAAAGTTGTCCTCATTATGCATTTCATATAGATTATCTTGTACAACGTACTTATATATTTTTTTGTCTATATTGCATATTTACTGTATTCAAATTGGTATATTTTTATATATCTTGTTACGTCCCTCTGAGGACCTGGTCCCTTTCCAGGTGTAGATGTTCATGATTATTCGCAGGAGCACGAATCAGGACTTACTACTTATCTCTTCCGAGGAGGTCTTACCTTCTGAGCATCCTTGATTACCTCTAGCGATGGATCGCTCGCTGATACCTTTATATCATCATCTTATTTATATTGAAGATTTATCCTTCTCCCTCATTTTAGTATTGATATAGTCATTGGTACTGGATTTGTCTCCACCCGACTATTATTTTGGATTATTCAGACTCATTATTCTAGTTTAGTTATTTCTTTACTATGACTTGTTGTGTGGATGAGATTAGTATATCTGTGACTTGTGACACTATATATACCACATGTGAGTTAATATTCATATTATAACATACGTATGTATTATGTTATCCATATATTGGAGTTGCCATATACATACGGCTGGCATGCTTACGTATTCCTAGTCCTACGTATTTTGGGACTGGGACGTGACAGTTTGAAATTATGCTGACTGGCACCCTGTGATTCCTGACTATCTGTCTCATGTAGAGTTCTGCTAATTTCTCTGTCGACAGTCCAACTTTGAAGGGGTGCCAGTCTTGGTTAGTTTATCCATAATTACCCATATAGCATATTTTACTCCGGGTGATCGCGGTAATCCTGAGACAAAATCCATTGTAATGTGCTCCCACTTTCATTCTAGAATGGGTAAAGACCTTGTTCATAAGGTTCATAAAAACTGTCGGGGCGTTGGTGAGTCCGAAAGGCATAACCAGGAACTCGTACTGCCCATATCTCAATAGAGAATTCTATGTCTCTATTAGGTAGAAGTTCGGATAATCCGTCTGGAAAGACATCTATAAACTCGGTGATGATAGGATGAGGCAGTTCATTTTCTTCTGCTAATGCTATATAGTTAAGTCATTCAATCCTAGCTTTAGCTTCTCTACTAACTTCAAACTACTGCTCCCCTGGAGGACTGAAGATAATGCTCCCACTATAACATTCGATAACCGTAAAGTGCTCACTCAACCAGTCCATCCCAAGGACTATGTCGAATCCCGAGAGTGGCATTATGAGGCACTTCACTCTAAACTCTCTACTAACTAAGGTAATAAGGCAATCACACATCTCACTAACGGGTATTATACCCCCGTCGGTCATGATTCTGGAATTGCCTTTCAAGGTCGGTGCTAAACTCGGCTGTGAACCTCTCCCAAGTGAGCCCTCATACCCTGAGCTTAGGTTCATTCCTGAACCAAGTCCAGGCTAAGTTACGAAGCTGTAGTCTTGCGACTTCTACCTTCAGATTTTTCAGAAGCCTAGCGACGCAAAGAAGTCGCTCTATGTCCTCCAGTCACTCGTCCGCATAGATGATCCCCTTTGTACCCTCAAACTCCATGGGGCTAAGTCTTTTGAAGTCTAAGATGGTGAAATCTTGGGCTGCACAGGTTGTTGTTGTTACTATGGCGATGGCTGGGAAAATACCTTGTCCATGGCGGCCAAGGCAATGAGATGGCCACTATTTATTCCCTCTCTCAAGATAGTAGTCTGATCCCTCTGGGTCTCCATCATACCGCAGAGCAACTCATAGAGCTGAGCTCCATCAATGGGCGAGGAACCACTACAAAAAAATGACTTTTGCTGCAGTTTTCTCCGTCGCCAAAGGGTATAGTTGACGGTTTTCCTTCGGTCAGCTAGGCCAGTGTCAGCAAAAGTCCCACTTTAGTTGGCGATTGTCACGACCCGCACCCGGAAATTCGGGCACGAGTGCGTGGGTACGTCCAGCCTACGCCGCAGAGTCGGCGGTAGTACGCTGTCTAGGTCAATCCACAATTACTAACTAGCTCATTCACAAACAACATAGGCAAGATAATAATGAGAAATGAAACTTAAGATTGCAACTGAAATTAAATGTGACAACAGATTCAAATGTTTAAGTACAGAAATTCAATATTCAAATCGGGGACAAACCCGATAAATAAGCTAAGAATAGAAATGAAAGATAGCTACTACTAGCTACTCAGCAGCAGGGGTCTCCTGGGTGGGTTCTGGCTCCTCATAGGTATCATCAGTCCCCTCACAGGGACTATAATAAGTAGGGGCAAGATCCTCATCATCGCCTAAATCAACAGATCCAGTCAGGAAAGGAGCAAAGTACACAGTGCACAACAAGGTTAAACTAAATATTTTATGACAATTAAATATTGGATATCATGTTGAGAAACAGCATTAACAGGACATTATTATCTCAGAGTTAGCTGTAAACAGGAATATGAGAAACAGAAATAAATGAAACAGGAAATGAAACTACAATAGCCAACAAGAAGTATGACATGACCAGAATCATCTGTGTGAACTTGTGTTTGTTTTTAGAATACATAGTTGGCATGTAGGGGTTTATAAGGCTAATCCGGCCGTCATAAACGGCTATTAGACATTATAATCGAGATCCGGCTGATGGACAGTCGTGTACCAACAGCTATTAGACAATCCAGGGGAAAGGGTAAACTACATGCCTCCTTAGTATTCTCCCACCCGACACGAAAACAAGACATGAACCACCAATATTCAAGACATGAAATTCAATATTTCTAACACGATATGTAATCATCAAGGGTACATGTAAGACAGGAAATTAATTATCACAATATATAAAGATTAACTTGAGGTGCAGGTACTTGCCTGTTGTTTGGATCTGATTAATTTAGTTCTTGGGGAAAAAGTCCAGAGATGAGTCCAAAAGCTGAAATAGACATTACCATCATGCTCAGAAGACGTCAAATAGCTAGAAACGTCTGTCCTTGGGTCCAATTTGGAGACAAGGGCAAAAACGACAGTTTCGGGTCAAAACGGGGTCCGCCGGTGGGCCCGCTTTGCACCGAAAAACGTGTCCGGGTCAACGGTCTCCAAATTCACTAAACTTAGTGTCAACAGGTCAGGAACGATAATACGAACCCAACAAAACTTTCAGATTTGGATTCCGATGAGCCGAACACAAAATCGCCCGTCGAGCGGGACCTGTGGGGCCCACGACACGCGATTTCGTCAACGTTCTCAAAATCGAACCAAACTTGACCCACAGGACCAGCGTATCGCTACGAGTCCGATGGCGCAAGTTTCGTCTCGATCTGACGAGTGTGCACGAAGTTAGGGTAAATTACAGAAAAGGCGGATACGGGGCGATGTCCGCGGATACGCGTTGATTCCGGTGTGCACGCACACCCGAATCAGCTTCTACGAAATCTCACACGTCCGTATCAACGAGGCGCACATATCTGTGAAGACCGTACGCGACCAAGTCGTCCCGTTTGGCGGGGCGTACTCAGTTCCGGGGTGAAACAGGGTCTGGTTTTTCCTGTTTTTGGATCGCGGTGTGCGATCACCACAGGACGCGATGCCCCGAACAGTTTGTCCGGACACCGAGAGGGTCATACAGGCTTCACAACGCAATTTGCGGAATTGAAAACGGAGCTACGAGACAAAAGTTACACGCACCTGAAGGGGACCCGAAAATCAGGGTCGAGTCGTGTCCGACTCGTGTCGGACACGCGAATCCGAAATTAGGGCTAGGGTTAGGGTTTTCGTCGGAATCCGGCGGAGGGCGGCTGATGGGCGGCCGGGCTCGGGGGCACGCGACGGAGGGCGGCGCGGCGAGCCGATGGGGTCGTCGGCGGCGGCTCAGGGCGGCCGGCAGCGGCGGCTGCGGCTGCTGCTGCTGGTTGCTGTTGCTGTTGCTGTTGCCGTCGGGGGAAGGAGGAGGCCGGCTCGGTGGTCGAGGGCGGGGGCAAGGCGGCGGAGGCTCACGGCGGCGAGGTGGTGGAGCGTGGCGGCTAGGGCGGCGCCGGGCTAGGGTTGGTGACCGGAGACGGTGAGGGTTTAGGGGTTATATAGGGAGAGGAGGTGGTGGTGCGGGCCGAGGGAGGCGGTGGGGTGGCGGAGAAAGCGACGGGCAGCGCGGAGGGCAGGGGCGCATGGCTGCGGCAGCGCGGAGGGCGGCCGGCGGGTCCGGCGGAGACGCGGCGGGCAGCGCGGGTCACGCGGGGGCTGGGTCAGGCGGGCTAGTGGGTTCGGGTCGGGTCGGCGGATCCGACCCGACCCGCTAGGGATGGGCCGGGCTCGGGCTCGGTTGGGCTGGGCCGGGGTGATGTTGGGCCGGGCTGGGCTTAAGTAATAACTAATAATAATAATACTAATAATAAATAATAATAATAATAATAATAATTAGTTAATTAAATAAATAATTAGTTTAAATAGTTTTTAGGTATTTAAAAATAGGTCCGGGGTCCAATAAATTCCAGAAAAATTACCCTAAGTCCAGTTTTTCATTTTACACCCAAAAATATTATTTTCACTATATTTTAATATTGTTTATTATCAATTAAAAATCATGTAATAATTCAAAACCCTGATTTTAATTTCAAAAAATTCCCAGAAAATTCCAGAAAATTATGAAAAATCCTAATTTTAATATTTTGAAAAAAATCAGGGGCTTACAATCTACCCAACTTATATAATTTCATCCTCGAAATTTAAATTATGGCAGGGTTCTCTCTGTCCAAACTCACTTGATTACAGTCCAGCGGGTTTCTCTCAGGTGAACATTGCGGTCGCTACCCAACTTAGAATTTTACCCATATCCTCTAAGACTGTACAACTAGTAAAGCTAGGTCCCAACTTAGTAAATCCTGGCATTGAATCTTCAAGTCTGCAACACAAACACAGCACCTAGGGTCTTGCCTTGGTCATAAAGGGTTATCATCAATTCATCCGATCTAAGGGGTATGTCTAGCACTACAAATCAACTTATACCAACCACAGGTTTTTGTCTTCCCGAGACGAGGATCAATAATAAAGAGTTTAAGGGCGCGGTGGTAGAACAGAGGTATAGGGATCAAGACGTTTAAGGAATTCTAATGGGAATTGTCAGGCGGTTATGGATTGAGATTTTATTCTGGTAATGCTGAAACGATATGCTAGGACGTATTTAGGGGGCAAGTAGACTAGTCGACTATACCTCAATCCACATAAGTAGTCACGCGAAGCGCGAATCAAAATGCACTAAGGTTGATCAGACCGTAGTACACTGATTCTGAGTAGACACTTGTATTAGTGGGGTTGATCAGGCCTCAATAATACATGTGTCATGAACAAGCCCGATAAAGGGTAAGCTTGCAAAACTAGGCTATAAAATAGCAGCATAAGTCAAGTTCAGCAAAATTAAGTGCGCTAGATGATGATGAAAAGGAGGTGCAAATTATTGAAGTTCACAAAATAACACAAAATAAGCACAATAGCAAAATCCTCTAAAACAGTTATCAAATTTAAAAGTATACCAGGTATTTAGCAAGTTCAAAATTTACTAGGTTGGGGCTGAGGTCACGAACCAATAGGCACGAAAACAATACTAGAAAAGATATCTACGAATCACTTACGCGCATTAGCTGCTTCCAGAGTTTGCACGTTCTCCACGGTCATTACGTAAGCCTGTCCGCGTCCTTGAGCAGCGGGACAGTCCCTCACTTGATGTACTGCTGAGCCACAAAGTAGACAAACACCTAGCCTCTTTCTGCAAACTTGCCAAGTATGGCCTGGTCTATGACAATAGTTACAAGCAGCAGCTTGTTGGTTCTGTCCCTGGGCCTGGTGTTGGGGTGCTGGAGCTCGAGGGAGAGGACGCTGAGCTTGTTGCGGGGCCCTCTGCTGTTGTTGTTGAAAAGGGCGTTTGTTGGGTCCCGCATTTCCGGTATCTCTTTCTCGCTTTAGCTTATGTCCCATGTCTCTCTCAACGCCTTGTGCCACGCTCAAGATTTCCTCGTAGGTGCGAGCTCGGCTGGTGGTGACAGCAAGGCGAATATCCGGAGATAGCCCCTTCTTGAATCTACGGGCTTTGTCCTCCGGGGTACGAACCATGTACCCCGCAAAGTGGCTTAACCTGCTAAATTCAGCAGTATACTCATCTACAGATAGGTTACCTTGTTCCAGTCTCTCGAATTGACTTTCGAGAGCTTCCCGAGCCACTTCGGGGTAGAATTTTTCCTTGAACAGTCTCTTGAAGTCCTCCCAGGTGAGGTCAGGAGCAGATAGTTGAGGTTCGTCTCTAAACCAGGTCCGAGCTATATCGAACAGTTGCAGGCTTGCAGACTCCACTTTAAGATCATCAGGAACCCGAGCAGTCTTCAGGAGTCTCTCGACGTTCTCTATCCACTCATCGACATAGAGAATGCCCTCAGTTCCGTAGAATTCCAAGGGTCTGAGGTTTTTGAAGTCTTTGGCACTCCCTGGCCTCTTGAGTGGCGACTCATGGGACTTAATAGCTTCTGAGAGGCTGGTCCGCAGAAGTGCAGTCTGTTCTTTCTGGGATTCCACTAGTCCCTGGAACACTCCGAGTAGCTGTGCCCCATCCAGAGTAACTGCCGGAACAGATGGAGGCGGCGGGAGTGCAAGAGTTTCGGGCACATTCTGCTCAGCTGGTTCTGATGTGCCTCCTACTGTGTTCCTGGTCTGGACCATTCTGAAAGATGAAGGGATAGGGAGTTCAGAATAGATTACTTGGAAATCAAGGGCGATAGAAAAAATTGATCAGAAGTGATATTAAGAATTGAAATCAGGACCCTATATTGTGAATGAGCTTTTTCTAGAATCCTCAATCTTATTGCAGGCCTGTTCGGTCCCTAAGTTGAAACCGAACAATTTAGTCGTTTGACCTGCATGGGCCACCATAAAAACGTGTCACGACCCGCACCCGAAAATTCGGGCACGAGTGCGTGGGTACGTCCAGCCTACGCCGCAGAGTCGGCGGTAGTACGCTGTCTAGGTCAATCCATAATTACTAACTAGCTCATTCACAAACAACATAGGCAAGATAATAATGAGAAATGAAACTTAAGATTGCAACTGAAATTAAATGTGACAACAGATTCAAATGTTTAAGTACAGAAATTCAATATTCAAATCGGGGACAAACCCGATAAATAAGCTAAGAATAGAAATGAAAGATAGCTACTACTAGCTACTCAGCAGCAGGGGTCTCCTGGGTGGGTTCTGGCTCCTCATAGGTATCATCAGTCCCCTCATAGGGACCATAATAAGTAGGGGCAAGATCCTCATCATCGCCTAAATCAACAGATCCAGTCAGGAAAGGAGCAAAGTACACAGTGCACAACAAGGTTAAACTAAATATTTTATGACAATTAAATATTGGATATCATGTTGAGAAACAGCATTAACAGGACATTATTATCTCAGAGTTAGCTGTAAACAGGAATATGAGAAACAGAAATAAATGAAACAGGAAATGAAACTACAATAGCCAACAAGAAGTATGACATGACCATAATCATCTGTGTGAACTTGTGTTTGTTTTTAGAATACATAGTTGGCATGTAGGGGTTTATAAGGCTAATCCGGCCGTCATAAACGGCTATTAGACATTATAATCGAGATCCGGCTGATGGACAGTCGTGTACCAACAGCTATTAGACAATCCAGGGGAAAGGGTAAACTACATGCCTCCTAAGTATTCTCCCACCCGACACGAAAACAAGACATGAACCACCAATATTCAAGACATGAAATTCAACATTTCTAACACGATGTGTAATCATCAAGGGTACATGTAAGACAGAGAATTAATTATCACAATATATAAAGATTAACTTGAGGTGCAGGTACTTGCCTGTTGTTTGGATCTGATTAATTTAGTTCTTGGGGAAAAAGTCCAGAGATGAGTCCAAAAGCTGAAATAGACATTACCATCATGCTCAGAAGACGTCAAATAGCTAGAAACGCCTGTCCTTGGGTCCAATTTGGAGACAAGGGCAAAAACGGCAGTTTCGGGTCAAAACGGGGTCCGCCGGTGGGCCCGCTTTGCACCGAAAAACGTGTTCGGGTCAACGGTCTCCAAATTCACCAAACTTAGTGTCAACAGGTCAGGAACGATAATACGAACCCAACGGAACTTCCAGATTTGGATTCCGATGAGCCGAACACAAAATCGCCCGTCGAGCGGGGCCTGTGGGGCCCACGACACGCGATTTCGTCAACGTTCTCAGAATCGAACCAAACTTGACCCACAGGACCAGCATATCGCTACGAGTCCGATGGCGCAAGTTTCGTCTCGATCTGACGAGTGTGCACGAAGTTAGGGTGAATTGCAGAAAAGGCGGATACGGGGCGATGTCCGCGGATACGCGTTGATTCCGGTGTGCACGCACACCCGAATCAGCTTCCACGAAATCTCACACATCCGTATCGACGAGGCGCACGTATCTGTGAAGACCGTACGCGACCAAGTCGTCCCGTTTGGCGGGACGTACTCAGTTCCGGGGTAAAACAGGGTCTGGTTTTTCCTGTTTTTGGATCGCGGTGTGCGATCACCACAGGACGCGATGCCCCGAACAGTTTGTCCGGACACCGAGAGGGTCATACAGGCTTCACAACGCAATTTACGGAATTGAAAACGGAGCTACGAGGCGAAAGTTACACGCACCTGAAGGGGACCCAAAAATCAGGGTCGAGTCGTGTCCGACTCGTGTCGGACACGCGAATCCGAAATTAGGGCTAGGGTTAGGGTTTTCGTCGGAATCCGGCGGAAGGCGGCTGCTGGGCGGCCGGGCTCGGGGGCACGCGGCGGAGGGCGGCGCGGCGAGCCGATGGGGTCGTCGGCGGCGGCTCAGGGCGGCCGGCAGCGGCGGCTGCGGCTGCTGCTGCTGGTTGCTGTTGCTGTCGGGGGAAGGAGGAGGCCGGCTCGGTGGTCGAGGGCGGGGGCAAGGCGGCGGAGGCTCACGGCGGCGAGGTGGTGGAGCGTGGCGGCTAGGGCGGCGCCGGGCTAGGGTTGGTGACCGGAGGCGGTGAGGGTTTAGGGGTTATATAGGGAGAGGAGGTGGTGGTGCGGGCCGAGGGAGGCGGTGGGATGGCGGAGAAAGCGGCGGGCAGCGCGGAGGGCGGGGGCGCTTGGCTGCGGCAGCGCGGAGGGCGGCCGGCGGGTCCGGGGAAGACGCGGCGGGCAGCGCGGGTTACGCGGGTGCTGGGTCAGGCGGGCTAGTGGGTTCGGGTCGGGTCGGCGGATCCGACCAGACCCGCTAGGGATGGGCCGGGCTCGGGCTCGGTTGGGCTGGGCCGGGGTGATGTTGGGCCGGGCTGGGCTTAAGTAATAACTAATAATAATAATACTAATAAATAATAATAATAATAATAATAATAATTAGTTAATTAAATAAATAATTAGTTTAAATAGTTTTTAGGTATTTAAAAATAGGTCCGGGGTCCAATAAATTCCAGAAAAATTACCCTAAGTCCAGTTTTTCATTTTACACCCAAAAATATTATTTTCACTATATTTTAATGTTTTTTATTATCAATTAAAAATTATGTTATAATTCAAAACCCTGATTTTAATTTCAGAAAATTTCCAGAAAATTCCAGAAAATTGTGAAAAATTCTAATTTTAATATTTTGAAAAAAATCAGGGGCTTACAGTGATTGCCGGAGTAACTTTAGTTGATAGGTTTTAGCCATCAACTAAACCCGGTATTTTGACCGTCAATATAGGTGCATTCTTTTCCTGACTATGGCCTAGCTGACCGTTGATTACCATCAACATAGGTTATTTTTGTTGACATTTCTCAGCCATCATTGACCGTGTTTATCAATTCCCATTTACGTTGCCAGTTCCCATTTACGTTACCAGATCCACGCATAATATCAATTCCAGAAATGCATAATATAAATTCCAGAAACTCTCAAAAACCTCAAATAACTTATAATACACATTTCACATTAACAAAAACAAACATGTTCGTACAATATTCAATAAGTACTTTTATACAATAATCAACAAAAAAAGTTTGTTCATAGAATACTGGTACATGATACCAACCCAATTTCATTCACTAAAGTGCCAAAATACAACAAAATACCATTAACCGAAGCCCGCAGCTTCACAAACACAAAATAACCAAAATCGAAGCCTGCGGCTTCACAAACCATCATTCATCGAATCCCTGTAGTGAAGTATCAGAGCTTAGTGAAGTAGAAGTATCAGAGCTTCGTGAAGTAGAAGTATCAGAGCCTCGTGAAGTATTAGAGCTTAGTTGTGAAGTATCAGAGCATTGTGGTGATAAGGCATTATTTAGTAGTGGTTAGTTAGTACTATCTGTAACCTCTATATCCTGAAATTCTTGCTTAAATATTGTTATTAGGTTAATTTGGGGCTATTGAGATTTTTTCACAATTTTTGGTTAAATAAAAACTAGTAAGAGTATTTTTTTAGGACTGTCAAGAATTTATTTTAGGGTCAAACATAATTAAAAATATTCCAAACTTTTATTTTAGATTCTAAATAATTAAATATATTTTCTAGAATTTTTTGGTAATTTTTTGATTATTTTTAGCATTTATTTTGAGTTAATTAGAAAAATACTGAATTAAAAACTAATTTCCAGAAAAAGAAAATTCTAATTTAACCCAACCCGCCCAGTCAGCAACTAGCCTGGCCCGCGTGTCAGCCAGCGCGGCCAGTCAGCGGGGCCTAGTTGTCAGTGAGAGAGGGCGAGGGTAGGCGCGGGAGAAGTCGGTCCTAACCGAGCTTAGCCGAGCCGAGCCGAGCCGAGCCGCGTCCTAGTCCGACTCGGACTCAGCTGAGCCAAGCCGGCTGGAACACGGGCCGTCTGATCCGAGCGGGTAGCAGCGGATGGATACCACATGGCACATCCTTAGCCGCGGCTGATCTCTCTCTCCTAAATATATATATATATAGTATTTAGTTTATAATTTCTAGGGTTTTCTTTTAGCCGATTTTGGTGAATTGTCATCTAGGGTCTCCTTCATCTTCCAGAAGCCATTACTCATAGCTCCGAACTCCAAACGCAACCCAGTTTCTTGCATTAGAACCGTATTGAGGTTAGTTTTCTGAATACGTAAATTGTTTCACGAAATTCTAAATTCTGGAAAATTCGTAGGGCACACAACATGTTTAAAAATAGACGCGTCTCGGTATTTTCGTGATTTCGGAGAACCAAGAATCAGAATCATGAACCGTTTGAAGTTTCAGAAAGCTAATGACGAGATCATTGACATATATTTTTTCTGGAATTTAATCTAAAATATTTCTATACTGTTAATTTTGTAGAACTTCTAGGTTAAGAATTAACCACCGTTGCACAATACGATTTTGGTATGTGCACTAATTTCTAAACTAATTTGAATTAGGATGAACCATAAATTCCAGTATATTTTTGATGCTGAAATCTACAGAAAATCATGCATGAAAGTCGAGTTAGTGTCGGATGACTTTTTGGTCAACGGATTATCTCGATTTGCGTGCCATGAGTCTCGAGTTGATAAAATTTAGTTTCTTTGTACAAAATTTAGGAATTGACTAAAAATCAGAATAATAAGATTAAAATAAAATTTTAGAGTAATTATTCCAGAATTTAAATAAATTAAAATAAATTATCTTTTAACATGGTAAATTTGTAATACATAGGCTATTTGGACTTTGACTTGGATTCTGATTCATACCAGCTAAGGACCACAGGCGAGTACATTTTCGTGATTACTTTCAGTGCTTGATAGTCTCTATAATGCATGCTTAGTATTGATTATTTGATTCTTGACACTTGTTACAAGGATTAGTATGATGGATTCTTATTATGAGATACGTGACTGTTTAGATTATTGTTATTTCTTCGTGACTAGTTTGGAATCCATGTGTACTTGTGGGGAGGAAAAATACTTAGTGGACATGTGAACTACCCTTTTTATCCCATGGTCTTTCTGGAATAATAGTAGCCATGCACGACACGTGTGGTTTGCCGGATATTATCCCCTAGCCGTTCGTATGTCGACAAGGTATTTCAAATCACATATGGTAGTTGTTCTCATCTATTCTTCCATACATTACAGTTATTTCTTTTGTTGCTTGGGGATATTGTACTATATATTTGCCATGACAGGACTTCAGCATTGGTTGTTCTAGTTGCTTTATTGTGAGTTCAGTTTATTGCTATCATATATTCCTTACTATTTATTGTCTTGTAGCTTCTACCATGTGTTAGAACTATTTTTACTGTGATGTACTCGTTCTTTTCCTGACTGGATAAACATTTTAGGTAACTATAATGAGAATGCAATCCCTACACATTATGGACCATATGCTAGCGACATAATAGAGCCTGATCTTACCCTTCCTGAAGATCAGGGAGAGTTAGCAACTCAGATACCGGCTGCAATGGAGTAGTTTAGTAGTAGTTGATTTTGTTAGTTATTTTGGACCGGATTGTTCTCCGACAATTTTTTCTAAAGCATTTTGAATATTGTAATTTGGATATTTAGTTTTAGAGATTCATTGAACTCGCATCAAGACTATTATTTCATTATTATCTTGGTGTATTCATTTAAACTAGTACCTGTGATTGAGTATAGAGTGGAGATGTATATATGTTGTGAGTTGTAGATTACTTGTGGATTTTTGTACAATGTTCTACCGCCGATACTGTGGCGTAGGCTGGGCATACTCATGGCTCATGCCCAAATCCAGGGTGCGAGTCGTGACACTTAGTGGTGGCCCATGCAGGTCAGGTTTCGTACTAGGTTGCAAACTCGTAGTGGTACTCAAGTTAGATGTACGACTGCGAGCCTGCCATAGGATATACATACTAGGAATAGGAAAATACTCGATCACAACTAAGGATCACATATACTCAACTCGTAAACCCTTATAAATATCTTTCGAGCAATCAGATCTCTTTTATAGTTGATTGTCCTTCTTGAATACTTCCTTATCTTGTGTTATATTAACTTTATTCTTGTTGTTTTCAACCTTTCAGAATGCCACCCAAGACCAGAGCGCGCGGTTCTAGAGCCAATGGTGCTCTCCAACACCACCCATATCGTATAGCTTCATATATGTATCATTTGTGCTTAAGCATAGTTTAGTAACAGAACTTTGAGTAGGAGTTGCAAGATCATGACTGGTGGGGGCACTATCCTAGTCAATGATACTTGCAAGGGGCATCGTGTTACCTTGGGAGGCCATAATTTGGATGCTAGTTTACTCGTAATGCCACTTCCGAGTTTTGACATTATCCTTGGAATAGATTGGTTGAGTATGCACCATGCTAGTATAGACTATCGTGAAGGACGTATACTGTTCCGCCCTCCAGGGAAGCCAGAATTTGAGTTTGTTAGGAGAGGAGTTCAGCAGAGTGATAGAATTATTTGTGGAGCCATGGTAGCAGGCAGAACCGGTATCGCAGCAAGTCTACAGGATCAACAACAACGAGCTGGCAGAACTGAAGAAGCAGGTTCATGATTTGCTAGACAAGGGTTTTATTAGATCGAGTTCCTCCCCTTGGGGAGCCCCGGTCTTATTTGTACCAAAGAAGGATGGGTCAGTGCGAATGTGTATTGATTACATGGCTCTGAACAACCTCACCATCAAAAATAAATATCCGCTACCATGGATAGACGATCTTTTCGATCAGTTGAGTGGTGCGAGAGTATTTTTGAAGATTGATTTGAGATCTGGCTATCATCAGTTGAAGGTGAAGAAGGAAGATATTCCGAAAACTGTATTTCAGACAAGATATGGCCAATATGAGTTTATGGTGATGCCACTTGGGTTGACTAATGTCCCGACAGTCTTCATGAACTTGATGAACAAGGTGTTCCACCAGTACCTTGACAAGTTTGTAGTAGTATTCATAGATAACATTCTTATCTATTCGAAGACACCGGAAGAGCATGAGAAGCATTTAAGGATTGTGCTAGAGACCCTTCGGAAGGAGAAGCTCTATAGAAAACTCTCAAAATGTGAGTTCTTCCTGGATAAGGTAGAGTTCCTTGGGCATGTGGTGACTGAAGGCGGAATATCTGTGGATCCAAAAAAGATCACTGCTGTAGAGTCTTGGACCACTCTGAGTTCTGTTGCAGAGATCAGAAGTGTCACGCCCCAATCCCAAAATACCGAGGGACCAGACGCGTAATAATGGCCAGCAGCACACACCGATGGACAAATCCAATTTAATGGATCCATCGGGGCATGCTTAAGCTGTAATATAAGAATAAGTAGGTCCAATGATACAAGTCACAGTCTATGCTAATCTCATCCACAACAGATAATCACAGATCAAATGCCAGAATAATGCAAATAGGAATAACTAACAAATCTCAATAAAAGTGTCTCGGAGAACAATCCGAGAACAAGTCTGATACATAAATGCAATAGATTAAAAAAATAAAGGAACTGAAAATAGAAATAAATGAGTATATAAAGCAATACTCAGGAGAAGTCCTCTGGGGTGATCTCGTCCTCGAAGGTCGGTACAGCTCCTATATAAGCTCCTGTATCTGCTCCTGCTGCAGTCCCGTATACCTCGGGATAGATCTCGTCTGTAAATCCTGGGGACATAATCCGGATCCAGGTCCTCAGGGGACATAGCAAGGTACAAGAAAGCTCATGCCAAAATAAATACAGTGCAGCAAATAATAAAATAAATAGGGTAAGTATGTAATCATCTGTGTGAAATGCAAGAGAGAACATCAATGGTACTTAAGTTGAAACAACTACAAGCTCTGTGTAGGAGAGCCGGTAGCAGTGATATCATGAGGTGGTCTAGCTCAGCGGGAGACTGAGTAGCCGACATAACATAATCAACCTGTAGCCTGTGGGTCTCTCTGGCAATAGATGGAACAATAAGGGAATACTAAATAACCAGCTAAGTGATATGCAAGCTGAGAGCAGCACTAGAACTCAGGCTGACGCCGCTACAAGCTCTGTGTCGGGGAGCCGGTAGCAGCAGTAATAATGAGTAATGGGCCAAGCTCGGACTTCAGAGTCTTGTGCCTTACAGTAATAGGGGTGTATATATATGGTCAGCTTGTAGCCTGTATGTCTCTCCCCACCCAATGTAACCATACGTCTCATGTCCACGATGCCTCATGTCCATGTCACGCACAATCATATCTAATGCAGAAGTCATAGTAGTATCTAGGAATATTATGTCAATGTCATAAAGTCTGTATCCTATACAGAATCACCACGAATATCTCAGAAAGATCCTGTCCATGAATAGTGTCAAGTGTCCTGGGTTATAGTGTACTTGATAAGACAAGTACGAGAATGCAAAGGGGTCACGAATGTCCATCTCTAGATGACAATACACAACACCGCGTTCGGTGTTGGCACCCGACTAATAATCGGACGCTAAGTACGTCACACGGTCCTAGGTCAAGCATGCACAGCAATATAATGAATCAAGGAAAATGCAACAAAAAATATAAAGTTCGCAAGGTATACTTGCCCACTGATGTATAACTAAGTCAAGAAAATAAGTAGCAAAAACTGCAGGATTTGGCAAGGTACACTTGCCTGGGGTCCTGGCTCCAATTGTAGCTCTGGTCTCAGTGTGATCGGCAGGTACTACTCCGATTGCTGAAATAAACATTACCACTAGATTCAGAAAATATCAAATAGCTAGAAACGCCTGTCCTTGAGTCCAATTTGGACACAGGGACAAAAACGACATTTTCGGGTCAAAGCGGGGTCCATATGTGGGCTACTTTGCACCGAAAAGCGTGTCAGGGTCAAAGGTCTCCAAATTCGTCAAACTTAGTGTCAACAAGTCAATAACGATGATACGAACCCAACGAAACTTCCAAAATTGGATTCCGATGAGCCGATCCCAAAATCGTCCGTCAAGTGGAGCCTGTGGGGCATACGCGATTCTGTCAACGTTCTCAGAATCGAACCAAACTTGGGTCACAGGACCAGCGTATTGCTACGAGTCCGATGGCGCAAGTTTCGTCTCGATCCAACGTGTGTACACAAAGTTACAGCGTATTCCAGAAAGGACGGATACAAGACGGTGTCGGCGGATACGCGTTGATTTCGGTGTGCACGCACATCCAAATCAACTTCTGCGAAATTCCGCACGTCCGTATCAACGACGCGCACGTATCGGTAAAGACCGCACGCGACCAAGTAGTTCCGTTTGGCGGGGCGTACTCAGTTCCGGAGTGAATTAGGATGTTGTTTTTCCTGTTTTTGGATCGCGGTTCGCGATCACCACAGGACGCGACGCACCGAGCGGATTGCACGGGCATCGAGGGGGTCACGCGGTCTACGTGTCACAACTGACGGAACAGAAATCGGAATAACGAGGAGAGAGGAAATGCTACCTGAACAGGGCTCCGTGAAATCTGAATTATCGTGTCCGAGTGACTGTTCGTGTCCTGGTCACAGTATCCGGGATGCTGCTGTGTCCGCTGCTCTAGGGTTCAGGGTTCTGGTCCGGAGACAGCGGGGTGGACTCGCCGGAGACTGCGCTGGCCAGGGTTGGCTTCGCCGGAGGGAGTCGACACGTGCGGAGGCGGTTGGTGGAGTGGCCAGAGTCGAACTGATGGATGGGGGGAGGAAACTGTGCTGGAGTCGGACGGGATGCTGCAGGGGGTGTAGTCGGCCGGCTCGTCAGTGGCCGGTGGAGATGGCAGGACAAGGGAGGCCGCACGGAAGTCGGGTGCAGGCGGACCGCTGCGGGTCAGAGGAAACTGCTGTGTCCGGTCGCAGGCGGGTGGAGCCGCTCAGTCCGGCGGTGGGGAAAGCACGGGCCGGCTGGGGTAGCAGGCCGGAACGAGGTCCACTTCGCCGGTCGGCTGCTGCGCGGCGGGCCGGAGGGGAACTGCTGGATGGCGATGCCGGAGTCGGGCTGCAACGGTCGGTCGGCCGGGGTGCACTGCTCAGCGGGGGTGGCCTTGGTCGGCGGAGGGATCGGCACATGGAAGGAGTATAACAGCGGGGCGGGAGACTAGGGCACGGCGAGGGATGGGAGAGGCTGAGGACGGGCGGCTGGGCTAGGGCGGCGCCGGAGGCTCGCCGGAGGAGCTGGGGAAAGGTGGCGCTCGGTTAGGGTTAGGGTTAGGGTTTTGGAGAATTTGGGAAATTTGGGATTTTTGGGATTTGGTAATTTGTTTTCTTCTTTTTATTTTTTGGAGAAAAACTTAGAAAATTATGTATTTATACATACAGAAATTGGACTAGGGTTTGACCTAGAATTTGGGCTGGGTCAACGCTCCTTGGGTTTGGCTTCGGCTCTCATGGGGATGTCGGGCGTTGGCACGGGTTTAATTCGGTTTAATTATTTAATGGTTTTTAGGGCTTTATAAATGTTTCCGGAGTCCAATAAATTCACATAAAATTACCCTATGCCCGGTTTTCCATTTTACACCATAAAATATTATTTTCATAATATTTTAATAGTAATTAACAGCAAATAAAAATCATTTAATTACCAAAGGCCTAGGTTTTAATCCCAGAAAAATCCCGAAAAATTCCAGAAAATTGTGAAAAACCAAATTAATAATTCCTGAAAATCAGGGGGCTTACAAGAAGCTTCTTAGGATTGGCCGGGTATTACAGGAAATTTGTAAAGGATTTCTCTCGGATCGTAGAGCCATTGACTAGACTCACTTGGAAGGATGTGCAGTTTGTATGGACCGATGAATGTCAGGCTGCATTTAATGAGCTAAAGAAGATATTAACCATATCACCTGTTTTGACGGTGCCATCGGGGACAGGAGGATTTGTCATTTATAGCTATGCTTCAGGAAAGGGTTTAGGATGTGTTATAGAGCAGAACAAGAAGGTGGTGGCATATGCTTCTAGACAGTTGCAGCCATATGAGAGAAACTATCCCACTCACGACTTGGAATTAGCAGCGGTAATCTTCTCTCTAAAGCTGTGTGGAGACATTATCTGTACGGAGAGCATGTGAAAATATACACTGACCACAAAAGCTTGATGTCTTTACGCAGAAAGAGCTGAATATGAGACAGCGCAGATGGCTAGAACTGATAAAGGATTTTGATATTTTACTACAGTATCATCCAGGTAAGGCTAACGTAGTTGTCGATGCCTTGAGCAGATATCCAGTAGCTATGTACTTGACAACGGATCGTCACTTACTAGGAGAATTGGATAGCCTGGGCATCGAGATTATTATTCCATGAGTGGAGATGCAGATGATGGGCATGCAGATTCAGTCAGGATTGATGGAGAAGATCCGAGAGACGCAGTACCAGGATGAGGGTCTACGAAACCTCAGAGCTCAGGTGCAGGCAGGATTGATGGATGATTTCTCTATTGCTGAGGATAGTTCTTTAAGAAATGGGACTAGGTTATGTATGCCTAGCGAGGACCTGCGAAAAGATCTCATGCAGGAGGCTCATCGTTCTCAGTATTCTATACATCCGGGAGCTAACAAGATGTATAAGAACCTGAGGGAACATGTGTGGTGGTATGGGATGAAGCAGAAGGTAGCATATTTTGTCTCCAGATGTTTAGTGTGCCAGCAGGTCAAAGCAGAGAGGAAGAGACCAGGAGGATTGCTACAGCCACTACCAATTCCTGAGTGAAATGAGAGAATATCACGATGGATTTTGTTTCCGGACTTCCATGCACTCCAGGAGGGAAGGACGTAATTTGGGTCATTGTTGACAGGCTGACCAAATCAGCCCACTTTTTGCCTTTCAAAGTAGGATTGTCCACGGAGAAGCTCGTCGAGTTATATGTGAGATAGATAGTCAGGCTGCATGGAGTTCCAGTAAGCATCATGTCCGATCGGGATAGTAGATTTATATCCCACTTTTGGAGGAGTTTGTAGGCTAGCTTGGGTACCCAACTCAAATTTAGCACGGCTTACCACCCTCAGATATATGTACAGTCAGAGAGGACTATTCAGACGCTCGAGGATATCCTTCGGACATGTGTACTAGATTTTGGTGGCTCGTGGGAGGATCATCCTCACCTGGTAGAGTTTGCATACAACAATAGCTACCAGGCTAGTATCGAGATATCTTCCTTCAAGGCTCTGTACGGTAGGAGGTGCCAAACTCCATTATCTTCGGACGAGAGTACTTTTGGGACCAGAGCCGGTAGTTGATGCTGCTGAGAAGGTGAAGCAGATTAGAGAGACTTCGAGTGGCCCATGACAGACAGAAGCAGTGGGCCGATGGAGACCGCTAGAGTTTGAGGTTTCGATTCATTTATTTAAATATCTATTACGTTCTTAGATCATGCGTTAAGTTCCTGTTTTGGCATAGTTTGGTGACTTAGTATTCTTGAGGATCTCTCCGACACGTAGAACGATTTATTTTGGTGGAGGTGGAAAGCTTAGTCCAAGATTCATCGGGCCTTTCAATGTTCTGGAGAAGGTCGGAGTAGTAGCTTATCGACTAGCCTTACCGTCTACATTCAAAGGAGTACACAACGTATTTCATGTGTCCCAGCTGAGACGATACGTGGCAGATCCTAGCCATATATTAGATCATTCGGAGCTTGAGGTTGGACCAAGCCTCCGTTATCCGGAGCAGCCAGTGGGGATCCTAGACCGCAGAGATAAGGTGCTTCGTAACCAAGTAATTCCCTTGGTTCGCATCGCTTGGAGGCATCATTCTCCCGGTAAATCCACTTGGGAGCGAGAAGAGGAGATGCGAGAGCGTTACCCCTATCTTTTTGCACCATGAGGTAATTTTCTTCTTGTATTTGTCTGCCCTAAATTTTGAGGACAAATTTTTTTTAGGAGGGTAGTCTTGTAACCTCCGTATCCTGAAATTATTACTTAAATGTTGTTATTAGGTTAATTTGGGGCTATTGAGATTTTTCCATAATTTTTGGATAATTAAAAACTAGTAACAGTAATTTTCTAGGGTTGTCAAGAATTTATTTTAGGGTCTAACATAATTAAAAATATCCTAAACTTTTATTTTAGGTTCTAAATAATCAAATATATTTTCTAAAATTTTTTGATTATTTTTAGCATTTATTTTGAGTTAATTAGAAAAATACTGAATTAAAAACTAATTTTCAGAAAAAGAAAATCCTAATTTAACCCAACCCGCCCAGTCAGCAGCCAGCCTGGCCCGCGTGTCAGCCAGCGCGGCCAGTCAGCGGGACCCAGCTGTCAGCTAGAGAGGGCGAGGGTGGGCGCGGGAGAAGTCGGTCCTAGCCGAGCCGAGCCGAGCCGCGTCCTAGTCCGACTCGGACTCAGCCGAGCCAAGCCGACTAGAACGCGGGCCATCCGATCCGAGTGGACAACAGCGGATGGACTCCACATGGCACATCCTTAGCCGCGGCTGCTCTCTCTCCTATATATATATAGTGTTTAGTTTATAATTTCTAGGATTTTCTTTTAGCCGATTTTGGAGAATTGTCATCCAGGGTTTCCTTCATCTTCCAGAAGCCATTACCCATAGCTCCGAACTCCAAACGCGGCCCAGTTTCTCGCATTAGAACCGTATTGAGGTTAGTTTTCTGAATACGTAAATTATTTCACGAAATTCTGAATATTAAATTCTAAAAAATTCGTAGAGCACAACATATCCGAAAATAGATGTGTCTCGATGTTTTCACGATTCCGGAAGAACCAGGAATCAGAATCACGAACCGTTTGAAGTTTCGGAAAGCTAATGATGAGATCATTGACATATGTTTTTTCCAGAATTTAATTCAAAATATTTCTATACTATTAATTCGGTAGAACTTCTAGGTTAAGAATTAACTACCGTTGCACAATACGATTTTGGTATGTGCAATAATTTCTAAATGAATTTGAATTCGGATGAGCCATAAATTTTAGCATATTTTTGACGCTAAAATCTACAGAAAATCATGCATGAAAATCGAGTTTGTGTCGGTTAAATTTTTGGTCAATAGATCACCTCGATTTGCGTGCCATGAGTCTCGAGTTGATAAATTTTAGTTTTTTTGAACAAACTTTAGGAATTGACCTAAAAATCAGAATAATAAGATTAAAATAGAATTTTAGAGTAATTGTTCAAGAATTTAAATAAATTATCTTTTGACATGGTAAATTTGTAATACATAGGCTATTTGGATTGTGACTTGGATTCTGATTCATACCAGCTAAGGACCACAGGTGAGTACATTTTCGTGATTACTTTCAGTGCTCGATAGTCTCTATAATGCATGCTTAGTATTGATTATTTGATTCTTGACACTTGTTACACGGATTAGTATGATGAATTCTTATTATGAGATACGTGACTGTTCTGGATTATTGTTATTTCTTCGTGACTGGTTTGGAATCCATGTGGACTTGTGGGGAGGGAAAATACTTAGTGGACATGTGAACTACCCTTTCTATCCCATGGCCTTTCTGGAATAATAGCAGCCATGCACGACACGTGTGGTTTGTCGGATATCACCCCTTAGCCGTTCACATGTCGATAAGGTATTTCAAATCACATAGAGTAGTTGTTCTCATCTGTTCTTTCATACATTACAGTTATTTCTTTTGTTGCTTGGAGATATTGTTCTATATGTTTGCCATGACAGGACTTCAGCATTGGTTGTTCTCGTTGCTTTATTGTGAGTTCAGTTTGTTGCTATCATATATTCCTTACTATTTATTGTCTTATAGCTTCTACCATGTGTTGGAACTGTTTTCACTGTGATGTACTCGTTCCTTTCCTGACTGGATAAATATTTTAGGTGACTACAATGAGGATGCAATTCCTACACATTATGGACCGTATGCTAGCGACATAATAGAGCCTGATCTTGCCCTTTCGGAGGATCAGGGAGAGTTAGCAACTCAGATACCGTCTGCAATGGAGTAGTACAGTAGTAGTTGATTTTGTTAGTTATTTTGGACCGGACTGTTCTCCGACAATTTTTTCTAAAATATTTTGAATATTGTAATTTGGATATTTAGTTTTAGAGATTCATTGAACCCTCATCAAGACTATTATTTCATTATTATCTTGGTATATTCATTTAAACTAGTGCCTATGATTGAGTAAATGACAACCAAAACCCAATGATCTCTGTAACACCATATAACACCAAGATATATACAAGTTAAGGTATCAGAGTTAGAGGGTCTATTAGGATCAGTTGTAGTGTATATTAGAGTCTATTAGGTATGATAGTGTAGTGGTCAGAGTGTGTGTCAGTGTTAATATAGTTTGTCAAGTAGGATAGTGTAGTGGCCAGAGTGTGTGTCAGTGTTAATATAGTTTGTTAAGTAGGATAGTGTAGTAGAGTGTATTTGTGAGTGTATAGAAAAATTCTGAATTCACTTTATAAAAGAAAAAAAGTAAGAAATGTAATACCTTGGGTTGTATGTCATAAAAAATAGTCGACTTTGCTTTGCACATTTCAGACCGTTACAAATATCTCTTGCTCTTGCATCCCTGATGCAAAAATGTGTTTTAACCCAGAAGTGGATACTTTTCTTGGGTAGATAAATGAAATATTTTTATCAGTGTTTCGATCCTTTAAACGATAGTACAATGACCTACAGTTTGTAGATAAGTTAACTCAACTTATTAATGTAATAAAAAAAAATTCAGAGCAAATTATTCTTGTACCTATTGTATATCCAAATGCAATTTGTTGTGATAGGATGCATGTTAACGAAACAGTCAATATCCTCTTGGACTAGACAAGTATGTATTGGAGTACCAAACAAGTCAATATCACATGGAACCCGAATTGTCGTTTGTTCACTTATCAACTTTTGTGCCAGGATATCAAAGTATTCCATTCCAGGTAGAATCTTAAAAGATCTTGTAATTCTTGTACAAGCTCTCGTAGGTTATTTGACTTTAGTTAGTGTATTCTCTTTAGTTGGTGTCTTTTTCTTCACTACATTGGATTCCTAAAAAATTAACACAAGTTCAAAGTGAGAAAATATGACAAAAGTAATCATGTACTCATTCAAAAAAAAGTGACAACCTTTCGTATACTCTTCTTGCATTCAGATTTTTCCGCATGAACCATGTCTTTATTACTTTTCAAAGGAGACTGTGCATTTACAACCTTATCAGAAAAGTTTGAAAATGTTAGCATTTAATTCATAATGCTAGATAAAGGGATAAAATTAGACCCACTTCATAACGCTTAGCCTTCGCGATCCTTCGGAAGTTGAACTCGGTACATTCATGGGAGGGATTGGAGGAATTGAGGATCTGGTTACCGGAAAGTTGGAACCATTATCGGATATTGGTGTACCACAGTCCTATAAAAATATAGAATTTATGTTAGTATCTTAATATGAAGTGCAGAATGTTATGAAAAAATATAGAATTTATGTTAGTATCTTAAAAGAATGTTATAAAAATGAACTAAAGTTGAGACTTTCTTACAATCTTATCCACCAATGCTTGCATAGCTGGATCATAAACTAACGAATAAGAATCATCTTCTTCAGCATGTTCATTAGTATCCCATGTAGACTTTCTTGATTTTTTTCAAGCTAGCATCCAAAAAAGGCAGAGGTCTACTTCTTCCTCAGTATATGTTGCATCCTTCTTCTGTTATTTATGATAAATATGAAAATAGGTGAGTGAACACATTTTTATTATATCCATCACTTGTTTCAAAGAGTTGTATCAGAGTTCAGATTACTTACAATTTCTTCTCGTAAACCCGCATAGCCTTTTCTGCCTAGCCTATGGTTGTACACATGTCTGCCTCTCATATTTTGTTGTTCTATGCGAAGCTTCTGAAATCATAAATAACATATGATAAGTAACAACGTATGAAGTAGAGAAGTTAATCAAATTCTCGAGACTGATACCTGAAAGCCCTCAGAAAGTCGAGATGTCACAAACTTGCTCCATTGCGTTTGATGGATGAAACTATAAATTGGAGGTGGATATTTCGAAACTATAATGTTGTCCATATTTGCAAGAACATACTCTGCTAAGGTATGCCGAAATAACTTCTCGTGGATCCACAATAAAACTTTGCTGCATATTAAGTTAGATTACTAATAACCAAGCAATAAACTCAAAATAATTTTAATCTTCAATATAAATTTACCTCAATTGAGGCCCATGCATTCTCTTTAACATTTTCTGGGACTCTTCGCCAATCATTATAAGTGATTGTTATCATACTTCGTGCAATAACCCCTAGTAGACTAACACATTCTGTCCCAACCTCTCCGATAGGCTGTCCAGCCTCGTTGAAAGTGACAATCTTTTTCGTTCCATCACTTCTCCTTTTAATTGTTCTCTCCATCATTGTAGGCCCTCTTGTTCCTCTTTTGGAGGGGCCAGCTTCCTCCTGTGACAACAGAAACAAGGTAGTTAAATATATCTATTAACCTCAGAGCTTGAGTTTTCATGAGGAGGTTTCATCTTTATGTCAAACTAAAGACATGCTAGATAATAGGACTTAGAGCTAGCTTAAAACCCTTCAAATAAGTAAATGAAATAAAATAAACCAAACAAGTGAAGGAATCACAGATTCAAATTTACTAATCAACCCAATCCCCTTCACAACCCACTCTTTTATAAAACATATTATTATCATCCCCAACATCTAACAATCCATCATTCAACGATGCATTAGTAAAGGAATGATATTCCATCAAATTATCTACGTCTTCAGAATCTTCTTTGTGAAGATAATCTTTTGAACTAGTAGACAAAATAACAGACTATTGAGGATCTAGTTGGTCTTTTACATAAAATACTTGCTTGGCCTGCGAAGCTAAAATAAAACAATTTGATTTGTATCCAACTCGATAAAGGTTCACCAATGTGAAACCAAATTCATCAACCTTAACACCCTTACTCTCGACCTAATCGCACTTAAATACTAGAATGTTAAAGTGTCACGCCCTAGTCCCAAAATACAAGGGACCAGGCCACGTGGCAATGGACAACTAATACGTCTCCGAGGGATTACCTAATTTAATGGATCCGACGAAGCTGGCCAGCTAATACGTCTCCGAGGGATTACCCAATTTAATGGATCCGACGAAGCGTACTACATTGTCCTAAAATACTAACAAGTCCAATACTATCATACAACAGGTAATGTCTAATCTCATCCACAACATACAATATAATAAGACTGAAGCAAGTACTGGTAAATGAAGTACAAATAGTCTGAATATCCATAATACATCTGAAATAGTCTGATGGGGACAAACCCACTGAAATACAACAATGGAATAAAAGTGCAGAAAAAGAAGTAAGATAACTAGACTAGAGTATCAACTAGCTAGATAAGAATGCTCTAGTCCGAAACAGCTGCGTATCCAAATCACGGGAACTCATCTGGAAATGCCTCGAAGTCCTCAGTCACGAATCCTGTCTCTACTCCTGCTCCGTAGATGGTTGGGTACAAGTGCTCGTCCGGATCTGGAAGGGAACCAGGTCCTCAGAGGGACGTAACAAGATACAAAAATGCATGCCATAAAGTAAATACTGTGTAAACTCGAGGGTGATCTAACCAGCTAAGTAAAATGCACTTGAAGACAACCTTGGTACGTATGGGTAGGTGAAAGGTATAAAGCGTAGCGTCGAGCCAGAGGCTATGTACCTGGCATTAGCTGTAAACTGGATGCCAGGAGTATATGCTGACTACATCACCGATCATGATAGTGCGCAGCTAGTAACCTCTGCCGGATGTATCGACAAGCATATACGCCAATAACCGGGTAACCTGAGCCCATAATCGGGTAACACATGGCCCATAACGGGATAACACTGAGGCTCACCGGCCCCGCAGTTTACTCTGAAACTACGGCAGCCAAATGTCTGTCCCATACGCCTACTAATTGTCTTTCCCGCCCAATACCAATTTACCAGTCGTGAACACGACGTGGACATCTCGTGCTCATACTGATGGCCAGTCAGTCATGAAGCACGCGTCCCTACATGAACTCACTCTGTGATGTGTAATGATACGTGTCAAGGCTTGGCGAGTCATACTGATAACTCCACAACTTTAGGTGAGTCCACTGGACACTATATATATATATATATATATATATATATATATATATATATATATATATATATATAATTGCCTAGATATATAGCTATGTGTATATATTTATATAGATAGTTAGCTATATTGGTAGTGTTAGAGTGAGGTAGTTGGGTATCTCAATACCTCGAGATACCCAAGGTATTGAGGTATTAGGGGTAAGGTATTGAGGTAGCCTAATACTAAGTTTTATATATATATATATATATATATATATATATATATATATATATATAGCTAGCTAGTTAGTTAGAGTTAGAAGACCTTGAGATACCAAGGAATTGAGGTATAGGGTAAGGTATTGAGGTATTGCCTCGACTAGATTATATATATATATATATATAGATTGATATTACATATAGTAGTATATATATCAGTATATATTATAGATAGTTAGTTAGTAAGCTAGTGTTAGTGAGAGGGTTATGCGAGTATCTCAATATCTTGAGATACTCGAGGTATTGAGCGTCGGGACAAGGTATTGAGTTTAGCCTATGATTGAGGTTAGAGATGCTTTTATATATATATATATATATATATATATATATATATACGTGCTTGTATATATTATAGAGGGTATAGGCGGTTATATCGCGTAGGTTGAGATATCGGATACCGAGGGTATCCCGGTATCTCAAGGAGGCAAGTTTGATGGTTTATTAGCTTAATGACCTAGTTTTGACCTAGAATTTTAGGGGCACCCTAGTTTGACCTAGAGTTGACCGTAGTTTATCCGGTTGACCGCCAAAGTCAACATTTGACGTAGTTTTGACCCATAATTGACTTTTTGGACCCCGAGTTGAATTTTTGATCCCGATTTTACCGGTTTGACCTAGAACGATCCTAGAAGCTTGTTTTTAGCTGCAGCATAGGCTAGACTTGTTTTTATCTGTTTAACTCTTTAGAACCCAGTTTAACCTTGCTTTTCGCAAGAGATCCTTGCGACGCCAGTTCGGATCGCCAGTTGCTCAGGACGTCAGGCGAGTACATTCTCTGATAGTTTCCATTATCTGATTATTATTATGATTCAGCTTTTAGTATAGTATTCTCTGATTCTTCTGGCACGACACGGACTAATATTTCTGGATTCATTTACTTGCGATACGTATATTTTATGTTTCTGACCTCTATTCTGGAATCACCTCCTGGCATCACTACAGGCATCACTCATATTTCTGGCTGGACTCATACTTGATTTACGTGTCGGATCTTGGATTCACTTGTACTAGTCGGGACAGAAAAATACTCGAGTAGACATGTAAACATTTCCAACTGGAATCACTGGAATCACCCCCTCGTGTCTAATCTGGAATGATAGCAGCCGCGCACCCAGTGCGCGATGAGCCGTACTTACCCTTAGCCGTTTACATGTCGAAACAGGTATTTCATAGACACGAGTTCTTCTTTCTAGTCTGGACTCTCTTGCATTTCTTGCTGGTCTCACTTATAGTTTCTGGACTTGACTCCTTACATGTATTCTTGCTGGACTCACTACATGTTCTTGTGCACATACTTGATCTTAGTTTAAATTTCTTGTATCTTACAGTCATTACTATCTTGCTTCTAATATTCATGCATCTTTACCTTTATGCACCAGTGATATGTATATATTTTCTGGTTCATACTTTATTTCATTCTCCTTGCTACTTGCTACAACTGCTTTATAGTTTTTATCATTTAACTGGAACTGTTGTTAGAGGTGTACTTGCTCCAATCCTGACTGGATATATTTTTCAGAGGATCCGGAGGATTGATGTCCGATGTTTTATGGACCTCAGCCTGTCGATGGTGCAGACAGGGACCCCCTAGTTTAGGAGTGATTTTCGGGTTGGTAGCCGGGATCAGTAGGACCTCAGTTGTTGTTTTTATTAGCTTTTGGTACCAGATTTGTCCCCGATTTTGGATTGAGACCTTGTATTGTATATGATTCAGGATATTGTATTATTATTATTATTATTGATGTTGTTGTTGTTTTAGTAGCAGTTGTTTAGACTTTGTAGTTGTTAGACTTCTGTGTTATCTTATCGTACTTAGATTCGTAATTGAGTATTGTGTTATCGTTATCATTATCATATTGCTCCTCCATTTGGAGTTGAGATCCTGACAGGTATATATATTAAATGCGTGAGATTATTAGCTAGATAGTAGACCTAGACCGTGTTCTACCGCCGATGCTGCAGCATAGGCTGGACGTACCCACGACTCATGCCCGATTTTTCGGGTGCGGGTCGTGACACATTTTTGGTGGCGGCCCCATATAGGTCTCGATTGGCAATTAGTGCGATATCGTGGTAGTACAACGATTTAGTTGTACTGCTGCAAGCCTGCTCTAGGATATAAGATCTAGGATGAGAGTGTACTCAATCACGACTAGGAACAATTCCAATCTAATTATTCTGAAATTGCTTTCTTTTGAAATATCATTGTCCTTCTTTGATGATATCGTATCTTGCGCCGTATTGACTTCTTTTGATCTGTGTTCAGGTTGCCTCCGAAGACACGATCCCATCATACCGTTCCAACAATTTCCACCGAAAGGTCTGCTATCTCTCGTCCAGCTCGTATTCAGGCAGCTGCTACCGCTCCACTCACCACTCCTTCGGTTGAGGGAGCATCTGCTTCTCTCGAGGATCCTCCTCCACTTGTCGATCCGAGGACTACCCCAGTCGTTCCAGTGGTACCTCTTCCACCACCTCCTGCACCAGTAGACGTCGCGCAATTGTTTGCATTCTTCAGAGAGATGATGGACGCACAACACCATCAGGTGGATGTGATGAGACTGGACATTGAGAATGCCCACCAGGTGGCCATGACGACAGTGGATAGGGTGGCACAGATTCAGCCACAGGCAGATCAGACTCAGCATCCGAGGTCGGGAAGCATCATTGACTTCCAGAGGATGCGGCCCAAGGAGTTCCAGGGTACAGAAGGGATCCTGTACGCGGATGACTGGATAGAGCATATCGAAGAAATTTTTCGGCTGGTACAGATTCCAGACAGCATGTAGATAGAGGCAACGGGCAGTCAGATGTTCGACTTCGCTTTGCCGTGGTATCGCACTGATACGAGGGTCGCGGCACCAGAGCTTACTTGGGAGACTTTCAAGAGACTTTTTAAGGAGAAATTTTTTCCAGATTTGGCGCTCAGTGCTTTGGAGAGCCAGTTCGAGACACTCGTCCAAGGGAGCATAATGGTGGACGAGTACGCAACCGAGTTCTGTCGTTTGGGCAGATTTGTGGAGGGCTTGAGTGAGGCAGCTAAAGTGAGAAAGTTTCGCAAGGGCTTGGTCATGGCGGTCAAGTCTTTGACTAGGAGCGACCGCGAGGCGACTTTCGAGCAGATAGTAGGAGACGCTCAAAGGGTAGAGGATGACTTGGAGCTCAAGTCCAAGAGAGGCAGAGATGATTCAGGTAGTGCGAGTGATTGTGCGGGACCAGTTAAGCGTCCATATGGGCAGAAGACAGCGCATCAGGGTCAGGATCAGAGAGTGCCCACTTGTGCCTACTGTAGGAAGGTAGGACACACTTGGGATGTTTGTAGGAGGAGGCTGAAGGTGTGTTTGTCCTGTGGATCCGCTGCTCACCAGATGCGAGATTGCCTCACTGCACCTTCATTTGGTGTAGCACAGGATCGGAGAGTTGGAGCTAGGCCATCTGTGGCACAGCATGCCCCGCACCAACAGAGGGAGATACCCCAGCAGGGCAGGGCTTATGCGTTGACGGTCGAGGAGGCCAATGCTACGGGTGTCGGGCTAGCAGGTCTGTCTCTTTTGTTCTTCTTCCTGTCCTTTTTCATTCCTTGTGGTATGCTTCATTAGTACATGTTCTTTGTACTGTGGTAGATAGTGTAGTGACCATAATTGAGACTGTGATAACACGACCAGTAGGATCATGATCTTGCATGTTGTTTAGGTAGAATTTCTTGACTGTGATTATTGGGGTTTGACCTAGAGGAAGTGCGATATACTTTAAATTTCGAGGACAAAATTTTCTAAGGAGGAAGACTTATCACTACCCCATTTTTAGAGCAGGATATATTTTTTAATTTGGTTAATTATGTATTTATCATAAATATTTGTATTTATATTTAATTGTTGGTTGTATTATTTTTTATTAATATTTTAGTATTTTGGCTAGACTGGACCCATGTCAGACCCTAGTGGACCCATGCCAGACCCAACCAACACCTTGTTAGACTTATTTATTGGCTTATAATAGTTATTCATATTTTAATTAGTTTTCTTCTTCTTCTTCTCCACTCTTTTCTTCTTTTTCCTTCTTCCAATTTCTACATCCAAGTAAGTTTTCTTCACTTTCTTCTCTTCTCTTCCTTCTTCTATTTTCTTCCATCAATGCAACCTTAACCCTTTGCTTTCCCCTAACCTAGGTGTATAGAGCTTAGATTTGGTATTGGAGCTTGGGTTGGAAGCTTGGAAGCTTGGTGTGGTGGATTTGGGGCTTTTTGGAGACTTTGACTTGTAAATTTCAACTCCCAAGAGGTAAACCCTGATTTTTCTCCTTGTGATTACTCTAATATAGTATAATTAATAGTTTAGAACCTTCCTAGACCTTAGGGCTACCCGTGGGAGGAAGTTGGAGCTTGTTTGGATGTGTTTGAAGACTTTGACATTTAGATTTTGTGTCAATTTTGGATAAATTCGAGATTGGCCCAATTTTGGGTGATGCCCTAGGTTAGACGGACCTAGATAGACGTGCTTGGGTGTCTTGAGGGTAAGTATGTGTCTCCGTTCGGACACGTGAGATCGTGTCGCGAAGATTTGAGCGTTTCGGACGATTTGGGAGTTTTTCGTCATCGTAGGTTCTATGTGTGTGCGCATTTTTGCCACGGACCTAGAATCAGAGAGTTAGCATTTTTTTTCTAGGTTCTAGACATCGATTAAAACTCGTGGATAAATTTTGGGTCGATTTCGAGTAGGTTTGGTGTGCATTTCACGAGGGTATCATAAATCATACTCCACGTGTTCGTCGAAATGACTGAATGGCCATTTCGACTTGGTTTCTAGGTTTCGGGCTTGTGCGCGCGTTGGTTTAGCTTCGGGGAGTGTGTGCTAGAGTTTTCGAGTATATATTGATATATATATATGTGTGTGTTTTTGTGTGTGTGCACTTTGTGTGGTTGAGTGTGTGTGTATATATATATATGTATGAGTGTGTGTGTATATATATATATATATATATATATATAGGTATATATATATATATATATGAGATGTGTGGATATATGTATGTGTATATATATATATATATATATATATTATTTATATATATATATAATTGCCTAGATATATAGCTAGGTGTATATATTTATATAGATAGTTAGCTATATGGGTAGTGTTAGAGTGAGGTAGTTGGGTATCTCAATACCTCGAGATACCCAAGGTATTGAGGTATTAGGGGTAAGGTATTGAGGTAGCCTAATACTAAGTTATATATATATATATATATATTATATATTTATATATATATATATATATATATATATTATAGATAACTAGCTAGTTAGTTAGAGTTAGAGGGTAAGGTATCTCAAGGTATTGAGATACCAAGGTATTGAGGTATTGACTCTACTAGATTATATATATATATATATATATATATATATAGTTAGTAAGTTAGTTAGTTAGCTAGTGTTAGTGAGAGGGTTATGCGAGTATCTCAATACCTTGAGATACTCAAGGTATTGAGCGTCGGGACAAGGTATTGAGTTTTAGCCTAGGATTGAGGTTAGAGATGCTTATATATATATATATATATATATATATATATATATATATATATATATACGTGCTAGTATATATTATAGAGGATATAGGCGGGGTATATTGCGTAGGTTGAGATATCGAATACCGAGGGTATCCCGGTATCTCAAGGAGGCGAGTTTGAGGGTTTATTAGCTTAATGACCTAGTTTTGACCTAGAATTTTAGGAGCACCCTAGTATGACCTAGAGTTGACCGTACTTGACCTGATTGACCGCCAAAGTCAACATTTGACCTAGTTTTGATCTAGAGTTGACTTTTTGGACCCTAAGTTAACTTTTTGACCCTGATTTTACCGTTTGACCCGTTTGACCTAGAACGACCCTAGAAGCTTATTTTTAGCTATTTTATATCTGTTTAACTCTTTAGAACCCAGTTTAACCTTGCTTTTCGCAATAGGTCCTTGCGATGCCAGTTCGGATCGCCAGTTGCTCAGGACGTCAAGCGAGTACATTCTCTGATATTTTTCATTATCTGATGATTATTATGATTCAGCTTCTAGTATAGTATTCTCTGATTTTTCTGGCACGACACGGACTAATATTTCTGGATTCATTTACTTGCGACACGTATATTTCATGTTTCTGGCCTCTATTTTGGAATCACCTACTAGCATCACTACATGCATCACTATATGGATCACTCATGTTTCTGGCTGGACTCATACTTGATTTACGTGTCGGATCTTGGATTCACTTGTACTAGTCGGGGTGAAAAAATACTCGAGTAGACATGTAAACATTCCCAACTGGAATAACTGGAATCACCCCCTCGTATCTAATCTGGAATGATAGCAGCTGCTCACCCAGTGCACGGTGAGCCGTACTTACCCCTAGCCGTTTACATGTCAAAACAGGTATTTCAAAGACACGAGTTCATTCTTTCTAGTCTGGACTCTCTTGCATTTCTTGCTGGTCTCACTTATAGTTTCTAGACTTGACTCATTACATGTATTCTTGCTGGACTCACTATACGTTCTTGTGCACATACTTGATCTTAGTTTAGATTTCTTGTATCTTGCAGTTATTACTATCTTGCTTCTGATATTCATGCATCTTTTCCTTTATGCACCAGTGATATGTATATATTTTCTTGTTCATACTTTATTTCATTCTCCTTGCTACTTGCTACAACTGCTTTATAGTTTTTATCATTTGACTAGAACTGCTGTTAGAGGTGTACTTGCTCTAATCCTGACTGGATATAATTTTCAAAGGATCCGGAGGATTGGTGTCCGACGTTTTATGGACCTCAGCCTGTCGATGATGCAGACAGGGACCCCCCAGTTTAGGAGTGATTTCCGGATTGGTAGTCGGGATCACTAGAACCTCAGTTGTTGTTTTTATTAGTTTTTGGTACCGGATTTGTCCCCGGTTTTGGATTGAGACCTTGTATTGTATATGATTCAGGATGTTGTATTACTATTATTGATGTTGTTGTTGTTTTATTAGCAGTTGTTTAGACTTTGTAGTTGTTAAACTTCTGTGTTATCTTATCGTGCTTGGATTCGTGATTGAGTATTGTGTTATCATTATCATATTGCTCCTCCGTTTGGAGTTGAGATCTTGGCAGGTATATATATTGAATGCATGAGATTGTTAGCTAGATAGTACACCTAGACAGCGTTTTACCGCCAATGCTGCGGCGTAGGCTGGACGTACCCACGACTCATGCCCGATTTTCCGGGTGCGGGTCATGACAACATCTAAGATCGATTTCGTGTAAGTAATCATAATACACCACCATGTTCACTACTTATTATACATTTACATCAAGATGTCTCCGGGAACAATTACGGTGAAACTAAAGACAATGGCCACAACTATACATACACATCCACCATCCCCAATACAACACAACATCAAGTAAAATAAAATCATAAAATATCTCCCCAAGCATCAACAGGGTACTCCTGAGCAGGGGTGTCCTCTAGAGTGGGCTCTATAACTGTGTTATCAATAGGACCATACAAACTAGTGTATAATTTCTTATCGGCCTCATCTGCAATAGATCCAATCAGAAAAGGAGCAAAGTACAACCCTACGAATAAACTAAATACCAAATAAAGACTGAAATAAAAATGAGGTGATAGGTAACAATCAGTGTCCTGACAATAGTACAATAGATGAAGAATGAAAAAGTACAATAATGTACAACTAATTGAAGTATTAGCCTAATACGTGACCGGCAGGTGAGCACAATAGTACAATAGCACAATAAAAATGGTACGAATTAATCACACGTGCACAATGTACGATTATGCTCGACACAATATTATACTAAGAATTTGGTCACATATTAGCTAAAGTGCTTCTCCAATCCCCAAATATTACAACAAACTCAATACTACAATGCACAATATCATGTCAATAAGTGTATAAATGCAAATCATGCAAATCAGAATTATAAATTACAAGTTCATCGTATAGTACTTGCTTTGATCCGCGTAGTAGGGATTGGCGTGAAAATGATGCAGTCCTCCTAGAAGATAGCATAATTGTCAGGTTCTAATATCTAAATAAACCTTAAGCCTAATAAATCTTGTTTTCTAATCTTGGCAACTAAACTAATAAACTGGCTACAATTAACTTTCTTAACTGTTCCTAATAAATATTCAGTGAATCTACTAACCTACTATTTAAATAATTATTCTTATCAACTGGATTTGGCTAAGCTTAGTTACTAACCAAGATTCCAATACCCGGGTCACTCGGTTTTCCCCATGGCAAGACTCAGCTTAAAAATCCGAATTATATATACTAGCCAAATACTGTACTGTACTAGTAGCCCCACCCTTGGACCAAGCCAAAACCTAGCCTAATCATCAACAGAATCTTGTCTCACAGGCATTTGGCACATTATGTTTAACTCTATACTATTGGACCCACTTTGGCCAAATGTTGGTTTCAGAGTGCCACTGTTAGCATCTCATCCTCAACCTTTTGATCTCCCGTCCAAACAGTTGGTCTGAATTTTGAATTTCAAACTCCTGCATCCACTACATTAGGTTTAAATCTTAATTTCCTCACTGAACTCATCACCATTCCCGACCAAATTCAACAGAACAGTCTTCTCTATGTTCGCTAACATAAATACGACCGAGTCCCTGAATTGTGTCACCAACATATAAATGTCGACACTTATGCAAGCCTCAAAGGAGGCACGAATACTCGAAAGAATTTCACCCACACCCTACTCAAAGCCCGTATCCCCTGCAAACTCGAGTACATATTTCGTCCTGACCAGTGTAATACAAACTCGATGACAAATTCTTGACAACAGGAACATAGCTAGAAGAATAAGAATAAGAATAAGGAACGTACCTGATCGAATGTGCAGACACCACTTCCTGGAGTCTAATCCTGTCCGCCGACAATGGATTTGAACACAACAAATGACAGACCTCTCTCTGTGGCATTACAACAAACAGGTGGTGAGCAACAATCGAAAGATCCAACATGTGGCTAATTTGAACTTCTTGATGATTAAAAACTTAAATCAAGTCTGATCCTCATCCGAAATACCATCGATCATTAATCCTTCCGATCAAATGAATAACAAAATCATTCGAAGTTCACTTAAGATGCTTACGGACCAGTCCTCGTCGTTGGTGACCCGAACCGAATGCTCTGCAATTGAGAAGGATGATCTCGAGTCGCTGGATCTCGTCAATACTCGTCATTTGCAAGTACAGAAATGATTCATCGAACTCAAGATCAGCCATGAATTCTAAGTGAAGGATCAAAGGAAGGAGAATTATCTAAATTGAGTCTCACCAGAGTTCGGTGTCGGGAAAAATATTGACACACCGATCCGTGAATTCGATCGATCAATCGAGGCGATGGAACCGTGGCGCCACGACTGCTTTTTCTCGCAAGAATTTATTGACAGCGGGGTCCATCAATGGCAGTCATGGCCACGAATTCCGATCTAGGTGGAGTGGAACGAAGAAGAAGGAAAGATGGAACGTTGGCAGGGCTTCGCCGCCAGAGTTGGGACGAAGAAATAGAATGATGTCGAGGTCCTATATATAAGGCGATGAGGCGGTCGGTCGGAACTTTCGTGAATCGTCGGGGGCCTTCGGCCGGAGGCGGTAGATGAGGATTCGAGGATGGTCGAAAAACTTCTTGAGTGTTCGGGAAGCTTCGATTGGAGGAGGTGGAAGGGTCGTGATGCATCGGGAAGCGCCGAGATTCTTCGATTGGCTCTGAGGCCATCGGTCAGTGGTTATCGAAGAGAACAGAAGTGAAGAAGAAAGAGAACAGAGGTCGACCGATCGGTTTTGGGCTTGGGTTATTGGATAGTGGGTCCGGTTTTATCCACTACAAGTGGACCCGGTCCATTCCTTAATGATTTGGGTTGCTGTCGATTAGTTGTCCAAACGGTTTTGGCTATTGAGTTGGTCGGATGGTTGAATTTGATTCTTGGGCTAGTGTTGGTCGAATGGGGTTGGGCCTGACGGGTTGGTTGGCTTTGAGTTTATCCCAATTAATGGATCCAATGGACCAGGTCTAAAGAATACTAAAAATATTACTTTCAACAAAATCTCTACTAAAATTTATTTATTCGAATTTTTGGAAAGAGAAGTTACAAATAATTTGGAAAGTACTTAGTAAAATATTATCGTAAAATATTATTTACTTTCAAAATCTAATACTAAAAATTTATTTTTAAAATTGTTTATTGAATTTTTAGGAAAGGAGAGTTACTAAGTCAAAGGAGGAGGAGATGGATGGATGAGTTTTGAAATTTGAAAGGGGAGACAAATGTATGCCCTCTATCCAGTATTTTGGAATTTTCTACAATTTTTGCAATTTCTAAAACAAGTAATAGATGTTTGGGAAGTAATAGGCTATAAGTAATTATATCTTAAATAATAATAAACTAGTTATTTCTAGTTAAATATATACCAAAGAAATAATTGAATTAGAAATATCTACTTTAATTGCAAATTAATAATAATAATAAAAATAATAATAAAGAGTAATAGTTTGTCCTAATGACCAATAGAAAAAAGTGAAGGATTTATGCTACAAATCTCATAGGAAAATATTCTTAATAATTTAGTTTTCTCAACATGTTGGTTTAGTAATCGATTATATTTTATTTCTCGACTTTCGAATACTGGCTCCCTATCGTGTTGAGCTAAGAAGAAACAGATTTAGACAAGCAACTAAACTTAAACTTAATTTGCCAAGCATAATCCTAACTGGATTCCTAAACCCATCTGTATCTACGCTATACATGGAAATCTGAAACTAATCTTTAGTCAAAATCCCTCCATTATAATCCTAATCCAAATCAAAAACTATATATTTACATAAGCCTCTCTTCTATAGATATATCGGACCATATAAACATATTCCTCTATCCCTATCATCATCAACTACCCTATGTTATCTGTTACCCTCCTCTTCAGCCTATATATATATATATATATATATATATATATATATATATATATATTTGTGTGTGTGTGTGTGTGTGTGTGTGTGTGTGTGTGTGTGTGTACATCGCCCATGGCTTTCACCTATGCAAACCACCTCCCCACCCTGTGCGTCCACGAGACATCACCACCATTGTTGTTAGCCTCACAAGTTTACCACCACCGCGCAGGTGCCTATACGACTTGGTCTGAGATGACCATTCGGCTATAGCAACCTTGTCGCCATGTGGGGGCGTAGACAACTCGACCACCATCTCCCAGCGCTTCGGGGCCGATGAACCGATCCCCACGACTCCGGTGATCTCGTGGATCTTGACATGAGCATCAGTAACCCGAACCGCACCACCACTACAAGTCGACCCGCATGCCAGTCCGACAGGCTCCTCGCGCTGACTCCGCTCCTTCCTCCACTATCGAACCGACATTACTCCACACCGGGTTACTCGCCACCGACGTTCCCTCAGCTTGAACACCACCCTATTGTCCGTAGCGGACTCAACGTGCAAAATGTGCCCACCAAATTCAATTGAGCCTAGCCTCGTTCATCTCATGTACATAAGCTCTTTTATACTTTAGTAATGGATAAACAGAATTAACAACGTGAAAATCATGGGTTAGCAAAGAAGAAATAGGTATATAACAAAATAGGCGAAGTATATAGTAACGTCATCAACTAGGAAGCAATAATAGAAGGTGAAGGTTGGAATGTTGCAATATAATATATATATATATAGGTGTTCTTTTGTGCATATGTGAAACCTTCTTTCCTCCTATGAGCATTAACTAAAGTACCAAGAACAATTGTTTATGGAATTAAGTAATAGTTATTAATGGAATATTAGCGTATTAAATTGTTAGTTGATAAATCTGTACTCTAGGAAGAACCATAACTATTAAATAAATGAGACCTAGAGTCACATATAAAATAATATTAAGGACCAATAAATATAACTAGTAATTAAGTTTTGGCTCAATAGTGAATTTAGTATTAACAGACTAATAATAACGAATAAAGAGCTTCTAAGTAAATAAGAGAAGGTTTTTAATAAATAAATCTATTTGTATTGTCTAGGCTTGATCAACCAGAGGCGTCTTTGAGTTTTCGCAACCTTGAACCACAGGCGAGTACATTTTTTGTTTGTTTCCAATATTCTTAGTTATTATTTTTGCATGATTAGTAATGTGATACCTGATGCTTGACACGCTCGTTACACAGATTAGTATGATGGATTCTTCTTGTAAAATATGTGACATTTCTGGACTATTGTTATTTTTCGTGTCTGGTTCTAAATCCATGTTGTACTAGTCGGGAGGTAAAATACTTAGTAGACGTGTGAACATACCCAGAACTATCCCATGGTCTTATTGGAATAATATCAGTCGCACAACACACGTGCAGGGTGCCGGATTTACCCATAGTCGTTCACATGTCGACACGGTATTTCAAATCACAGAGAATAGTTTATTCATATTTATTTCTTCTATACTTATCGTCATATGCAAGGTTCACCTATGATTACTAATTTTACTCTAATTGCCATACTCTGATTCCAGTTTATATTCTGATTCTAGTTTTACTTGCTTATCTTGTACTTTATGACTTTTTACTTCTTTTATAGTCGCTATCATATATGTGGAACTGCATGCAATGAATTGTATTCGTTCCATCCTGACTGGGTAAACATTTTTAGGTGACTTGCTACCTTGCTCTTGGACATTCATTAGAGATATCAATGCTTGTGGAGGCCAATATTAGAATTTAGATAGTTTAGTAGTTTCTTAAATTTGATGTTTAGCGGGTTGGTTCCCGAGTTATAATTTAATTATAAATTGAGAATATTATAAAACTATGTAAATATTATAAAACTACTAATTAAATATTATCTATTTGGATTGATGGACCATTGTTAACATAGACAACGTACAACCGTCAATGATGTGGTGTTGGCTGGGCTTGGCCACGTACTCATATCCAAAAAGCGAGTGCATGTCGTGACAAGTTTTTATAGTGGCCCATGCAGGTCCGTCTTCGGATCTAGTTCGTTGTTATGGTTATACTTCAACTTAGTAGTACTAGTTGTGAGCCTGCGATTAGGAGTGTTCATTCACCAATTATAATTGATTTAAATTTAGGAGAATGGCTAGGACTAAGTATAGAATAGGAAGGCCTTATTCAATTTTATTGTTGGGGGTAGTTAAGGGTGTTACACGGATTAGTATGATGGATTCTTGTTGTGAAATATGTGACATTTTTGAACTATTATTATTTTTCATGTCTGGTTCTGAATCCATGTTGTAATAGTGTCACGCCCCAGAACCAGAATAATGGAGAGCAGGGGAATGACTCAGTCAACCACACTTGACAAAATACCAAAACAACCAGCAATGTGTTAAGGTTGTCTAAAGACAAGGGGGTGCATACTACAATCAAGTCTCCTAGGGTCAAGAACTTATATTGTCTCAATCACTCAAACAAGTATCAATAACATAGAAAATTTCAGAGTAAGCAATAAGGCGTCCAAAACTCCTCATCAGAATGTTCTAGAGATCCAGCAATATAGAATGATATGCTAGATACACAATCAAAAGTATACATGATAGTGAATCAGCTGCGTCTGAATATAATACAGTCATGTAAGGAACTAGTGTCCAGATTCTTCGGCTAACAGATGATGGTTGGCTAAATGCCCAAAAGAAAATAGTTTACAAAAGATTAGCAGTGAAACAAGAAATCCACTCGTGACCCTCAGCAACCATCCTTCGGGTGCGTTCCATCAGTGAGAAAGAAGTAAGCTTGATCCTCAGGTGCTGGCTCTAAACCTGACTATGAAAACTAGTGGGGGTCAGACCCAAAATAACAAGTACCACAAAGGAAGCACGAAATGAAGAAACAAAATAAGTTATATAGCATGAGATGCGTGAGCCAACAATCAATGACATATGTCCCATCCATGACATGATATGACAACCCTTCACCAAACAAGGACAAGAAGTGACTTATCAAATCAAGATAGAATGCGTCCCTTGATTATGGTCAAGCTAAAATAATTATGCGTCGTAGTTTCAATCCACAGCCTATCGTAACACAATAGTGCAACCCAACAACCAAACAAGGACATGAGTTGAACTATCATGCCACAACAATAAGTATCCCTAATTCCACTTAAAAGTAGGCACAATACGCAAGCTGAGATACAATATTAGAAAATAACATAGCTTCGGTCTATGAATTATCGTAAGATAACGACGCAACCCAACAACCAAACAAAGACATGGGTTGAATCATCATACCACGATAGCCCACTTTCTTGGCTAGACATATAATATAAGCAAATTAGACGGTCAATCATGTATTACGGCTTGATATATGATCTCTGGGTTATCCCAGTAATAAAATATATGAGTATCCTCAGATCCTATCATACTCGAGCAGGGCTGGCTGAACCAATGATATACGAGCAAGTATATATGTAAAATGATGCACCAGTCCCTTGCAAGGGCACTGAGCTAATTATTAATCAGTAACAGTTCCATATTTTCTATAGGAAAGATACTGGCTCGGTCTTATAATTAAGTTAGATACTGCATTCCACTAGTGCGGATGATATAAAATATACTTGGTGGCTAGCCTTTACTTCTAGCTAATTTATGGTGGTTTGACATGCACAATCTCGAGATACCGTTTTCTCCGAATGCTCAACAAATTTAGTTGCCTAGTTAACCATAGGTTAATTAGAATCCTATGTCGTGGTCACATGAACATTCCTTCTTAGATGTAGTATTTTAAGTATGGGCACTCTTGATATGAATCCATATTATTCCTCTAAAGTTAAATCTGGATTCACCCAGGTATGATGCAATAATTAGTACTATCTGTCATGCCCCAGTCCCAAAATACCGAGGGACTAGACACGTGGCAATGGCCAGCAGCACACACCGATAGGCAAACCTAATTTAATGGACCCATCAAGGTGTACTTAAGCTGTAAAACAACAATATGGGCTATGGTACTAATCTCATCCACAGAATAAATACAATCAATATCAGAAATATAAAGCAATATCAAGTCTCAATAAAACATAACTCGGGGATCAACCCGATAGTGAGTTTGATACATCAACTTAATAGACTGGAAATAAAGAGTCTAACAATAGAAATAACTGAGTATAGAATAAGCAGACACTCAGGAGAAATCCTCAGCGATCACCTCATCCTCGGGTTCTGGTACTGCTCCAAGGTATGCTCTTGTCCCGTACACCTCGGGGTAGATCTCCTCTGCTAAACCTGGGAACATAATCCGGATCCAGGTCCTCAGGGGACATAATCCGGATTCAGGTCCTCAGGGGACATAGCAAGGTACAAGAATAACTCAAGCCAAAATAAATGCAGTGCAAATAAATGAATCAATAGGGTAAACTATATAACCAGCTAAGTGATATGCCAGTGAGAGCATTATTCATACTCAGGCAGAGACTACTACAGGCTTTGTGTCGGGAAAACCCATAGCAGTATTTTCTCGAAGGGCCAGTAAATGTGCTAAAGCTCTGTGTCAGAGTCTAAGATACCTCCACATGTGGCCCGCTTCGCACTGAGAAACGTGCCAGAGAAAAAGTTTAAAAATTTATCAAACTTAGTGTCTACAAGTCCAGAACGTCGATACGAACCCAACGGAACGTCCAGAACTGGATTCCGATGAGCCGATCACAAAATCGCCCGTCAAGTGGAGCCGTGGGGCCCACGATACGGGATTTTGTCAACGTTCTCAGAATCAAACCAAACTTGGGTCATAGGACCAGAAAAATACTACGAATCCGATGATGCAAGTTTTGTTTCAAAATGATGAACGTACACGAAGTTACAACGAGTTCCAGAACAGGGCCGATACGGGGCGTTGACGACGGATACGCGTTAATTTCGGTGTGCACGCACATCCAAATTAACTTTTGCAAAATCTCACACGTCCGTATTGACAGTGCGCACCTTTCGGTAAAGTCCGCACACAACCAAGTCGTCCCGCTTAGCGGGGTGCACCCAATTCCAAGAAAATTAGGGTATTTAAATAACCAATAATTCGGTCATTTTTACCCTCAAATTAAATACAAATTACAATACGATAAATTACACTAAAAATAGGGTTAAAAACTTGGTCATATGGTCTAATTAATTGTTCAGGTGGATTTTGAAAACATATCACAGGTTGGTCGCAAAATGGTCGCGAACTGGGGAGTTCGGGACGAATTCTAAATTTTCAGAATTGGGAATTTATTTTCCTGATTTTGCGTCACAGTTTACGATCGACACATGACGCGATACCCCAAACGAGTTGCATGGGGTTAGAGAGGGTCACGCAGGGTTCGCACACGAGTCGACAGAACGAAAAACGAGAGGACGAGGAGAGAGAAATGCTTACTGGAACAGGATACAGGAATCGACTATATGTCGTGTACATGTGGGGCGGCTGCTGGTTGTTGAGGTTGGCGGGAAGTCGGCCTGCGGCGGCGAGGGAACGACGAAGATGCTGGAGGGAGCTCGGTTGAAGGATCGTCGGAGGGGCTAGGCCTCTCGGGGTCGTCGGGGTGCCGGGGAGGCGGTGGAGGCTGGGGTCACGGCTGGAGGAGGCCGGGGAGCTCGGGTGGCGGATGGCCTGAGGGGCTCTGGCGGAGGAAAAAGTTGGCGGTGGCTGTGGGTGGTGCTTTAGGAGAAGTCGCCGGCGCTGAAGGAGCTCGACGGAGGACGGTGTGGGGTGGCCGGAGATGGCAGCGGAGTTTCGACGGAGATCGTAGTGGCCGCGGTGGATGATGGTGGTGTTGCGGTGGGTGAAGGGCGGCCGGGTATAGGGTTTTATAGGGGAGTTCGGGGAGACGGGCGGCCGGCGTTACTGGCGGGGAGAGGGGAGGGAAACCGCCGCGGGGCGTAACCCCCGGCGGGCGACGAGGAAACGGCGGAGGAGGAGTCGGGAACGGCCGCGGGAATTGGGGGATGGCGGTTACTGTAGCAACTACAGTAGCGGGTCAGGTAGGGTAGCGGGTCGGTTCTGGATTCGGGTCCGGATCCGACCCGCTAAGGTACGGGTCGGGTACGGATCGCGGGTACGGGTCGAGTTGATAGATCCGATCCATTAGGATTTTAAATTAGGGTTTAGGTCTGAGTCAGGGTTCGGTTCGGCATAGGTTCGGTTCAATAAACCGGTTGGTTCAGGTTGGTATATTTTGGTTTAATTAAAATATTAATTTTTAGGTCTTTAAAAATAGTTTCGGGGTCCAATAAATTCCAAAAAAATTGCAGTAAGTCTAATATTTTATTTTACACCAAAAAATATTATTTTCATAATATTTTAATATTTAATAAAATCATTTAAAATTATTTAATACCAGAAAATATTGATTTAATTAGTTAAAAAATACAAAAAATTCTAGAAAATTCATTTTTAAAATCTAAATTTTTTTTTGGGGGTTTACAATCTACCTCCCTTAAGAGGATTGCGTCCTCGCAATCAAAGAATAATGAAACACATCTGGTCAAAAGAGATGACACGGTTTGCAAAACAGTTTCGAAGCACGACAAAATCAAAGAATCATGATCACGGAGAATCAAAGGATGAGGTTTAAGCAAAAATACTTAGGGTAGAAAAATATTATTTTCCTAAGCAATAAAAGTTATGTAAATTCAAGAGTGAAGGAAATCTGGTTAGAGAAAACTACAGCTTAGAAAAACTAGGTCATTAATTATTAACAAGTTCAAAACACTAGGTTTAAGGCTAAGATCATGAATTAACTGGCACGTGTTAAAGCAATTGCTAGGAATATATAGCTATGAATAACTTAAATCTTACTCGCATTTGCTACTCCACGAGTCTGCGCGTCCTCCATTGTCATTGCAAAAGCCTGTCCGCGTCCTTGAGGTGGTGCCCTCTGCTGTTGCTGGGCTTGCTGAAGAAGGGTTGTTCGTGGTGCCAAGGGTGGCCTTGGTTGTTATCCTCCTGGTGTTGGTAGAGCTTGTTGGTTTACTATTGGTGCTCCTTCTCGACGCTCAGTGCATTCCCTCACTGAATGTTGACTGGATCCGCAAGCTAAACATAATCCCAATTTACGTCTACACTCCTTCTCAACATGGCCTACCTTGCCACAGTAGTGACAGGTAGGAAGAGCTAGGGATTTGGATACAGCTCTCTGTGGTGCTTGATGCAGGTGAGATTTCTTTGCAGCTTCTCCATGCGGTGCTCGGGCTGGTGCTGATGTGAAATGCCGCTTCAGGTTGGACTCTCTCCTGGTGACGCGCTCCATACGTTGAGCTGCAGCAAGGACGTCCGTGTATGAAGTAGGTACAACGGATCCGATTATTATCTGTAGATTAAAGTTTAGTCCATCGAAGAACTTCTTAGCCTTCTCCTTTTCTGTCGGGATCAGGGAAGGGGCAAAGCGACTCAGTCGAATAAACTCCGCATTGTACTCTTCTACCATCGTATTGCCTTGAATGAGGCGATTGAACTTGTCCCAAATTTCTGATCGAGCAGTAGATGGAATGTACATCTCCTGAAAGAGTCTAGAGAACTCTTCCCAAGTGACTCGGTCTGGTCTGAGCCGTCTCTCCTCAGATAGCCACCAGTGATGTACATTGCCCGTCAACTTCATCCGGACGGCAGTCATCCAATGCTCCTTTGGAAGCTCAGCTGCTTCTAATTGATGTTGAGTGTTTGTGAGCCATTCATGAACTTCAGTGGGCTCCTCCTTGCCAGAAAAAGTATGGGGCTTCAGCTGGTAAAGATTAGTGATAGAGTCCGTCGATGGCAGTCGAGCTGGTAGGTTCGCCTGCTCTAGTGCAGTCACTATACTATTTCTCAGATTCTCTGCCTCGTGACGCTGAGCCTCTTGATGAATCTGCTGTTGAGCTTGCATCATTGCATAGATCATTTGGAATATCTGTTGCCTGTCCATAACCTGCCCTTATGGGAATACGAGCATTGGTGGTGTGAACTGCGACGAAGGTGGGATGTCATCATGCCGAAACCTTAAAGTATGTTGGCCCACTTGATTGCTTTGAACTGATTGTCCTCTATCTTCTGGTGTCACTCCCTTATCATAGGTGACCACAGTATCGTGTGGTGTACCTAAGGGATTCTCATCACCGGTTCTCGGATCCATTACTCTGCATTGAAAGAAAACTATGAGAACGCACAGAGGAATCAAGACAGGATGCAAATCAGGAAATTAATTTGAATCCGATATAGAGATCAAGAACGAATCAAGCAAGTGGATGAGATCCTATAACTTATCATATCCTTGTCGCAGGCTTGCTCAGTTCCTAAGTTAAAATCGAAATAATTTAGTCGTTGACCTGCATGGGCCACCACAAAAATCCTGTCACGCCCAGTCCAAAAATACCGACGGACTAGACACGTGGCATAGGCCAGCAGCATACACCGATGGGCAAACCCAATTTAATGGACCCATCAAAGTGTACTTAAGCTGTAAAACAACAATATGGGCTATGGTACTAATCTCATCCACAGAATAAATATAATTAATATAAGAAATATAAAGCAATATCAAGTCTCAATAAAACATAACTCGGGGAACAACCCGATAGTGAGTTTGATACATCAACTCAATAGACTGGAAATAAAGAGTCTAACAATAGAAATAACTGAGTATAGAATAAGCAGATACTCAAGGGAAATCCTCAGCGATCACCTCGTCCTCGGGTTCTGGTACTGCTCCAAGGTATACTCCTGTCCCGTACACCTCGGGGTAGATCTCCTCTGCTAAACCTGGGGACATAATCCTAATCCAGGTCCTCAGGGGACATGGCAAGGTACAAGAATAACTCAAGCCAAAATAAATACAGTACAAATTAATGAATCAATAGGGTAAACTATATAACTAGCTAAGTGATATGCCAGTGAGAGCATTATTCATACTCAGGCTGAGACTACTACAGGCTCTGTGTCGGGGAAACCCATAGCAGTATTTTTTCGAAGGGACAGTAAATGTGCCAAAGCTCTATATCAGAGTCTAAGGCACCTCTAGTAAAGTAATATATATATATATATATATATATATATATATATATATATATATATATATATATATATATATATATATATATATATATATATATATATATAATCAGCCTTTGATATGGTAATACTCTCCCCATCCAATGTAATTACAAGTCTCATGTCCATGACACGCAAGATGATATCTAATGCAGCAAGTCATATGATAGCTCTGGATAAAAAGTCTATGTAATAAATCCTGTAGCCTATACAGAATCACCATGAATGTCTCAGAAAGATTCTATTTCATAAACAGTGTCAGGTGTCCTGTGGTATGACGTACTTGATAATGCAAGCACAAAATGTATAGTGTCTCGATATCCATGTCTAGGTGACGTTACAAACCTCCGCGTACGATGTTGACACCCGAATGTTATTCGGACGCTAAGCAATGTCACACGGTTCTAGATTGAACATTTATATCATATAATTAAATTAAGAGAATATTATGTAGCAAATACTGCAAGATTGGCAAGGTACACTTGCCTGGGATTTGGTTACCAACTGCGGCTCTGGTATCAGCGGGTTCTGCAGGTACTCCTTCGGTTGCTGAAATAGATATTACCATTATGTTCAAAAGATATAAAATAGCTAGAATTGCCTGTCCATAAGTCCAATTTGAACACAAGGGTAAATATGACCGTTTCTGGTCAAAACGGGGTCCACATGTGGCCCACTTCGCACCGAGAAACATGCCAGAGATAAAGTTCTCTAAATTTGTCAAACTTAGTGTCTACAAGTCCAGAACGTCGATACGAATCCAACGAAATGTCCAGAACTGGATCCGATGAGCCGATCACAAAATCGACCGTCAAGTGGAGCCGTAGGGCCCACAATATGGGATTTTGTCAACGTTCAAAGAATCGAACCAAACTTGGGTCACAGGACCAGAAAAATACTACAAATCCGATGGCGTAAGTTTTATTTCAAAACAACGAGCGTACACGAAGTTACAACGAGTTCCAGAATAAGGCCGATACGGGACGTTGTCGACGGATACGCGTTGATTCCGGTGTGCACGCACATCCAAATCAACTTCCGTAAAATCTCACATGTTCGTATTAACAACGCGCACCTTTCGATGAAGTTCGCATATGACCAAGTCATCCCGCTTAGCGGGGCACACCCAGTTCCGGGAAAATTAGGGTATTTAAATAACCAATAATTCGGTCATTTTCACCCTCAAATTAAATACAAATTACAGCACGATAAATTACACTAAAAATAGGGTTAAAAACTTGGTCATATGGTCTAATTAATTGTTCAGGTAGATTTTGAAAACATATCACAGGTTGGTCGCAAAATGGTCGCGAACTGGGGAGTTCGGGACAAATTCTGAATTTTCAGAATTGGGGGTTTATTTTCCTGATTTTGTGTCACAGTTTACGATCGACACAGGACGCGATACCCCGAACGAGTTACACGGGGTTCGAGAGGGTCACGCAGGGTTCGCGCACGAGTCGACAGAACGAAAAATGAGAGGACGAGGAGAGAGAAATGCTTACTAGAACAGGATGCAGGAATCAAATATATGTCATGTACACGTGGTACGACGCGGCTGCTGGTTGCTGCGGTTGGCGGGAAGTTGGTCTACGGCGGTGAGGGCACGGCGAAGACGCTGTAGGGAGCTCGGCCGGAGGATCGTCGGAGGGGCTGGGCCACTCGGGGTCGTCGGGGTGCCGGGGAGGCGGTGGAGGCTGGGGTCACGGCTGGAGGAGGCAGGGGAGCTCGGGTGGCGGATGGCCGAAGGGGCTCTGGCGGAGGGAAAAGTTGGCGGTGGTTGTGGGTGGTGCTGGAGGAGAAGTCGCCGGCGCTGGGGGAGCTTGGCGGAGGACGGTGTGGGGGTGGCCAGAGATGGCAGCGGAGTTTCGACAGAGATCGTGGTGGCCGCGGTGGATGATGGTGGTGTTGCAGTGGGTGAAGGGCGGCCGGGTAGAGGGTTTTATAGGGGAGGTCGGGGAGACGGGCGACCGACGTTACTAGCGGGGAGAGGGGAGGGAAACCGCCGTGGGGCGTAACCTCCGGCGGGCGACGAGGAAACGGTGGCGGAGGAGTCGGGAACGGCCGCGGGAATCGGGGGATGGCGGTTACTGTAGCAACTACAGTAGCGGGTCGGGTAGGGTAGCGGGTCGGTTCTAGATTCGGGTCCGGATCTGACCCGCTAAGGTACGGGTCGGGTACGGGTCGCAGGTACGGGTCGGGTTGATAGATCCGACCCGTTAGGATTTTAATTAGGGTTTGGGTCTGAGTCAGGGTTCGGTTCGGCATGGGTTCGGTTCAATAAACCTGTTGGTTCAGGTTGGTTTATTTTGGTTTAATTAAAATATTAATTTTTAGGTCTTTAAAAATAGTTTCGGGGTCCAATAAATTCTAGAAAAATTGCAGTAAGTCTAATATTTTATTTTATACCCAAAAATATTATTTTCATAATATTTTAATATTTAATAAAATCATTTAAAATTATTTAATAACAGAAAATATTGATTTAATTAGTTAAAAAAATACAGAAAATTCTAGAAAATTTATTTTTAAAATCTGAATTTTTTTTTTGGTGGTTTACACTATCTAGCCATGACTAAAGTCATTGTCCACTACCAGATCCGTGCATGAAAATAATTATATATATCATGTAGCAAGAGTATGTGGCACGACAGATCACCATATTTATATCTATCAAGTAGCACTCTCGGTGCGATGAAGTGTATCAGCACGGATACAATAGTCAGGGCAGGAACAAGTTCTAGAATCAAGATCATGGATGAGTTATCACGTGGCAAGTTATTCAAGACAGGACAGTAAATCACTAGTAAAATTATTTGTCACTTTATTATATCGATAGATGAGGATAAGAGTAGTGTAAGAATCCTTCGAGATCTGATTCAAAATTTTGAAACCAAGCAAGGACCGGGATTGCAAATCCTCCCTGGAGTTGAACTACGCTCCTTATTCTATTAAACGTATAATAAGGTGGTCAAGGAAAAGTATTTTAATTAGCAAGTTAGTACATATAAGGCTACATCTATAGGGCTCATGCCAGGTGCTTAGTCAAATTTAGCACACAATCACATCTGGGTCATACAAATTATTTCAATATTTAACACATAGCATCACAATCATTCAATCAAATGAAAATATTAAACCAAGCAAGTGTACAACGTGTACAAGAAATAGGGTATCGCATAAGAATAATAAGCGCATATGCAAGCTGCCACATGAAGCAGGGTGCCGCAATCGAGTTCGTATGAGACAAGGTATCGTATGAAGTCGAGGTCGCATGGTTGTCTTGGACGCATGGGCCAAAACAAGGTCCACTCTTCGAGAAATGTGAAATATGACAATCAATAAATGCAAGTCAGAAGAAGTAACATAAAGCGATAGATGTGACTGATGTGACAAGCAATAAAGTGTGTCAGAAGAAAAGACAAAATCATACAAAGTTGTGCCAAGTAGGTTAAAAGTTATGTGTCCAGAATAAGAGGGATGTATAGCTCCTGGTCGCATGGTCGACGAAGCCGCATGCTCCTCTTGGCCGCATACACACTTGGCCACATGAAATCTTTTGGGACTTAGAATTTTTTTTTCAACTTGTGAAGTTTTATTCGTCCAAGTTCATGCATTTGGTCAGGGCGCGCATGATAAGATTCAGTCATGCATCCAACAAGGTTGGCCGCATGCTGACTTTGAGACAAAAAGTCCAGACCGCATAGCACAGAGTGCCGCATAACACTCCTTCGTCTCCTCCAACAACAGCTTTTCGGCCAAGGCCCAAAGCTCGAAAATAAAAATTTATTTCTTCCATAGAAACCTCAAGTGATGCCCAAATCCAGCAAAGTAAAGTTCTAAACTACTCAAAATTAAGTGCTCATCAACATAGAACAACAAGTTTCAATAATAATAAGTTTTAAGTGATCAAAACCCAAGAAAATTCAAGAACACATGAAAAGCTTCTAAACTAAAATACTACATCTACACTAATACATCCACCAAAATCGGAAATACCAAGTTCTAAATGTATGGAGAAACACATAATAAATATAATGGAATAATAAAATAGAAGATTTTTTCATTCCTTATGCAATGTGTACTTGCCTATGGAGGGAGGAAAAAAACCTAAGAGAGAATGGAAGGAAAATAATAAGAAGAGAGAGAATGAAGTTGGGTTATATATAGAGGGTTTGAGGATTGGACTACGGGTTCAAATCATGATCAAACCAAGCCAAACCAAACCAAACCAAACAAATCAACCAAAAGTCGAGTTAACTAAAGAATGGGTTTAGTCTCTCTACAACATACAACTATGCTAGCAAGAAAACTAAAAATGTTTCAAATACAAATACCGAAAACATGGAGTGACATCTCTTTCTACCTTAAAAAAAATTTTATCCTCGAAAATTAAACTCAAGGCTAGCTAGAGATATCAAGACAAGCAACAACTAATTACAAGTAATCCACACATATAAATAAGCAAGTATAACAATACATATAATAAAGTAAAGCAACATCATCTCATATGAGTGCTTGCCGACCACGAAATAAAATATGTGAAGGCATACGGAGAAAATATACCTTTAAGAGTCGAATAAGTACGGGTACCCAAATTGAATATCGTCCTCGCACTCCCATGTCGACACCCCAAGGAGGGATGACCCCAAGCAACACGAACAAGACGGATAGTCCAGTTCTTGAGTACCTTCTCTCTCTGATCCAAAATGAATATGGGCTGTTCCTTGTAAGTTAAGTCGGTGACAACGACTAACTCAGAATGATTGAGGACATGACCCAGATCCGGGACATACCTATGCAACTGAGACACATGAAATACATCATGCACTTCATAAAGTGAAGGAGGAAGGGCAAGACGATAAGCAACATCCCCTACCCTCTTGAGAATATCGAATGGTCCTACGTATCGTGGACTGAGCTTCCCGCGAACCCCGAATCTAAAGACTCCACGGGTAGGCAAAATCTACAAAATACGTGGTCGCCAACAGAAAACTCTAACGGCCTACGATGTTGATATGTCCAATGTCGATGACGATCTTGTGCAACTCGAAGACGCTCTCTGATCTGCTTACCCACTTAAACCTTTTAAGTGATCATCTTAGGCCCCAATATTTTTCATTCACCAATGTCATCTCATGCTAAGGGTGACATGCACTTCCTTCCGTACAATGCTTCGAAAGGAGCCATCTATATGTTGGCATGGTAACTGTTATTGTACGAGAATTCTACTAGATGAACATGATCTTACAAAGATCCACCAAAGTCTAGGGTACAAGCCCGCAATATATCTTTCAATGTCTGGATTGTCCTTTCTGATTGCCCATCTGTCTAGGGATGATACGCGATACTGAATCTCAACTGGGGACCCAAGCGCTCATTCAAGCTTTGCCAGAAATATGATATAAAGATAGTATTACAATCTGACACTATACTTGTTGAAACTCTGTGTTGTCTTACTATCTGCCGCATATACATCTTTGCTAACTACTCTGTGGACTGCCCTACTCGAAAAAGAAGAAAATATGCCACTTTCATGAGTTAATCTACTATTACCCAATCTGTATCACGTCTAGTAGGGATCTAGGTAATCCGGTCACAAAGTCCATTATAAAGTGTTCCTACTTCCACTCTGGAATAGACAATTATTGTAATAATCCTGTTGGTCTTTGTTGTTTTACCTTTACTTGTTTACACACGAGATACCGTAAAATGAACCGAGCTATCTCTCTTTTTATTTTGTTCCACCAAAAATGCTTCTTGATATCCTGGTACATCTTCGTGCCTCATGGATGTATAGAATATTGAGAACTGTGTGCCTCGGTCATTACTTCCTGTCTGATATCTCTAGTTGGCACACAAAGACGCTTTCCAAATCTAAGTATTCCGTCTTTATGAATATTTATTTCCTTCCTAAGACCTGACTCAAATTCTGTCCTAAGCTTCTGAATCTGAGAATCTTTTGCTTGAGCTTCCTTGATCCTCTCTATCAAAGTTGATTGTATTTGAAGACTGGCTAGTACTCCCGCTCCTTGAGGTAACATTACATCGATGCCCATCTCTCGAAGATCTTCTAATATATACTTATGAGTTGTCAAAATGAATGTGCAGTCTCTACTACTTAGAGCATCTGCTACCATATTTGCCTTGCCTAGATGATACTGAAGTACTACATCGTAATTATCAAACAATTCTAGCCACCTCCTCTGCCTCATGTTCAAGTGCTTCTAGGTAAATATGTACTTCAAACTCTTATGATCTGTAAATATCGCCACATGATAGCCATATAGGTAATGTCTTCACAACTTGAGAGAAAATATTACAGCTAACTCCAAATCATGTGTTGGATAATTTTTTTCATGATATCGAAGCTACCGAGAAGCATAAGCTATCACCTTTCTGTGCTGCATCAATACACATCCAAGTCCTTTCCCAGATGCATCACAATAAACTGTGAATCCTCCTGATCCTATTGAAAGTGTTGTTTGTGGTATTAAACGAAAGAATGAAGATGTATTCAATATGGGGTTTACACAGAACCCGCCTTCTTTGGTTTACAAATAAACTTGTACAATTTGATCCTATACGAGGATATAGGAGTATAATTTATTTAATCTGGGTAAATATTGCTATAGGTGTCTGATCTGCAGTCGATCACTTTAGCCCTTGGACCACACGATGTTGAAGAAGTACCGTAGAAGACAGGAAGCAGCTTCGAAGGTTGCAGGAGAGGGTGGATGCGCGATGCCAAAGTCGTCGATCCCTACTCTTTGCCTGAGCTCCGGGTGCTCTCTCTCTCTCTCCCTCTCTCCCTCTCTCTCGGGTTCGATCTTCCAATTTTTGTCGACCTGGTTCGATCATCAAGTTTTTAGTTTTTTGACCTTTTTCCTCATTGATAGAGGTCTCTATTTATAGAGTTTTAGTGACAGTGACCACTCCGTCGGTGTAACAACCGAGGAGTGGAAAGTACAGCACCCTTTTACACAACGGTTAAAATAACCAATGCCTGCGTATAAATGATCTTTTGAATGAGCGTGAGACGCGGGTCCAACTAAGGGACACAACGCGTACAATTGCTACGAAGATCACGACATAAAAGCTACGTAGGTAGGTATCCATTGTGTAGAAGAGGTTGGCATAGAAGCCAAATGTCTGTCACCATGGCATAGAAGCCAAATAGTTATCAAACCGGCATAGAAGCCGAACAGGTGTAGAAGCCGAACAGGCGTAGAAGCCGAGTGGTCATAGAGGCCGAACAGGCATAGAAGCCGAGTGGTCGTAGAGGCCGAACAGGCATAGAAGTCGAGTGGTCGTAGAGGCCGGACAGGCATAGAAGCCGAAGGGGCACAGAGGCCGAGCAGGCATAGAAGCCGAAGGGGCACAGAGGCTGAGCAGGCGTAGAAGCCGAATGAGCACAAATGCTGGATGGGCGTAGAAGCTGCTGCGTACCGTGCCATAGTGCTGATATGGACGTCTTAGCCGGAATTACGGCTTTTGAAGATATAATCAAATCTCTTGCATTAAATGCCGAGATTTCCCACCATCCTGTGCATTAAATGTGGAGGCATGTTCTTTGATGGTCTGCAACCCTTTCTGCGCATCAGTCGCAGAGACGTGCCTCGAGAAACTGTCACCGCTCTGTGCATTAGGCGAAGAGACGTGCCTCGAACCCCGTACGGAGTGCAGCTTTTGGCGTAACAGGCGGTTTGTCTACTGTAGAACGTAAATAGCTCGCATTTTGCCTGTATAAAACAAGGCAGCGTATCCTTTCGTGCTTAAAAAAATAGTTTACGCGGAGGGGATGGCGGTATTTGACAGCCTGGGTGGCAGTGCAGTACCATCATTATAGCCGTCGCTTGGGTAGTCGAGCCGTATCCCTTTGCCAAAAGTCCAGACGTCAGGTTCATTGCAGGCTCTGACAGGTTCACTGCAGGATCTGACAGGTTCACTTTGGGGAATACGAAGCATCTTTTGTATACCTCAATGCTGCGTATGAAAGGAAAAGAGTTTTACGCCCTGGAGGCGATGAAGCACCCTGTTTACGCTGAAGCGGCTTGGACGTACTGTCTTACGCGGATGGTCCTTTGAGCTTTTATGTTTCACGCTCTGTTCTAGCGGAAAAGGCTCTGTTGCACGCTTGATGGCTCTTAAGGCCTCTGCCTATGCTGCTCTGCACCGATATGCCGCGTATAATCATCCGGCGTATTTTTTATGCTTCTATAAGACCCCCTTCAAAGCTTTCAAATTCCTCGGAAGTTGGAACGCTTTGAATGAAGCATGAACCGCACCTCGTGACTCGAAACATTTCTGAATGGAGCGTTAAAATGGTCGATGCCGACTTTATGGCGGATTTATTGGGGACCGGTGTGACCCCTTTCGCCTATAAAAAGGCTGGGGGAGTTAGCCTGTTCTCCCCACATTTTTATCACCATGCAGAGATGATCGCAGGAGTTCGCCGAGTCGATTTGAGGAAGAAGGAGATCATATTCTTTCAGCGTGTAAGGAGCTGAAAAAGATAACGTCTTCGAGCAAGTGTCCACTGCAACGATGGATCATGGAAGGATATCTTAGCCTCCCTTGCTCGGGATAATCAGCAACTTTATATGGCTGTTCTTCCAGGAGAAGGGAAGGGTCGTATTAGACCACACTGCTTGCAAGCGGTGTCTTCTCCTGTTACCTCCGGCGGTGAGAGCAGCGACTAGCTCTGACCTCAGGCATTGAGTTGGGTGGAATATCTCAACTCAATCTGTTACGGCGCACGGAGTATGGGATATGAAAGCCCCAACTCTGTCGTTCTCTCGCCGGTGATCATTGCCATGTCAGTCAGTTTGCTGGAACTGACTGACTGCCGGAGAAGATGGATGAATAATTGTGCCCCTGTGAGAACCTGTCAGAACAGCTTCTGGGCAATCTTCAGACGATGATGGGAAAACCCTCCTGTCGACAGAGTTTTCCTGATATGTAATCATGACAATGAAAAGAAAACCCTTGTAGATTGGATTTCCCTCATATGTAATCATGACTTTAATCTTTTAATAAAATTGTCTTGCTTCTTCATATGATCATCTTACCATACGTTGCTGTGAAGTCTGAATATGTGTAGCTTCGACACGTCTGATTCTGTACGCCGACTCTGTAGAAAGAGTGCTAGGTCCTGTCCTTTACGCATAGCGAATAGTCTATAGAACGCTGTAGAGCATTTTGAATATTTTAGAACTGTCCTGTTGCTAGGACTGAGGAACCGCGTAGAGCTCTGAACTTCTGATGAACAGAATTTTTGTTCAGACTTCGTCTTCAAGAATGATTTCTCGAAAAATCCCTTGGAATAGGGTCGAGAAATGGCTGTCTAACTTTGCCATCTTGATAGACGAGATATTCAGACTGGAGTCTGGATGAACCTCCAATTGACCCGAGAAGAGTAATTTCTCAATGTTTGAACTCTTGTATGCTTCAGGTACTTGGGATATGTTGAGGTCAAGAAGGAGTATCTTCTGTGTGAACTCCTGTAATCGACCGCCTTGAGTTCGGATATGCGAAAAGTCAGATATCCGTAGCGTAGATGAGCTGAAAATCTTGAGTTCGTAGGCCTGTTGAGCGTAGAAAGCCACCGAGCGTGAGATCATTGATTTGGAGCTGCTGAGCGTGAAGTCGTAGGTTTGTAGCCTCTCGAGCATAAAAGCTACCGAGCACAAAGGCATCCGGGCATAAAACCATAGACTGATAGCTTGCGAGCATAGAACCGTAGATCTGTTGCTGTCGGGCGTAGAAAGCTCCTTAGCGTAGAACTGTAGATTTATAGCCTATGAATGAAGGAAATCTTCCGAGCGTAGAGGTTGTGGATCTGTTGCCTTCGAGCGTAAACTAAGCGCCACCGAGCGTGAGATCATCGATTTGGTACCTGCTGAGCGTAAAAAGTCGTAGGTTTGTAGCCTCTCGAGTATAAAAGCTATCGAGCACAAAGACATCCGGGCGTAAAACCATAGACTTGTAGCTTGCGAGTGTAAAACTGTAGATCTGTTGCTGTCGAGCGTAGAAAGCTCCTTAGCATAGGAACCACTGACCTGCTTTTGCACGAAAAACTCTTCGAATTTGCTGACTGTCCGTCTTTCGAGAGTTAGCGGGTTGACGTAGTACCCAATCATAACCAAATATTTAATTTGTGAGATTCGGTTGGGGTTTCGAGGAGCCGCCTGTGGATTCGAGGAGTCGACCCGAACTCTATATATATCCCAAGCTTCTGGAGAGAGAAACTTTTATCCGTCTTCTGTGAGAGAGAGCTTTGATTGTTTAAGTTTTTTCCCTTTGTACTTTCTTCGGGCACTCCAGGTTTCCAGTAATGGCGCCGAAGAAAACCCTCTCCACCAAGGGAAAGAGCATAGGCTCTTCTTCTCGTGCTTCCGCCCCGGCGAGAGAGTCTTCGGCCGGGTGATGCGAACTTCCTTCTCAGTGAAGGATCCTGCCGTCGAGTAGCGCACCCGGTCTTAGAGGTATAGCCATCGGAAATGACAAAGAACGACGAAAAATCCTTCACACACGTTGAACGTGACCGCGCTAGGTCGTCTTCTGTGCTGATAGCCTCTTTGAGGAAGATGACGCATGGAGACATTTTTCTCTTTTACTCCCACATTTCTAATGTGTCAGCGTAAAAACTCCATGTCTTCGTAGTTATGAGCGTAAAAGCTCTGGCGCCGAAGACTTGGTGTATACTGTAAAATTTTAGTTTTATGCTTTGGATGGGACCTCCGGCACAATAACTAGAATTTTGGCAGTCTGGCGTAAAGCACGGACCGTATACCGCTAATTATGCTTTCGGGATATGACTCCTGGCGTAGGATGACCAAATTTTGTACAGTCTTGGCGTAAAACACCGACTGTCACTTCTTGGTCTTTATGTTGCAAGGTTCGTAACGACGTATTTTCCTTGCGTTTTTGTAGTCGACTTGCATGAGTCTCCACTGGCCGTGGTGATGGGATCCGCTGCTGGGATGCTGCACTCGAACTACTTGGAGGATCTGTCGTACGTGACATTTCCTATCTCCGGACCCCAGTATCCCGAAGGGAGGAGGATCTTGATATCGGCTCAGGGCGAGCGAATGCTGCTGAGCATGATCAACGGGGAGCCCCTAACGTACGTAGATGGGGAGCAGTACATCAAGCCAGCCTTCCTCTTTGGGGACATGATAGACAAACAGTCCCAGACGAAGCCCAAAAGAGAACCCTGGGTTTTTCCTGCCGAGAGCGTGGTCTTGTATCTGCCCACAATGCCGAGAGATTATCCGATCTCGACTTTCTTCTATGCCACACATCGCAGGAGGATATCGTGGACGCTGACTCCTGATCTTCACGGGAAGTCGGGAAAGATCTTTCATCTGAAAGGAGCCGACCGGGGGTCGTTCGTCAGCCGCCCCACTGGCGTCGTAACGTTGTTCAGGGGACTGTGCCCGGGCAGCGTCCCGAGTGAAGACAGTTCAGTGATCCAGCCGGTGCAATTACCGACTTTCTGTAATGACTTCATGGTGCGAGGGGGGTATACCCCAAGGAGAATCCTCGGTGCAATGGGTGGATCACCCCAATAAATCTCCGATGGTCCTGCCTAGTTGACTGGGCTTTGAAGCATTTTCGGAGAGAGCTGGAAATTATTGGACTGTATGCCGCCATGAGCGTGACGAGTGTTGGGTTGCCTCCCAACCCTAACCTCTTTCTGGCGCTGATGGAGCGATACATTTTGCTCATCGGGACCTTCGCCACTCCACTGGGGGAGTTGGGGTTGGCCCTCCACGAAATGGCAGCAATCTTGAGACTGCCGATGGGGGATACCCCGTATGAAGAGTATGTTCCTACCAACTGGGAGTTGGAGGACTCGGATCCTCGGGTTGTGGAGGTGTATCAGGAGCTGATGTGCCACTACCTCGCGTGTACTGCCTTTTATAATGAGCCTTCTGACTTGGCTCACACCACTAAGTGGATGTCCTACCTCTTCTTCCACCGGGCCAGGGCCGTCAAGTCGGTGAAGGTTTCGGGGGACAAGCATGAGCCCGTGAACTGTTTGGCCGTGCTCAGTGTCGAGGTCGTTGAGGACCTTATGGAGGAGGCCAACGCTCCAGACCAGTTTCTCAATGACGGGGTAGGAAAGTACCCTGAAGGCACTAAGGCCTATAGTTACTTGAGGCGCTGTCGCAGGCCTTTGTCTGAGGAAGCCAAGCTGGCCGACTTTCTCTCCTTATGGCTGCGTCGAGTAGTGGTGCCTGGCACCGCGTCCGCAGACCGCATTCATCGGAACATCCTATGGCCCGCCGTCCGTCTGGTGTTCGGGGCAAGGCTAGACTTGCTTTCTGCCATGGTGTGCCGTATACAGGCTGGACTGCGAGCCATGACTGACGGGTTGCTCGTCGATGAAGCTCGGCGCGAGAGTTTTCCCCGGGTGGAATTACCATACCTGTACTTGATTGGATGGTTAATTCTTCACAACCCACGAGTGATGTCTCCCGGTCCTGGTAGCAGCACGGGGGGTAGTTTCTTGCTGAACTACAAGGGCTCCCTCTGGAACGTGACCACAGTCGTGGACTGTCGGCTGGCGCTGAGCCTTGGTCATTGTTGGAATCTCCTTTGCACCGTCCCTTCTGTACATCATAATCAGTCGGGGATTAGGCTCGAGGATTTAGGCGGATAAAAGACCAATCTTTCCCCGGAAGCCTTTAATTGGTTGGTCTGCATCAGACCCTCCCATTTGCTGTACAGAAGCGAGGATCATTGCTTCTTCGAGCCTTACTTGCCCAGTCGGTTCGCGAGGCAGTTTGGGTACGATCAGCTGTACGTGGGCAATGCCATCACCAGCTTCAGGTCCCGGGGCGGACTCATTGATGGAGCCAGGGGGTGGCGGTACTTCATCATGGGCTGCACGGGAGCAATCTTCATTGTGCCGGTTGCCACCCTCTCCATGGAGCTGCGCATCCTCCATTCGTATGCTCAGTTCTACGTGGCGATCAACACCCTCCATCATGACTTTGACATTCTTGGAAGCTTCAGGGTGCCTCCCTCCAAGCCTGGGGGAAGAATCGAAGTCCCTTCGGTTTTATCTGACGAGGGCGAGGAGTCTGCCATTCCGGATGAGCCTCTGGTGTCGGTGCCGAGGTGTGAAGTGCCTCCGCCTGCGGGGGCTTTGGCGATCTCAGGGAAGCGAAGGGCTTCTGTCTCGAAGCAGACTTCCCCTCGCAAGAGGAAGAAGAAGACGGCTGACCGCCCTCTTCGGATTCCTGGCATTGAGGCTCCCAGAGAGGAACCTGCTGCCTCTCCTGTTGGGGATGTCCCTTTGATTGGAGGTTCCCCGTCTCTCGGAGTGGGACCCTCAGTTTCGGCTGGCGGTGTCGGAGAACTCCTGCTTGAGGCTGCCGTTGCCGCCACTGCCTCCGGTAGTGGAATAAAATCGCCTGCGTGGCCGAGGCAAATGGGAGAATATTCCTCTAGACCAGCAACGGAGGAAACTTCTGCTGCGTCCATGAGCATGACCAGCGAGGTTCCAGCTGACGAACCTCGAACACGTCTCGGCGGAGGCTTGGTGGAGCTCCTGGCGATGTCGGTTGGCCCACCTCCTTCTCTAGGTATGACAGTTCGTATTGCGTCATTAAGGCGCGACATAGCTACATCGGCTGCAGACGCGGCATATATACCGTTGGCTACGGGTAAAGGTCATCTTTATGTCTCCTCTTAGAAAGATTACTATCATATTGATGTCAACTTTCTTGTCCTCTTCTCAGGGGATGGCGCCTAAGGGGAGTATAGCGTTGAAACGCCTTCTGGCTCTGCTCGGGCTCCTGACGATGATACGGAGGCGTTCCACTTCGAGGAGGAAATGGCTTCGGGGGCCAGCTCGCCCGGAGTGGTTTTGTCATCTCAAGAGGAGGACGAACCCGTCATCGTGACCTCGCCTCTTGTGAGTACGGTGGTGACTTCGATCGTCGTTGCCGCACCTTCTTCGATCGCACCACCTGTCGAGGTGGCGGCTGTGGCCACCTCGTCTGCAATCGTCCTTGGAGGGGAACTCGTCAATATTGTGGCCACTCCTGGCGTTCAACCAGATCTGGTTGCGCTGACCGAGCTATATACCGGCAACTTCTATGACAATTTGAACACGCTGATAACAATGGTGTTGGCGAAGAATCTGGATTTTGAGAGCCTGAAGAAGGCTTCCCAGTTTTTGATTGGGGCCGTCAGAGAGTTCGGCGATTCCTGGGTAGCTGACGCCCTGGAGGCGATGGTTAATGGGTTGGAGCAACCCATTAACGAATACTTGCAGCTGACTCGGGGCAGTTTTGAAGCCGAAGTCCAGGCCAGATATGACTCCATGACTATGCGGCTTACCAAACAGCTGGAGAGCTTGGATAACTCTATCAAAGCCCGTAAGCTGGAGACGGATAAAAGAAAGGCCGTCGTGGAGGAGGCTCTTGCTCTCGAGATGAAGTGCCAATCCGAGCATGAAGGGAACGCAGCAAGGGTCCGCAAGTTGAAGGAGAAACTCGTACGGGTAGAGGAGTGGGCTTCTCAGTCGCTGGCAGGTCTAGGCGTAGCGTCTGGTCGACTGAGCACCGCACGACGGGACCTGGAGCGTGTAGAAGCTGCTCGAGCTGGCTCTCTTTGGGCAAGGGCTGAACTGTCCTTTACGAACAATCCCGAGGCACGACTAGAACGGGCCCGTGCTGATGCCTTGGTTTCCAGGGGCGAGAGAGTAGCTGCACTGGCGAAGCTGATTCGCGATCTGACTGCTCCCCGCAATGATATACCCTTTCTTGCTTTTAGCTTCCCTAATGTAATTCTGCTCTTTTTGGAAATAAAGCGAATCTTTTTTGACTTTGTAGACCCATCATTTCGGAGTGTAAATGACAGGTTTTAGTGAGAGTGATATCAGAGGTAGTATGGACGTGATAAACTCTCGATAAACTTCTAGCAGGACATACCTATTCAGAGGTCATACGGACATGATAGAATATGACCTAACTAGCTTCGTTGTGGAAGTAGTTTTGTCAGAATTGGGATTCCCGCTATATTCCACCCTGGGGTAGAGGAGGTTAAGCATAGTACCTCTTCAGGAATTTACCGTTAATAGGAGCCATTAATAGGTCTCCATTAGGCTGGGCTAACCTGTAAGCGCCATTCGAGAACGTTGTCTCGATCATATAAGGGCCTTCCCACTTGGGCTGAAATTTCCCTTTACTCCTGTGAGTGAGAATCATTGGCCTTCTTACGGCTAAGACTAGCTCGCCGACCTTGAACACTCTTTCCTTTACTTTATGATTGAAAGCTCTGAAAATGCGTGCTTGGTAGAGCGCGATGCGCTGTTGAGCTTGGAGGCATTTCTCGTCTAATCCTTCGAGCTCCTGAAGCCTTAACAGGTCATTCTTTTCTTGGGTCAGCTCATTAGTCACGGCTATCCTGAGCGACGGGATCTGGACTTCGATGAGAAAAATTGCTTCACTTCCGTAGACCAGTGAAAAGGGGGTACAACCTGTCGGTGTCCGTACCGTCGTACGGTATGCCCAGAGACATTCGCCCAGCTTCTCGTTCCAGTCTCTTTTGTTCGAGGAGACGAACTTCTTCAGGAGTTTGATAATGGGTTTGTTGAAAGCTTTCGCCAAACCATTAGCAGCTGGATAATATGCCGTAGAGGCAATATTACGTATTCGATTTTTATCGCAAAATCGATGAAACGCTTGGCTAATGAACTGAGGCCCATTGTCATGGATTATCCTTCAGGGAATCCCAAAGCGATAAATAACGTGATGCTTGATGAAGCTGATTACGTCAGACGCCTTTACCTCGGCCAGAGAGATCGCCTCTGCCCATTTGGAGAAGTAATCCGTGATGGCTAGTATGAACCGGTGGCCTCTGAAAGAAGACGGGTAAATAGGACCTATGATATCCATACCCCATGCTTCGAAGGGCCAGGATGCAACCGTAGGATGTAGATATTCAGACGGTTGATGTATGAAGTCTGCATGAACCTGACAGGCTCTGCATTGTCTTGCATAGCTGATCGCGTCTGTGATCATAGTGGGCCAATAATAGCCCATTCTCCTGACACGATCTTGTAGCTTAGGACCGGGCTGATGCGCTCCGCATACGCCGTCGTGAGCTTCCCGGATAATCTGCTGTGCTTCGTCGCCTGAGAGACACCTTAATAGCAGTCCGTCGTAAGTCCGACGATATAGGCATTGTGAAGATGCATCGAAGTAGAAGCGTAATGATCGTCTTTTGACGGATACTGCTTCTTTGGGGTCCTCTGGCAAGATTCCGTATGCGACAAAATCTATGAAGGGACTTCTCCAGTCTCTTTCCGGGGGATCCGTGTTCACAGGGTAGCTGCGTTCTATGTGAAAGTTGTTCTTCACGTAGAATAAATCTCTGTTAAGAAGGATTACCGAATCCTGCCTTCTTATAGGAGTGGCTAAATTCGCAGCTAGACTGGCTAGGGCATCAGCTTCCTGATTCTGGGATCGAGGTACATGCTCTAGGAAGAACCCTTTGAATGTCATGGCTATTTCGACCGTTGCTTGGTGATAGGGGATGAGGTCTGGATTCCGGACTTCATATATTCCTCGGACTTGATTGATGATAAGCAGAGAATCACCGAAAGCTTCCAGGGACTCGACCCCCAGTTCTTTAGCGACTTGGAGTCCAATTAACAGGGCGTTATATTCCGCCACATTGTTGGAGCATGGTTCGTTAAGAGAATATGCCTGGTAGATGACGATTTTATCAGGCGTGACTAGGACGATTCCTACCCCTGAAACCACGTTCCCCTGGGGACCAGTACTGGAGGCGCTGTCGAAGAACAGTTGCCATGCATCACCTTCCATTGCGGAATTACATTCTGTAACTTCGTCGGGAATGTCTTCGTATAATTTGGAGGCCTCCGGGATCGGATGAGCAGCTAGGAAGTCGGCCAGCGCTTGGCCTTTGATGGACTTCTGCGGTACGTATACCATGTCATATGGTGTTAACAGCATCGTCCAAGTTGCGAGTTGGGAATTAAGAACACTCGGCTTGCTCATCAGTACTTGAAGAGGGTTGATTCTGGAGATGATGTGGATAGTCTGGTCGGTGACGTAGTGCCGCATCTTTTGGATAGCGAATATCAGAGCCAAGCATTCTTTCTCCACTGGGTTGTACCGGTGTTCGGCTCCGACCATCATCCTGCTGAGGTAGTAAATAGCCTGTTCATGACCCATGTCGTTCTTCTGTGCGAGAAGAGCTCCTAGTGAATGATCCATCGCTCGAACGTACAGCAAGAATGGTCTTCCCATGATGGGAGGTACCAGAACTGGCGGACTAGTGAGGTAGTGCATGATATCTCCGAACGCTTGCTGACAGGCTTCGTCCCACACGAAGGATACACCTTTCTTCATGAGATGAGAAAAGGGCTGACATCTTCCCGAGAGGTTGGATATGAATCGCCGAATGTAAGCCATATGGCCTTGAAATCTCCGGAGTTCCCTCAGATTACGGGGCGGTCGCATTTCCATGATTGCTTGGACTTTGTCGGCGTCCACCTGGATGCCTTTGGCGGTGATGACAAATCCTAGGAACTTGCCACTGGATACACCCAGAAAGGACTTTGTAGGGTTCATCTTGAGTTGATGTTGGCGCATTAACTCGAATATCGTCCTCAAGTCTTGAATGTGATCACCCTTGAGGCGACTCTTGACGGCTATGTCATCTACGTAACATTCCACTATTTTGCGTAAATGCTCATGGAATATGTTACTCATAGCCCGTTGGTATATAGTCCCGGCGTTCTTCAATCCGAAGGGCATGACCGTATAGCAATATACCCCCAATGGTGTCCGGAAGGCAGTGTGCTTCTCGTCTTCTGGATGCATCTTGATCTGATTGTATCCTGAGAATCCGTCCATGAAAGACATGCGTTCAAAGTCGCAGGTGTTGTCGATCATGATGTCGGTGATAGGAAGAGGGAATTCATCCTTGGGGCAGGCCGTATTTAGATCTCGGTAGTCGATGTAGATACGTACCTTTCCATTTTTCTTCATGACTGGGACAACGTTGGCTACCCAGTCGGGATGTTGTTCTTTCCTGATGAAACCACAGGCTATTAGCTTCTTGACTTCAGCTTCAATGGCGTCCATCATGTCTGGGCGAAACCGGCGTTGGTGCTACTTCACAGGCTTTGAGTCGGTCAATATATTGAGTTTGTGAGTAGCCACCTTCGGGTCTAGGCCCGACATGTCCATAATCCCATGCAAAGACGTCGATGTATTCCTTTATCAGCTGTATGATTTCTTCCCTTTCAGCTGGGGGAAGATTATCACTGATAAATATCGGCTTTGGCGAAAGTTCACTCCTAACATTGATTCGGGTAACTTCGTCTTCGGTGGGAGGTTCTCTTTGCTCGAAGCAAAATTCCCACTGCGTATCCATTTGTTGAGCCCAAGAGTCATTCTCAAACGGCTCAGAATCCTGTTCATCTGCTCCTGAGGGATCTGTCACTACCATATTTACTGATAGTGCTTGTTTGAGAGCATCAGGTGAGTCAGGGGGCGACGAGCCGTTCTGGGAGGAGAAAAAGATGTCCTCGTCTGACTTGGAAGTCGTAAGGGAGGTGGCGTACCCTAACCCAAAACGAGTTTGTCGATAGCGGGGGTCGCCGCGCGGCGGCGTTCGTCTGCCTCTTCCGTAGTTGAGGCCTGGCTTCCGCTTCAAGTCGTAGCCCATGTTTTGCATGATCTTCAGCGCTTGCGGGCTGTATCAGTGAACTTGCATTTTCCCGGTATCGTCATCGAAAGGATCTTCCCGGTTAGCCGGTTGATTGCGCATGTGGCCGAAGAATATTGGACGCTGACTGCTGCAGGTAGGCGGGACAATGAAGATAGAATTCTCATGGGGTCCATACGTTGTGATGACGTTGGATGATGACGCTACTTCCCAGACATACGGACGGTAGGAGTTTATAGCTTCCAAGAATTTTTGTGCTATGGGTTCTATCTCGTCTGGGGGAGTGGATTCCTGATTTGGAATTTGAGCATTAACGTACTGGAAAAGAGAATATTTATTATCATCTGGAACTCCGTTCCTGGTCGCGTTTACATCGGTCGGCTGCTCGTTGCACCGAAGGTTGATGACCAAAAGTGGAGGCTTCTGGTTCAGAGTGACCGCTGGAGAATTGCTTCCTCTTCCTGAGCTGGATTTGTTCAGGTGAATAGCCATAGGCTCTATGGCTCTTGGACGAGTGGTTCATCCTTTCACTCTGATCGACAGCGGTAGTGCGGCAGGAGGTTTTCTTGGCTCCCGGTGGGATTCCTTCTCCGTCTCGCCTGATACTTCTTTCGTGTGGTCTTGAGAGTACAATACGGCATTGAAATAGTAGGACTCTACTCCTTTAAACGGGTTTAGGTCGGCAACCTCCGTTTGTACCATTCCTTGGGGGTCTACATATTTAAGGCATTGATGTAGAGTTGAAGGAACGATGTTGTGATCATGGATCCACGGTCTTCCTAGCAAAATATTGTAGGACACCTCTGAATCGATCACGTAACATGTGGCCACCGATTTGAGGTTGCCAATCTGGATCCTTAGGCGAATCTTCCTCAACGGCTTACTTCTTCCGGCGTTGAAATCCACGATCGTAGTGTAGGTGTAAGCCAGTTCGCTGGTAGGAATTCTCAATGGTCTAAGCAGACTGTGAGGGATGGTGCTAATCGACGATCCTGGATCTATGTGAATCCGATCAACCTCCATGGAACTAACGTACCCAGTGTAATAGAGGTGCCTGTCATGCTTGTTATGTTTTAACAGCATGTCATCTTGGGTGAAAGTGATATTTGGGACCACCTCCATCACACTGTGGCATTGAGGACATGCCACTGGTTCTTCGTTGGGGGACTTGAGCTGGGTCAAGCATGCCTCCGCCTGCATCAGCGCTTCACTCAGGGCTAGACGAGTGCCTTGGGAGAGCCTGAGTAGCTCAAAGATGGAGAGCCTGGCTGGTGTATTAGCCAGTTGGGACAGGATATCGAAGTTGTATGGCTTCTCAAAACCTTTGTTTGGAATGTTTTTCACAGGTTTATCAAAGCGCACTTCTCTTTGCTTTCCTTTGTCGGTCGGCGTCAGTTTTGAAGGGCTAGCCTCTGGTACGACGGGGCCTGGTCCTGAAGGTTTGGCAGTTGAAGCGTCCGTCGGTGCATCCTCCTGACTTGCTCCACAGTCGTTGAGGTAGGCTTTCCCTGAACGGGTTGTAGCAAGTACCTCGTCTTCGTTCGATGGCAAAGAAGTTGTGACCATATGGCATGGTTTGCGCTTGGAGCTTCTTCTAGATGTAGCTTTAGTAGCTTTAGTCTCTTCCTCGAGCTCTGACACCAAATCCGGATGAACCCACATAATCTCGCCCTGCCGGGTGGTCAGGGGTACCAGGTCTTGATTTTGATCTATAGATGGAGGGAGATTGACGATGTCCATCGTAGCTCGGGAAATGGGCGTGACACCGTTCATGACCTCTTGGGAAGGCAGATAGCCGAACCGCAGAGAGATCATGTTGGCGTGACCGTCTTCTCGGTGTTGTGCAGAGTGATGGCCTTAGCATCGATCAACCCCTGGATCCTCCTCTTCAGTATGTAACACGCCTTTGTTGGGTGGTGTACGTATCTGTGAAAGATGCAGTATTTGGGATTGTCAGTACTACCGACTTCTTGGGGCCGCCTTAGCTCCGGAAGGGTGATCTTGCCGCTTTTGACGAGACACTCGAATATACTAGGGATATCGTCGTTGTTGAAAGAGTAGACTTCGACGGGCCTGGAAATCCCGGGCTTCGTCTGCGTGGTCGCCGCCGTCTTTTGTCTGGATGTATTGACCGTCAGAGCTTCTTTTCCCTTGGAGCTGCGAGGATGGTCGCTGCTGGGAGATAACCTTTTACCTCTATCGGAGGCGGAGATCATGATGCCATTGTCGCGCGCCTTGCGACTGTTGTCTTCGGCTGCCACTGCCGAGACGATGAACGAAGGCCACTCATGGAACTGATATGGTCCTGTAAACACCGAGACTACGGGAAGGAGGTTCTTCCTGCAAATGTCTACTAATGCCGAGTCTGGAACTCTTGGAGGCATTTATAAGGTGGCCTGATGAAAACGTTCGACGAAGATGCGAACGTCCTCCTTTTCCCTTTGTTTGACTTCGATGAGAGAGGACATAGACATGTCCATTCCACCCTCGTAGAATCGCGTGAAGAATAAAGCTTTGAAGTCTTCAAAGAAAGTAATACAGTTTTCCGCCAAGCTACGGTACCACTGATAGGCTACTCCTGAGAGGCAGCCTTTGAACACCCGAGTGAGGAGGGCGTCGTTCCCTTGTAGCAACACCGTCATCATACTGAAATAGTTCATATATTGACTTGGTGATATTTTTCCTTCGAATAGAGCCATAGTCTGAGGTTTGTACTTCGGAGGAAAAGGGACTTCTTCCCAGATAGCTGGGTAAGGCTGGTTGATTCCCAGTTTCTTGAGCTGATCTTTGTGCTTCAAGGCGTCAAACTGGGCTTTCAACTCCCGCACTGCCTGCATCAGATTTTCAGTTGGGAGCGGGGCTACGGTGTAGTGCGGAGTTGGATGTATCGTGACTCCAACGGGAGGTAATATATTCACCGAGTGAGGAAGCGGAGGAACTGCTGGCTCTTGATCTAGAGCAGGCTCTTGGCTTGGGTTGGATGGTGGCAAGTCCACCCCCACACGTATCTGAGTTGGCGGGATCGACGCTTGAGCCATGGCAGTTGCGTGCTGAGTTAGCATCATCTGGTGCATGTTCTCCATTATGGATTGTATTTGTTTCGGAGACATCTCCAGTATAGTGATGCGTTGTTCCGCATTTCCTGACGGCGAAGCTTCCTCGCGTTCGTCTTCAATGGCGTAAAATCCCATTTCCCTGGGCATCCTCGAAGGATAAGTATAGATCGCTGCAGAAGTCGACTCTATACTCTCAGCATCTGATCTGGGAGATTGGCGACTGTCACGCCCCAGTCCCAAAATACGTAGGACTAGGAATACGTAACACGCCAGCCATATGTATACGAACTCCAATATATGGAAACCATATACACACGTACGCTGTACATGAATATCCAATCCACAGTGGTAAATATATGTCACAACAAGTCACACGCAGTTCTATATCTCATCCACAGCATAAATAGTAGAATAAAGGAAATCAATAACTGAATATCAAAGAAGCAGTCTCAAATAGTAATCTCAAAGTGCAATAGTCGGGTGGAGACAAATCTACTGCAAATCGACTATAATAAACTACTAAAGAGAGAAGAGAATAAACTCTAATATAAGAATAAATGTCTAGAAGAGAATAGCAACTAGAATCTCTAAACAGCTGCAAATGAATCACATATAATCAGAAGATAAGATCGTCTCAGACTGATAGGTAGCGTCAGGTCCAGGTCCATACTCCTGTGGATACTCCTGCTCATCTATATCTGGAAAATGGACCAGGTCCTCAGAGGGACGTAATAAGTATACTTAAACACATGCCAATAAAGTACTGAAATTAAACATCCATTGGGGTCGCCTAACCATCTATGTGAATCCAGTTAAGAACACCTTTCCCCACAAGTGAGCTATCTGGCTGAAAACTGGGATTTGGCATGGTTCTCTTTTGAAGAGCCAGGGGCCTAAAAGGCACGTCGTCTTTTGAACGCCGGTGGCCCGCCTGATAGTACATAATATATAGTGGTCATCATCACCCGTATCTCCAGCGAAGAATCCGGGCTTCACAGAAAAAATGCAAAGGAGCTCAAATGCGGTACTTGTTGTTCTCCCCACCCAATGCTCTAAGCATGTCATGTCCATGACACGATAAACCTCTAATAACCGCCAGGTCTACTAGCATGCAAAGTTTCTATTGGCAGTTATTCCTATCCGTCGCACGACCTATACGTACCAGTGGCCAACCGAGTACGCAAGTCCGTGTCCTACATGTGACTCACACTCGTGTAAGAATAGTGTCATGGCCAATGAAACATAAATGCCTCATGAAGATGGGGTAGTCTCATAAAGTAGATCCAATGCATGTACATAAATAAAAACATAGCACGAACATACCGTCGTTGCACCCAAGTTTCCTTGGACGCGCAGTTTAAATAGCAGTTAAAATAAATAAACTAAATAAGCAGAAAATAAACATGCATGCCTCATATGGAATGTAAAAACAGTACAATGGCAAGGTATACTTATCTTGCAAGAAATCTGTAAAGTGTACGCGCCCAAATGTCAAGGACACTGAACCTGGAACTAAGGACTCCGAATAACGTCTCCGGATGCTGAAATAAACATCACCAACGTTTCCAGAATGAGCAAAATAGCTAAAAAACACATCCCTTTCATCCCATTTGGACACAGGGGCAAAACCATAATTTTGGGTAAAAGTGGGGTCCACGTGTGGCCCACTTTGCACCGAAAAGCGTGCCGAGAGTAACAGTCTCTAAATGGGACAAACTATGGGTCAAACAATTTTAAATGTCAATACGAACCCAATGGTATGTCCAAATTTGGATTCCGATGAGCCGAACAAAATTTGGTCCAAAAAGTCAACTATGGGACCCGCTAATTGGCGATCTGGTCAACCATCTCAGAAATGCGTGAAAATTGGGTCACAGGACCAGCGTGTTACCACGAGTCCAGTGGCATAAGTTTTGTCGCAATCTGACAAGCGTGCACAAAATACGTGCGAGTTCCACAAAAGTGGCGACACGAGATGTGTCCGCGGATACGGCCTGATTTCGGCGCGCTCACGCGTCTGAATCAGTCCCCACGAATTTTCACGTGTCCCGTTATGCTGTGTGCACCATTTGGTATACTTGGCACAACACGGGACGGTCCCGTTTGGCGGGGCGTGCTCCGATCTCCAACTTTTGGAAAACCGGAAAAAGTGGGTGCACACAGTTTTGTGACGAATATATTTTTGTCCACAGCAACTAATAGCACAAAGTTATAATACAGAAAATAAACTAGGTCATGTAATCTACAGGTATCAAAAAGAATTACTGAATTCAGATCTCTGTGGTGGAAGATACAAACTCGGCAATATGGGTGGTCAATCTGGAATTCTGCGATTGCAGAATTCTGTCTGCTCGTCCAACTTTGGACGCTGTTTTTCACCTAGGGGCACACGTTTTCCGAGGTTGACTATAAAACAAATACTGGAGAGGGTTGAGGGAAGATCATACCTATGAAAACGGAACAACGTTTGGTCGAGCGAGTCAACGGAAAAATACGCCGGAGTGAAGGTGCCTCGAGTAGGAAACTGCAGTTCGCGATGTCGGCGTCGATGGGATGGTTGGATGGCTTGGGGAGGCTTCTCTGGCTGCGGTGACGGCTCTAGATGGGAAGAGGAAGTCTGGAGTTTTAGGTTAGGGTTTTAGAGAGCTATTATATATATATATATTAAGAGAGAGAGAGAGATGGGATATAGGATCACGGGTGAAGGGCCGAAGGAAATAGGAAAAGTCGGGTCTCTGGCTGAAGGGTCAATGTGAAGTGGGCGGCTCACGTATACACGCTGAAGGGGCAATGTTAAAGGGAATAGTTAAGTTGCAGCAATACAAATCCTAAGTAGCTAATGGTATATTACTATTATTATTATTATATTATTATTATATACTTATTATTAACTTCTTTTGTTTTGTTTTCTTTTCTTTTACTTTCTTTATAAAATATATATACATATATATATATTTGTATATACATATATATATATATATACTCATAAGAAAATTTATATATTAGGGTATTGCACATCGTTAGGCTAGCAACTGCTCAAGGGGTCTTCTACATGGAATAAATTCCGAAAAATTCCTGATGGTCCCACAAGTCATCTAAGTGTCCGAACACCTAACATAAAAATTATTAAAAATCTATTTCTCCTATTTAGAACTAATTACTATAATTTAATTAATAATTAATAAATAAAGAGTTTATACGATTTTCTAGGAAGGGGGTTTTACAGCGACCCCCAGCGTCGGAATCAGACGAGTACAAAGCTGGTTGCTGTGACCTTGCACGGGTGTTTTGGAACACCCCAGCTTCAGTGTTCCTGAGGAGGTCTTCGAATCTTCTTCGGCTCGGAGGCCCTGAGGGATGACGTCTTGAGCTCGACCCTCATCTAGGTATGTGTGAAGCCATGTTCACGGACGCATACGCGGGCTCTTCTTCCGGGAAGGACTGAGAGTAGCTCAATCGGTCAAAAACTGACCGTTTTGCTTTAGAATAGCAACAGTTAATCACAATTTTATGACTATTACAACATTGCTCGCTAGGGGGCATAATAGACATGTTGGAAGGTCCCCTCTCCTTACGCTTCTGGATTAGGTATTTGCGCAGGTCAGGAGGAGTAGCAACCTGAGCTTGCTTTACGCCGTGGGACTTCGCCTGGCATAATTTGGAGATTTGCTCAGAGTGGCGTAGGGCTGAAGAGGTCCTCAGCAGGTCATTGGCTTCCCGCGTAATCCGGAGGGTAGGCAGATTGCTCCTTCGCCGGCGTAACGGCCGAGGAGCCGAGTATTCTGCTGCTTGCTTCCCCTCGCGAAAATTACGGCGCTCATCTGGTTCCTCGTAGAGGTCAGATGTTGTCTTGCACCTGGAGCGCGTGATTTGTACTTCTGACCTGGCGTTGAGGCATTACCAGAAGTTTGGTCTATACCGCGCGTAGCGGGAGACTGGTTTCTACGCGTAGAGCGCAGTGGATACTTCTGGGTTAGCGCTGAGGCTTTGCCCAAAGTTTTGTCTGTACTGCGCATAGCGGGGGACTAGTTCCTACGCGTAGAGTGCAGTGGATACTTCTGGGTTAGCGCTGAGGCTTTGCCCAAAGTTTTGTCTGTACCGCGCGTAGCGGGAGACTGGTTCCTATGCGTAGAGCGCAGTGAATACTTCTGGGTCAGCGCTGAGGCTTTTGCCCAAAGTTTCGTCTGTACCGCACGTAGCGGGAGACTGAGTTTTACGTGTAGGGCACGGAGGGAGCAGTGCTACAACCTCATTGGTCGGAGAGATCGGAAAGATCGGAGAGTCCACAGGAATGGTAGAGGATATCTTGGGCATCCACACTTTGCGCAGCTTCCTGTTGTCTTGGACGGAGAGAGAGTGAGAGCTACCCCCGGTTCGAAGCATGTCTTCGTAGGCAGACTGGTCAAAATGGACGACCAGTGTCTTCTTCACGGATCCCACGAATACCGTATCGTGTTGAGCAATTGCTTCCTCATTAGAAGAGAAAGACATCCCCAGCAGAGTCGCCATCTTGTTTGTAGTATTAAACGAAAGAATAAAGATGTATTCAATATAGGGTTTACACAGAACCCGCCTTCTTTGGTTTACAAATAAACTTGTACAATTTGATCCTATACGAGGATATGGGAGTACAATTTATTTAATCTGGGTAAATATTGCTATAGGTGTCTGATCTGCAGTCGATCACTTTAGCCCTTGGACCACACGATGTTGAAGAAGTGCTGTAGAAGACAGGAAGTAGCTTCGAAGGTTGCAGGAGAGGGTGGATGCGCGATGCCAAAGTCGTCGATCCCTACTCTTTGCCTGAGCTCCGGGTGCTCTTTCTCTCTCTCTCGGGTTCGATCTTCCAATTTTTGTCGACCTGGTTCGATCTTCAAGTTTTTAGTTTTTCGACCTTTTTCCTCATTGATAGAGGTCTCTATTTATAGAGTTTTAGTGACAGTGACCACTCCGTCGGTATAACAACCGAGGAGTGGAAAGTACAGCACCCTTTTATACAACGGTTAAAATAACCAATGCCTGCGTATAGATGATCTTTTGAATGAGCGTGTGACGCAGGTCCAACTAAGGGACACAACGCATATAATTGCTACGAAGATCACGGCGTAAAAGCCACGTAGGTAGGTATCCATTGTGTAGAAGAGGTTGGCATAGAAGCCAAATGTCTGTCACCATGGCATAGAAGCTAAATCGTTATCAAACCGGCATAGAAGCCGAACAGGCGTAGAAGCCGAACAGGCGTAGAAGCCGAACAAGCGTAGAAGCCGAGTGGTCATAGAGGCCGAACAGGCATAGAATCCGAGTGGTCGTAGAGGCCGAACAGGCATAGAAGCCGAGTGGTCGTAGAGGCCGGACAGGCATAGAAGCCAAAGGGGCACAGAGGCCGAGCAGGCGTAGAAGCCGAAGGGGCACAAAGGCCGAGCAGGCGTAGAAGCCGAATGAGCACAAACGCTGGATGGGCGTAGAAGCCGCTGCGTACCGTGCCACAGTGCTGATGTGGATGTCTTAGCCAGAATTACGGCTTTTGAAGATATAATCAAATCTCTTGCATTAAATGTCGAGATTTGCCACCATCCTGTGCATTAAATATGGAGGCGTGTTCTTTGACGGTCTGCAACCCTTTCTGCACATCAGTCGCAGAGTCGTGCCTCGAGAAACTGTCACCGCTTTATGCATTAGGCAAAGATACGTGCCTCGAACCCCGTACGGAGTGCAGCTTTTGGCGTAGCAGGCGGTTTGTCTACTGCAGAACGTAAATAGCTCGCGTTTTGCCTGTGTAAAACAAGGCAGCGTATCCCTTCGTGCTTGAAAAAGCAGTTTACGCGAAGGGGATAGCGGTATTTGACAGCCTGGGTGGCAGTGCAGTGCCATCATTATAGCCGTCGCTTGGGTAGTCGAGCCGTATCCCTTTGCCAGAAGTCCAGACGTCAGGTTCATTGCAGGCTCTGACAGGTTCACTACAGGATCTGACAGGTTCACTTTGGGGAATACGAAGCGTCTTTTGTACACCTCAATGCTGCGTATGAAAGGGGAGGAGTTTTACGCCCTGGAGGCGATGAAGCACCCTGTTTACGCTGAAGCGGCTTGGACGTACTGTCTTACGCGGATGGTCCTTTGAGCTTTTATGTTTCACGCTCTGTTCTAGCAGAAAAGGCTCTGTTGCATGCTTGATGGCTCTTAAGGCCTCTGCCTATGCTGCTCTGCACCGATATGCCGCGTATAATCATCCGGCGTATTTTTCATGCTTCTACAAGTGTAAGGATCAGTGTTGATATCAACTTCTTATTCAACTTCTCGAATGCTGCTTGGCACTATACCGACCAAACAAACATTACCTCCTTATGGGTTAGATAAGTCATTGGTACTGAAATCTGTGCAAAGTCTGCCACGAACCTTCGATAATATCCTGCTAATCCCAAGAAACTTCGCGCATCTACTACCGTCTTTGGGACATGCCAATTCTCTACTGCTTCAACCTTCTTGAGATCCACTAACACTCCCACTCCTGAGATAATGTACCCCAAGAATGACACATGATCTAACCATAATTCATATTTACTGAGCTTGGCATACAACTAATGCTCCATCAGGACTTGCAACACTTTCTGAAGATGTTTTTCATGCTCTTCTTCACTGTTGGAGTAAACAAGAATGTCTTATATGAATTCTACTATAAATTAATCTACGTATGGCATGAAGATATAATTCATCAAATCCATGAATATTGATGGAGCATTGGTCAATGCGAATGGCATAACTAAGAATTCGTAATGCCCATATCGAGATAAAAATATTGTCTTTGGTATATCTTGCTCCTGGACCCTTACTTAATAATATCCTGATCGAAGGTTTATCTTAGAAAATACTTTTCCTTCACTCAATTGGTCAAATAACTTATCAATCCTAGGTAATGGATACTTGTTCTTCATTGTTAAAGCATTCAACTGCCTATAGTCGACACACAACCATGTCGACCCATCCTTCTACTTTACTAGAAGTGCTGGTACTCCCCACGGTGATCCACTAGCCTGAATAAACTTCTTCGCCTTCAGTTCCTCCACGTGCTGATACAACTGGTTAAATTTTATTGGTGACATCTGATAGACCTTATTGGAAACTGGTTCTTCTCATGGTTTTAACTCTATGCAAAACTACACTTCTCTTACAGGAGGTAATCCTGAAAGCTCTTTCAAAAATACGTCAAGAAATTCTTCAATCACTCTAGAAAACTGATCTTCAACTCTGGTTACTGCTGCAATGCCATCTCCATGCTGGCCCTTCACCGTTCTGTTGAAGATAAACTCTTTCTTGTCTGGAATGTTAAACAATAATATACCTCTACAATAATATATTGCATGACTATCTCTCAACCAGTCCATACCTAAAATAATATAGAAATTACCCATAGGGAACTCGATCAACCTTGCAGGTAATTAATGCCCGCATACTATGATTGGACATGTTAAACATACTCTACTGACTCCTATGAGACCATTACCAGTGAGTATATTCAGCCTCTCTGGCAATGCCTTGAACTTCAATCCAATATATATCATAAATCATCCACATACAAATGAATGAGATGCTCTTGAATCAAATAACACTATGGCAAGAAAATATGTAACGAGAATGATACCTTCCACCAGGTCACCTGATGCTTAAGCCTCTTCCATAGATATGGTAAAAGCTTGACCTTGGCCTTGCTGCGCTCCTTGTTGCTGCCTTCCTTGAATACGAAGTTGTGGCCTCTGCTGGCCTTACTGCTGATTCCTTTGCTGGTTGTACATCTGAGTTTACTTCGGCAAGGGACGCTAAGATAATGGCCTGATTGCCAGTACTGGTCCTCTGTACTGAGTTGCTCCTAGTACTGGTAATGTTAACCACTGTGTCGGTCCTTCAATCCTCTATATCATAGGACAATTAGAAATCAGATAATTTAGACTACCACATCGTAGGCACAACCCTTGTGCTACCCTAAACACATCTTTCGTATGGCCTCCCTTCCCATAGTACATACATCCGACTGGGACTACTAATCGTTGTTGTTGCTCCTGCCTCGGCTGATATGGCTAAACTGTGTTGTTGTTGTTGTCGATGCCACTGGCCTCCTTGGCATTGTGTCATGAATGTGAATGCCAGGAGATAGTACTGACATCTGCTGTGCGGGTCCTCCTTCTTCGCTCTATGCATGAGACCTTTTCTAGCCTCCCGTCCTTGAAGCTAACCTCTGCATCGTCAGTACATGTCGCCTAAATACGATTAATACTTCGTCAAAAGTCTAGTAGTTATGGCCTCTACCAGTTGCTGAATCTCTAAATAAAGTCCGTAGGGAAACCTCACTTCCCTCTCTGGTTCTATTGTTACCATCATTGGAGAAAATCTGTTAAGCATGCAGAACTATGCCACATAGCCATCCATCATCCTTCCAGACTACTTGAGATTGATTAACCTCTGTTGTAGCTCATATTGTGCTACCACTCCAAAATACTTAACCCTGAAACCGGCCCTGAAGTTATCACATAAAATAGGTTGTCTTAATCCAACTTTTTCTCATGCCCACCAATCTCTAACAAGGTCCTGGAGTTCCAAGCGGACCTGATCAACTTATTCCTCAACTGGAACCTTTGTCGCTGTCAATATCGTCTTTATACTCTGTAACCAAGCGTCTGCGGTAATGGCGTCCTCCGTGCCATCAAAATACTTAGGGTTGAGTTGGCAGAACCTCACCGATGCCCCTAAGTCTGTTCTAACACTCTTTTCCAAGGCTGTCTGTAATCCTTGATTCAATAAGATATTATGCACTTGCTACTGAAGCTACTGATGTTGTTGTGTCTCCATCATCCCTCGTTTGATTTTCAGCAATGTTGGTGTATCAAGTGCTACTGGCACCACTGGTACGACCGGGAGCACTCGAACTTATGGTAGATGTTGCTCCTCGTGCTCATCTACTGGCCCTACCCTGATCCCTCCAAGTACAGGTGTTATCTTTCGCTATAAACCAACGGATCCATGTCCTGCTAAAATTGCTGGTGCTCCACCAGCCGATGCTAGAGAAGCCCTAAGGAAAATGATGCAAGAAAAATCAATAACAGGACGAGAAAGGATTGAGGAATCAATGGTACAGAAGTCAAGCTGAGTTTCGAGGAGACATATTCAGGATTTTAAGGAGCAGCATGTTTGATTGAGATATCCTATGATCAAGCCACCCCACAAGTCTGAAAAATAAGACCTGCATGGGCCACCACTTAAACCTTATCATACCCAAAACCAGAATACTGGAGAGCGGAGGAATGACTCAACCAACCATACCTTACAGAATACCAAAACAACCCGTAATGTGTTAAGGTTGTCTAGAGACAAGGGGGTGCATACTAAAATCAAGTCTCCTAGGGTCAATAACTTCTATTGTCTCAATCACTCAAACAAGTATCAATAACATAAAATATTTCAGAGTAAGCAATAAGGCATCCCAAACTCCTCATCAGAATGTTCTAGAGATCCAGCGATACAAAATAATATGCCAGATTCACAATTAAAAGTATACATGACAGTGAATCAGCTGCAGTTTAAATATAATACAGTCATGTAAGGAACAAGTATCCAGATTCTTTGGCTAACAGGTACCGGTTGGCTAAACGTCCAAAAGAAAATAGTTTACAAAAGATGAGCAGTAAAACAAAAAACCCACTCGTGACCCTCAGCAGCCATCCTTCGGGTGCATGCTATCAGTGAGAGAGAAGTAAGCTTGATCCTTAGGTGCTGGCTCTAAACCTGGCCATACAAAACTAGTGGGATTAGACCCCAAATAGCAATTACCACAAAGGAAGCACGAAATAAAGAAACAAAACTAGTTCTATGGCATGAGATGCGTGAGCCAACAATCAATGACATATGTCCCATCCATGACATGATACGTTACCCCTTCACCAAACAAGGACACGAAGTTCGTTATTACATCAAGATAGAATACGTCGCTTGATTTTGGTCAAGCTAAAATAATTTTGTGTCATAGTTTTAGTCCACAGCCTATCGTAACACAACAGACCAACCAAACAACCAAAAAAGGACATGAGTTGAACTATATGCCACAACATCCTGTATCCCTAATTTTACTCAACAGAGGCACAATACACTAGCAGAGATACAATATAAGAAAATAACATAGCTTCGGTCCATGGATTATCGTAACATAACGATGCAACCCAACAACAAAACAAGGATATGGGTTGAATCATCATACCACGATAGCCCACTTTCCTAGCTAGACATATAATATAAGCAAATTAGACTGCCAATCATGTATTATGGCTTGATATATGATCTCTGGGTTATCCCAGTAATGTAATATATGAGTATTCTCAAATAGTACCATACTCGAGCAGGGCTAACTGAACCAATGATATACGAGCAAATATATATGTAAAATGATGCACCATTCCCTTGCAAGGGCACTGAGCTAATTATTAATCAGTAATAGTTCCAAGCTTTCTATAGGAAAGATACTTGCTCGATCTTATAATTAAGTCAAATACTGTACTCCACTAGTATGGATGATATACAGTATCTGTGGTGGCCAACCTTTACTCCTAACTAATTTAGGGTGGTTCAATATGTACGATCTCGAGATACCGTTCCCTCCTAATGCTCTACAAATTTAGTTTCCTAGTTAACCCTAAGTTAATTAGAATCTCATATCGTGGTCACATGAATATTCCTTCTTAGATGTCGTACTTTAAGTACAGACACTCTTGATATGTATCTGTATTGTCCCTCGAAAGTTAAATCTAGATTCACCCAAATATGATGCAATAATCAGTACTATCTAGCCACGACTAAAGTCACTATCCACTACCAGATCCGTGCATAAAAATACTTACATATATAATGTAACTAGAGTGTGTGGCACAATGGCTCACCATATTTATATATATCAAGTAGCACTCTCGGTGCGATCAAGTGTATCAGCACGGATACAATCGTCAGGACAGGAACAAGTTCTAGAATTAAGATCATGGACTAGTTGTCACATGCCAAGTTAATCAGGACAGGACCAACAATCACTGGTTATATTATTTATCACTTTATTATATCGATAGATGAGTATAAGATTAGTGCGAGAACCCCTCGACATCAGATTCATAATCCTTAAACCACACAAGGACCGGAATTGTAGATCCTTCGTCGAGTTGAACTACTCCCCTTATTCTATCCAACCTATAATAAGGTGGTCAAGAAAAAGTATTTTAATTTATAAGTTAGTACATATAAGGCCACATCTACAGGGCTCATGTCAGGTACTTAGTCAAATTTAGCACAGTCACATCTGGGTCATACAAGTTATTTGTAGAATTAACACATAGCATTACAATCATTCAATCAAACAAAAACATTAAACCAAGAAAGTTTCCAATGTGTGTAAGAAACATGGTGCCGCATAAGAATAATAAGCACATAGGCAAGCTGTCGCATGAAGCAAGGTGCCGCAATTGAGCCTGCATGAGACAGGGTGCTGCATGAAGTCGAGGTCGCATGGTTGGATTGGATGCATGGGCCAAATCAATGTCCACTCTTCGAAAAACATGCAATATGACAATCAATAAATGCAAGTCAGAAAAAGTGACATAAAGCGATAGATTTGACTAATATGACAAGCAATAAAATATGTAAGAAGAAAAGCAAAATGATAAAAAGTTATGCCAAGTTGGTGAGAAGTTATGCGTCCAGAAGAAGAGGGATGCATAGCTCATGGCCGCATGGTCGATGAGGCCGCATGCTTCTCTTGGCCGCATACACACTTGGTAGCATAAAATCTTTTGGGACTTAGAGAAATTTCTTCAACTTGTGAAGTTTCATTCGTCCAAGTTCGTGCATTTGGTCAAGGGACGCATGAGCAGATTCAGTCATACGTCCAACAAGGTTGGCCGTATGCTGACTTTGAGACAAAAAGTCCAAACTTCATAGCACAGAGTGCCGTATATCACTCATTCGTCTCCTCTAACAGCAGCTTTTTGGCCAAGGCCCAAAGCTCAAAAATAAAATAAAAAATCTTCCATAGAAACCTCAAGTGATGCCCAAATCCAGCAAAGTAAAATTCTAAAATACTCAAACTCAAGTGCTTATCAACATAGAACAATAAGTTTTCAAAAAAAAAATAAGTTTTAGGTGATCAAAACCCATGAAAACTCAAGAACACACGCAAATCTTCTAAGCTAAAAGTCTAGGTCTACACTAAACCATCCACCAAAATAGAAAATACTAAATTTTAAATGTTGGAGAAACACATAATAAATGAAATAGAACAATAAAATAGAGGGTTTCTTCATTCTTCATGCAAGGTGTACTTGCCTATGGAGGAAGAGAAAAAAACCTAAGAGAGAGAATGGCAGGAGAATAATGAGAAGAGAGAGAATAAAGTTGGGTTATATATGGAGGGTTTGAGGTTTGGACCACGGGTTCAACTCAAGATCAAACCAAACCTAACAAATAAACCAAGTGCCGAGTGAACCAAAGAATGGGTTTAGTCTCTCTACAATATACAACTATGCTAGCAAGAAAATAAAACATGCTCCAAATACGAATACCGGGAATGGGGAGTGACAACTAGTTGGAAGAGAAAATACTTAGTAGACCTGTGAACATACCCAAAACTATCCCATAGTCATACTGGAATAATAGCAGTCGCACAACACACGTTCAGGGTTCCAAATTTATTTATAACCGTTCATATGTCGATGCGTCAGGCTACGAACTCATAACTAAAAGCAGCTAAGCACCCATTGTGCATAGGTCAAAGATAGACAAGACATGCATGCTCCAATTTTGATTTGCTTGTGTGCTTGAGGATTGTGCTTCTAGCTTATCCAAAGAAGCATGTTCCTTAGTCTCTTCCCTTTCTTCTGACTTAGGAATGAGTGTGTGATTTCGGTCTTCTATCTGGTTCAATCAACGTCTGGCCTTCACATCAGCTTTGGCTTCTGTGCTTTGTCAGCGAGGGCGATCCGTGAACCCCTCCTATCTGAATCTATTGTAGAGGAGTTACAGCTTGAGCGCGTGGCTTCAACTAGTTGCGCAGTATGCCCGAACAACTTCAGGTTACCTTACAGCTTCTTACCCGAACCGTTGCTTCCTTGACTTCTGCTTTCCCTATAGCTGTCCTTCACCGAACAGCTCTTGTTTGCTGACTAATGCGTTTGACTCCTCACCGAAAAGCTCGACCATTTTTTGTTGTTCCCGCAAAGCGAAGATCATTCGCCAAGAGAATGAAGTAGATAAACCTCTTTTTCGCCCGGGCCAAACACTTCTTATCGCAGGTCGAGCTTTTTACAATCCTCGGCCAGTCCGACAAATTCCTTTGAATCTGACCTATTTTCTCGAGGGGTACAAAATAAATTAGATTAATTTTTTCTTCTTCACTTGCCTCACATTCCTTTCCGAGATCGTGCACTTTTTTCCTATTTTTCCTATAAAAAGAATATAAATTATAAATGATGTGCAGCCATTCACAAACAGTCAATCATTAGAGACCCACAGTAAGGCAGTCCAGCTACTTTCTTTATCTCGCTTTCCGCGTCTATGTCGTAGTGGTTGACTTCATTGAAGCTGCATCTACGAAAGGATGGATGAGTGGGCTTCCCCTTTGGAGTTAGTTCACCCTCGCGGGATCGCAACCCTTTGTCCTGGCTACACCCCCACGGGCCCAGGTATCATATACACCCCCAAAATAAAGAGCCTCCCTTCCATATAGACTCGAATCATGAGTTCCGAAACCTAAACTAGACTCACCCGATCTCCCATTCGTCTTCGCTTTGTTCACTCATTTCTTCTATCCTAGGAAAACTTAAAGAAGAAAAAAATAAAATTTCTTTACTAAAAATAGAAAAGCTAATAAAAAGATTGATACATAAGATAAATACAAGAATAAATAAGATGAGATTCGCCTACCTCCCGCCCGAACCAGAACGAAAAAGATTTGACTAACTCTCGTATGACTCACCCTCGAGCCCTGGGCGGGTCGGCTGGGTCTTTCCCTGTCACCCACGAAAAGATCCTAGAATGTCTGAGATAAGCCGTCAGTTCCTCCTAAGCCCTCTTTTCGAACTATTAATAAAAAAGCTTTGCCCGCCCGAGCCCGTTGGCATTTTATCCTTGCCTGAGGTACGTTGTTCTTATTTTGGATGATGTTTACTACTGAAAAGAATCACGCCCTAACCTAATAAGAGTGAGTAAAAGGGCAAATTGGAAAATTTGTGTGCTATTATAGTATCAACTAAGTTCACGGGATAGATTCTTCCCTCTCAGGCAACCTTCCTCTTTGCCCCAGTCGCCACTGGCATATCGCAATAGAAGGCCGGGGATCAGGCTTAGGATAAAGCTTGGCCTGGCTTGTACCCTGATACCAAACCAGATCGAGCCCAGGATCTTCTTGGAAATGGGAAGACCTCAGCAAACGGATGATCGACTGTGAAACCAGGTATCCAGAGATAGAGAAGGTTTGCTTGACTCTGGGAGCGAGTCGAGTCTGTATCGTCATGGAGCAACTGCAGCAACATTGGACTAAAGACGTATCCAACATTTCTCGATAGTGTGTCTATGGCGCTTTAATATCGACAAACTGTTCCATTTTTCCAAAATGGCATCTTTGATCCACATGATTTTTGCTGAGGTTCAATACACTTTCTCTTTCCTTCCTATCCTAAAGAATGAAAAATAAGAAATGTAGTAGGCAGTTATGTTGAAGTGAATAAATCCAGTCAATTGTTGTGCCTCAACGCATTTTGGGGAGCAAGCAAAAGAATAGGCTTGAAAAAAAAGTGAATCGATCTCCATCCGGTGGTCGGTCATAGAATAAAAATTCTGATTCATTTAGATCAAGATTCCTTCCCATTAATCTGGAAGTTCTTCTCAGATACAAGGAAGTCATCCACTTTATTATCTTTTTGAACAAAAATGGTAATATTGTTCCTCCATTGATCAAGAATTTTGGTCTTTGGGAAGTATCATGATCATCCAATAAGCTTTATCTTTTGGTTCTTACTAAAGCAGTTGACTTAAAATTTTATCTCAACATATACCTATGTCTGTTTTTAAAGTGCAAAGAGTAATTGATCAAATTTGCCAAGTGCCGGGATCAATCAAAAGTTTAATTCTATCTGAAGAAATAGTTAATGGTGGGGTTACCATTATCCTTTTTCTTGTATGCATTCCTAAGAAAAAGAGTGGATTCGTCGTTGCACGAAGAAGGTTTTCGCACAGTTAGAGAGACGTTCGTACGGGACTAGTCGTAGTGACCAGGCCCGGGCGACTGTTTACCAAAAACAAAGGTCTCCGCTGCTGAGGAGACTCAAGAGGCGCGGACGACAATATGGAGCCTTCAGAAGAAGATGGTCCCAGAACGGTCACCGTGGAGTGGGCTTGTGAGTCTTCTATAGTTGTTTTCTTTCAAAAGTACTCCCTAAGAAGTATTTCCCTTATAGAGAAAAAAGCCTATGGGGTAAAGTACTGACTGGGCAATAAGTCGGGACTAGTTCGCACTTGCTTTCATGCGATAAACTGGCATCCCCAGGAATGATGATCGCATAGCTATCGAAAAGCGTGATGCACCCTAACTACTTCACTAAACTGATCAGTCTTCTTTTCTTTTGCTTGTAAAGTGATCACTTAAGACCTGGTGTAAGTTGGGACAGGCGCACTCGCCTGGGCGCCCGCGCGTTAATAGAACAAGCGCGCCTAACGCCCAAAAAGTAACGTAAACAAGAGTGAAAAAATCGAATAAATATGAAAGAAAATACGAAATGAAAGGAGAACCCATTTTTTAAAATGTCCCGATCGTGGAAAATCATTGAGAAATAGGAATCCGACAGGCTGTACTTTATTTATAATTTATAATTATTTTTATAGGATAAATAGGAAAAATATGCACGATCTCGGTCAATTACACTTGCAAAAAAACATTTACCAAACATAACATTAGATATGAATCAAATCGAATCGGATATGGGTATGGTTCATAGGTGGTACCCCTTACTCAAAGTGAGTGGAAGGGTTCTTCGACCTCGAGCCATCACACTCTTTTGGACCTGAAGAAGGTAATTCAACCGGCGAGTAGGGCCGGATCAATGTCAGTACTCATCTCCGCATCATTTCCTAAAATGGTGATCTCATTATTACTTATTCTAGCAAAACCACCCATCAAAGCTACATTCCCGCATTAGATCAGGACCAATTTTTTTCTTATCCTTCGATAAAAAAATTTATTCTCTTTATCATAGAATCAAGCGTTATCCTATCCCCAGACAGCGGCTAAAAAGGCACCTGGCATGAAAGCGTTATGCGCAATCAAGATATTCAATAGCAAGCGCCATCAACGGACATGAAAAAAGAGAAAGCCAAGACTTTCACAAGAATGCTGGACTTGGTGGGTAAAACCTTCCTCCTCACTGTCGCTCGCCTTCATATGCAATTTGGATTCCCTTAGTGGTGGTTTGCTCATCTATTTTGAATTTGTATCTTCGAAACCCATTGTAATTGTAAGGGGCATTGAACGAAGAATCGTCCATAGATAATTAAACTATTGCATTAATTGATCATCAAAAGAAGAATTAGGCCAAAAATGGATGAAAATCTCATGCATGGTTTTGAATGAGAGAAAGAAGTGAGGAAGCGGTACTCATATCTTTTTTATTTTCCATGCACCAATATTTGTCATTGAGAAAGAGAAGCAAGGGGGCGGTCTCCTTTAAAATCAGTGCCGTGAAGTCAAAAAAATTCATAGGAGAAACAAGAGGCCGCAACACCATGGAAAGGCAAAACTACGCTACCCAACCAGCTGATAAAATGTCTAATTCAATAGGGTTACAGGCATGAAATGCCGATCAAACCCATTAAAGGAAGCCTAATCACCAGCCATTCTTGTAAACGTCATATATAATCCACGCAGGTGTGTCCGTACCCCCTGGAGTGGACGACAAAGAAAGGATTTCTCAAAATATTCGCTAAGGTACATAGGCCAGAAAACCAAGTGAAGAAATCAAATAAATATGAAAGAAAATACGAAATGGAAGGAGAACCCATTTTTTGTACTGTGTATAAAATGCATCCTTTTTATTCCTACCCTTCAATTCCTATAAACTAAACTTGTAAATATGATATGACTAAAACCCCATCCACCCTTTTTCATTCAGTTCTTTAGGGTAGAAAGATCTGGGCTAGGATAGTAGCGTCCATCCTAACCAGTTCCAATTTCGATCATGCTGGAGGGGCGCCTATTCCGACAAGAGAGAACAGGCCATTATACAGGGGGATTCTGAAATTGCAGAGGCTTGGTCCTATAAAGATGCTGAGTATTGGGTCGTGTAGGAACCAGGTTCAAATCTCTCCTAGACCTAAAGGAAAATGGAGCCTCGTGTTCCTGTAAAGGGTTGCGGGATGGGTCTCAGAAGTAGACAGATCTTGTGCCACTCCACCAGGTCATATAAAACTGGCATGCATCCTGGCTCCCGGTACTCTTTTATAGAATTTGAACAATTTCTTCCGCTCCTCAAAATCCCAAAGGAGGCATAGTAGCAACAGGAAACAAAAAAAAGAAGAAGATTTGAAACTTATAGAGTAGTGAGTCAGAATAGATGGGCAAGAGAGATCAGTCTTTGGTTAGAGCAAAGAGCGCCTCCGGCCTGAATCAACCTAAGTGAAATGGAATTTCTATCGCACCGTTGCAAGAGTCAAATGCTCTCATCTTTGGCGACCAGCAAACGGCTTCAAGACCTTTCGTTTTGAAGTAGGGACGGATATCAGATTCATGGAATGGTAGGCCATGACACAAATTTCCATGATCTGTCGGCCAGGAATGAGGGCGCTTGTTCGTAGACAAAGCGAATTTAGAATTTTTTTTATTCCAAGGCATAACTTCTACCCATGCGCTTCATATTAGCCTGGAGTTCTTTCAAAGCGGCCCGTCATTCACACCAGTAGAACAAGAAAGAATGAATTTAAAGGGCCTAGTATACTACGATGTGTGATTTGATCTAAATTTTTATTTTACTAGAGATCAAAAAAATTTGAAGAAAAAACAAGATGTTCTTTTGGATCTGCTTCTCTTTGTTCTTACGAACAGAATTCTTCCATTATTTTCAACGGAATGGACTTCTTTGAAGCCGCAAAATGATAGTGAGGTAGCAAGGATCCCTCAGCCGCAATTTAGACAGAAATGGTATTGTGATGACGGGATCTTGGATAGAAGCAGGCAATATTTTAGTAGGTGCTATTAGAGCGGGATCCACTTTTTGGGGAATATGAGTCGAAGCAATAACAAGAATATTTTTAGGCCTGAAATGAATTGCAAAAAAGTAGAACAAAAAAGAAGTGGTACTGAGATCATATCGTCTGCAATCGCTCTAATCTCGAGACGTTCCTCGAACCAATCATATACTTTATTGAGATAGGTAATCGAAAAAGAAATATAAGGAAATAGAACCTATCCAGGTAGTGAGGAATGACTAAAGTAGAGACAATGTCCCCCAAAAAGACGCAGAATTTTTTGCAATAAGCAAAATCCTAACGGAGCAATGTCGCGTGGAGGTTGAATGACCATGGGTCATTCTAATATCTTGCTTAGGCCTTGCTCAGATCCAGATATTTTTGATGTGGCTAGCTCAAGTTCAGACCCAAGTTCAGTCTCAATTCAGTTAAAGATATCGGACTCGTCCTTCGCCTTCATCTTCCAAGCGAAGCACTTTAGTGCTAGTGATCCACAAAAGACGTAACGAAAAGAACTTGAAGGAAACTACAAAGTTTCCCAAAATCCTTACTTTATATTATGAAGCCAATAGCAGAAACTTTATTTATAAGAAATTTGGGGAATTTTCTATTGATTTATTAAATAACATACAGTTATGCATAGGCAAAGAACAAAAAAGAAGAAAAGAATTTATGAGTTTAAAGTTTGCGATAGATGTTGCCTTTCCTGGATAAACGATCTCAAATCGGCTTTTTTATATTAGCAGATCTGTGGAGAGCCCGAAAGAAGAGGAAATCAAACTGCAAACGTACGTTGGATATGAGGCGCGTGTGATGCGCGTGCGAAATAAGAACAGGTGCGCTCACAAAAAAATGAAAAGATATTTCTGAGAGGCGCCTGACTTTCACCTGGCAATGTCGTACACAACCGACCAGCTTCTTCTGGGGTAGGTCAGCTTGATCTAGCTATCGAATGCCATGGTTCTTGTTATATACTATGCTGCAAGTGAGAGTGATAAAATTAGCTCAATAGTGAATGCTGTCGAGATTTTTGGCAAGCAAAAGGCAAGCCCGAGGTTCAGTCCATTTATTATGGCTAGGGCCTTTTATGGCGGATATCGATTCGCAAACCCCAATTTTCTATTAAGTCCTCGGACTTTGAGGCAACTTTTCTTTTGGGCGGGTCAGAGCGTAAGCTAGTGATGCTTTCGGCTACTGGACTCTCGCCATATAGGGTGTGGCGCCAGTTGTAAATAGAGGCAAGAGGTCTCCCAAACTCGTGTTTTTTGCTTGAAAAGAAGCCACCCATGGTCTCAGGCAAGAAAGACACCAGCCACCAAACGAAGTCTCAGTTTGAGGGACAGTTCTGCTGCCCCAATAATTAATTCATGTTGACCACGTCCTATAGGGATCATCGAATAAATATCTCTAAGTTGGACATTATCTTTCTCCTATAAGAGATCCTGAGGGCTCAATGGCACAGAGGTGAAAGACCGTAAGAGACTACATGTATTGGCTGACACTACTGACGGCATTGGAGATGTCGGGATGAGTGACAGTCAAGTATATATGATCATATCTAGTATTCAGAGTTTGCCTCGATTTGGTACCCTCTCGCGGCCCGCACTGAAATAGTGCTTTACCCATAGATGTCCAGTCAACTGCTGCGCCCAAAGAAAGATATGATAAAGGACCAACGACGATCTTTGAGGATAAGGATAAGGTGAAGAACAAAAAAAAACTAAAATCATAGTCTAATTCATACTCTTATGTATCCATTTGCTATTATACATAGAAATTAGAATCATTTTTTTCTCAAGCCGTATGAGGAGCCATTCATTCCTAGACCACTAGGGGAGACACCCACTGATTGGGGAAAAAGATGTGGAGAGGCATGGGTAGGAGAACGAAGACGCCCAGAGGAAGCTTCAATCTTACGTGAACCGATACGTCCATTCTTACGTGAATTGATACGTCCATTCAGGGATGCAAGGTGACCTTGCTTTTTTAGGGTAAGAAGGGGTAGACAAAATGCCTCGAGCAAACCCATATGAGCCGTAGCGAAAGAATCTATATCTTCGCTACTTTCTGTTTTACTTCTAGGTGCAAGAAGTGCAAATAAGCATACGGTTCGTAAGTAGGCGAAGCTCTCATCTTTGGCGACCAGCAAGCGGCTTCAAGACCTTTCGTTTTGAAGCAGGAGGAATGTCGAAGAAGAGGTTCGTCAGGCTCATCAAAGGGGCTTTGTTGGAAATCAGGGGCCAATGAACCATTCCCTTGACCAAAAAGCTCTGGTCTTAACTCCCTTATGGAAGCTGTGCAGCCTTTCCTCGGGTTTGTAGAGTAGGGTTTCTCGTTTACCCACAACGGAGGAGTCACCCCTCCCCTGGCAGCCCATCGGGTCCAGGCGATTTGTTATTGGGGAGAGTTTTCACGATATTGAACCTTAGCAGCCTTCTCTGGGGTTTGGTGTATGGAGTAATCTCTTCGTCTAATCACGAGGCCACATGGACTTTATATGGGATTGATTGATTTTCGTTAGTTGCATTGGTTGCTGTGCAGCTAACTACCCCAAAATGTATTGAGGCACAAAAGTTGACTGGATATCTAGGGGTAAAGCACTATTTCGGTGCGAGCCACGAGAGCGGTACCAAATCGAGGCAAACTCTGAATACTCCTCATCTGGGATCCCTGGGAAAGAGGATCAAGTTAGAAGAATAGATTTCTGTCTCGTCCCTTGAGCCACCCTAGAGCATTCGGCTCAATCTTTTTTCTAGGAAAAGGATTAGGTCGAGTTTAATTAGTTATCCCGTCTCGGCGAGTCCTTTCTTTCGTGATCATTTTGTTTAGGCTTTTAGTTTAATGTCACATTGTCATGAATTGAGGTGGTCCGCAAAGATTGAGCGTATTGCGTAAAATTCTTGATTGGATCTTATCATGATAACATAATGATCCATTTTATTTGATTGATTGATCCAATAATCAATTTGATGACCTTCTGCAGGCAAAGCTTGTATTAATCTTTCACAGGCGTTAAGCTTTGCTTCCCCCTACCTTTGAAAACCTCTACTGTCCTGCTAACCCGGATTGTAAAGGTGAACCTTACAAGAACAAGAAAATGGTAGAAGAGGAGCTGGGTTTCTTCCTGAAAAATAATTTTATTTTTCAATTAAGATGGGTTGACCCCTTGAATCAAAGAATAATCTTTTTGGTTCGCCCAACCAAAATATTATTCCACGGGTCTTACAAGAAGATAAGAAAATATAGAATTATATCAAGCACTATGATTACTGAAAGTGCTAAAATAGGATTTTTTTTCAACAGGTAATTGTTTTCATGTTGTCCTTCCATGTTGCCACACGGGAGGGACATGGGGCGCATAAAGGAAAGAGAGGGATGGGGTTTCTCTTGCCTTTTTTTGGCATAGTGGGCCTCAGAGGTGTCACGACCCACACCCGGTGTAAGGGTACAAGTCGGAAACAACGCCCAGCCTACGCCACAGAATCGGCGGTAGAACGCTGTCTAGATAGTCTATCTAACAATATAATGAACCACCAATAATGATAGTATACTCAATCACAAAATTAAGATAGAAATGAGCACGAATCAGATAAAGAATAGAATAGTCACAATACAACTCATGAGTCTAAAATAATACATCAATTGTTTGTGGTATTAAATGAAAGAATAAAAGTGTATTTCAATGACAGGGTTTATACGAGACCCGTGCCCTTTGGTTTACAAACAAACTTGTACAATTCGATCCTATACGAGGATGCGGGAGTACAATTTATTTAATCTGGGTATAAATTGCTATAGGTGTCTGATCTGTGGTCGATCACTTTAGCCCTTGGACTACACGATGTTGAAGAAGTGTCGTGGAAGACAGGATGCAGCTTCGGAGGTTGCGAAGGAGGGTGGATGCGCGATGCTGAAGGTCGTCGCTCCTTATTCCTTGCCTGATCTCTATATTCTTCTCTCTCTCTTTGTCTCTCCCTCTTGATCTCCGGTTCGGTGACCTTGTTCGATCCTTCTTTCAAAGTTTCGAGCTTTGATCTGATATTGGTATTCTTGGCCAAATTTTTCGACCTTGTTTCCCATTGACAGGGGCCTCTATTTATAGAGTCTTTGGTGACAGTGACCACTCCGTTGGTATAGCAACCGAGGAGTGGACAGTAGAGCACCCTTTTACACAACGGTTAAAGTAACCAATGTCTGCGTAATAATGACCTTTTGAGTGAGCAAGTGACGCACGTCCAACTAAGGGGACGAAATGCGTATATCTGCTGCGGAGATCACGGCATAGAAGCCACGTAGGTAGGTATCCCTTGTGTAGAAGAGGTTGGCGTAGAAGCCAAATGTCTGTCACCTTGGCGTAGTAGCCAAATAGGCATAGAAGCCGAGTAGGCATGGAAGCCGAGTAGTCGTAGAGACTGAGGGGGCGTGGAAGCCGAGCAGGCATAGAAGCCGAACAGGCATAGAAGCCGAGTAGGCGTGGAAGCCGAGCAGGCATAGAAGCCGAACAGGCATAGAAGCCGAGTAGGCGTGGAAACCGAGCAGTCGTAGAGACTGAGGGGGCGTGGAAGCCGTAGGAGCACAGATCCGGAATGGGCGTAGAAGCCGCTGCGTACCGTGCCAGGGTGCTGATGTGGACGTCTTTAGCCGGAATTACGGCTTTTAGAGATCAAATCTTTGGCAGAGATTTGCCATCATCCTGTGCATTAAATGCGGAGACGTGCCTTGAGGGGAAATTGTCACCGCTCTGTGCGTTTTGACGGAGGGACGTGCCTTGAGGGGACACTGTCACCGCTCTGTGCGTTTTGACGGAGGGACGTGCCTTGAGGGGACACTGTCACCGCTCTGTGTGCTTTGGCGGAGAGACGTGCCTTGAGGGGACACTGTCACCGCTCTGTGCGTTTTGACGGAGGGGCGTGCCTTGAGGGGACATTGTCACCGCTCTGTGTGCTTTGGCGGAGAGACGTGCCTCGAGCCCTGTACGAAGTGCAGCTTTTGACGTGGCAGGCGGTTTGTCTTATGCGGAGCGTAAAACAGCCCATGTTTGCCTGTGTAAAACAAGGCAGCATGTTCTCTTTGCACGCGAAAGAGCGGTTTACGCTGGGGGATTTTAGTAAGCGCCGGTTTGGTGATATTTTAACAAAATCCTCTGCATTAAATGCTGAGATCCGCCATCATACCATAGAGCGCGTCCCGAGGGGTCTGCCTCCGTTCCCAGCCGTCGTTTGGGTAGCTGTGCAGCACTTTTTGTCAGGAGTCAGAGGTCAGGTTTACTGCATGACTGGACAGTTTTTTTTCGGGAATACGAAGCGTTCCTCGTACGCTTTAACGCTGCTTTGAGAGCGGCTGGGTTTTACGCCATGGAGGCGATGAAGAACCCTGTTTTACGCTGGATGGCTCTGAAGGCCTCTGCTTACGCTGCTCTGTATCAAGACGCTGCGTAGATCTTCCAAGCATTTTTTTCATGCTTCTACAAGACCCCCTTCAAAGCTTTTAAATTCCTCGGAATTTAAAACGCTTTTAATGAAGCATGAACGGCCCCTCGTAACTCGAAACGTTTCTGAATGGAGCGTTGAAACGGTCGATGCTGACTTTATGGCGGATTTATTGGGGACCGCTGTGATCTCTTTTGCCTATAAAAGGCTGGGGGTGAACCTGTCTTCACCATATTCCCATTGTCATGCAGAGATGATCGCCGGAGTTCGTCGGATCGATCTGAGGAAGAAGGAGATCATGTTCTTCCAGCATGTAGGGAGCCGTAAAAGACGGTGTCTTCAAGCAAGTGTCCACTGCAACGATGGATCATGGAAGGACATCTTTGCCTCCCTTGCTCGGGATAATCAGCAACTTTGTATGGCGTTGCCCCAGGAGAAAGGAAGGGTCGTATTGGCCCACAGCGGCTGGCATGCTGTGTATCTTCCCCTGAGATCCCCGCGGACGAGATTAGACAAACTGTAATCTATCGTCCCCAATCGAGTTGGGCTTAAAGAAGCCTCAACTGGATCGGCCATGGCGAATGGAGGATCTTCTTGTTCATGACTGTGGTAGTCGATGAACAGCCCTCGAAGAAGAGGAAGACCTTTACCCATGTGAGAACCTGTCAGTACAGCTTCTGGGCGATCTTCGGACGATGATGGGGGGACTCCTTTGTAGATGGAGTTTCCCTCATATGTAACCATGAAGAATAGAGGAAAAACCCTTATAGATTGGATTTCCCTCATATGTAATCATGATTTTAATCTTTAATAAGATCGTCTTCTTCTCCATATGATCGTCTTGCCATACGTTGCTTGTGAAGTCTGAATATGTGCAGCTTTGACACGTCTGAATCTTTATGCTGACTCTGATAGAAAGAGTATTAGGCCCTGTCCTTTATGCATAGCGGATAGTCCATAGAACGCTGCTGAGCACTTTGAACATTTAGAACTGTCCTGTTGCTAGGACTGCGTAGAATTTCTGAACTGTTGCCTCTCTGATGAGCGGAATTTTGTTTTGTTCAGAATTCGTCTTCAAGAATGATCTCTCGAAACTCCCTTGGAACAGGGTCGAGGTTTTTGGCTGTCAAACTGAGTTGCCACTTTGATAGACGAGATGTTCAGACTGGAATCTGGATGAACCTCCAGTTTTCTGGACCCGAGAGGAGTAATTTCTCAATGTTTGAACTCTGCATACTTCGGGTACTTGGGGATGCTTTGGGTCAAGAACGAGCATCTTCTGTGTGAACTCTTTGCACTTGACCGCCTTGGGGACTGTTTGGATATGCGAAAAGTCATGGAGCGGGAAATTATGTCTGTAGCCTCTTGAGCGTAAAACACCATCGAGCGTGAAATCGTAAACTTGTGGTTCCTGAGCGTGAAGTCATAGGTTTGTTGCCTCTCGAGCATAGAATGCTACCGAGCACAAAGGCATCCGGGCAAGAAAAACCATAGACTTGTAGCTGTCGAACGTAAAGCCGTTAGATTCGTAGCTGTCGAGCGTAGAAAAGCTCCTTTAGCGTAGGACTGTAGATCTGTAGCCTGTGAGCGTAGAACACCATCGAGCGTGAAATCGTAAACCTGTGGTTCCTGAGCGTGAAGTCGTAGGTTTGTTGCCTCTCGAGCATAGAATGCTACCGAGCACAAAGGCATCCGGGCAAGAAAAACCATAGACTTGTAGCTGTCGGACGTAAAGCCGTTAGATTTGTTGCTGTCGAGCGTAGAAAGCTCCTTTAGCGTAGAACTGTTTGATTTGTAGCTCCTGAAAAGAAAATTTCTTCGAGCGTGAGGTTTGCGGATCTGTTGCTGCTGAGCGTAAACTGAGCGCCACCGAGCGTGAGATCGTTGATTTGGTATCTGCTGAGCGTAAAGTCGTGGGTTTGTGGCCTCTCGAGCATAAAAGCTACCGAGCACAAAGGCATTCGGGCATAAAACCATAGACTTGTAGCTTACGAGCGTAAAACCGTAGATCCGTTGCTGTCGAGCGTAGAAAGCTCATTTAGCGTAGAACCCGCTGAACCGTCTTGCACGAAAAAACCTTTCGAATTCGCTGACTGTCTGTCTTCCAAGGGTAGTGGGCTGACGTAGCATCCAATCATAATCAACTATTAATTGCGAGATTTGGTTAGGGTCTCGAGGGGTTCGTCCGAGGATTCGAGGAGTCGACCCGGACTGTATATATATCCCCAGCTTCTGGAAAGAAAAACTTTTTATCTGTCTTTTGCGAAAGAGAGCTTTCGACTGTTCGAGTTTTTCTTCGTTCTTTCTCCGAGCACTTTGAGTCTTTCAGAAATGGCGCCAAAACAAACCCCCTCCGCTAAGGGAAAGAGCATAGGTTCTTCTTCTCATTCTTCTGTCCCGGCGAGGGAATCTCCGGTCGGGCAAGGTGAACTTCCCTCTGAGGGGAGCATCCCGCCGACGACTAGCGCTCCCGGCTTTAGAGGTAGAACTTTTTGGGATGATACAAACGACGAAAAATCCTTCGCACACGTTGAACGTGACTGCGCTAGGTCGTCTTCTATGCTGATAGCCTCTTTTGAGGAAGATGATGCACGAAGGCGTTTTCATCTTTTACGCCCACATTTCTAATGTGTCAGCGTAAAGACTCCGTATTTTCGTAGCTCTGGGCGTAAATAGCTCGGGCTACCGAAAATTGGCGTATTTTATAAAATTTGAATTTTACGTTTGTGGAGGAGACTTCCGGCGTAAGGTGACCAAATTTGTACAATCTTGGCGTAAAGCACAGGCTGTCGTTTCCTTGGTCCGTGTGTTTGTGCCAGACTTGTAATGACATATCTTCTTTGCATTATCTTGCAGTTGATCTGGGTGAGTCCCCATTGGCTGAGGTGATGGGCTCCGCTGCGGGGATGCTGCACTCGAACTATCTGGAGGATCTGTCCCATGTTGTATTTCCCATCTCTGGACCCCAGTATCCTGAGGGAAGGGAGCTCCTGATATCGGCCCAGGGTGAGCGAATGCTGTTGAGTATGATCAACGGCGAACCCTTGGTACGTGTAGATGGGGAGCAGTACATAAAGCTGGCTTTCCTTTTTGGGGACATAATTGATAAACAGTCCCAGACGAAGCCCAAGAGGGAGCCTTGGGTTTTCCCTGCCGGGGATTTGGTCTTGTACCTGCCGACAATGCCGAGGGATTATCCCATCTTGGCCTTCTCCCATGCGACGCATCCCAGGAAGATGTCTTGGAAGCTGACTCCTGATCTTCACGGGAAGCCGGGGAAGATCTTTCATCTGAAAGGCGCTGACCAGGGGTCGTTTCTTAGTCGCCCTTCTGGCGTTGTGACGCTGTTCCGAGGACTGTGCCCGGGCAGTGTTCCAAGTGAAGATAGCTTGGTGATCCAGTCGGTCTAATTGCTGACCTTCTGCAACGACTTCATGGGTCGAGGTGGGGTATATCCCAAGGAGAATCCTCGGTGCAATGGGTGGATCGCCCCAACGAACTCCCAATGGAGATGCCTAGTTGACTGGGCCTTAAAGCACTTCCAGAGAGAGTTGGAGGGCATTGGACTATATGTCGCTGTGAGTGCGACGAGCGTCGGGCTCCCTCTGAACCCTAATTTGTTCCTGGCACTGATGGAGCGGTACATTCCGCTCACCGGGACCTTCGCCACTCCACTAGGGGAGTTGGGGTTGGCCCTTCATGAGATGGCAGTTGTCTCGAGACTGCCGATGGGGGATACCCCATATGAAGAGTACGTTCCCACCAACCGGGAGTTGGGGATTTGGACCCTCGGATGGCAGAAGTATATCAGGAGATGATGTGTCAGTACTTCGCGTGCACCGCTTTTTATAACGAGCCTTCTGATTTGGCTCACACCACCAAGTGGATGTCTTACCTCTTCTTCCACCGAGCCAGGACCGCCACGTCGGAGAAAGCCTCGGGTGGTAAGAAAGAGCCCGTGAACTGCTTGGGCGTCCTCAGTGCCCAGGTTGTGGAGACTCTTATGGAGGAGGCTGAAGCTCCGGATCAGATTCTTGTGGAGGGGGTAGGAAAGTACCCGGAAGGCACTAAGGCCTGTAGTTACTTGAGGCGTTGCCGCAGGCCTTTGTCTAAGGAGGCCCAGCTGGCTGGTTTCCTCTCCATATGGCTGCGTCAAGTAGTGGTGCCGGACACTGTGTCCGCAGACCGCATTCACCCCAACATCCTGTGGCCGGCAGTGCGCCTGGTGTTTGGGGCAAGACTGGGCTTGTTTTCTGCCATGGTGTACCGTATACAGGCTGGCCTGAGGGCCATGACAGATGGGTTGCTCGTTGATGAAGCTCGGCGGGAGAGCTTCCCTAGGGTAGAATTACCATACTTGTACTTGATAGGATGGTTAATTCTCCATAATTCCCGGGTTATGTCACCCGGTTCTGGTAGCAGCTCAGGGGATATATTCCTATTAAATTACAGGGATTCCTCCTGGAATGTGAATACAGTTTTAGACTGTCGGCTGGTTTTGAACCTCAGCCATGGCTGGAAGATCCTTTGTACTCCCCCTCCTGTGCATCGCAACCAGTCAGGGCTGTGGCTCGAGGATTAAGGTCGAGGGAAGACCGTTCTTTCTCCAGAGGCGTTTAATTGGTTGGTCTGTATTAGACCTTCCCATCTGCTGTATAGGAGCGAAGACCATTGCTTCTTCGAGCCCTACCTGCCTAGTCGGTTCGCCAGGCAGTTCGGGTACGACCAGTTGCATGTGGGCAACGCCGTCACCAGCTTCAGGTCCAGGGGTGGACTCATTGATGGAGCTAGAGGGTGGCGATATTTTATCATGGGTTGTACGGGGGCAATTTTTATCGTGCCGGTCGTTACAACCTCCACGGAGCTGCGCATCCTTCACTCCTACGCCCAGTTTTATGTGGCGGTTAACACTTTCCACCGCGATTTCGACAGGCGTGGGAGCTTCAGGGTGCCTTCTGCCAAGCCTGGGGGAAGGTTCGAAGTCCCCTCGGTTTCTTCTGACGAGAGGGAGGAATCTGGTACTCCGGATGAGCCTCTGGTGTCGTTGCCGAGGTGTGTAGTGCCTCTGCCGGCGGGGGCTCTGGTAGTCTCTTCCGGGAAGCGACGGGCTTCTGCTCCGAAGGAAGCTTCCCTTCGTAAGAGGAGAAAGGAGACGGTTGCTCGTCCTCTCCGTATTCCTGGTGTTGAGGTTCCCGGGAATGAGCCTGCATCTCCCTGTATCAGGGATGATTCTTTGGCCGGAGGTTCCTCGCCTTTCAGAGGGGGACCTTCTACAGTTCTGGCTGGCGGCGCCGGAGAGTCCTCGCTAGAGGCTGCTGTCGCTGCGGCTGCTCCAAGCAGCAGAGCGGGATTGCCTGCGTGGCCCCAACAGATGGGAGAATCTTTTCCGAGGTCAGTAGCGGGCGGAGTTACTCCTGCGTTAGCGAGCGTGCTTAGCGAGACTCCGGCTGATGAACCTCGACCGCGTCTCGGGGAAGGCTTGATCGAACTCTTGGCGATGTCGGTCGGCCCACCTCCTTCTCCAGGTATGACAGTTTGTATCGCATCATTAAGGCGTGGCTTAGCTACATCTGCTGCAGATGCGTCGTATATGCCGTTGGCTCTGGGTAAATATCGTTTCGATGTCTCCTCCTAGGAGGATTACCACTGTGTTTGACATTTTGCTTTCTTGTCCTCTTTTCAGGGGATGACGTCCACGGGGAGCATGGCGTTGAAGCACCTTCCGGCTTTGTTCTGGCTCCTGGCGGTGACGTGGACGTGCCGGATTTTGAGGCAGGAGTGTCTTCGGGGGCTAGCTCGCCCGGGGAGGTTTCGTCGTCTCAAGGGGAGGACGAACCTGTCATCGTGACCTCGCCTGTTGTGAGTATGCCGATGACTTCGATTGTCGCCATCGCACCTTCTTCGGGCGTGCCACCTGTTGAGGCGGCGGTGGCTACCTCGTCTGCAATTGTGGCCGCTCCGGGCGCTCAGTCGGGTTTAGTCGCGTTGATCGAGCAGCATTCCAGCCTCGTCTACACTGGCTTAAAAACGATGATACCGATGGTGTTGGCGAAGAACCTTGACTTCGAGCTCCTGAAGAAGACTTCTCAGCTTTCGATCGAGGTTGTCAGGGGGCTTGGCAATCCTGGAGTGGCTGACGCTCTGGAGGCGGTGGTTAATGGTTTAGAGCAACCCATTAACGAATACTTGCAGCGGACTGAGGGCAGCCTTGATGCTGATGTCCAGGCTCGGTACGACCTCATGTCTGAGCGGTTCGCTACAAAGCTTGAAATCCTAGAAAACTCTATCCAGACGCATAAGCTGGAGATGGATAGGAGAAGAGCTGTTGTGGAAGAAGCCCTTGCCGTTGAGATGCAGTGTCGATCCGAGCATGAAGGGAATGCGGCGAGGGCCTCCAAGCTGCGGGAAAAACTTGCTCGGGCAGAGGAGTGGGCTTCCCAGTCGTTGGCAGGTTTGGAGGTAGCGACTGGTCGACTGAGCGAAGCGCGACGGGATCTGGACCGTGCGGAAGCTGCCCGTACGGGCTGTCTTCGGGCAAGGGATAATCTGACCCTTACGCATACTCCGGAGGCACGGCTGGAGCAGGCTCGTGCCGATGCTTTGGCCCTTAGGAATGAGAGGATAGCTGCACTGGAGCGGCAGATTCATGGCCTGATTACTCCGCCATCTTGATGTACCCCTTCCTATATAATTCTGCCTTCTTCGGGAATGAATAACAACGACTCTTTTCTGACTGTTTGTGGACCCATCATTTCGGAATATAAATGACAGGTTAGGTGAGAGTGATATCAGAGGTAGTATGGACGAGATAAACTCTCGATAAACTTCTTAGCGGGACATATCTATTCAGAGGTCATGCGGACATGATAGAGTGTAACCCAACTAATTATGTTTTTGGAAGTAGTTTTGTCAGAATCGAGGTCCTTGCTATTTTCCTCTTTGAGCAGGAGAGATTAGGCATAGTACCTTTTCAGGAATTTGCCGTTGATAGGAGCCATTAACAGATCTCCGTTGGGCTGGGCTATCCTGTAGGCGCCGTTTGAGAACGTTGTCTCGATCACACAAGGGCCTTCCCATTTGGGCTGGAATTTGCCTTTACTTCTGTGAGTTAGAATCATCGGCCTTCTCACGGCTAGAACTAGCTCACCGACTTTGAACACTCTTTCCTTTACTTTATGATTGAAAGCTTTGGAAATGCGTGCTTGGTAGAGCGCGATGCGCTGCTGAGGTTGGAGGCATTTCTCGTCTAATCCTTCCAGCTCTTGGAGCCTCAACAGGTCATTCTTTTCTCGAGTCAGCTCACTAGTCACGGCTATTCAGAGCGACGGGATCTGGATTTCGATAGGAAGGACCGCCTCGCTTCCGTAGACTAGTGAAAAGGGGGTACAACCTATTGGTGTCCGTACCATTGTACGGTATGCCCAGAGACATTCGCCCAGCTTCTCGTTCCAGTCTCTTTTGTTTGAAGAAACGAACTTCTTCAGGAGTTTGACAATGGTTTTGTTGAAGGCTTCCGCCAAACCATTAGCAGCTGGATAATATGCTGTAGAGGCAATGTTGTGTATCCGGTTATTATCGCAAAACCGATAAAACGCTTGGCTGATGAACTGAGGTCCATTATCGTGGATTATCCTTCGGGGAATCCCAAAGCGATAAATGACATGGTGCTTGATGAAGCTGATTACGTCAGACGCCTTTACTTCAGCCAGAGGGATTGCTTCGGCCCATTTGGAAAAGTAATCTGTGATGGCCAGTATGAACCGGTGGCCTCTGGAGGAAGACGGGTGAATGGGCCCAACGATATCCATACCCCAGGCTTCGAAGGGCCAGGATGCAATCGTAGGATGTATATATTCAGACGGTTGATGTATGAAGTCTGCATGGACCTGGCAGGCCCTGCATCATTTTGCATAGCTGATCGCGTCTGTGATCATAGTGGGCCAGTAATAGCCCATTCTCCTGATGCGGTCCTGCAGCTTAGGACCGGGCTGATGCGCTCCGCATACGCCGTCGTGAGCTTCACGGATAATCTGCTGTGCCTCGGCGCCAGCGAGACATCTTAACAGCAGTCCGTCGTAGGTCCGGCGATACAGGTATTGTGAAGATGCATCGAAGTAGAAGCGTAACGATCATCTCTTGACGGATACTGCTTCTTTGGGGTCCTCTGGCAAGATTCCATATGCCACGAAATCTATGAAGGGACTCGTCCAATCTCTTGTAGGAGGATCAGCGTTTACAGCGTAGCTGCGTTCTAGGTGACAGCTGTTCTTCACACAGAATAAATCTCTGTTAAGAAGGATTACCGAATCCTGCCTTCTTATAGGGGTGGCTAAGTCCGCAGCTAGGCTGGCCAGGGCATCAGCTTCCAGATTCTGAGATCGAGGTACATGCTCTAGGAAGAACCCTTTGAACGTCATGGCTATCTCGACCGTTGCTTGGTGATAGGGGATGAGGTCTGGATTCCGGACTTCGTATATCCCCCTGACTTGGTTGACGATGAGCAGAGAATCGCCGAAAGCTTCCAGGGATTCCACCCCCAGCTGTTTAGCGACTTAGAGCCCGATTAGCAGGGCGTTGTATTCTGCCACATTGTTGGAGCAGGGCTCGCTAAGAGAATATGCTCGGTAGATGATGAGCTGATATGGAGTAACTAGGATGACTCATACTCCTGAAACGACGTTTCCCTTAGGACCGACTCTGGAGGCGCCATTGAAGAATAGTTGCCATACGTCACTTTCTCTTGCAAAATTATTATATTCCGTAACTTCATCGGGGATGTCTTCGTATAGTTTGGAGGTCTCCGGGATTGGATGAGCTGCTAGGAAGTTGGCCAGTGCTTGGCCTTTGATGGACTTCTGTGGGACGTAGACCATGTCATATAGCGTCAGTAGCATTGCCCAAGTTGCGAGTCAGGAGTTAAGGGCACTTGGCTTGCTTATCAGCACCCGGAGAGGGTTGATCCTGGAGATGATATGAATAGTCTGGCCGGCGAGGTAGTGTCGCGTCTTCTGGACAACGAACATCAGAGCCAAGCATTCCTTCTCACTGGGTTGTACCGGTGTTCGGCCCCGACCATCATCCTGCTGAGGTAGTAGATAGCCTGTTCATGACCCGCATCGTTCTTCTGTGCAAGGAGAGCTCCTAGCGAATGATCCATTGCCCGAACGTACAGCAAGAAGGGTTTTCCCATGACGGGAGGCACCAGAACTGGTGGACTGGTTAGGTAGCGCTTGATATCCCCAAACGCTTGCTGGCAGGTTTCGTCCCATATGAAGGACACACCTTTCTTTATGAGGTGAGAGAAGGGCTGACATCTCCCCGAGAGGTTGGATATGAATCGCCGGATGTAAGTCAGACGTCCTTGGAACCCCCTGAGTTCCCTCAGATTACGGGGTGGTCGCATTGCTACGATCGCCTGGACTTTGTCAGGGTCTACTTCGATGCCTCTGGCGGTAATGACAAATCCCAGGAATTTTCCACTGGATACCCCCAGAAAGGACTTTGTAGGGTTCATCTTGAGTTGATGCTGGCGCATTAACTCGAATACCGCCCTCAGGTCTCGAACGTGATCACCTTTGAGGCGGCTTTTGACAGCTATGTCGTCCACGTAACATTCCACTGTCTTGCGTAACTGCTCACGGAATATGTTACTCATAGCTCGTTGGTATGTAGTCCCGGCGTTCTTTAATCCGAAGGGCATGACCGTATAGCAATATACCCCCAGTGGTGTCCGAAAGGCAGTGTGCTTTTCGTCTTTCGGATGCATCTTGATCTGATTGTATCCCGAGAACCCGTCCATAAAAGACATGCGCTCGAAGCCGCAGGTGTTGTCGATCATGATGTCCGTGATGGGAAGGGGGAATTCATCTTTGGGGCAGGCCACATTCAGATCTCGATAGTCGATGCAGATACGTACCTTCCCATTTTTCTTCATGACTGGGACAACGTTGGCGACCCAGTCGGGATATTGTTCTTCCCGGATGAAACCACAGGTTATCAACTTCTTGACTTCGTCCTCGATGGCGTCCATCATATCCGGGCGAAACCGACATTGGTGTTGTTTCACTGGCTTCGAATCGGTCGAAATATTGAGCTTATGAGTAGCTACCCTCGGGTCTAGGCCTGGCATGTCCTCATAACCCCATGCAAAGACGTCGACATATTCCTTTATCAGCTGTATGATCTCTTCCTTTTTAACCGGGGGAAGATTGTTACTGACAAATATTGGCTTTGGTGAGAGCTCACCCCCAATATTGACTTGGATAACTTCATCCTTGGTGGGAGGTTCTCTCTGCTCGAAGCAGAATTCCCACTGTGTATCCATTTGTTGAGCCCAGGGGTCGTTCTCGAACGGCTCAAACTTTGGGGTTGTGACTCCATCGGGGATGGAGGTACACATCTGCTCAGAGGTGATATGGACATGGCAGTTTTTGTGGACTTAACATCACTGGCGTGCTTAGAATTTAAGTACGGATGTTAAGTGTAGATGACAATCAATATCAGAGGTAATATGGACATGATGATTGACGGTCGAAAGTTTTATTCAGAGATAATATGAACATGACAAACTTTTGTGATTGTGACTCTATCGGGGACGGAGGTACACATCTGCTCAGAGGTGATATGGATATGGCAGTTTTTTGTGGACTTAACATCACTGGCGTGCTTAGAATTTAAGTACGGATGTTAAGTGTAGATGACAATCAATATCAGAGGTAATATGGACATGATGATTGACGACCGAAAGTTTTATTCAGAGGTAATATGAACATGACAAACTTTTGTGATTGTGACTCCATCGGGGACGGAGGTACACATCTGCTCAGAGGTGATATGGACATGGCAGTTTTTTGTGGACTTAACATCACTGGCGTGCTTAGAATTTAAGTACGGATGTTAAGTGTAGATGACAATCAATATCAGAGGTAATATGGACATGATGATTGACGGCCGAAAGTTTTATTCAGAGGTAATATGAACATGACAAACTTTTATGATTGCGACTCCATCGGGGATGGAGGTACACATCTGCTCAGAGGTGATATGGATATGGCAGTTTTTTGTGGACTTAACATCACTGGCGTGCTTAGAATTTAAGTACGGATGTTAAGTGTAGATGACAATCAATATCAGAGGTAATATGGACATGATGATTGACGGCCGAAAGTTTTATTCAGAGGTAATATGAACATGACAAACTTTTGTGATTGTGACTCCATCGGAGACGGAGGTACACATCTGCTATCCCGCTGAAGTGATCGTTCCCTTGTTTTTTTATAAACGCAGAGTGATGACCTTAGCATCGATTAATTCCTGAATTCTCCTTTTTAGCACATAGCAGGTCCTTGTAGAGTGATGAGTGTACCGATGGAAGAGGCAATAATCTGGGTCATCGACTCCGTCGGCCCTCTCAGGGTATCTGATGTCGGGTAGCTGAAGCTTATGTTCCCCCCTCAATATATTGAAGATTTCAACTATGTCATCTTCTTTGAAGGAGAAAGTTCCTTTTGGTCGCAGGGCTCCTGATGCCTGAGTTTCACGGTCTTCCGGGAAGATTGCCGTTGTTGTATCATCTTCGACTCTCGAGGACCTTCCGCCCCTAGCCTTGGACGCTGCTTTGTTTCGTCGAGGTGAGTTACCCCCGGACACGCTGTGGCCTCTGGTCAAAGAAACTGATTCAGCAGGAGTTGCCTCTGGTGGTACAGGATTATATTTTGAAGTTTTGGGTTTTGCAGCATATCCCAACCCGAAACGAGTTTGTTGATGGTGAGAAGTACCCTGCAACGGTGTTCGTCGGCCTTTTCCATAGTTGAGGCCTTGCTTAGATTTTAAATCATAACCCATGTTCTGTATAATCTTCAAAGCTTGTGGGCTATACTTGTGGATTTGTATTTTCCCACTCTCAGACTCGCGAAATTCTTCCTGTTCAACCGGACCGCTCCGCTTGTGTTTGAAGACTATCGGATACTGATCGTCTCGGGTAGGAGGGACAATAAAGGCTTCATTTTCATATGGTTCATACATCATGATGACATTAGATGTTGTTGCATCTTCCCATACGATCGCTCCCCGTTTGACAGTTAGGGGTTCTAAAACTTGTTTACGACTCCTGTTTTTGTCTTTCTGGATCAAATAGGTACGCAGGTCAGGAGGTTTTGCAGAAGAAGAAGACGAAGGCTTGTTTCTTCTGTTCCCATCAGCGGATATGCGGAGGATGGGCACCATGGTTTCCCCTATGCCACCTGTATACAATAGGTTGGCCATCTGGGCGGCGGATAATCCCCTGGGAGGGAGTCTTTCCGCGATCTGAGCTTGTTTTACGCCGAGGGACTGTGCCTGGCGTAACTTGGGGATTCGCTCAGTCTGGCGTAAAGCTGGAGAGGCCCTCAGTTGGCCACTAGCTTCTCGCGTAATCCGGAGAATAGGCGGATCATTCTTTTGCTCGCGTAAAGGCCGAGTAGTTGAGTATTCGCCCGCTTGCTTCCCCTTGCGGAGATCGCAGCGCTCATCTGGTTCACCGTAGAGGTCAGATGTCGTCCTGCACCTGGAGCGTGATCTGTACTTCTGATTTGGCGTTGAGGCACCATCAGAGGTTTTGTCTGTACCGCGCGTAGCGGAAGACAGGTTCCTACGCGTGGAGCACAGGGGATACTTCTGGGTCAGCGCTGAGGCTTTACCGGAAGTTTTGTCTGTACCGCGCGTAGCGGGAGACTGATTTCTGCGCGTATAGCGCAGTGGATACTCCTGGATTAGCGCTGAGGCTTTATCAGAAGTTTTGTCTGTACCGCACGTAGCGGGAGACTGAATTTTACGTGCGGGGCACGGAGGGAGCGATGCTACCACCTCATTGGTCGGAGAGATCGGAGAGATCGGAGAGTCCACAGGAACGGCAGAGGATGTCTTGGGCATCCACACTTTGCGTAGCTTCCTGTTGTCTTGGACGGAGAGAGAGTGAGAGCTACCCCCAGTCCGAAGCATGTCTTCGTAGGCAGACTGGTCAAAATGAACGACCAGTATCTTCTTCAAGGTTCCTACAGATACCGCATCATGTTGAGCAATTACTTCCTCGTCAGAAGAGAAAGACGTCCCCAGCAGAGTCGCCATCTTGTTTGTGGTATTAAACGAAAGAATGAAAGTGTATTTCAATGACAGGGTTTATTCGAGACCCGTGCCCTTTGGTTTACAAACAAACTTGTACAATTCGATCCTATACGAGGATGCGGGAGTACAATTTATTTAATCTGGGTATAAATTGCTATAGGTGTCTGATCTGCGGTCGATCACTTTAGCCCTTGGACTACACGATGTTGAAGAAGTGCCGTGGAAGACAGGATGCAGCTTCGGAGGTTGCGAAGGAGGGTGGATACGCGATGCTGAAGGTCGTCGCTCCCTATTCCTTGCCTGAGCTCTGTATTCTTCTCTCTCTCTCTGTCTCTCCCTCTTGATCTCCGGTTCGGTGACCTTGTTCGATCCTTCTTTCAAAGTTTTGAGCTTTGATCTGATATTGGTATTCTTGGCCAAATTTTCCGACCTTGTTCCCCATTGACAGGGGCCTCTATTTATAGAGTCTTTGGTGACAGTGACCACTCCGTTGGTATAGCAACCAAGGAGTGGACAGTAGAGCACCCTTTTACACAACGGTTAAAGTAACCAATGCCTGCGTAATAATGACCTTTTGAGTGAGCAAGTGACGCGCGTCCAACTAAGGGGACGAAACGCGTATATCTGCTGCAGAGATCACGGCGTAGAAGCTACGTAGGTAGGTATCCCTTGTGTAGAAGAGGTTGGCGTAGAAGCCAAATGTCTGTCACCTTGGCGTAGAAGCCAAATAGGCATAGAAGCCGAGTCGGCGTGGAAGCCGAGTAGTCGTAGAGACTGAGGGGGCGTGGAAGCCGAGCAGGCATAGAAGCCGAACAGGCATAGAAGCCGAGTAGGCGTAGAAGCCGAGCAGTCGTAGAGACTGAGGGGGCGTGGAAGCCGTAGGAGCACAGATCCTGAATGGGCGTAGAAGCCGCTGCGTACCGTGCCAGGGTGCTGATGTGGACGTCTTTAGCCGAAATTACGGCTTTTGGAGATCAAATCTTTGGCAGAGATTTGCCATCATCCTGTGCATTAAATGCGGAGACGTGCCTTGAGGGGAAACTGTCACCGCTCTGTGCGTTTTGACGGAGGGACGTGCCTTGATGGGACACTGTCACCGCTCTGTGCATTTTGACGGAGGGACGTGCCTTGAGGGGACACTGTCACCGCTCTGTGTGCTTTGGCGGAGAGACGTGCCTTGAGGGGACACTGTCACCGCTCTGTGCGTTTTGACGGAGGGACGTGCCTTGAGGGGACACTGTCACCGCTCTGTGTGCTTTGGCGGAGAGACGTGCCTCGAGCCCTGTATGAAGCGCAGCTTTTGACGTGGCAGACGGTTTATCTTCTGCGGAGCATAAAACAGCCCATGTTTGCCTGTGTAAAACAAGTCAGCGTGTTCTCTTTGCACGCGAACGAGCGGTTTATGCCGGGAGATTTTAGTAAGCGCCGGTTTGGTGATATTTTAACCAAATCCTCTGCATTAAATGCTGAGATCCGCCATCATACTATGGAGCGCGTCCCGAGGGGTCTGCCCCCGTTCCCAGCCGTCGTTTGGGTAGCTGTGCAGCACTTTTTGTCAGGAGTCAGAGGTCAGGTTTACTGCGTGACTGGACAGTTTCTTTTCGGGAATACGAAGCGTTCCTCGTACGCTTTAACGCTGCTTTGAGAGCGGCTGGGTTTTATGCCATGGAGGCGATGAAGAACCCTGTTTTACGCTGGATGGCTCTGAAGGCCTCTGCTTACGCTGCTCTGTATCAAGACGCTGCGTAGATCTTCCAAGCATTTTTTTCATGCTTCTACATCAATGAGTCTGAAGAACAACAAAATAAGCTAGAGACAAATCCAGTACAAAAGAATACTATGAAGCTACAACTCCAGGGTCAACTATCTCAGTTGGGATAAGTCCCTCTTGAGCCAGGGTCTCAGAATCTAAACCCACAACATCCTGGGGTCCATAAAAGGTAGGGTACCACTCCTCAGTATCATCTGAAAAAATATATCCAGTCAGGAAAGGAGCAGAGTACATCTCTAACAGCAGTTCTAATTAATGATAAGAACTATGTAGCAGTAAATAGCTGTGGATAAACAAGATACACAATAGATATAAGAGATATATGTACGATAAGGAAATACTAGAAATAAATATAATAATGAACAATATGCCAATAAAACAATAATACTAATGACTAAGTGTGTGAGTACTAGCTTAACATGTGACCGACTTGGGCAAGATGCAATGCGTCCTGGCAAATCATAAGTGCGGTTTATGATCAACACTATTCATTTACCAGTACTTTATTCAATAGGGATTTGATCATATATCTATACTAATACTCTCAACCCCGACTGGTATAATAGATCCAACCACGGTATGCTATGGCACGAGATTCCCCAAGAAGATAGCTAGTCTCCCCGAGAATCGGTGTCTGTACATGTACAAGATAACCAATAAAACAATACTTGCACCATATACACCATATACCAAGGAATAACATCTCATGACGAGATCCGGATATACCAATCCGTGTAACCATAGTGTCAAGAGAACATGGATATCTACACTAGATACAGTGAACATAGAGGATATCATAAATGAGAAACTATCAGAGAATGTACTCGCCTGAAGTCCAATGAATAGTCTCACAGATGTCTGACTCGGTGCCTCGAAGACCTAGATATGGAATACAACATCAATACAAGGTCCCGAAAAGAGAACAAATTAAACTAGTCAACTTCTAGGTCAAAAGTCAACTCTAAGTCAAAAGTCAACTGTGGTCAACTCTAAAGTCAAATAAAGTCAACTATGGTCAACCCAAGGTCAACTATCTATTTCTAGGTTGTACAAGTCTAGCACCAAAAATATGGATCAAAATACTAAGCTTTAAGTCATAAGACTACGTCCTTAAATATTAGGATACCGTATCTTCGGATACGTGAATCCAAAATAAACCTCACAATACTAATATTAATAATAATGCATAATATAGAATATTAAATACAACAATTTAGAAATCAAGGTTTTGAACCCAATTGGTATCCATACAAAGTAATGCTCAAGATACATATAGGTATATTATTTACTCTAATACATAATATATTATATATAAACTAATATAAAATAAAATAATAACAATACTAGTATTATATCTCACCACAAATACATTTAGATATACATATAAATATAAAAATATAATATATAAAGTATAAACCCAAAACTGCCTAACTGTCACTGAAAAACTGTGTGGAAAATAATTAATTTCAATAAACAGACCTATAGTGACAGTCCCGACTGTCACAGAAAAACTGTCGCCAAAACGCTGTATATAAAACCCACTGCTGACTGATTGGTGACAGTTCAAACTGTCGCAGAAAAACTGCCGCTGAAAAACTGCTCATTCCCGCCCGCTGCATTAATGACAGAACTGTCATTAATGCCCAAAGACTGCTACAGCGGCTGCTGCTTTAATGACAACATCTGTCATTAGTAGCCGCTGTCGCGAAAAAAACAATTAATATATAACTATATATATATATATTAATAAATATAAATCAATATATATATATATATATAACAATTAAATAAATATATACTTATATATATATACATAATCCTACACAAATAAATATTAATAGTTACAAACACATTGCATGTATTAATGTACATATTTTACATGGCTAGAAGCACACATAAAAATATATTCATTAATATATAAATAATTACATAATAATTATAATTAATATAATTACATATTTAAGCACATAAATATATTTTATAAAACATTTATATATAATTTATTTTATTAACATAAGTTGTAATTTATATAAATGCATGTAAAGAAAGCTACATATATATATTTATACATCATTTTAGTACACATAAAAATATATAGATCTATGCAACAATAAATACTATAATAAATACACTAAAAATAAATATATAACATCCATATATATTTACTAACTATAATTCAAGAATTAAAACATAAATAATTAGATCTATTCATAAATACACACAATTGGAGAGTATCACACCGTATCCCACTAGATCTAGGATACGCATGCGACACGAGTCCAACACATAACCAATTGCACCCCGAAGGACACAAACAAGTTACAAATATTATTTATGAACAAATCAAAGTGTCAAAAGTAGATCTATGTGTCCGTGTCAAAATACGACATGTACAAAATCCCGTGTCGGAGGAAAAATCCCCAAAATGACACGTATCACCAATTTGTTGGGATACGACCTACACGTACCCAATTGTGGACACGACACTAGCCCCAAACACATAAGCACATGTCCAATTGATCTATAGGATCAATTGACACACACAACAAAATGTAAATTCAGAATTCTATCAAAATTGACACAAAAAGCACCATAACTTTCTCCATGGGTCTCCTATGAACACAAAACCAAGTCCTATGGGTAGTACATACATATAGGTTAATTTTACATGATTAAATCTCAGATTTAGAAGTTATTTTAATGGAAAAAACTAAATTATACCTATTGGGAGATGGATTCCCAATAAAATCTCCAATTGAGATGAACTTGCTTCCAAATTGTAGATCCTTGCTCCTCTTTGTAGATCCTTACTTTCTCCTTCTAGATCCTTGCTTCTCAACTTTCTAATGGTGAATTGGGAAGAATTTGGAATGAATTTGGTAGGGAATTGGAATGGGAATAAAAGAAATTTGGGAGTGGAGAATTCTAGATATAGATTTGGAAATGAGAATGATAGGAGAGAGAAATTTCTCCCCCTCTAATATAGGCCGGCCTTACCCCTTCCCCAAGCAATTATAAAATGTCCAATGTACCCCTTGGGGCCTCTCATGAAGAAATAATTAAGGAATGAAGCTTTTAGTCTAATGACTTAATTAATTTAATCCATCTCCTTAACAATGGGCTTTCTAAATGGGCCAAGTCTAACTAATTAATTCATGTTGGTCCATGGTCCAAACTAAACTAGTTGGGTCCACTAATATAAGTCCAAAATAATTAAATAACATCTAACAACAATTAAATAATACAACAAATAATTATTTACAATGCACAATATTTAATTAAATAGGAAAAGACTAAAATACCCTTTCCTAGAAATTATGGTAGTGACAAGTCTACCCTCCTTAAAATAAATTTTGTCCTCGAAATTCAACGATAAAAAAACTACCCCCAGAAAATCACAAAATAGAACTAAAGAATCATAATTAACTAATGAACAGAACATAACTAGAAAATAATATACCTCAAGGTACAAACAAATATGGATAACGCTCTCGCATGTCATCCTCTCTCTCCCAGGTAGACTCCTCGGGAGAGTGATGCCTCCATGCGACGCGCACCAAAGGAATAGTCTGGTTCCTCAGCGCCTTCTCTCTCCGATCCAGAATCTCAACTGGCTGCTCCGGATAGCTAAGAGTAGGGCCCATCTCTATCTCCGAGTGATCCAATACATGGCTAGGATCGGCCACGTATCGTCTCAACTGCGACACATGAAACACGTTGTGCACTCCCTCCAATGTAGGTGGCAAATCTAGTCTATAAGCAACTGCACCGATCCTCTCTAGAATAGTGAAAGGTCCGATGAATCGCGGACTAAGCTTTCCACCTCCACCGAAGCGAATCGTACCTCGTGTCGGAGAAATCCTCAGAAACACCAAACTACCCACCTAGAACAAAATACTATCTTAAGAACTTAATCTATAACAAACAAGAACAAGCACAAACAAAATCTAAACTATACCTCAAACTCCAAAGGTCTTCGATAGCTATCGGCCCAATGCCGCTGTCTGTCCTGCGCCACTCGAAGTCTGTCTCTGATCAACTGAACCTTCTCTGCTGCATCCACAACCATCTCTGGCCCAAGCAAAACTCTCTCTCCAACATTGTCCCAAGACAAAGGAGTACGACACCTCCGACCATATAGAGCTTCAAAAGGTGACATCTCTATACTGGCCTGGTAACTGTTGTTGTAAGCAAACTCTACCAAATAGAGATGGTCCTCCCAAGAACCCCCAAAATCTAGTACACAAGTGCGCAATATATCCTCGAGAGTCTGGATAGTCCTCTCTGATTGCCCATATGTTTGGGGATGATATGCAGTACTGAACTTGAGCTGAGTGCCCAAACTCTCCTGCAAACTCCTCCAGAAGTGAGAAGTGAAACGACTATCTCGATCTGAGACTATGCTGACGGGAACTCCGTGTATCCTAACGATCTGCCTCACATACATCTCTGCCAGCTTCTCCGTAGACAAACCCACCTTGAAAGGCAAAAAGTGGGCCGACTTGGTCAACCTATCAACAATAACCCAAATTGCGTCCTTCTCTCCTGGAGATCGTGGAAGTCCGGACATAAAATCCATAGTAATGTGTTCCCACTTCCACTCTGGAATGGGTAATAGCTGAAGTAAACCTCCTGGTCTCTGCCTCTCGGCTTTCACCTGTTGGCACACTAAGCATCTGGATACAAACTGTGCCACTTCCCTCTTCATGCCATACCACCACACACTCTCTCGTATATCCCGATACATCTTGTTAGCACCTGGATGTATGGAATACTGAGAGCGATGCGCTTCCTGCAACACCTCCTCTCGCAACTCCCCATTAGGCACACACAATCTAACTCCATGCCTCAAAGATCCATCTGCTGCAATAATGAAATTATCCTCCAATCCTGCTCTCACCTGAGCTCTGATACTCCTTAGAGATACATCATCATACTGTGCTGCCTTGATCCTGTCTATCAAATCTGAGTGTATCTGCAATCCCCACATCTGTATAGCACACCCAGGAACAATCACCTCAATGCCCAAGCTCTCCAAATTCTCCAACAAATATCGATCCTGCGTCAAGAACATAGCTACCGGATACCTGCTCAAAGCATCGGCAACTACATTTGCTTTCCCAGGATGATATTGCAAAGAGATATCAAAATCTTTCATCAGTTCCAACCACCGATGCTGCCTCATGTTCAACTCCTTCTGCGTGAAAACGTACTTCAAGCTTTTGTGTTCTGTGAAGATCTCCACACGCTCTCCGTACAAATAATATTTCCACAACTTCAGGGCGAATATGACGGTTGCCAACTCCAAATTATGGGTAGGATAGTTTTTTTTCATGAGGACACAATTGCCTGGATGCATAGGCAATCACTTTCCTATGCTGCTGAAGAACACAACCTAAACCCTTCCCCGATGCATCACTATAAATAGTGAAACCTCCGGACCCTGATGGCAACATCAAAATAGGAGCAGACGTCAACCTCTTCTTCAACTCCTCAAAAGCAACCTGGCAATCCTTCGTCCAAACAAACTCCATATCCTTCCTTGTGAGTCTGGTCATCGGCTCGGCAATCCTCGAAAAATCTTGCACAAACTTCCTGTAATAGCCTGCCAATCCCAAGAAACTCCTGATCTCTGCTACTAAACTCGGAGTCTTCCAAGATTCTACTACTGAAATCTTCTTCGGATCTACTGAAATACCATCACCAGTCATAACATGCCCCAAGAACTCCACCTTGTCCAAGAAAAACTCACACTTGGACAACTTCCCATACAACTTCTCCTTCCTTAGCACATCCAACACAATCCTCAAATGCTCCTCATGCTCCTCCGGTGTCCTCGAGTATATGAGTATGTCGTCGATGAACACCACCACGAACTTGTCAATGTACTGGTGGAACACCTTGTTCATCAAGTTCATAAATACCGTTGGTGCATTAGTCAAACCAAACGGCATCACCATAAACTCGTACTAACCATACCGAGTTCTAAAAGCAGTCTTCGGTATGTCCTCTGGCTTCACCTTCACCTGATAGTAGCCTGATCTCAAATCTATCTTAGAAAATACCTTGGCTCCACTCAACTGATCAAACAGATCATCAATCCGTGGCAAAGGATACTTATTCTTGATAGTGAGATTATTCAAAACTCTGTAATCAATGCACATGCGCACCAATCCATCCATCTTCGGTACAAACAATACCAGGGCTCCTCATGGTGAAGAACTCGATCTGATAAACCCCTTATCCTGCAATTCGTCCACCTGCTTCTTCAACTCGACCAGCTCGCTGTTGTTTACTCTATAGACATGCTGCAAAATTGGTTCTGCACCTGGCACCAAGTCTATAGAAAATTCAATATCTCGATCTGGCGGCAATCCTGGCAATTCCTCAGGAAACACATCCAAGAACTCTGCTATCAATGGATGCGGCAACTCCTTGTCTTCCACCATAGATCCAAAAATAATGCCTTCGCCCTGCTCTGCAGCTCCTCTAGCAAACTCGAACTCTGGCTCTCCTAGCGGACTAAACAAAACTCTTCTTCCTCTACAGTCTATGCTAGCACGGTGCCTACTCAACCAATCCATCCCGAGTACAATATCGTAGCTCAGAAGTGGCATTACAAGTAGACACGTACTCAACTCCCGGCCTCCCAGAGTAACTCTCCGATCCTTGCAAATATCATTAACCAGGATAATGCCTCCCCCGGTCATGATCTTGCAAGTCCTAAGCAAAGACTCAGCTACCAAACCATGCTTTAGGGCAAAAGAAACAGATACAAAACTATGGGAAGCACCACTATCAAACAAAGCTAAAGCTGGAATGGAATCAAGAAGAATAGAACCTGCAATGATATCTCCGGTGGGTTCCTCCTCTTCGACGGTCATAGCAAACGCTCGTCCCTGTCGAGCACCTTCCTGCTGTTGATGCTGGACAAAATGCTGCTGCTGTTGTAACCTCCGTATCCTAAATTCGTGCTTAAATATTATTTTTAGGTTAATTTGGGGCTAGTGGGATTTTTCCATAATTTTTTGTTAATTAAAAACTAGTAATCATAATTTTCTAGGACTTTCAAGAATGTATTTTAGGGACAAATATATTTAAAAATATCCCAAACTTTTATTTTAGGTTCTAAATAATAAAATATATTTTTTAGAATTTTTTGGAAATTTTTTGATTATTTTTAGCATTTATTTTGAGTTAATTATGAAAAACTGAATTAAAAACTAATTTCTAAAAAAAGAAAATCCAAAAAGTAATTATTTCTACCCAGTCAGCAAACATATGGGCCCACTTGTCAGCCTCCCGCAGCAAACAGTGCCGGGCCCGCCTGTTAGTGACTGCGGGGCGGGCAACATTGGATGGCTGCCACGTGTCAAGATCTGAGCCGCGACTGCTTTCTCTCTCCTCTATATATATATTAGTTTAAGTTTATTTCTAGGGTTTTTCTTCAGCCGAATTTTGGAGAATTGCCATCTAGGGTTCCTTCATCTTCCAGAAGCCATCGCGCATAGCTTCGGACTCTAAATGAGGCCTAATTTTTTGTGTTAGAAAGATATTGAGGTTAGATTTCTGATTATATAATTTTTTTTACGAAATTATTAGTATTAAATTCTGAAAAATTCGTAGAACACAGCATGTCCAAAAATAAATATGTTTCGATGTTTTTGCGATTTTGGGAGAACCAGGAATCAGAATCATGAACCGTTTAAAGTTTCGGAAAGCTAATGTCGAGATAATTCACATATATTTTTCCCATAATTTAATTCGAAGTATTTACATACTGTTAATTATGTAGAACTTTTAGGTTAGAATTTAACCATCGGTGCACGATACGAAAGTTGTATGTGCCATAATTCCCAAACGAAATTGAATTTGGACGAGCCGTAAATTCTAGCATATTTTTGACGCTAAAATTTACAGGAAATCATGTATGAAAGTCGAGTTTGTGTCGGTTGACTTTTTGGTCAACATATCGCCTCGATTTGCGTGCCATGAGTCTCGAGTTGATAAAATTCAGTTTCTTTGTACAAAATTTAGGAATTGACCTAAAAATCAGAATAATAAGATTAAAATAGGATTTTAGAGTAATTATTCCAGAATTAAATAAATTAAAATAAATTATCTTTTGACATGGTAAAATTATAATACATAGGCTATTTGGACTGTGACTTGGACTCTGATTCATACCAGCAGCAGGACCCCAGGCGAGTACATTCTCTGACAGTTTCCATTATGTTGATTATCTCTATAATTCTTGTTATATAGCGTACATGACTCTGACACTGTTCTTTATACGAGTTGGCATCATTGAGACCTGTCACGAGGAGTCGTGATTGGAATCCATCGTGCTAGCTGGGAAAATAGGGAAATATTAGTAGCTTATGTGATCATACCCAACCTTATATGCATCATAGCTCACCCACACCTCACGTTGGTGCAGCCTGACCATTACATGCCTCATAGCCTGTTACATGTGATTAGCCTGACTATTGCTCGCATCATAGCTATCCGGATGGTTAGCCTGACCCTACATGAATCATAGCTAATCATATGTAACAAGCCTGATCAGTCCCAAGCCGATCACATGATATACTAATGTTTCACACACTCGGTTAGAGGATCATTGACATGCATCTCTAGTATATTGATCTAGCATCTCTACATGTTCTAGTTGTTGTTCTTGTACACATTTATATACCAGTTCATTGTTCTTGCGTGTACTTGGATTTCTATTTTATTGCTAGATGTACCTTGATGATAACATGCTCCAGTATTCCAATTATTCCAGTATTTCTATTTCCAGTATATCCATGCTCGCCAGTATTTCTTATTTCCAGTATTTTCTATCTGTCTTATATTTCTTTACACGGTGCTATAGATTTTGTCAATATATGTGGAACTGCTGTTAGAGGTGTATTTCGTTCCAATCCTGACTGGATATTTTTTTCAGACTATGACATAGAGGACTTGTTCCCAGCGTACTTGAAGACTGGATGTTATTGATTGCAGGTTAGACTATTTATTGTTGTTTAGACTTGTCTTGTATTTTATTGCTTGCTTCGATATCTTATCGTGCTTTAACTTATGTGATTGAGTATATTCCATATTATATTGTGATATCTGTGTCTCCTGATGGAGTTGGATATTCATGTGAGATTGATTAGATAGTTACATGACCTAGACAGTGTTCTACCACCGATGCTGCGGCGTAGGATGGACGTACCCACGCTCTCGTGCCCATATACCGGGTGCGGGTCATGATAGCTGTATCGAAAGCGGTCCCCTCGGCTGTGCTGCAGGTGGTCTCGTCTGTGTCCTTGGAGCTGGAGCTGCTCCTTGAACTGCACGACGAGGACACTCCCTCGATTGATGCCCTTCAGTACCATAATATAAACAAACTCCTAGCCTCCTCCTGCAAACTTTCCATATGTGGCCGGGCTTTTTGCAGAAGTTGCATGGAGCTTGCTGTAACTGTCTCTACTGCTGAGGTGTCTGGTGAAAAGGCGCTCTCGCTGGAGTCTGGTTCTGCTGTGGCTGCTGGAAAGGTCTGGACTGGAAATGAGGACGTTTGGCAGATACTGCACTGCCGTTGGCCCAGAAAAGAATCACGGTCTCTCTTGGTCTTCAAACCCAGATCCTGCTCAACCTTGCGTGCCTCCGCAAGTATCTCCGAGTATGTCTCATAAAAAGACGGAATGAGAATCTTCACTTCCCAGTTTAGACCCTCACGAAAATGAATAGCTCGAACCTCCAGTTCCCTCACCAAATACTCTGCAAATCGGATCAACCTACCGAACTCCGCAGCGTATTCCTCCACAGACATGCTCCCCTGAATGAGACTCTCAAATTGTCTCCCCAAGTCATGCCTGTCCATCCGGTCGAAAAACTTCTTCTTGAAAAGGTCCTTGAATACCTCCCAAGATTGTCCTACGTCAACCAGTAATGGCTCATTCCTGAACCAAGTGCGAGCGATGTCGAACAGTTGAAGTCCTACCGCCTCAACCTTCAGATCTTCAGAAAGACGGGACACCCTCATAAGACGCTTAATGTCCTCGAGCCAATCAGCAGCATAGACGATGCCCTCCGTCCCTTTGAAAACCCTAGGCTCCAGTTTCTTGAAGTCCTGAATGTTGCCTGGCCGAAGCTGAGCAACCTGAGGAACAACCTGCTTCTGGACCGGAACTCCTCTCTCAACTACAGCACAAGCAAGCTGATAAGCACTCTCGATGCCCTGCCGTAGGACGTCGGTCTGCCTCTGATGTGCCTCTGACTGAGCCCTCTGTGTCTCGAGCATCTCACGAAATAGTGTAAACATCTGTGACGCCTCTGCTGGCACATGAGGTGGAGGTGGAAGCCCCTCAGATACAGCTGGCACAGTCCTCTGAGTAGGTGGTGGACCTCCGAAAGCAGCTGACACTCCAATCAGTGGAGAAGTGACTGGTGCAGGCCCTCGGGACGTCGCAGACCTCTCAGAAGCTGCTCTCCCCTGCTGTGATCTAGTCTTAGGCGACATCCTAAGACAAAGCGAAAGAAAGAATCAATATGGCACAAGATGTAAGACATCAAGAAAAGGATAGTTTAAGGGATCAAGTATCAATGTCAAAGGAGAAAAGTTGAATCAAAAGAATTTTCCTAGATATGATTGAGTATCTCAGCCTATATCCTATATCCTATCGCAGGCTCGCAGTAGTACAACTAAGTTGTCGCACTACCACCACATCACATACTTGTGAAGCTAGACCTGCATGGGCCACCACCAAAAATGTGTCACGACCCACACCCGGTGTAAGGGTACTAGTCGGAAACAACGCCCAGCCTACGCCGCAGAATCGGCGGTAGAACATTGTCTAGATAGTCTATCTAACAATATAATGAACCACCAATAATGATAGTATACTCAATCATAGAACTAAGATAAAAATGAGCACGAATCAGATAAATAATAGAATAGTCACAATACAACTCATGAGTATAAAATAATACATCAATGAGTCTGAAGAACAACAAAATAAGCTGGAGACAAATCCAGTATAAAAGAATACTACGAAGCTACAACTCCAGGGTCAACTGTCTCAGTTGGGATAAGTCCCTCTTGAGCCAGGGTCTCAGAATCTAAACCCACAATATCCTGGGGTCCATAAAAGGTAGGGTACCACTCCTCAGTATCATCTGAAAAAATATAACCAGTCAGGAAAGGAGCAGAGTATATCTCTAACAGCAGTTCTAATTAATGATAAGAACTATGTAGCAGTAAATAGCTATGGATAAACAAGATGCACAATAGATATAAGAGATATATGTACGATAAGGAAATACTGGAAATAAATACAATAATGAACAATATGCCAATGAAACAATAATACTAATGACTAAGTGTGTGAGTACTAGCTTAACGTGTGATCGGCTTGGGCAAGATGCAATACGGCCTGGCTAATCATAAGTGCGGTTTATGATCAACACTATTCATTTACCAGTACTTTATTCAATAGGGATTTGATCACATATATATACTAATACTCCCCACCCCCGACTGGTATAATAGATCCAACCACGGTATGCTATGGCACGAGATTCCCCAAGAAGATAGCTAGTCTCCCCGAGAATCGGTGTCTGTACATGTACAAGATAACAAATAAAACAATACTTGCACCATATACACCATATACCAAGGAATAATATCTCATGACGAGATCCGAATATACCAATCCGTATAACCATAGTATCAAGAGAACATGGATATCTACACTAGATACAGTGAACATAGAGGATATCATAAATGAGAAACTATCAGAGAATGTACTCGCCTGAAGTCCAATAAATAGTCTCACAGATGTCTGACTCGGTGTCTCGAAGACCTAGATATGGAATACAACATCAATACAAGGTCCCGAAAAGAGAACAAATTAAACTAGTCAACTTCTAGGTCGAAAGTCAACTCTAAGTCAAAAGTCAACTGTGGTCAACTCTAAAGTCAAATAAAGTCAACTATGGTCAACCCAAGGTCAACTATCTATTTCTAGGTTGTACAAGTCTAGCACCAAAAATATGGATCAAAATACTAAGCTCTAAGTCATAAGACTACGTCCTTAAATATTAGGATACCGTATCTTCGGATACGTGAATCCAAAATAAACCTCACAATACTAATATTAATAATAATGCATAATATAGAATATTAAATACAACAATTTAGGAATCAAGGTTTTGAACCCAATTGGTATCCATACAAAGTAATGCTCAAGATACATATAGGTATATTATTTACTCTAATACATAATATATTATATATAAACTAATATAAAATAAAATAATAACAATACTAGTATTATATCTCACCACAAATACATTTAGATATACATATATATATAAAAATATAATATATAAAGTATAAACCCAAAACTGCCTAACTGTCACTGAAAAACTGTGTGGAAAACAATTAATTTTAATAAACAAACCTATAGTGACAGTCCCGACTGTCACAGAAAAACTGTCGCCAAAACGCTGTATATAAAACCCACTGCTGACTGATTGGTGACAGTTCAAACTGTCGCAGAAAAACTGCCGCTGAAAAACTGCTCATTTCCGCCCGCTGCATTAATGACAGAACTGTTATTAATGCCCAAAGACAGCTACAGCGGCTGCTGCTTTAATGACAGCATCTGTCATTAATAGCCGTTGTCGCGAAAAAAACAATTAATATATAACTATATATATATTAATAAATATAAATCAATATATATATATATATATATATATATATAACAATTAAATAAATATATACTTATATATATATACATAATCCTACACAAATAAATACTAATAGTTACAAACACATTGCATGTATTAATGTACATATTTTACATGGCTAGAAGCACACATAAAAATATATTCATTAATATATAAATAATTACATAATAATTATAATTAATATAATTACATATTTAAGCACATAAATATATTTTATAAAACATTTATATATAATTTATTTTATTAACATAAGTTGTAATTTATATAAATGCATGTAAAGAAAGCTACATATATATTTATACATCATTTTAGTACACATAAAAATATATAGATCTATGCTACAATAAATACTATAATAAATACACTAAAAATAAATATATAACATCCATATATATTTACTAACTATAATTCAAGAATTAAAATATAAATAATTAGATCTATTCATAAATACACACAATTGGAGAGTATCACACCGTATCCCACTAGATCTAGGATACGCATGCGACACGAGTCCAACACACAATTAATTACACCCCGAAGGACACAAACAAGTTATAAATATTATTTATGAACAAATCAAAGTGTCAAAAGTAGATCTATGTGTCTGTGTCAAAATACGACATGTACAAAGTCCCGTGTCGGAGAAAAAATCTCCAAAATGACACGTATCACCAATTTGTTGGGATACGACCTACACGTACCCAATTGTGGATACGACACTAGCCCCAAACACATAAGCACATGCCCAATTGATCTATAGGATCAATTGACACACACAACAAAAGTAAATTCGGAATTCCATCAAAATTGACACAAAAAGTACCATAACTTTCTCCATGGGTCTCCTATGAACATAAAACCAAGTCCTATGGGTAGTACATACATATAGGTTGATTTTATATGATTAAATCTCAGATTTAGAAGCTATTTTAATAGAAAAAACTGAATTATACCTATTGGGATATGGATTCCTAATGAAACCTCCAATTGAGATGAACTTGCTTCCAAATTATAGATCCTTGCTCATCTTTGTAGATCCTTGCTTTCTCCTTCTAGATCCTTGATTCTCAACTTTCTAATGGTGAATTAGAAAGAATTTGGAATAAATTTGGTAGGGAATTTGAATGGGAATGAAAGGAATTTGGGAGTGGGGAATTCTAGATCTAGATTTGGAAATGAGAATGAGAGGAGAGAAAAATTTCCCCCCCTCTAATATAGGCCGGCCTTACCCCTTCCCCAAGCAATTATAAAATGTCTAATGTACCCCTTGGGGCCTCTCATGAAAAAATAATTAAGGAAGAAAGCTTATAGTCTAATGACTTAATTAATTTAATCCATCTCCTTAACAATGGGCTTTCTAAATGGGCCAAGTCTAACTAATTAATTCATGTTGGTCCATGGGTCCAAACTAAACTAGTTGGGTCCACTAATATAAGTCCAAAATAATTAAATAACATCTAACAACAATTAAATAATACAACAAATAATTATTTACAATGCACAATATTTAATTAAATAGGAAAAGACTAAAATACCCTTTCCTAGAAATTGTGGTAGTGACAAGAGGGAGGTGTGCCATAATAAAAAGAAATTTTGAGAAAATTCACCATTTAGAAAAAGGGCTGAGCAGGCTCGGGAGTGGGCTGAGCTCTAAGAACCAATCTTACTCTTGAAGAGCAGAAAGCTAGAATTCAAAGTGGGACAAAGAGAGGCTTTTTTCGAGTCTTTGTCTCCGATACCTCCTCTATAGGCCGGTCCCTACACTCTCAATCGACAAGGCCTCACAGCCCAGATATTTATATCTAAAAGGGTAAAATTTAGATTAGGTCAATTGATATTACCCCCCACTTTGATGTAGGATATTGAGATTATCTCACTGTTGGATCAAAAGTCGAGAAGACCCTCCTAAAAGTGTCATTAAAAACTCATTAGTGACACTTTCAAAACTCATTAGCGACACTTTTAAGGGGGGTCTTCTCGACTTTTGATCTAACAGGGAGGTAATCTCAATATCCTACATCTAACAGGTGTAATATCAATTGACCTATTTATATATTTGTACGCTGTCTAGTCACCAACATGACAATTTTGTTATTCCCATTTTTATTCTCAAATAATATCAGTCTCCGAGTCAGTCCGCGCTTTTTTGAAGAATCCTGCACCCATGGGCATAGAAGATGATACTAAGGATCTTTATTTTTTTATAAACCAAACCTATGGGACTTAAGGAATGGGGGAAGGGAATAAAAAGAAAAGAGAGGGAAAGAAAAGCGAAATGAAATAAGGATCTTTCTGATTCTCAAAGAATGTTATCTTGGTAGGAATCTGATATCAGAATTTCCATCTAACTAAATCATTTTTTTCCACATCACTCAAAAACGATGACCCTGCCGTAATCAAAGAAAGACTTGGCTGAATTGGGAACGCTTTTCTAGTTAGAGACCAACGTCTTGGGGCACCCACCCACTGAACAGCAGGTTCGACATCTACTACAAAAGAGAGAATCCACTTCATCTGCTCACTTCGCTCGCCTCTGCTAGGCAGCGTGTGGAATGGCCGAGAGCGGACCCTTATAAAATAGAGAGGAAAAGTGAGTTATATAACTCTTCCTCCATTAGTGGAAAAGTTAAGGATTAATAATTTTTTTAGAAATCAAATGGATTCGGTCTTATACATACTAGATGGCGTATTTTTTGAAATGAGGTCGTTTGTCCCAAAAATGGGATAGGGCGTAGTGACATGGTCTAAAAAAGAGAATCTCTCACTAACATAGCGATATTTGAATACCAGAAGGCGCAAAAGCAAAAGGTGAAACGTTTTGTCTTTCACAAAGTATCTCCAATTCTCTAGGTAAAAAAATATTAGACATTCCATCTTCTGAAATCAGACCATGACTTTAGGAGAGTTTCAAAGTAGAATGAATCGAAGGAGCCTTCGGACAAGAAAGAGCGGCTTTTATGCTGGAGTTTGCTGGGGGGGAGAAGGAAAAAGAGTGAAGTTCTGGTCTTTCTACTAGGTCCTCCTTTCGAGCCTTCAGATCAACTCGTTGGGGAACAAAAGTTCTGGTTCTATTCGAACTATATCTCCCTCTACTGCTGGCTTTAAGTGAATAACGAGTCATTCATATTATTACAGTATAGGTATGACTAATCGATGATTCTATAGGAATCCAAAAAGGAAGGAAAATCAAAAAAGAAACCATGAGTAGTGATTCGCTGGAACGTGGATCTCAACTCACCTCCACGTATTGGTCCTCTCTCTTCAATCGATCGAGAAGGCTCACACTTACGAAATCTTTCTCTTGTTACATTAATTAAATGTTTTATTTCATCCCCAGTTCAAAAGCATTGATGGTCACGTTGACTGACCCTATTGACCCTTGATGATGGCACTTGCCTTCAGAGCATCCATACTTTTAACCCAGACATTTAAGCTAACGAAAAAGCAAAAGGCTACCCTCCTGGATTACTATGGCCTACTTTTATCTCTGTTCGACCAGTCAGTCTCACAGTCAGGCAGGCTTAGACCATTACGCTCGTGAGCAGAATCAACGCTTGAGCCTCCTGATTCATATTTATGAGATGATAAAATATGGCAAAAATATGGGTTCGCGTAGGAATGGACGTATCGGTTCACGTAAGAATGGACATACAACAACTAGGCCCGATCTGCTTAGAACAACATAAAGGCTAGGGGCCTGTGTTAACTAGTTGACCACACTGACGGCATATGCTAGATCTAGACGAGTTTCGCTTGACTGATTCCTCGGAGTCGGAGGAAGATCGACCCTGTTTGTCTGCTCTTCTAGAGTCAAAGTTGAAACAAAAGAATGTATGTAGTAATAATCGTGGTGGTTTCTCCCGATTCTTTCACAGAAAAAGAGCAAATTGACTAGTCAATACTAGAAAAAATGGGCTTCTACATATGCATCGTCCAAAGTAACGATTTGTATCAGCTGTAGCAATGAAGGAGATTTTTGAGCCAATCGAGAGAATGGCATAATAATTGGAAAAGAACTTCCTTGCTGGTCCTCATGATTGGCAACCATACTTTTCTTTGTTAATTTGACCTTTTTCTTTGTCGGCATCACTTCTTTTGATTCCATTCGAGTCGGTTCAGGATATTTGAGTTGTGGGACATCGGCAGCGTACCGGCTAGGAAAGATGGGTTTTCCCCGTTGTGGGCGAGGAGGGATTCGAACCCCAACAAAAGATGATGTCTGATCGCCTTTGTCATTGTCAGCCAACTAAGTAGGGCCTTCGGCCCCCTGTGAATCCGTAAATCTGAAGAGAATGACAAAAAAAAGGATGGTCCCAACTTCATGTTCCCGAGTTGCAGAGAACAATCCGCTATTACTTCCCGGCACGGTCACCTCACTCCGCTCGCCTATGGGCGCCAGGAAGGGTGGATTAGGGAAATCCTATGATTTCTGCTTTCTCCAGACCTCCTAAAAAAGCATAAAAAAGGCTCGAATGGTATGATCCCTCCGTCACCCCAGAATAAACCTCTCTCCAAGTCCACTTTCCTTCTGTTCCATCTGAGTCGAAGTCCGCTTCCATCGGTGATGTATCGAAGCGATCGGGGAAAGGGGCTTACCCGGAGGAATCAATGAAAGGGCATCAATTCAAATCCTGGATCATTTTATTATGAGAACCAATCTTACCATAATGTTCTTACCATTAGTAGATTTAGGATAAGACTTAGAGTGGTTTTGGGACATGCGCTTGTTGCTAGAATTTTTCATCGAAACAATAGGGTCATTATGCTCATTACTAAACTTGTTGAAGAGATAAAATAGAACCGAAAGGAAGAAGGTGAGCGGAGTGAGCTGCACGCCTCCCTTCTCTTAAGAATTCGTCATCTATGAAAAGAAGGAATGAAGTGTGGTAAGCCCCATGCTAATATTTCAATCAATTCCTGCCAATATCTCCGTCACAAAAATAAGACATTCTCACTCGAGCAGAAATAGTAGAATTAGCCGAAGATCACTTCGATGTCTCTTATTGATTCTAATGAATGAGATCTTGTTATTTGTAATAATCATATATTATGCTCTATGACTCGCGGCTAAGACTAAACAACAAATAAAAAGTGGAGCTAAGTCTGCTATTCTACCCAAGCATGGCTGAGGAAGAGTTACGGGGTCTTCAGCAGGAAAAGCAAAGACCTCATCTACCGCATCAACATGTAATCCCGCATAGCCTTTAAGGCGAATAAATCTTTTTGTGCTGTTACGGTAGCGAGTTTTTCGATAAGTTCAGTAAGTGAAGTGACGGGCAATCTATCGACCAATAATGTGAGACTATTAACATGGTTAAAGCTAAACAGTTTGAAGTAAGTTCCTATATTATTATATGATTTCTGGTAGAATCAGGAAGCATTAAGTACAAATATAATACACACACCTTTGGTTTTAGCTCCTTATCGCCGTGGAGGAAAAATCGGGTAATCTTTCTTATTGAAATAATAGGAACCTTCGATCAAGCCAAAGAAAGAGAAAATCACAAGACTATATGAAGCTTATATAATCTAATTTTTTTATTTTTCCTCAATACGACCCATTCAAAAAAGCATCATACATTTTTGGTAAGTATTATTGTTCATTCTCATCATCGCATAATCTGGTCCTTTTTGCATCGGATCTCAGGCTCTCTATTGCACTCTCCCTCGATTTCGAAATATTTTGAAGCCTTGGGTAGTAAAAAAAGTGGGATGCTATATTTTCGGGATTGGATTTCATATTCGAATGAACCTCTTAATCGTAAGAAAGTAGGTTTTTTAGCTATGGGCCTAGCAAAAGAAAAATCCTAAACCAATCATCATATCGGTCCCTAGGCCCCATTGTAGGAAAGTCTCAACTTCAAAATAAATCAAAATTTGAACAAATGGGTCAGTTGATTGTTCGAACAATGAATAAGTATCTATGCATTCCTTCCGGATTTTACTATCATTCCCATTTTTGGGCAACTTTCACAAGATCATTTTCTCAAGTAATGGAGACACCGCTATCCCGATCATGATTTTCTTACCTCCAGAGGTAAAGGTCATTCCTTTTTGAGACGGTTATGGAGATGAAAAATAAGAAGCGGGTCCATTAAAAAATTGAAATATGTCATATCAAAAAGAATTGGAATTGGAAGAATTCACATTTAGTGAATCTTCGACGCGACGTTCACGAGACAGACTTTAGAAGCCTAGAATCAGTCACGAGAAAAGTCATCTTTGTTGACCACTGATCAGGGATTACACAACTGGGGTACCTGCCTACTCATTCAGCGTTGTTTTTTGACTGGAAGACCTAGAGCTAACTATCGAGACTTTGGACTATCTGGACACATACTTCGAGACTCCTGCGCTGATCGATTGGGCTTGATCTTCTCTTAGCCTATGTATGCGAGTTCACTCCCCAAAATCTTTCCAAAAATATTCTACTAATATTATCAATGAGTTAAAATGTAAAAAATGCCTTGCACCGATCATCCAACGGACCATGGACTAAACGACCACTGCCTGAAAGTACTATGTCTGTTTAAAAGAATATTTTTGGCGTAGAAAGTTTCAACTCAGGATCTTCTGCTGAGAAATAGCCTTGATCCAGCCCCCTTTCTTTGCTAATCCAATTTCGGAATCACTGTTAGTAAAAAAGCAAATGAACCAAAATCCTTTATCTTCGACCACCCTGTACCTAAAGTCTGAAAGCGGGAACCTCTATAGTCGTCCCACATTCTGAAATAAAAGTGAAAAGAGAAAGAAGCCGAGCTAAAAGAAAAATTCCTGCTGTTATCATAAAATCTCTTTATGATAAACAGATCCATTTTACAAGTTCGTTATTATGGGCAGTTCCTACAAAGGATCGCGTTTTCATCGGACGACTTACCGAGGAGACGATTCAAGGCTTGAATGCAACTACGAGTATATGTGCAGAAATGATCAAAAGGGTCATATTTGCCAGAGAATTGGGAGTTTCTATCGTAATAAGCCAGTAAAAAGGTAGGTACTAAAGCATAAACAGCTCATTTTTCGGTCTCTTTAAGCTAAAAACCAGATTCTTGATCCTAAGCAACAACTCAAGAAAGCAGTTTTAACTTAACTTCTCGCTGGTTTTTTGAATTCGATATGAGAAAGTGTTTTCAAGAGCATACCTTTCAAAAAAAACCTACGGATCCCCCCTTCCCCCTCAACAGTAAATGTTGAGAGATGGGTAGAATTCCCATAAGTAGGATCTGACCCTGGGAAAAAGAAGAGCAGGATTCGAGTTCAGCCGGCTCGTCATTTTTTTGATACCTCAAAAAATAAAATGGACAAATTCCTTTTCTTAGGAACCAAGATCGAGTCCTAGGCAAGCAGGCCTAATTGTAACAGCTGGAACAGTAACTGCCCTAGTCCTAAGGCACAATTGGAGCACTCAGTCCTTATACTGCTTGACTCCGTTGAGTAGACCTCCTTCTTTTGAGAGCTCCCCATGAAGGAAAGATTCTTAACATCCTGTTGATATATAGGGCAATCTTTGTTTGGCATTATAATTCCATTTCTGTCTAAATTATGGTATCTGAAGCAAGGCGACCGGAGGTAGGTGAGGCGAGATATATCGAAGTGAGGTGACCGAAGGCGATAATTTTACTATATTTCTGACCTGGAACAGGACCTATCACAAGAATATCATCATATCATCCAAAGAAACAGAAAAGGTCAAAAAGTTTAAAATGTGCAAAAGCTCTATTTGCCTCTGTCATTCTACACTCGAGTTAGGATTAAGACCGAGTTCAATTCAGTTTGTCGACCAGCTAAAGCATTTACTTTTCTAGTTAGAGACCAACGTCTTGGGGCTAACACGACCTACGAGAGAGGAATCGAAGACCGATGTTTTATTTTAGGGGCCCCCCATCCGGCTCTTTACCTTTTCACCGGGCTTCTGCTCACACATTCTTTTGGCTGAAAATGCTTTCCCCGTCGGATCACTAAGGCTGACTTTCATCCTTGCTCGACGGGTGGGTCTTGCAGTTTCTTGGTCGACATCACTTATTTTGAATCCTATGTCCAGTAAGGCTTTGTTGAATTTGTCAAACCATGCGCCCCTTCTTAGTCAATGAGACTGCTTGACCCAACAATTGGAGCATGCAGAGAGATGAAAGGACCACCTTACCCTGCTTGATCGGATTCCATTCACTAATTGAATAGCTGAAATGCTACTTCACTTAGTAGTAGAAACTTGGAGAGACAGGCAGAGAAATGACTCTCTCATACTTGCAAACTCCTAGGATAAGAAGGGTTAATCCTTTTTAAGAAATACAGTTTTTGTCGGAATATGAAAAACCGAAGGCATCAAGACTGTGTTGGTGCTCAGTCAGCAGTACTAAATGGGCAACTGTCTAGAGGGGAAGGTTTCACCCCTAGGACCCCCCTTCCCTATTTCGCCGCTCGTTCGGAGCTCGCTTTTTCTTCTTTTGATCATAACCAAATCAAAATTTCTCGAGTTATCAGAATCCATATCAAAATAAAATTTAGGTAAGAGGCAAGATAAAATAAACCATATTTGATACCCGAATATTCTGTTTGCTTATTATAACGGTTCACTAGGGCATCTTTCCTCCTCCACTTTCTGCTCACTCGTAGGGGTTCGGATCCCCACTAAGGGGGGGGGGAGTCGACTGAACATCTCAGCCATTGGCCTACCCCATAGAGGGAGCAGTTGAGAGGTTCCAGCCGCCCTCGGGACAAACAAGGGGTAGTAAAGGAATATTCACCTGGTGTCCATCGACTACACAAAAGGACCTCGATTGACTTCGGCTTTACTAATGAATGAATCATCTTTGTTCAAACCTTTATTATGGCTAGCATTTGCTGCTGCAGAATAAACTAATCTACTATGATTTCATTTCGCAGTAATCGGCTGTATGGCATCTATCCGTGCGTCAAGTGCTTGATTGCATTCAAAGTCTAGCGCGCTTTGACTTGACTTGCACCGACCGACATACTTCAATAATTTATGATGATCTCTCCAAACAGGTGCAAGCTTATCACCAAATGTCTCTTCTATTAAGAAGACCTCCTGGTCATAAAGCTTTGAAGACTGACTCGACCGAAAGGTAGATGTAGTTATTGTAGAGTCAGTTGTGGTTGAGGAAGTGAGGTGCCTGGAGGAGTCTTAGCCGTTCCCTCAGAGCTCGCTACACGTATCCCCCCATCCACCCCTCTCACTCGGCGAGGCCTCACATCCGAAATTGATTCATTAGTCACCACCGCGACAATATTTGTTATTCCCATTTTTATTCTCAAATGATATCGCTGTTAAGCCCTTGTCTGAAGGTTCTTCCTGAACTCAAGTGCCAGCCACAAAAAGGAATACCATCAACTAGGGTGCTATTTGCCACTAACCACTCGCTCGCCGACCGCTCAGGCTCCGCGTTTCAAGTTCGTTATCCTAACCCTCTCCTCTGATTCTATTTCTAAAAAAGATTACTAATCCTTAACTTTTCGAGGAATCCTTCATCAGTGGTTGTGAATGACTAAATTTTTCAATCTTTCGCTCTGATGAAGCTTCTTCTTCGACAGTTTACCTTGACTCAGTCTTTAATAAAGCTACTAGTAATCATATCCCTTCCTCTAAGGAGTGAAGTTTAAACGAGAGAGAAAGTGATTTGATCAAATAGGCTAAGATTACTAATCCTTAACTTTTCGAGGAATCCTTCATCAGTGGTTGTGAATGACTGACTTTTTCAATCTTTTGACCTTGGTTCCGTAGGAGCAAGTCAGAAAGATTGAGCAGGCAGCACAATGAGAACAAAAGTTATGTGGAAGAGTTCCTCGATCCCAAGCATATCTTAACGGTAGGTTTTTAAATCTCCCCAGAAAGACCAAATGAGATTCTAAGTCCTTGGCCGTCCGCCTCTCCTAAGGTTATTCAAAATAGTAGGCATACTTTCAGCTTCCTATATTTTGAGTTGTCAATCTTTGTTATCCCCTCCAATTCTTGTTAAGTATTGGTTTTCTTTTTCTTTTTAGTTCTTTTGTAAATAACTCACTTCTTGGTCTTCGACCTCCTTAGTCACTACACTACGCGCGAGCGTATACTGAGGTGCTCCCTGCTGGCTAGATGCTTTTTAAAAAAAACCACTTTGCCTTACCTATGATGCCAAAAGAAGGCAAGCGGAGTGAGGCGACCGGAGAAGAAAAAAATGTGCCAACAAAGAAGTCATCTTTGACTTGACGATTAACCATTCCTTCCCTACCGAGCTGCCTCTCTTCGCGCTTTGTTCTCCCTACCGGCTCCTCATAGCGCTCGCCTCACCGGTCCGACACTAAACAAATAAATATCCCCTCTAGACGGGAGAAGGTCCTCCTTAAAAAATAGTTTGGTCCCATCTGAAACCAGGAAGACTGGGTTTACGCAACGCACTTTGCTAACAAAAAACTGCATGCTAATCACACAGACAGATAAAAAGATAACAAAAGAAGATAAAAATGGCAGATTTGGATGCAATAAGAAGGAAGACCGCTCGCTAGTAAGTGAAAGCCAACGCTAAGGAAAATCTTAGGTTTAAAGATAACTTGTTGCTGGTAGGTGTAGAGAGCCCCACCCCAGCGATTGAGGGGGGCTACTATGAGTTCCTTGAGTAGAGGAAGAAATGAAGGCTCATGAATGCCCAATCCCTGGAGGAAGACTATGATTCTGCTTTGCTTATTTCTTTTTTTGAGGACCGATGAATAAAATGATATTTTTTTTCCAATTTATGCCTCTTCTTCTCTATTTTACTTTATTAATAATAAACCCTTTGACCTTTTTATTCGTTCGTCAAATCTTCTTCAGTTCCATCCAAGCTCGCGAGGAGTTGAGGGATTACACCAAGGATGGCAAACGAGTACAGGAAGAGTTTTTTGCTTAAGACGGAACCCTTCGACCAGTATTTCCTGCGCGAAATCACTCGATTCACTCTTTTGAGAGAAATAGATTATACCGGTTAACTTTTTCTTTTTTTGAGTCCGGTCACAAGGTCTGAATAATAGGTATGAATCATAGTTTAAATATTTCTTTTCAGGAATATATTGGCTGATGAATTAGACATTCTCGCTTCTACTTCGTCCACACCTGCTTGCACAGGCGCTTCCCTTTATGGCGGAACGCTAGTCTGGTCACCTTCAACTCATCAAAAGAAATGGTCCCATGTTGCCTATTAGTAAGCGGGGCCAAAGTCATATCTGGCGATGAATCAACAATTCAAAGTGCTTCACTTTTCTTTCAGAACCTTCATTTCACCGTTACATTCTATTTTTATACTTAATATGTCCTTTTTTCTATCTTACTTCTACTGGTTGAATTTTTTCTGGAAGTTTCAACCGTCGTTGACTATGACAAAGAAAATCGAAATTGAATAAGGATCTTTCTGATTCTCAAAGAATTAGGGGCAAGCAAAGAAAGGGATTAATAATTTTCTTTCCTTTTTTATTTTATCAAAATCAAACAAATTTTTTGATTTGGTTAGAAAGAGAGAATACATTTATACATTCACAAAATCAAATTAATTTTTTTAGTCGCCGACTCCGCGGTAAGCCTACTATTTCTTTCAGAACCTTTTGATTTGATTCCATAATAACAGGATCTAAACGTCGGCAGGCATTCTGGAATTCCCCTTTTGGGGCCTCGGGGTTGTTTTGAATAAAAGTACGTCGAAGCCATATGAAGTCTTACTATGAGCGGACTATATCCATTGGACAAATATGGGTTCGATCAAGATTTGTTTTTCTGGAGTAGCAAGGGAGTCAGGATAGATAAGACAGGATAAGCTAGAAGACTGATCGTACGAATGGCTGCCTATATCTCAAGGTGCATGTTCGTTCAATCAAGCAGCATTCTTCGTCGATAGTGGGGAGGTGCCAGGAGGCAAACAAATCCATGGGGCGATGTTCGGGTTTGATCGGTATTTCATGCATGTAGCTCTGCTGAATTAGACCTTTTATCAGCTGGTTAGGTAGCATAGTTTTGTGATTGATTGTACTTGTGATTCTTGGTTTATGTGGTTTGAATGCTTATTTTTCTTTGGCTTGATCGAAGGTTCCTATTATTTCAATAAGAAATATTAGGCTTGGCGAGAAAGAGGCATTCGCTACTTCCGAATCTCTGTCATTATTTTCCTTCTTCGGCACTCCCAGATCGGTTACGTCGATCGGCCGAGGTTTGGTAATCCCAACCGCTACGTGGGCTCATATTTCATTTTTGAATTATAGCAAGAGCAACCTCAACTGTCGTACCTAGGCACCGGTCTCTAGAAGCTTCTGGAATGTTACATTCAGCTCCCTTAAGGAAAGTCGATGTATTCCCAAAAAAAAAATGACTATAAATAGGAATTACTAGTTATATCTTATCTCGTGCAAAAAAATGCCAAAAGTGGTATAGTGATCTTTGCTCTTTCTTTTCCCTACTCCCTATCGGTCGCCTCACCTCACCCTCTCTTCGCTTGCCTTCACAGAGTTTTTTAAATCCTCCTATAAGATACACACGAAATATGTACAGATCGTCCAAATACCATGTTTTCGGACTTCTTTGTCCCGGCCACCCTGCTGATGGCAATTTCATATGTGGCAATTTTGCCAAGATCTCTTCGTTAGTTGGAGAAGAATCGGCACAAATCGGATCATTCTCTCTCTCAGACTCCCTGACTCTCTCCCTCTATTGGCCTTCCTGACCCTTCTTATCGTAAGAGGATGATAGTTGATAGTGGGCGGGCCTAAAGGCAAGTCTACCAAAGGCGATACTATTACAGGAATAGCTTCGAACTACTACTGAATCCATGGGTAGGCAAGAGACAACCTGGCAAACTGAAACATTTTGTAGCCAGAGGAAAAAGAAACAGTCATAGGCGCATAGGTTCAAATCCAAATCAACTACCCCAAGAGCAAAAATTGATTAAATACTAAAAAAGGCACCACTTATTTGGTCTTTTTTATTTAATTAGTATCTTCTTATTAGATTGGATTAGAACATATACATCACAAATTCAGTAGAAGAAAAAAAATTTTCTTTAATAAAAACAGAAAAGCCCCTTATTACTTTTCTTTGTCTCGAACCCCATACCCCTATAATAATAATAGAGTAAGGGATGGCCCGGATAAATGAATAAATAAAAGATTTTTTACTCGAGCTCCATCATGTACTATTTCTACTCCCTTATTTTATTTTAAAAAAAGGGAGAAAGGTTCATGTTCCAACAAGAAGGTTCTGTTACTAACATGTTTACTTCCATTGGGGGTAACGTATTTGGTTTCAAAGCCATACGAGCTCTACGTCTGGAAGATCTGCGAATTCCTTCTGCTTATTCCAAAACTTTCCAAAAACTTAGCCTATCCATATACCAAGTCATAATGAAGATACATATAGTTGAACGATCTACTTTTCTATCATGTGGTCCTATCCTCCCCTCGACCTCGGACGGCTTCTCTCCCTTTATAGAAAAAAGAATCAAATCACACCATCCTTGTAATAGGTAAATGCCTTTACACCTCCCTATCGGGTCGGTCGCCTCAATCGACGCTTACTCCCTAACGGCCGCCTCACTCCGCTCGCCTTATGAAAACTCGCTCTTGTGAGATGTTTGGTCCAGTCCTATAACGAGAGAAACCCTTGTTTTATGTTTTTTGTAATGAAGAAATTAGATCCTTCTTTCTTATTACAAATAAATTCGCTAAAAACCCCTCGGAAGGTCAGGCTGGGATCGAAGAAGATGACGCCAGGGACGAATAGGGAAAGCAAGTAGGTTCATATTGTCATTTCACTTCAACTTCTTGGAAGTCTGACAAGTGGGTCCGCATGCAACAAATATGCTAGGCTAGCTCATCAATGGTTCACATGAGGAGTAGAGTGATTAGTGGGAATTAGAGATTGCTCACTCTCTAGACCTGGAGCAACCCTCCGTTAAATTTTTGGATTCGCCGACCCCTTTGGTGGAACACTCAACACCAGTAAATTCACATACAGTTAATATGAATAATAAACTTAACTCACATAAAAAGAAATCTACAAACTTACATTATACTAAATACTTCCCAAGAAGTCGATGAATTTATTTAAAATAAGTATTATGCGTCTATAATGTAATAAAAAGTATGAAATAAATACATCAAAGACCAAAAAATGGGACAATACACACAAATACAGTAAAAACTGTCTAAACAAGGACTACTGCTGATCAGGAGGAGGAGGAGCACCGTCGGGCATCTGGGATAGAAGGAACTCATATTATGCTTGTGAAAGCATCACCGATGATGATGGAGGAGGAAGTGTAATCGGTGGAGTCGGTGTCGATACCAACAAACCATGAGGACATATTCGCTCCAATGCTAACAGTCGAGCATTGTATGAATCCAAGATAGATGCCAGTCTCGTACTGCTCTGAGCCACTGCATCTTGCATCCTGCATTCTCGCAAGTTGATCGCCCATAACCACATGCGTCCCCTCGATCGTAATCACGTTACGCTCTATCGATGCAGCAAGATCATTAATCTTACGGTCCATCCTCTCGCTCAAAGCCCTCAAGTTCATGATGATGCGCTCGAGAAGATCCAATCGTGCGATGAGGATCACATAGTTTATCTGTGGCTAAGACGAGGGCTGCTCTGTAATCCTTCGTAGCATCTCGTCAAACAGATTAGCAACCTTGTGGCTAAGCTCTTAGAGACTCGAGCAGATTCCTGTGAGGGATGTAGGGAACGCACAGTGGCTGAGGGGGCCCTAGATGACTGTGTCACAACAGAAGCTCTATAGGATCCCATATAATAGTACATACCCTTCTGAAGACCACCAATGGTGGTCATCTAGAGGTCGTCCTCCGACGGAGCTGAAGAGGGCTGCGAGAAACTACCAGCCCCTCCCTTTGCAGGTGCACTAGCAGTCGCCCACTCACGTAGCCTAAGGTACTCATTTTAGAAAAGTAGTTGCTAATGTCTAAGCTACTTATTACTAACTATAATCTATTTTTATATTTTTTAAGTTATATTAAAATTAACACAAGATAGTAAAACGTATATAGGTTTATGTGGCCCTCTCATCGATAAGCTTTCCGCCCTTCTAATGGGTAGCCAGAAAGATGGTTACCATATTGGCGTATTAAAATATATTATTATTTATTAAAATTAAAAATTATATCCAACTTTTATTAAAATAATATATACTTAAGAGAATACATACCAGACGATAAAAATATTCTGTCATAGGAATTGAGCCACCACACAACTTTCCTGCCTTCGACCTAGCCGCCTTCGCCTTCTCTGACCTTTACTTGTACTTGGGATTATCGAATCTAGCCTTATCGCAGTCCACTGCTCAGGCATTATCCAACCATGGATTGGTTTTTTGGAGCGATCATGATCCTTTTGATCGTTGATCGTATCACGGATCAGCTTGGTGGTAACGGCAAAAAATTGCTCCTCGATTGCGGTAGCCCGGTGGTGTAGATATAAATAGGTTTTCTATAAGAAGTAAATTAGAGAGTTACATAATAAATGATTATTAATATTAAAATAAAATATATTTTTAGCTTTAAGTGGGCAAACCAGAATGCATTCCTATCTTCAGGAGCATTTGAATAGTTTATCCAAGGCCCACCATAGTTCTGCCTCAGAAACACCCCCAGTGCTCTCTGTACTGCCGAGAGACAAAATCTATACAACGATAATTAAATTATGAATATATAGATATAATTATTTGGAAAATCTTTACTAATTAACTTACTTCCTAGGCCCGTCTGTCCAAATCTCCATCCTCGTCTCGCCCGGAGGCGTGCATGGAGGATCACTCTGATATGAAGACGGAGTCAGCTCAACCTCCTCCATCCGCTCCTCTGTCTCCATAATGCTGTCAGCTAAAGGAACGCTGGACCGGAGAGTAGTCTCAGGCCTGGACTGCTCGTCCCAGGAGTACTGTCACGTACCATCGATGGATTCAGATATGTGACTGATCGGTACACGTGAGTACTCTTCGACGAGGATCCAAAACTAGTAGTCAATGCCGGAGGAGCACTCCGTCAAGAGGATCTACCCCCGAATGATCTGCATCGTCCTTCCATACCTGATAATAAGATATGATGATAAAATAAATTCACAGATTTATAACAGTTTATAAAAATAGACAGACCCGGAGCAACCCTCCGTTGAATTTCCTAGGTTCGCCGACCCCTTATGTAGAACACTCAACACTGGTACAAAAGTATATGAAATAAAATGGATAAAAAATTAAAATAAATGGATAAAGGTCAGAAATAAATATCCCCATCTAGTCACACAATATAAAGTATCACAGTCACACAATAAGCACAATATAAAAGTATCACAGTCACTCCATAGTCTAATCTAATTTCTCAATTTCTCAAGAAAATTGAATACGCTAGGACAGAACCTAGTCCCTCAGATACTCCGCATAAGCAACGTCTAGTTGATAAATCTTTGCTATAGGTGTTGGGTGACTGGAACTACCCCTCTGAGCTGGTGCCTGCCCAAATGTAGGAACTCCTCAAGTATAAATAATATGAGGTACCACTTTCTCCTTAACAGTAGAAGGTATCACTTCCTCCTTAACAACCATTTCCTCCTTAACAGTAGAAGGTACCAATTCCTCTATAGGTGCTAATTCCTCCTTAACTGTATGATCAATCTTCGCCATATGTGATACTTCCTCCTTAACAGTAGGAGGTATCACTTCCTCCTTAATAGTATGAGGTATCTCTCTCAAGCGACGTGCACGTACTCGGGTCATGGGTGCCACTTGTTAAGATAGATGAAAACAAAAAATATTATTGATAATAAATATAAATATATGTATCTATACTATGGGTTAATATAGATGTTACATTCCATAATAAAAATATAGTACATGTCACAAGGCTAAATGGATTTTATTTTATATTTGATCATCTTCTAAAAATTTATCTTCTTTGTTTTTCTCGTCCTCCTCTTCCTCTTCCTCTTCCTCTTCACTTGCATCTACTTTGTCTTCCTCTTCGGATAATTCTACAACTTCTACATGATTAGACGTGTAATGTGGAACTTCTATTGAGTCCACATCTACAATATTTGTTATAAGAGGTAGCTCATCCTCTTGATAAGCTATTTCGTCAATATTAAAGGTATTTTTAGCTTTGGTCTTGCATATTGCCTACCAGTCTGACCTCGTTGTTCCCTGTTTAGGATAAGTTGTGAAGTACACGAGATGAGCCTGAATTGATAGGACAAATGGTTTATAGCCTTGATATCAATGCCGGTAGTTTATATCCACAAGACCATGCTTGTCTATTTTCCAACCTTGATCTGGGATCGGATCGAACCAATCATAATTAAATAATACGATCTTAGCAGACACTATTCTATAATTTTATGTCAACTCCACAATCTCCTGTAAGATGCCATATAAATTATTGCCAGTATCGACATCATTGTAGTTCGAAAGATTTGATAGACAAACAACTATTTTTCGTAGAATCGAGATCCAGGAAGCTATCTTTTATCGGGGATTTTATTTACTTGAACCTAAATCCATTTACACAGTGGCTTGGCCAGATTTTGACGATATAAATTGGTCCCTTGGCTAGAGTTCTAATAGACTCATTCTCAAGTATTGTATGTGGATGATCGACCTAAATACCACAAGATAAGAAATTAAGTTCAACGTTCCATTAATTATTATGTAAAGTACATATACAAAAAGTAATTACCGAGCTCCTAACATATGCACTCAACCAAGAAGGGAAATAATTTCTCATTTCTTGTTCTACTTCTTTATCTGTTATATGTGGTCTACTCGACTTTTTCTCATCATTAAATGTGCTAAAAAAATAATAAAAAATTAGCCAATTAGTATAATAATATTAGCGTATACTATTACATTGAGATATCATAAATGTTGACCTATTAATTATTTACCCCTCTAGCTTCTCTACTTCATCCTCATCGCCGTTGAGTAATATATATATAACTGAGCAGCCCTTAGCTCATCGTCATTCAGATATCTCTTCTTTATTTTGCCCGAAGGTTTACCGAAAGCGTTGAATACTTTCAATATTGCATCATTAGATTCCAGATATCTGTCATCGTTTCTCGGAGCTCTTGTTCTATTAGTAGCAATATGCGACTTGAAATACATCGAACAAAAGTTTTTAATCTTCTAAAGAACATAGTCTTCACAAATAAAACCCTCGACCCGTGCCTTATTTTTTTATATTTCTTTGTAGGTGGTTCAGATGACGCTCGAACGGGTATATCCACTGATAACCGACAGACCCACCAACACGTGCCTCGTATGAGATATGCATTGGCAAATAGTCCATGGAGTCGAAGAATCCAGGAGGGAACACCCTTTCAAGATTGTATAGTATTACCGTAATATCCTTCTCTTACTTTTCTAGACGATCGACGATCAACTTGGTAGAACAAAGATCTCTGAATAATATTCTAAGCTCTTTCAATGGATCTAAAACTACCTACGGTAAGAATTTCCAAAATGCAATCGGAATTAACCGCTTAATGAATACGTGACAGTTATAGCTCTTCATACCCGTCAGTTTGTTCTTCTTCGGGTTGACGCATCTTCTTATATTCGAAATGTACCCTTCTGGAAATTTAGGCCCTGAATTCACCTACAAAGTCTCATTTTATCCTCATTGTCCAGTGAGAAAATTGTCTTAGGCTTCTTATACTTTCCATTCCCTTCCTCTATCAAATAAAATACAGGATCTCTGCATATTTCTTCCAAGTCCAACCTGGCCTTGGGATTGTCTTTCATTTTCCCTTTTACGTCCATCACAGTGTTAATTATCTTTTCAAACATATTCTTCTCGATATGCATGACATTAAGGTTATGTTTGATCAGATTGGTGCTCCAATATGACAGATCCAATAATATGCTCCTCTTCATCAAGTTATGAGTATGACCAAATCCATCACACTTGTACCCCTTAGTAAGCTCTTCGATAGTACTTGGTAAATCTTTAACCTCTTTACATATCGTATTTCTGGGCCACCTTGGAGGTGGATTTGCCTTCTCCACAACACTGGCATGAAAAGCATTCATTTTCCTCCAAAATGGATGATCCGACGGCAAAAATTGTCGATAACAATCGAAGAAGCACAAATTTCCTCCGTGTTTTAAACAAGAAGCCTTAGTGCTGTCCATGTAATATGTACATAATAAACGACCATGAGTGTTCCATCCAGATAATATGTCATAAGCCAAAAATTCTTTGTTGGTCCATATAATTGTCACCCTCATCTAAAAATTCTTCTTTCTGGAAATATCGTAAGTGTTGGCGCCTACTTCCCACAGATGATTCAACTAATCTATCAACAGTTGTAAGTACACATTGATGTTCTACTTCGGATTGTTCGGACTCGAGATAATAACGGTTAAGAACATAAACAGAGTCTTCATGCAAATCCAAGGCGGTAGGTTGTATGGAGTGACGATCATAGGCCAATACGAATACTGGGAGCCTGAAAGTCTGAATGGGGTAAAACCGTCTGAGGAGATCCCCAATCTTATATTACATGAATCTGAAGAAAAATTGGGATACTCTCGATCGAAGTGCTTCCATGCTTCTCCATCGGGTAGATGATCCAACAATCCTTCAACTTTTTTCTGCATGTGGCAACTCATGTTTTCGGCAGTCTCATTCAATATAAACAACCTCTGCAACCGCGACGTCAAAGGCAAGTAGTGCATCAAATCAGTCAATTTTCTTGTACCGACAGGCCTTCATGTATCAGTTATCTTGTAGCAATTAACACCACAAAATCTGCACACATCTTCATCCTTGTCGTCTTTGTAGTAAAATATGAACCCGTTGTGACATGTATCAATTTTCTCGTATTTCATCCAGAGTGATCTCACCATTCTCTTAGATCGGTAGAAGTCTGTAGATAACTTAGCATCCGCCGACAAGATCTCAATAATCAACTCCATCAGTCGGTGGTAGCATTCTTACGTCATGTTAAAATCGGACTCAATACTTGACAGTATTGTAACCACCTCCAACAGTGAATGATTCCCATAACTAGAATATAATAGAGTCCTTGCATTCTCAAATAACTCCATAAACTTCACAGGATCGGCATTCGGTGCCTCCTCAATTGCATCATGATTGTCCGGATCAAAATTAGGTCCTGTAACATCGAAAACTATGTTCACCCATCCGTTGTTGTAATCAGCGTGGTCATGGACATCCATATACGGCTCCACATAAGGCTCCAGCTCTGATGTTAAAGGCACAAGTTCTTCGTGTGAGGTCTACTAATAGTAATTTAACGTGAAACCACTCGAGTACAGATAATATGTCACATCAACTTCTGGATGATCTTTCAAGTTATAGATACTTAATTTTGGTGTTCCTTGTACTGAGAGAACGCCTTGGCAAATTACAGGAATTGCTCTACCCCATGTATGACCCGCACAACACAAATATCATCAGGATAAAGTTTGTACATCCACGAACGATGTCGTAGGTAGTAATTCATATCCATGGTTAGATACTTCTGTTAAAATGGATACACATTGTTTAAGTATATTGTTCAAATGGATGAGAAGATGGATACACGTGTTCACCAAAGTAATAACTCCTATTAATGTATGAGTATCCGAGTTGTGATGCGTGAGTATCCATATCATGATTCAGGAGTATCTATTTTATAATTCGTGACTATCTGAAAACTAGTAGACTTGTGGACAACTCCAATTTTAAACCCTATTAAATAGGTGTCATCACGTGTTTATTGTGAGCATTCTCTGAAGTTTTTTTTTACTTTTGCAAGCCTTTTAAGGCTTTTAGAGCTCTACAATATTTCCAAAAAATATTAGAAAAGGCTAAGTATTATAAATTTTCTTTTCTAGGATTTTTCATTTTTTGCTTTTTATGATTTTTTACTCCTTTTGTTCTTTGTCTTATCTAAGATTTTTCAAAAATGGGTAGAACTCTAAAAGCCTCAAAAGGGCTTACAAATATAAATTTACTATTCAGAGAAGGGCTGACATGGATACTTGACTTCAGGTTGAAATGGACACTTGACATAGGAAATCAAACAAACTATATTATATATAGAAATTAACACTTATGATTACCTAAATCTCCAGAAGTTAACCAAAACTTTTGATTATTTATAACAATTAAGAATAATTTATATTTTGGACAGAATGAGCAACACATGATCATATCCAACCCCAATCCAAATACCGGGAGGGTACGGCTGCCTTAAAGTATTTCTTTAAGTCTACACATATATGAACGTTATTTAACTTGGATAATAGAATAAATAACACATGATCATATCCAAACCCAATCCAACGAGTAATACATTTTTTGTTATATATATATATATATATATATATATATATATATATATATATATATATATATATATATATATATATATATATATATATATATATATATATCAAAGCATCTTTTTGCCTAGCCAAAGCACCTAAGCCACAAGCATTTTTGTATATATATACATATACACTAAGAATATGGTTACATATGTGCAACCTTCCTTAGATATCCAAAATTTAGGGACCGTCATACACATATAACCATGTAATGACACAGTGCAAATACCAACTCGTGTTAACATGTATGTATCGTATCTTAACAACGTGTCCGTATTAATACATGTCAGGGCTAGGGTTGTGTCTTGTGTTTGTCCAATGTGTCCTGGGTTGTGTCCTATCTATGTGTGTGTCCATGTGTTTGAGTCCATTTGTCAGGGTTAGGATTGTGTCATGTGTGTCCATGTGTCATGGTTGTGTCCTGTATGTGTTTGTGTCCTAGTTGTGTTTGGGTCAAGGTTAGGGTTTACCGAGCTGGAAGGAAGAAATAAGGAGTGCCTGAGGGAGGGGTCGATAGAGGAGGACCACGTCGGAGGGGAGCAGCTGCGTCGGAGGGTGAGGAGCCACGTCTGGTGGTCCCGGGGGCAAAGAGGGCTGAAGTCGGGGGGTCGCCTGGGTCGAGGTGGGGGCGAGGGAGCAACTGAGGTTGGAAAGGGGCCGATGGGTTTCCGGGGGCTCAAAGACAGTCAACGAAAATAAGGGGGGAGGGGCGAGAAATAAAATATTTAGGGAGAGAAATGAAAAGTCGAACCAATCAGCGTGTCACGACCCGCACCCTAGATTTGGGCAAGAGTCATGGGTACGTCCAGCCTACGCCGCAGTGTCGACGGTAGAACATTGTACAATAAGCCACAAGTATAATCTATAACTTACAACATATATACACCTCCATACTACACTCAATCACAGGTACTAGTTTAAATTAATACACCAAGATAATAATAAAATAATAGTCTTGATGCGGGCTCAAGGAATCTCTCCAAAATCTAAATATCCGAAGTACAATACTCAAAATACTTTAAAAAAATTGCTGGAGAACAATTCGGTCCAAAATAACTAACAAAATCAACAACTACTAAACTACTCTATTGCAGACGGTATCTGAGCTGCTAACTCTCCATGATCCTCCAGAAGGGCAAGATAAGCTCTATTATGTCGCTAGCATACGTCCATAATGTGCAGGGATTGCATCCTCATTGTAGTCACCTAAAATATTTATCCAGTCAAGAAGAAAACGAGTACATCACAGTAAAAACAGTTCCAACACATGGTACAAGCTATAAGACAATAAATAGTAACGAATATATGATAGGAACAAAACTAAAATCATAATAAGGCAACTAGAATAAATAAATGATAAAGTCCTATCATGGCAACATATAGTACAATATCTCCAAGCAACAAAGGAAATAATTGAAATGTATAGAAGAACAGATAGGAACAACTACCCTATGTGATTTGATATACCTTATTGACATGTGAACGACTAAGGGGGTAAAATCCGGCAAACCACACGTGTCGTGTATGGATGCTATTATTCCAGTAAGATCATGGGATAGAAAGGGTAGTTCATACGTCCACTAAGTATTTCCCCTCTCCCACGAGTACAACATGGATTCTGAACCAGTCACGAAGAAATAACAATAATCCAGAACAGTCACGTATCTCATAATAAGAATCCATCATACTAATCCGTGTAGCAAGTGCCAAGAATCAAATAATCAATACTAAACATGCATTATAGAACTATCAAGCACTGAAAGTAATTACGAAAATGTACTCTCCTGTGGTCCTTAGCTGGTATGAGTCAGAATCCAAGTCATAGTCCAAATAGCCTATATAGTACAAATTTACCATGTCAAAAGATAAGTTATTTTAATTTATTTAATTTTAGAATAATTACTCTAGAATTCTATTTTAATCTTATTATTCTGATTTTTAGCTTAATCCTAAATTTTGTCCAAAGGAACTGAATTTTATTAACTCGAGACTCATGGCACGAAAATCGAGGCGATCTGTTGACATAAAAGTCAATCGATACAAACTCAACTTATATGCATGGTTTTTTGTAGATTTCAGCATCACAAATATAGTAGAATTTATGGCTCATCCAGATTCATGTTCGTTTAGAAATTATTGCACATACAAAATCGTATTGTGCAACGATGGTTGATTGCTAACCTAGAAGTTCTACAGAATTAACAGCATAGAAATATTTTGCATTAAATTCTGGTAAAAATATATGTCAATTATCTCGATATTAGCTTTCCGAAACTTTAAACGGTTTATGATATGATTCCTGGTTCTCCCAAAATTGCGAAAACACCGAGACGCATCTAATTTTGGACATATTGTGCTCTACGAATTTTTCAGAATTTTATTCAGAATTTCCTGAAACAATTTGTATATTCAGAAAACTAATCTCAATAAGGTTCTAATACAAGAAACTGGGCCACGTTTGGAGTTTGGAGCTATGAGTAATGGGTTTTGGAAGATGAAGGAAACCCTTGATGACAATTCCCTAAAACCGGCTAAAAGAAACCCTAGAAATTATAAACTAAATACTATATATATATAGGAGAGAGAGAGCAGCCGCGGCTAAAGGATGTGCCACGTGGCATCCATCCACTGCTGCCCGCTCGGATCGAACGTCCAGCGTTCAAGCCGGCTTGGCTCGGTTGAGTCCGAGTCGGATTAAGACTCGGCTCGGCTAAGCTCGGCTTAGCTTGGACCGACTCCACCCGCACACACCCTCGCCCTCTCTCCCTGACCTTTGGGCCCCGCTGACTGGGCCGCGCTGGCTGACACGTGGGCCAAGCTGGCTGCTGACTGGGCGGGTTGGTTTTATTAGGTTTTTCTTTTTCTACAAATTAGTTTTTAATTCAGGTTTCATAATTAGCTCAAAATAAATGCTAAAAATAATCAAAAAATTTCTAGAAATTTCTAGAAAATATATTTGATTATTCGAACCTAAAATAAAAGTTTGGGATATTTTTAATTATATTTGACCCTAAAATAAATTCTTGAAAGTCCTAAAAAATTAGTGTTACTAATTTTTAATTAACTAAAAATTATGGAAAAAAATCTAAATAGCCCCAAATTAACGTAATAACAACATTTAATCTAAAATTTCAGGATACAGAGGTTACAAGTCTACCCTCCTAAAGAAATTTTGTCCTTGAAATTTATGGCAGAACAAATATAAGAAGAAAATTACCTCATGGTGTAAAAAGATTGGGGTAACGCTCTCGCATCTCCTCTTCCCGCTCCCAAGTGGATTCACCGGGAGAATAATGCCTCCAAGTGATGCGAACCAAGGGAATTACTTGGTTAAGAAGCCCTTTATCTCTGTGGTCTAGGATCTCCACAGGCTGGTCCGGATAACGGAGGCTTGGTCCAACCTCAAGCTCCGAATGATCTAATACATGGCCAGGATCTGCCATGTATCGCCTTGACTGGGATACATGAAGCACATTGTGTACTCCTTCCAATATAGGCGATAAGGCTAGTCGATAAGCTACTGCCCCGACCTTCTCCACAATATTGAAAGGTCCGATGAATCTTGGACTAAGCTTTCCACCTCTACCGAAATAAATCATTCCACATGTCGGAGAGATCCTCAAGAACACTAAGTCGCCAACCTAAGCCAAAATAGGAACTTAACGCATAATCTAAGAACATAATAGATATTTAAATAAACAAATCGATACCTCAAACTCTAGCGGTCTCCTGTGGCTATCGGCCCATTGCTTCAGTCTGTCTTGAGCCACACGAAGTCTCTTTCTAATCTGCTGTACTATTTTTCAGCATCAACTACCATCTCTGGTCCCAAAAGTACTATCTCTCCTACGTTGTCCCAAGCTAATGGAGTTCGGCATCTCCTACCATACAAAGCCTCGAAAGAAGACATCTCGATACTGGCCTAATAGCTATTATTGTATACAAACTCTACCAGGTGAAGATGATCCTCCCACGAGCCAACAAAATCTAGTACACATGTCCGAAGCATATCCTCGAGCGTCTGAATAGTCCTCTCTGACTGTCCATCTGTCTGAAGGTGGTAAGAAGTGCTAAATTTGAGTTGGGTACCCAAGCTAGCCTACAACTCCTCCAAACGTGGGAAGTAAATCTACTATCCCGATCGGACACGATGCTTACTGGAACTCCATGCAGCCTGACTATCTGTCTCATATATAAATCGGTGAGCTTCTCTGTGGTCAATCCCACTTTGAAAGACAAAAAGTGGACTAATTTGGTCAGCATGTCAACAATGACCCAAATAGTATCATTTCCTCCTGGAGTGCGTGGAAGTCCGAAAACAAAATCCAACATGATATGCTCTCATTTCCACTCAGGAATCGGTAGGGGCTGTAGCAATCCTCCTGGTCTCTGCCTCTCGGCTTTAACCCGCTGGCACACTAAACATCTGGAGACAAAATATGCTAACTCTCGCTTCATCCCATACTACCACACGTGTTCCCTCAGGTCCTTATACTTCTTGTTAGCTCCCAGATGTATAGAATAACGGGAACGATGAGCCTCCTGCATGATCTCATCCCGTAGGTCCCCACTAGACACATAACCTAGTCTCGTGCCTTAGTGAACCTTCCTCAGCAATAGAGAAGTCATCCATCAATCCTGCCTGCACTTGAGCTCTGAGGTTTCGCAGACCCTCATCCTGGTACTGTGTCCCTTGGATCTTCTCCATCAACCCGGACTGAATCTGCATGCCCATCATCTGCGTCTCCACCCCTGGAACAATAACCTTGATGCCCAGGCTATCCAAGTCTGCTAATAAGCGATGATCCGTTGTCAAGTACATCGCTACTGGATATCTGCTCAAGGCATCGGCAACCACGTTAGCCTTCCCTGGATGATACTGTAGTGAGATATCAAAATCCTTCATCAGTTCTAGCCATCTATGCTGTCTCATATTTAGCTCTTTCTGCGAAAAGACGTACTTCAAGCTCTTGTGGTCAGTATATATTTCTACATGCTCTCCATAAAGATAATGTCTCTACAGCTTTAGAGCAAAAATTACCACTGCTAATTCCAAGTCATGAGTGGGATAGTTTCTCTCATGTAGCCACAACTGTCTAGAAGCATATGCCACCACCTTCTTGTTCTGCTCTAGAACACATCCCAAGCCCTTTCCTGAAGCATCGCTATAAATGACAAATCCACTCGTCCCCGATGGCACCGTCAAAACAGGCATTGTGGTCATTCTCTTCTTTATCTCATTAAATACAGCCTGACATTCTTCGGTCCACACGAACTGCACATCCTTCTGAGTGAGTCTAGCCAACGGCTCTACGATCCGAGAAAAATCCTTTACAAATTTTCTATAATATCCGGCCAATTCTAAGAAGCTTCTGATCTCTGCAACAGAACTTAGAGTGGTCCAAGACTCTACAACAACAATCTTCTTTGGATCCACCAAAATTCTGTCTCCAGTCACCACATGCCCAATGAACTCTACCTTATCCAGAAAGAACTCATATTTTGAGAGTTTTACATAGAGCTTCTCTTTTCGAAGGGTCTCTAGCACAATCCTTAGATGCTTCTCGTACTCTTTCAGTGTCTTTGAATAGACAAGGATATCATCTATGAATACTACTATTAACTTGTCAAGGTATTGGTGGAACACCTTGTTCATCAAGTTCATGAAGACTGTCGAGACATTAGTCAACCCAAATGGCATCACTATAAACTCATATTGGCCATATCTTGTCCAAAATATAGTTTTTGGAATATCTTCCTTCTTTAATTTCAACTGATGATAGCCAGACCTTAAATCAATCTTCGAAAATACTTTCGCACTGCTCAACTAATCAAAAAGATCGTTTATTCTTGGTAGCGAGTATTTGTTCTTGATGATGAGGTTGTTCAGAGCCATGTAATCAATACACATTCGTACGGACCCATCTTTCTTTGGTACAAATAAAATCGGGGCTCCCCAAGGCGAGGAACTCGATATAATAAAACTTTTGTCTAGCAAATTATCAACCTGCTTCTTCAATTCTGCCAGCTCATTATTGTTGATCATGTAGACTTGCTGCGACACCGGCTCTGCCCCAGGCACTAAGTCTATAAAAAATTCAAGATCTCTACCCAGTGGCAATCCTGGTAGCTCCTCAAGAAATAAATCTAAAAATTCTGTAATAATAGGGTATGGCAAGTCCTTCTCTGCTACCATGGCTCCATAAATAATTCCATCACTCTGCTCAACTCCTCCTCTAACAAACTCAAATTATGGCTCTCTTGGAGAGCAGAATAGGACACATCCTCCACGACAGTCTATGCTAGCATGGTGTATACTCAACCAATCCATTCCAAGGACAATGTCAAAACTCGAAAGTGGCATTACGAGTAAACTAGCATCCAAATTATGGCCTCCTAAGGTAACACGACGCCCCTTGCAAGTATCACTGACTAGGATAGTGCCTCCACCAATCATGATCTTGCAACTCATACTCAAGGGTTTTGTTACTAAACTATGCTTAGGCACAAAGGATACATATATGAATCTATACGATGCACCAGAATCAAATAAGGCAAATACAGGAATAGAATCGAGAAGAATAGAATCTACTATCACATCACTAGTAGGCTCAGCCTCCTCTACGGTCATAGAAAAAGCTCTGCCCTGTGGAGGTACTCACCTTTGCTAGTGCTGGGCAAACTGCTGTTGTTGCATAGGAAGTGGGGGTCCTCTTTGCTGCGGGGCCACTAGTGGTCCAACTGGTCCTCTCGGGGCTGAGGATACTCCTATAGGGGTTATGGTAGGACACTCTCTCATCTGATGCATAGGTGATCCACAATATAGATATACGCCTAATCTCTTTCGGCAGATCTCCCATGAATGCCCTAGCTTATTGCAATAATTGCATAGGGGTGCTTATTGTACTTGTCTCTGTGGCTGCTGCTGCACTTGCTGAGCTGGGGCTCTGACTGGGGCACGGTACCGTTGCTGATGCTGTTGGAAGGTCCTTGGCTAAAATTGTGGACGCTTTGCTTGCCCCTGACTACTACCACCGCTGATATCATCCCTGTTTCTCTTGTTCCGAAGACCCATATCCACCTCGACTCTTTGAGCCTCTACCAATATGTCAGCAAAAGTTGTATGAGCCAAAGAAATATAGACCTTGACCTCTTGGTTCAAGCCCTCTCTGAATCGCCTAGCTTTATCCTCTGGGTCCCTCACCATGTACTCTGCGAATCGGCTCAGCCTGCCGAATTCTGCAGTATACTCATCCACGGTCATCCCATTTTGCTCCAAGTTCTGGAATTGCTTCTCCAGAACCCCTCTGGTTACTGTAGTAAAGAATTTTCTCTTAAAGAGGTCCTTGAACTGCTCCCAAGTCAGGTTTGGATCCGCAATTCTAGGCTCATTTCTGAACCAAGTGCGAGCAATGTCATGAAGTTGCAAGCCAACCGCCTCAATCTTTAAGTCCTCGGAAAGTCGAGAAAATCTCTTGATCCACTCGATATCCTTGCGCCACTCATCAGCATAGAGGATTACCTCTATCCCCTTGAACGTCTGAGGCTCCATCTTCTTGAAGTCCTAGATGTTTTCCACCTTCGGTTGATCGGCCTGCTATTGTAGTTGCTGGACAACCCTCTCCATAGCTGCTAGGGCAACCTGTTGGGCATTTTCTATTCCTTCCCTCAACATTTCTGTATGTTGCCTCTGAACCTCTCCCTGAGTCTTTTGAGCCTCTATCATGCTTCTGAAGAGTTCGTGTAATGGCTTAGGAGGAGGAGGAAGACTCCCCGATCTAGCTGATGAGGCCTCCTACGATGCGGATGGTGTGGGAAAAGCACCGTTGGCTCTGGCACCGCACGTTCTAGTCTTGGATGGCATTCTGAAAGGTTGAAAGCAACAAGAATTCAATTGATATGGCACAAGATAAGGAAGTATTCAAGAAGTACAATCAACTATGAAAGAGGTTCGATTGCTCGAAAGGAAATAGTAAGGGTTAGCAAGTTGAGTATATGGGATCCCTAGTTGTGATTGAGTATCTTCCTATCCCTAGTATGTATATCTTATAACAGGCTCGCAGTCGTACATCTAACTTGAGTACCACTATAAGTTTGCAATCTTGTGCAAAACCTGACCGACATGGGCTACCACTAAAAATGTGTTACGACCCTCACCCCAGATTTGGGAATGATTCATGGGTACGTCCAGCCTACACCGCAGTGTCGGTGGTAGAACGTTGTACAATAAGCCACAAGTATAATCTATAACTCACAACATATATACATCTCCACACTATACTCAATCACAGGCACTAGTTTAAATGAATAAACCAAGATAATAATGAAATAATAGTCTTGATGCGGGTTCAAGGAATCTCCCCAAAATCTAAATATCCAAAGTACAATGCTCAAAATACTTTAGATAAATTGTCGGAGAACAATCTGGTCCAAAATAACTAACAAAATTAACTACTACTAAACTACTCCATTGTAGACGGTATCTGAGCTGCTAACTCTCCCTGATCCTCAAGAAGGGCAAGATCAGGCTCTATTATGTCGCTAGTATACGGTTCATAATGTGCAGGGATTGCATCATCATTGTAGTCACCTAAAATGTTTATCCAGTCAGGAAGGGAATGATTACATCACAGTGAAAATAGTTCTAACACATGGTAGAAGCTATAAGACAATAAATAGTAACAAATATATGATAGCAACAAAACTGAAATCACAATAAGGCAACTAGAATAAATAAATACTAAAGTCCTGTCATGGTAATATATAGTACAATATCTCCAAGCAACAAAGGAAATAACTAAAATGTATGGAAGAACAGATAGGAACAACTATCCTATGTGATTTGAAATACCTTGTTGACATGTGAACGACTAAGGGGGTAAAATCCGGCAAACCACACATGTCGTGCATGACTGTTATTATTTCAGTAAGACCATGGGATAGAAAGGGTAGTTCATATGTCCACTATGTATTTTCCCTCCCCACGAGTACAACACGGATTCCGAACCAGTCACGAAGAAATAACAATAATCCAGAACAGTCACGTATCTCATAATAAGAATCCATCATACTAATCCGTGTAGCAAGTGTCAAGAATCAAATAATCAATACTAAGCATGCATTATAGAGAATATCAAGCACTGAAAGTAATCACAAAAATGTACTCGCCTGTGGTCCTTAGCTGGTATGAGTCAGAATCCAAGTCACAGTCCAAATAGCCTATCTAGTACAAATTTACCATGTCAAAAGATAAGTTATTTTAATTTATTTAATTCTAGAATAATTACTCTAAAATCTATTTTAATCTTATTATTCAGATTTTTAGGTTAATTCCTAAATTTTGTCCAAAGGAACTGAATTTTATCAACTCGAGACTCATGGCACGCAAATCGAGGCAATTTATTAACCAAAAAGTCAACCGATACAAACTCAACTTTCATGTATGGTTTCCTGTAGATTTCAGCATCACAAATATGCTAGAATTTATGGCTATCCAGATTCAAGTTCGTTTGGAAATTATTGTACATACAAAATTGTATTGTGCAACGGTGGTTGATTCCTAACCTAGAAGTTCTACAGAATTAACAGCATAAAAATATTTTGTATTAAATTCTGGTAAAAACATATGTCAGTGATCTCAATATTAGCTTTCCTAAACTTTAAACGGTTCATGATTCTGATTCGTGGTTCTCCCAGAATATTGAAAACACTGAGACGCATCTAATTTTGGACATATTGTGCTCTACGAATTTTCTAAAATTTAATATTCAGAATTTTATGAAACAATTTACATATTCAGAAAGATAACCTCAATATGGTTCTAATACAAGAAACTAGGCCATGTTTGGAGTCCGGAGCTATGAGTAATGGATTCTGAAAGATGAAGGAAATCCTAGATGACAATTCCCTAAAATTGGCTCAAATAAACCCTAGAAATTATAAACTAAATACTATATATATATATATATAGGAGAGAGAGAGAGAGCATCCACGGCTAAAGGATATGCCATGTGGCATCCATCCGCTGCTGCCTGCTCGGATCGAACGGCCAGCATTCAAGCCGGCTTGGCTCGGCTGAGTCCGAGTCGGATTAGGACTCGGCTCGGCTCAGCTTGGCTTCGGCCGACTCCACCCACACCCACCCTCGCCCTCTCTCACTGACCGCTGGGCCCCGCTGACTGGGTCGCACTGGCTGACATGTGGGCCAGGCTAGGTGCTGACTGGGCGGGTTGGTTTTATTAGGTTTTTCTTTTTCTACAAATTAGTTTTTAATTCAGTTTTTCATAATTAACTCAAAATAAATGCTAAAAATAATCAGAAAATTCTAAAAAATATATTTGATTATTTAGAACCTAAAATAAAAGTTTAAGATATTTTTAATTATATTTGACCCTAAAATAAATTCTTGAAAGTTCTAGGAAATTAGTGATACTAGTTTTTAATTAACTAAAAATTGTGGAAAAAATCCAAATAGCCCCAAATTAACCTAATAACAACATTTAAGCTAGAATTTCAGGATACAGAGGTTACACAGCAGAATCCTATAGGAAATAATTTAGTGACGTCAATACCATACATCGCTAAAAGTTGCTAAATTTTTAATATAATGCAACATATATGTTGTGGAGTCGCTAAACGTCGTTGTTGTTAAAAATATAGCAATGTTCACCGACTATTCAGCGATGTCAGCTTTCATAATACTAAAGGTAGTTGCTAAACATCGCTGAAAATTGCTAACAATGACGTATTGCGACATCTTTTAAATGCGTTGCTAATTTCAATAATATTAGCGACGTCGTCTTCTAGAGTCACTAAATTCGTCGCTGATTTGACTTATTTTGGTAGTGTTTATTGATGATTGGAGGAAAAATGGACGAGACTTTATTCGGAATCCTCCAATTTATTAATCATTATCCTAGACACTTGTTAATGTATATGATTCAAGAGTTATGAATTTATAGACAAGATCGTGAATGAGTTTGTCATGGAATACACGTTGACTTAATTTACATGTTTTTCTCATTACAATCTATAGAAGACCAACTCGTAGTAAAAGATGAAAAGGAATGTTAATTAGTAGTCTTGATTATCCCATCCAATACCATATATTATTGTACTTTGTACATGTTACTAAAGATTAGATTGTCACTACCATATTTTCTAGAAAAGAATTTTGGTCATTTTATATTTAACTAATTATTATGCATGTTGTATATTTATTTATAGTATTATTTATTTATTGTTATATGTTATATTATATTTTGGACTTGTGTTAGTGGACCTAACTAGACTAGAATTGATGCATAGACAAATATTTATTTTAGTTAGACTTGAGCCCAACAACTAGCCCAACTCATTAAGTTAATAATTTGATTAGTCAAACCATTAGGAATAGAACCTTCCTTCCTTAATCTTTTTCTTCATGACAAGCCCCGAAGGGAAAATTGGAATTTAGACCATTGCTTGCATTCCAAGCCAAGGGGTCGGCCATAAAGTGGCGAGGAACACTCTCACTCTTCATTTCATTCATTCCAAAATTCTACATCTAGAATTCCCTTCCCAAATTCTCTCTTCCTTACACAAAATCCTAGTCAAATTCTCTGTCAAATCTTTCTCTACTTCACCATTGGAGGCTATTGGAGTAAGAAGGAGGTCAGGATCTACAAGGAGGTGAAGAGTGCACAAGTTGAGAGCTCTTTGCATCCAATTGGAGACTTGCATTAAGAATCCATCTTCTAATAGGTATATTTCAGAATTCTCCTTCTAATTGGACTTTAAATCTATAGTTTAATCATTAGAAACCCTTTCATATACTAGGACTACCTATAGGAAGAAGAATTGACTAATAGGGACCCTTAATTTGGAAGTTATGGCTTATTTTGTGCCCAATTTAGGGAAAATCCAAGATTGGTGCACCATGTGTTTATCAATAGGTCAATTAAACCAAATAAAAATGTTTTTGATTGTGTGATACTAGTACCGTATCCACAATTGGATATGTGTAGGCTGTATCATGGCAATTGGATGATACAGATTGATTTGGGAGTTTTTCCTTCGATACGGGGGTTTGAACATGTCATATTTTGACACGGACACATAGTTGAGTAGCTAGTACTTCGTATTACTTCTAATTATGATTCTAGAATTGTTTGTATCCTTCGTGATACGTTTGGTGATGTGTTGGAGCTGTATCGCAAGCGTGTCATAGATTGAGTGTGATACAGGTACGATGCACTCCACGTGTATATTATTTTGTATCCTACTCTATTTGATGTTGTGTGTGTGTATATATATATATATATATATATATATATATATATATATATATATTAGTTATATATTATTCTATCTATGTTTATACTAAGTATTAAGGTGTATTAATGTATTGTAAGCATGTGGACTGATATGGGGGTTTATGAGGACAGTTTTGGAGTTCATTGTGTACGAAGGGGTATTTTCAGCAGTGTTCACTGTTGGATACCCAACTGTTGGGGGTTGCCAACTAATTTGGGGGTGACCAAGGGTGTATGAGCTGATATGGGGGCTTGTCGGGTTGGGACTGTGCACACTGTGGTGCAAGGTCGGATGGAGTTGCATGATGTGCTAACAACAGCAACACCTTGCTGCTATGAAGCAGCAGTTGGGGTTTTAAGGGGAGAAGCTGCTCGGGTAAGCAAGGTTAGGGGGGTTATGGTTTTGACTGATGATAGATTGTTAGTTAGTTAAGTTAAGGTTGGTTTAGATGATGAGTTATATATATATATATATATATATATATATATATATATATATATATATATATATATATATATATATATATATATATATGTTAAGTTGTGTATTATTATATGTTATAAGATACATATTAGTTGTTAGAATGAGAGGTTAATGTTAATAGGTTAATGTCAGTTGTTAGATTTGATGTTAGGTAATACATGCTAAGTTAGATGGTTAGTATGATGTTAGACACTTAAGTTTTATATATATATATATATATATATATATATATATATATATATATATATATATATATATATATATATATATATATATATAAATAGTAAATAAGTTTTAGCTAAAGTTAAGTATTACCTTGTGATACCAAGGTAATTGTTAGATATTGGTTTATACTCAAGGTATTGGGTATGGTATATCAAGAGGAGTATGCTAGTATGATACCGTGTTGGCTCAAAGCTAAGGTATCCACTTGTGTATCAATGGACATGGCAAACTTTTGTGAACTTAACACCACTGGCGTACTTAGAATTAAGTACGGGTGCTAAGTTGAGATGACAACCGATATCAGAGGTAATATGATAATCGATAGCCGAACCTGAAAGGTTTGCTCAGAGGTAATATGGACATGGTAAACTTTTGTGAACTTAACACCACATGCGTACTTAGAATTAAGTACGGGTGCTAAGTTGAGATGACAACCGATATCCGAGATAATATGGACATGATAATCGATAGCCGAACCTGGAAGGTTTTCTCAGAGGTAATATGGACATGGCAAACTTTTGTGAACTTAACACCACTGGCATACTTAGAATTAAGTACGGGTGCTAAATTGAGATGACAACCGATATCAGAGGTAATATGGACATGATAATCGATAGTCGAACCTGGAAGGTTTGCTCAGAGGTAATATGGACATGGCAAACTTTTGTGAACTTAACACCACTGGCGTACTTAGAATTAAGTACGGGTGCTAAGTTGAGATGACAACCGATATCAAAGGTAATATGATAATCGATAGCCGAACTTGGAAGGTTTGCTCAGAGGTTATATGGACATGGCAAACTTTGCCCCCAAAAAAAAATATTTAGACAACAGTTTAGAGGTAATATGGACGTGAACTAATGTTCAATAAACTCACTGAAGAGTGGTTTGCTAAGTGTGGTCTATCCAAAAATGAGGATAGACCTGAAGGTTGCTCCGCTGGGGAGACTTTGGGGACTCATCATCCGGTACTTCTTGAGGAAGAAAATTGCCAAATTGGAGTGAGATCATATTTGCAAAGTGATGACTTTGGTGTCGATTAACTCCTGAATTTTTCTTTTCAGTACATAGCATGCCTTTGTGGGGTGATGAATGTACCGATAAAAGAGACAATATTTTGGGTCATCGACCTTGTCAGCCTTTTCAGGGTATCTGATGTTGGGTAGCCGAAGTTTATTTTCCTTCATCAATATATTAAAATTTTAATGATGTCATCATCATTGAAGGAGAAAGTCCCATTTGGATTTAGGACTTCCGATACCTGAGTCGTACGGTCCTCAGGGAAGACGGTCATAGTTGCTTCATCTTCGGACTCAAAGGAGATGCTACTCTCAGTTTCAGATGATGCTCTGACTATTCGAGGGTGACTACCCCTAGACATGTCATTGTCTGGTTCTTGGGAATCACCGTCCTCATAGCATGATGGGTTGGTGTGGATCATCAGAAGATTGATACTCCTGGCTTGCAGAGTTACTGCTGGTCTTGAGGTCAGCAGGACCATATTTGCCTTGAGGGCTAGAGTTTGCATTATGGTACTTATGGTGTACATCATTACCTCAAGAGCATCGAGTCGTTGGCGATCGCTGAGCCCTTCCGCCTTGGGTTCTTGAGTCGCACTGTCCTCAAGGAAGACGGTCATAGTTGCATCATCTTCAGACTCAAAGAAGATGCTACTCTCAGTTTCAGATGATGCTCTGACAATTCAAGGGTGACTCCCCCTCAGCCTGTCATTGTCTATTCCTTTGACATGGTCAAAGGGTACATCTGCCTCATCATAGACGGGAGATATAATTTTACGCGCGGGGCGTGTTTCAAATTTTTGGATTGGCACTGAGACATTGCCAGAAGTTGTGTCTACCACGTCACAGACGGAAGATGAAGGTTTACGCGTAGTACGTGTTTGGGACTTCTGGATTGGTACTGAGGTATTGCCAGAAGTTGTGTCTACCACGTCACAGATGGGAGACAAAGTTTTACGCATAGGTCGTGTTGGCTGTGTTGTCACAACTTTGTTGATCAGTGAGTGAGAACTTACAGGAAGGGTATAGGACGTCTTAGGCATCCATACTTTAAGCAGCTTCCTGTTGTTATGGACAGAGGAGGAATGAGAACTACCACCTGCATGAAGCATATCTTCATAGGCAGATTGGTCGAACTGGGCGACCAAAGTCTTCTTCGTCGATCCGATGGATACAGCATCGTGTTGAGCAATTGCTTTCTCTCAGAGGAGAAAGTCGTCCCCAGCAGAGTCGCCATTTTGTTTGGATAAACAAATATTTATACGAAACTTTTTGCTTACAAACGAGAAAAGAGTACAATTAATCCTATACGAGGATATTAAGTACAATAAAAATGATTCTGGAGAAGTATTGCTATAGAAGTCTGATCTGCGATCGATCACTTTGTTTCTTGGACCACACGATGATGAAGAAGTGCTGTAGAAGAAGCTTCAAACTTTCTCTGAACTAAAGGCAAAAGCCAGTCAAAGGAAAGTTGCAGGTAGGATTCAACTCAATTTGAATACAAAACACTATCAGAGGTAATATGGACATGATAGGTTTTAAAGTCTCAAATCAGTTAAACATATCTATTCAGAGGTCATATGAACATGATAGAATATGATTCCCCTCTCTTCCTTTTCTCTTCTTCCTTTTTCCTGTGACCTGGGGTCTCTATTTATAGAGATCATTCAAATAACTGTCTGGTTGGCATAAAAGCCAAATAACTGTCTTGTTGGCGTAAAAGGCCAAACTGTGAAGAAGACTGCATCTTTTATGCTGTAGTTATGACAACTGCTACCCACGTTCAAATAATCCTCTGAATCTGCGTATGATACGTATCCCTTTATAAGGTAACGCGTATAACTGCTTCTCGAAGATCATGGCATGCAAGCCACGTAGGTAACTGCCCCTGCATAAAGATAGTTGGCGTAAAAGCCAAATAACTGTCTTGTTGGCGTAAAAGTCTGGTTAGCGTAAAAGCCAAATAACTGTCGTGTTGGCATAAAAGGCCAAATTGTGGAGAAGACTGCCTCCTTTACGCTGCGGTTATGACAACTTCTACCCACGTTCAAATAATTCTCAGAATCTGCGCATGACATGTATCCCTTTATAAGGTAACGCGTATAACTGCTTCTCGAATATCATGGCATGCTATCCACATAGGTAACTGCCCCTGCGTAAAGATAGTTGGCGTAAAAGCCAAATAACTGTCTTATTGGCGTAAAAGCCTGGTTGGCGTAAAAGCCTAGTTGGCGTAAAAGCCAAATAACTGTCTTGTAGGCGTAAAAGCCTGGTTTGCGTAAAAGCCAAATAACTGTCTTGTTGGCGTAAAAGGCTAAACTATGAAGAAGACTGTCTCGTTTATGCTGCGATTATGACAACTGCTACCCACGTTCAAATAATCTTCTGAATCCGCGTGTGACACGTATCCCTTTATAAGGTAACGCGTACAACTGCTTCTCGAATATCATGGCATACAAGCCACGTAGGTAACTGCCCTTGCGTAAAACTTGATGATAATAGATAACCAGCGTAAAATAGCCAATTATCCTTCACGACTGAGGTCTTGAGCGTATTCTGGGCTAAATAGCCTTATCACGTACCTTTACAAATATAGCCGAGTTGGCGTATTTCGAGGAGATAGCATACGGCGTACTTCTATAGTTGAAAGCATGGTTGGCGTAAAATGCAAGGATGGTGATGTGAGCATATTAGTCACAGTCTTAGCTTTCCCAGTCAATTATCCATTACGACTGAGGTCTTGAGCGTATTCTGGACTAAATAGCCTTATCACGTACCTTTGAAAATATAGCCGAGTTGGCGTATTTCGAGGAGATAGCATACGGCGTACTCCTATAGTTAAAAATAGCCTGGTTGGCATAAAATGCAAGGATGGTGATGTGAGCGTATTAGTTACAGTTTTAGCTCTCCCAGTCATGACAAAATCTAAAGAATAGAACAAAATCTCGTACATTAAATGCAGAGATATGCCTCCATCTCGTGCATTAAATGCAGAGATATGCCTCGAGCTCTGTATGAGAAACAGCTTTTGATGTGGCATCTGATTTTGTCTTATCTTGAGCGTAAAAACTCATTTCTGGGTCTCTATGCAAAAATTATCATCACAGTTGTTCTTTACGCAGGAAGGTATAGCAACCTTTTACGCAGAACAGCCTTGAAGCTCTGCTTTACGCGGACAGCTCTACTTTACGTGGGCAGCTCTGAAGCTCTGCTTTATGCGGACAGCTTTGAAGCTCTGTTTTATGCTAAACAGCCCCGAAGCTCTGCTTTAGGCGGACAGCTCTGAACTTTACGCGGGTAGCTCTAAAGCCATGTTTTACGCCAAGAGTGACTTCATGTATGTTGGGGGTTTTGAGTGTAAAAATACGCGAACAATTCTCCAGCATATTTTATGCTTCTACAAGACCCCCTTCAAAGTTTTCAGACTTGGTTAAGTCTGGAATACTTTGAATAAGAAGCATAAAATCGGCACATATTCACTGTCCGCCTCTTTCTGCTAAGTTCGTCAGGTTGAAGTATATAGGGACGATAGCTCAGAGATGACATAGACGTGAGCTGGTCAATGGCCATACCAAGAGGTTATGTACGGTCCTGAGGACATCCCACTGGGGGATTTTTGGTATACCTATTACCCTGTTGCACACTTTGGGGTATGAGTAATAGATTCGAAACAAACCCTATCAGAGGTAATATGAACGTGATAGGTTTTGTGGACTTATTACAACTGGCATACTCAGGATTGGATATGGGTGATAAGTTGAAACGACTAGCCCTATCAGGGGTTATGTGAACGTGATACTAGAAAGTCGAAGAGAAAAACTTTACTCAGAGGTAATATGGACATGAAAAAGTTTTGGAAATATCTTACTCAGAGGTAATGTGGACATAGTAAGATATTATTCTGTAGGGATAGTGGATAGACGTAGTTCAAAGAAAATGTGAACATGAACTGACTTTTTTCTCTGCTTGGAAAAATGAAAGTAGTTCTGAGGTAATGCGGACTTGAACTATTCGTTTCCATTGAGGACATCCCACCGAAGATTTTTTTGGGTAGACCTATTACTTCTTGTGCACGTTAGTACAAGTAATAGGTTTGAGACAGGCCCTGCCAAAGATAGTTTTTTGTGGACATAACACCGCTGGTGTACCTTGGTTAGGACAGGTGATAAGCGGAGATAACAACCGATATCAGAGATAATATAAACGTGATGATCGATAGCCAAAACTATAAATGTTTGCTCAGAGGTCACTTGGACATGGCAAACTCAGCCGGGGAGAAATGTTAGGACAATAGTTCAGAGCAAATATGGACGCGAACTAATATCCAAAAATCTCACTGGAGAGTGATTTGTCGAGTGTGGTCTATCCGGACATGAAGACAGACCTGAAGGTTGCTCCGCTGGGGAGATTGGTAGGACGATAGCTCAGAGATAATGTGAACATGGCTAGCATCTAACGAGATTAGTTTTTTGAGTGGCCACTGCGGTAGTGTGCGAGTGGACCTGAGGGCTACTCCGATGGGGAGATTGGTAGGACGATAGCTCAGAGGTAATAGTTACATGGCTAGCGCTACTGAGGAGGATGTGAGGGTAGTAGTTCAGAGGTAATGTGGATGTGAAATAATGGCCAAGAGAATTTAGGTTACTAAGGGTGGTCTACCTAGAAATATAGATGGACCTGAGGGTTGGTTGATCCACCGGGGAGATCGTTAGGATGATAGCTCAGAGATAAATGTGAACATGGCTAGCATCTAACAGTATTGGTTTAGGTGGTATGTCTACCCCCAAACGTAGTTGAGTCGGAGGAACAGGTGACCGATACTCAAATAGAAAAGTTTGCTCAGAGGTAAGATGAACATGGAAAACTCTTGGGTTATGGACTTATTACCCATGGTGTACCTTAAGTACGAGTAATAAGCTGAAATAACTAGCACTATCAGGGGTTATGCGAACGTGATAGTAGAAAGTTGAAAAAGGGCAGAACTTTACTTAGAGGTAATATGAACATGGAAAAGTTCTGAAAAATACCTTACTCAAAGGTAATATGGACATAGTAAGATATTATTCTGTGGGAATAATGGAGAGACGTAGTTCAGAGGTAATATGAACATGAACTAACTTTTTCTCTGCTGGGGAAAATGAGGATAGTTCAGAGGTAATATGGACTTGAACAATTCGTTTCCATTGCGGGCATTCCACAAGGGGGTTTTGGTGGACCTATTACTTCTTGTGCATAAGAGTGTAAGTAATAAGTTTGAGATGAAAACCCTATCAGAGGTAATATGAACATGATAGGTTTTGTGGACTTAACACGCTGGTGTACCTAAATTTAAGCACGGGTGATAAGTTGAGATGACGATTGATGATAGTCGTAGGGAGAGGTTTGCTCAGAGGTAATATGGATGTCATGTCCCAGTCCCAAAATACGTAGGACTAGGAACACGTAAGCATGCCAGTCGCATGGATATGACAACTCCAATATATGGAAACCAAACCCATACGTACGCTGTAATATAAATATAAAATCCACAAGTGGTATAAACATATATCACAAGTCACAGGGTACAATCTAAATTTCATCCACAGAAAATCAATATAAATGAATAACCAGCATCTATATAACTAGATCTCAACATAAGTATCCAAGGATGATAGTTGGATGGAAACAAATCCACTACCAACTCGAATGTAAGAGCAAATACAAAATAAGTACAACAGAACAACACCATATAAGAATACTAGCTAGCAATCATGGCTCAAAGAGAGGACATCCACGAAACATATATAACCATCCAAATCTGCGCTCCTGCAAATACTCAAGAACAGATACACCTGGCAGAGGACCAGGTCCTCAGAGGGACGTAACAAGATACAAAAAAGTGAGCCAACTTGAATACAGTAAACATGCATATAATTTGAAAATAAATAAGTACGCTATAAAGACAATCTATATGAATGTAAATGAGGACAACTTTTCGACGTATGGGCAAGGGTAGGCTACTCGATCTAATCCTCACAACTCATACGCTCGTCAGTGGACATCATCAGCCGACATACCTCTGGGGTAGCGACCCTCGGACTCCATCAAACGACATACCTCGGGGGTAGCGACCATCGGACACGACCACCATAGTGCATGCTAGTTACTACGGTTTACCAGAGTGGTTAAAAGCCCATACGCCTAATGATTGTCCTCGATGATACTAAGTGTCATGTGTGTGTCAACATATCTAATATATAGTAATGACTGAAAGAAAACTACACATGCAAAAAATATACAAAAATACAATAAATATACAGAAATATACTAAGCATGCAAAATACTATAAGCAATTTGGCAAGGTATCTTGCCTGGTAAGAAAGCTGCAAGGTGTACTGTCCAGAAGTCAAGCACACAGGATCAGAAGCTATGATCTCCGAACAAAAGTCTCCGAAAGCTGAAATAGATATCACCAACATTCCCAGAATAAGAAAAATAGCTAAAAAGCACTTTCCTTTCGTCCAATTTGGACACAGGGGCAAAACGGTAATTTTGGGTCAAAGTGGAGTCCACGTGTGGCCCGCTTCGCACCAAAAAATGTGTCAGAACTAATGGTCTCCAAATTTATCAAACTCAGTGTTAACAAGTCAGGAACGATGATACGAACCCAACGGAACTTCCGGAATTGGATTCTGATGAGCCGATCACAAAATCGTCCGTCAAGTGGAGCCGCGGGGCCCACGATACACAATTTTGTCAACGTTCTCAGAATCGAACCAAACTTGGGTCGCAGGACCAGCATATTGCTACGAGTCCGATGGCACAAGTTTTGTCTCGATCCGACATGTGTACACAAAGTTACAACGTGTTCCAGAACATGCGGATATGGGGCGTTGTCGGCGGATACGCGTTGATTCCCGTGTGCACGCACATCCGAATTAACTTCTGCGAAATTCTGCACGTCCGTGTCAACGGCGCGCACCTTTTGGTGAAGACCGCACGCGACCAAGTCATCCCGTTGGGCGGGGCATACTCAATTCCGGGTGGAAACGGGGTGTTGTTTTTCCTGTTTTTGGATCGCGGTTCGCGATCGCCACAGGACGCGATGCACCGAGCGGATTGCACGGGCATCGAGAGGGTTACACAGTCTACGCGTCACAATTGACGGAACAGAAAATGGAATAACAAGGAGAGAGAACGGGTTACCTGAACTGGGCTTCGTGGAACGAGGATTTCTCGTATCCGGGTCACTGTGCTGTGTCCTAGTTCGAATCTGTCGTGTCCGGGTTCTGAAATGCTGTTGTGTCCGGATCTGCCGTGTCCGGGCTAGGGCAGCGGCTCGTCGAGGCTATGCGGGGCTGGGCAGAGGACGGCGAGGTTCGAGTCGAGGGTTTGTCGACTGCTAGGGCGGAGGAGATGGTCGGGCTGGGGGCTCGAGTCGGCGGAGGATAGAACTGGAGATGGTGGAGGTAGTCGGGGATGAAGGTGACGGGGTTGTGGGCTCAGGGCAGAGCAAGGAGGAGGTAGGCGGAGAGGTGATGGAGATGCAGAGGGGAGGAGATGGGGCGCTGCTCGGGGACGATGGCGGAGGAAGAAGAGGCGGCTAGGTCACAGTTCAGGCGGGGGCTCAGGGCGTCGTGATGGGGACGACGACGGAGCGGGTCTCGTCGAGGGCTGTCGAGGGGGCTGGGAGATCGACGGTGGTGGTGCGGGGAGGTCTAGGGTTCAGGCGGTGATCGGGTGGCTGGCCGGAGGGTTGTGGGTCGTTTACTCCCACGAGGGGGCGAATGAGGGGTGAACATGGTGGTCGAGTCCGACGAAGCACAACGGCTCGGGGTCGGGGAAGGAGATGGAGGCTGGGCGGAGAAGCAGAGAGATGGCTAGGGTTCAGGCGAGGCGTGGAATTCGAGACGCTTAATAGGGCACCAGAACAGTATTTCTGGATGAGATTAGGATTAGGATTTCGGGTCCGGGTCGGGTTCGATTCGGATCCGACCCAACCCGTTAAGGCTGGATTTGGTTCGGTTCGGTTTGACAGTGGTTTGGTTTGGTTTAATTCCAAATAAACCGGGTTCAGTCAGGGTTTAATTTGGTTTTACCCTATGCATAGTTTTTCAATTCACACCCAAAAATATTATTTTCATAATATTTTAATATAAATTAATATTATTTAAAAATCCTTTAATCACAAAATACCTTAGTTTTAATTCCAGAAAATTACAAAAAATTATGAGAAAAATGTTTTTAAAAATTCTGAAAAAATCAGGGGATTTATAATGGACATGGCAAACTTTTGTGAACTTAACACCACTGGCGTACTTAGAATTAAGTACGGGTGCTAAGTTGAGATGACAACCGATATCAGAGGTAATATGATAACCGATAGCCGAACCTGGAAGGTTTGCTCAGGGTAATATGGACATGGCAAAATTTAATGAACTTAACACCACATGCGTACTTAGAATTAAGTACTGGTGCTAAGTTGAGATGACAACCGATATCCGAGGTAATATGGACATGATAATCGATAGCCGAACCTGGAAGGTTTTCTCAGAGGTAATATGGACATGGCAAACTTTTGTGAACTTAACACCACTGGCATACTTAGAATTAAGTACGGGTGCTAAGTTGAGATGACAACCGATATCAGAGGTAATATGGACATGATAATCGATAGTCGAACCTGGAAGGTTTGCTCAGAGGTAATATAGACATGGCAAACTTTTGTGAACTTAACACCACTGGCGTACTTAGAATTAAGTACGGGTGCTAAGTTGAGATGACAACCGATATCAGAGGTAATATGATAATCGATAGCCGAACGTGGAAGGTTTGCTCAGAGGTAATATGGACATGGCAAACTTTGTCGGAAAGAAAAAATATTTAGACAATAGTTTAGAGGTAATATGGACGTGAACTAATGTTCAATAAACTCACTGAAGAGTGGTTTGCTAAGTGTGGTCTATCCGAAAATGAGGATAGACCTGAAGGTTGCTCCGCTGGGGAGACTTTGGGGACTCATCATCTGGTACTTCTTGAGGAAGAAAATTGCCAAATTGGAGTGAGATCATATTTGCAAAGTGATGACTTTGGTGTCGATCAACTCCTGAATTTTTCTTTTCAGTACATAGCATACCTTTGTGGGGTGATGAATGTACCGATAAAAGAGACAATATTTTGGGTCATCGACCTTGTCAGCCTTTTCAGGATATCTGATGTTGGGTAGTCGAAGTTTGTTTTCCATCATCAATATATTGAAAATTTCAATGATGTCATCATTATTGAAGAAGAAAGTCCCCTTTGGATTTAGGGCTTCCGATACCTGAGTCGTACGGTCCTCAGGAAAGACGGTCATAGTTGCTTCATCTTCGGACTCAAAGGAGATGCTACTCTCAGTTTCAGATGATGCTCTGACTATTCGAGGGTGACTACACCTAGATATGTCATTGTCTGGTTCTTGGGAATCACCGTCCTCACGGCATAACGAGTTGGTGTGGATCATCAGAAGATTGATACTCCCGGCTTGCAGAGTTACTGCGGGTCTTGAGGTCAGCAGGACCATGTTTGCCTTGAGGGCCAGAGTTTGCATTGTGGCACTCATGGTGTGCATCATTACCTCAAGAGCATCGAGTCGTTGGAGATCGCTGAGCCCATCCGCCTTGGGTTCTTGAGTCACACTGTCCTCAGGGAAGACGGTCATAGTTGTATCATCTTCAGACTCAAAGAAGATGCTACTCTCAATTTCAGATGATGCTCTAACTATTCGAGGGTGACTTCCCCTCAGCCTGTCATTGTCTATTCCTTTGATGTGGTCAAATGGTACAAGTGCCTCATCATAGATGGGAGATATAATTTTAGGCGCAGGGCATATTTGAAATTTCTGGATTGGCACTGAGGCATTGCCAGAAGTTGTGTCTACCACGTCACAGATGGGAGACGAAGGTTTACGCGCAGTGTGTGTTTGGGACTTCTGGATTGGCACCGAGGCATTGCCAGAAGTTGTGTCTACCACGTCACAGACGAAAGATGAAGGTTTACGCGCAGGGCGTATTTGAGATTTCTGGATTGGCACTGAGGCATTGCCAGAAGTTTTGTCTATCACGTCACAGACGGGAGACAAAGTTTTACGCATAGGGCGTGTTGGCTGTGTTATCACAACTTTATTGATCAGTGAGTGAGAACTTGCAGGAAGGGTAGAGGACGTCTTAGGCACCCATACTTTATACAGCTTCCTGTTGTTATGGACAGAGGAGGAATGAGAACTACCCCCTGAATAAAGCATATCTTTATAGGCAGATTGGTCGAACTGGGCGACCAAAGTCTTCTTAGTCGATCCGATGGATACAACATCGTGTTGAGCAATTGCTTTCTTGTCAGAGGAGAAAGTCGTCCCCAGCGGAGTCGCTATTTTGTTTGGATAAACAAATGTTTGTACGAAACTTTTAGCTTACAAACGAGAAAAGAGTACAATTAATCCTATACGAGGATATTAAGTACAATAAAAATAATTCTGGAAAAGTATTGCTATAGAAGTCTGATCTGCGGTTGATTACTTTGTTCCTTGGACCACACGATGATGAAGAAGTGCTGTAGAAGATGCTTTAAACTTTCTCTAAACTAAAGGCAAAAGCCAGTCAAAGGAAAGTTGCAGGTAGGATTCAACTCAATTTGAATACAAAACACTATCAGAGGTAATATGGACATGATAGGTTTTGAAGTCTCAAATCAGTTAAACATATCTATTCAGAGGTCATATGAACATGATAGAATATGATTCCCCCTCTTCCTTTTCTCTTCTCCCTTTTTCCTGTGACCAGGGGTCTCTATTCATAGAGATCAATCAAATAACTGCCTGGTTGGCATAAAATCCAAATAACTGTCTTATTGGCGTAAAAGGCCAAACTGTGAAGAAGACTGCATCTTTTACGCTACGGTTATGACAACTGCTACCTACGTTCAAATAATCCTCTGAATCTGCGTATGACACGTATCCCTTTATAAGGTAATGTGTATAACTGCTTCTCGAAGATTATGGCATACAAGCCATGTAGGTAACTGGCCCTGCGTAAAGATAGTTGGCATAAAAGCTAAATAACTGTCTTGTTGGTGTAAAATCCGGGTTGGTGTAAAAGCCAAATAACTGTCTTGTTGGCGTAGAAGGCCAAACTATGAAGAAGACTGCCTCATTTACACTGCGGTTATAACAAATGCTATCCATGTTCAAATAATCCTCTGAATCTGCGTATGACACATTTCCCTTTATAAGGTAATGCGTATAACTGCTTCCCGAAGATCATGGCATACAAGCCACGTAGGTAACTGCCCCTGTGTAAAGATAGTTGGCGTAAAAGCCAAATAACTGTCTTGTTGGCGTAAAAGCCTGGTTGGCGTAAAAGCCTAGTTGGCGTAAAAGCCAAATAACTGTCTTATAGGCGTAAAAGCCTGGTTGGCGTAAAAGCCAAATAACTGTCTTGTTGGCGTAAAAGGCCAAACTATGAAGAAGACTGCCTCATTTACGCTGCGATTATGACAACTGCTACCCACGTTCAAATAATTTTCTGAATCTGCGTGTGACACGTATCCCTTTATAAGATAACGCGTATAACTGCTTCTCGAAGATCATGGCATGCAAGCCACGTAGGTAACTGCCCCTGCGTAAAACTTGATGATAATAGATAACCAGCGTAAAATAGCCAATTATCCTTCACGGCTGAGATCTTGAGCATATTTTGGGCTAAATAGCCTTATCATGTACCTTTGCAAATATAGCCGAGTTGGCGTATTTCGAGGAGATAGCATACGACATACTCCTATAGTTAAAAATAGCCTAGTTAGCATAAAATACAAGGATGGTGATGTGAGCGTATTAGTCACAATCTTAGCTTTTTCAGTCAATTATCCATCACGACTGAGGTCTTGAGCGTATTCTGGGCTAAATAGCCTTATCATGTACCTTTGCAAATATAGCCGAGTTAGCGTATTTCGAGGAGATAACATACGGCGTACTCCTATAGTTGAAAATAGCCTGGTTGGCGTAAAATGCAAGGATGGCGATATGAGCGTATTAATCATAGTTTTAGCTCTCCCAGTCATGACAAAATCTAAAGAATAAAATAAAATCTCGTGCATTAAATGCAGAGATATACCTCCATATCGTGCATTAAATGCAGAGATATGTCTCGAGCTCTGTACGAGAAACAACTTTTGACATGGCGTATGATTTTGTCTTATCTTGAGCGTAAAAACTCATTTCTGGGTCTCTGTGCAAAAATCATCATCACAGCCGTTCTTTACGCAGGAAGGTATAGCAACCTTTTACGCAGAACAGCCTTGAAGCTCTGCTTTATGCGGATAGCTCTGAAGCTCTGCTTTACGCGAGCAGCTCTGAAGCTTTGCTTTTCGCGGACAGCTTTGAATCTCTATTTTATGCCAAACAGCCTTGAATCTCTGCTTTACGCGGACAGCTCTGAACTTTACGCGGGTAGCTCTAAAGCCATGTTTTATGCCGAGAGTGACTTCATGTATGTTGGGGGTTTTAACTGTAAAAATACGCGAATAATTCCCCATCATATTTCATGCTTCTACACCAGTAGCAGCGCTGTACATGCTAAGCATCTTCATCTCCAGTCTAGGCCTTTTTATCAGCCAAGAAGTATCAGGCTCCAGCTAAGGCACCGGTTCACCAAGCATTACAACAGCAACAGAAACACTCACAACACGTTTTCTGCCACTACGACAAGAAGCCCAGCCATATCTGGAAAGTTTGTAGGAGGAGGTTGGAAGTTTGTTTGTATTGTGGCACAGAGGGGCATCTGATGAGAGATTGTCCTTCTAACCCTTGTCGTGCAGCTCAGGGAGCCGCTCCAGCTCAGATAGCACAGGCAAGGCCACCTGCAGTACAGTCGAGGGGGCCGCCGCTTCTGACCCAGTAGCAGTGTTACGTCCAGCACCACCAACAGGGAGGCGCACTTCAGGGACGAGAGTTGCTATGACGATCGAGGAGGTCGAACCCACCGAAGATGTCATTGTCGGTTCTGTTCTTCTTGATTATATTCCAGCTTTAGTATTGTTTGATAGTGGTGCTTCCCAAAGTTTTGTATATGCTTCTTTTGCTCTGAAGAATTATTTGTTAGTTGAGTCTTTGCTTAGGACTTGCACGATCATGACCGGGGGAGGAATTATCCTGGTTAGTAATTTTTGTAATAATCGGAGGGTTACTCTGGGAGGCTGGGAGTTTAGTGCGTGTCTACTTGTAATGCCACTTTCGAGCTACGATATTATACTTAGGATGGATTGGTTAAGTAGGCACCATGCTAGTATAGATTGCAGAGGAGGTAGAGTTTTATTTAGCCCGCCATGAGAGCTAGAGTTTGAGTTTGCTAGAGGAGCTTCAGAGCAGAAAAAAGACATTATCTGTGGAGCTATGGTGGAAGACAAGGAGTTGCCACATCCCTTGATAGCAGAATTCTTGGATGTGTTTTCTGATAAATTATCAAGATTACCGCCAGATCGAGATATTAATTTCTCTATAGACTTGGTTCCAGGTGTAGAGCCAATTTTATAGCATGTCTATAGAGTGAACAACAGCGAGCTGGTCGAGCTGAAGAAGCAAGTGAATGAACTGCAGGATAAGGGGTTTATCAGATCCAGTTCTTCACCGTGGGGAGCCCAGATATTTTTTGTACAAAAGAAGGATGGATTGGTGCGTATGTGCATTGATTACATGGCACTGAATAATCTTACTATCAAGAATAAATATCTGTTTTCACGGATTGATGATATGTTCGATCAGTTGAGTGGCGCCAAGGTATTTTCCAAGATAGACTTAAGATCAGGCTACCACCAGGTAAAAGTGAAGCCAGAGGACATTTTGAAGAATACTTTTAGGACTCGGTATGGCCAGTATGAGTTTATGGTGATATAGTTTGGGTTGACTAATGCCCCGATGGTGTTCATAAATTTGATGAATAAGGTGTTCCACCAGTACCTTAAAAAGTTTATGGTGGTGTTCATCGATAACATTCTCGTATTGGATATGCTGAGGAAGGAGAAGCTGTATGTGAAGCTGTCCAAGTGTGAGTTCTTCCTGAACAAGGTGGAGTTCTTAGGATATATTATGACTGGTGATGGAATTTTATTGGACCCGAAGAAGATCACATCAGTGACATCTTGGAAGACCCCGAGTTTAGTGACAGAGATCAGGAGTTTCTTGGGTCTGGCAGGCTACAACAAGAAGTTTATGCAAGATTTTTTGACGATTGTTGAGCCAATGACCAGACTCACCAGAAAGGATGCGAAGTTTATTTGGAAAGAGGAGTGCCATGTTGTTTTTGAGGAATTGAAGACGAGGTTAACGTCTCCTACTATTTTGACGTTGCCATCAAGGTCTGGAGGTTTCACTATCTATAGTAATTCATCAAGAAAAGGGCTGGGTTGTGTTCTTCAGCAGAATGGGAAGGTGATTGCCTATGCATCCATGCAATTACGTCCTCATGAGAAGAACTATCCTACCCACGACTTGGAGTTGGAAGCGGTCATCTTTGATTTTAAGTTGTAAAAACACTATATGTACGGAGAGCATATGGAGATCTTTACAGACCACAAGAGCTTAAAGTACATTTTTACTCAGAAGGAGCTGAATATGAGGCAGCATCAGTAGCTAGTACTGATGAAGGATTTTGATATATCCTTACAGTATTATCCGGGGAAGGCCACTATAGTTGTCGATGCCTTCAACAGGTATCTGATAGCTATGTTTTTGATATAGGACCGATATTTATTGGGAGATCTGGAAAGCTTGGGCATTTAGGTGATAGTTTCGGGGATTAAAATAAAGATGTGGGGTTTGTAGATATATTCAGAGTTGATGGACAAGATCAAGGCAGTCCAGTATAAGAATGTGTCTATGAGGAGCATCAGAGCTCAGGTGAGAGCATGATTGGAGGATAATTTTACCATTGCTGAGGATAGTTCTTTGCGGCACGGTACTAGATTATGTGTGCCTAGTAGGGATCTGTATGAGAAGGTATTACAGAAAACGCATCGCTCTCATTATTCTATGCATCCAGATGCCAACAAGATGTATCAGGATATGCGAGAGAGTGTATGGTGGTATGGCATAAAGAATGAGGTAGCATTGTTTGTATCTAGATGCTTAGTGTGTTAACAGGTAAAAGCCGAGAGGCAGAGGCCAGGCAGTTTACTACAACCATTACCCATTCTAGAGTGGAAGTGGGAGCATATTATTATGGATTTTGTGTCCGGACTTCCACGATCTACAGGAGGGAAAGACACGATTTAGGTCATCGTTGACAGGTTGACCAAGTCGGCCCACTTTTTGCCTTTCAAGGTGGGTTTGTCTACGGAGAAGCTGGCAGAGATGTATATGAGGCAGATCGTCATGATACATGGGGTTTTCGTCATCATAGTCTCGGATCGGGATAGTCATTTTATTTCTCATTTCTGGAGGAGTTTGCAGACGAGCTTGGGCACCCAGCTCAAGTTCAGTACTACATATTACCCCCAAACGGATGGGCAGTCAAAGAGGACCATTCAGAATCTCAAGGATATATTGCACACCTGTGTACTAGATTTTGGAGGATCTTGGGAGAACCATCTCGAATTGGTAGAGTTTACTTACAACAACAACTACTAGGCCAGTATAGAGATATCATAATTTGAGGCTCTGTACGGTCGAAGATATCGCACTCCCTTATCATAGGACGATGTTGAAGAAAGAGCTTTGCTAGGGCCAAAGATGGTGGTGGATGCAGCGAAGAAGGTTAAGCTGGTCAGAGATAGACTTTGGGTGGTGCAGGACAGACAGCGGCATTGGGTCAATAGCCACTGAAAACTCTTGGAGTTTGAGGTATAGTTTTAGGTTTTGTTTTGTGTGGATTATTGGTTGTTTGTTATATATTAAGTTCTTAAGTTTGTATTTTTTCTAGGGTGGAGGTCTGGTGTTTTTGAAAATTTCTCTGACACGAGACACGATTCACTTCGGTAGAGGCGAGAAGCTTAGTCCGTGATTCATCGAACCCTTCAGTATTCTCTAGAGGGTCGGTGCAGTTGCCTACAGACTAGACTTACCATATATATTGGAGGGAGTACACAAATTGTTTCACGTGTCACAGTTGAGACGGTACGTAGCGGATCCTAGTCACGTATTGGATCACTCAGAGATAGAGTTGGGCCCTACTCCCAGCTATCCAGAGTAGTCAATTGAGATTATGGATCTGAGAGAGAATGTGCTGAGGAACCAGACCATTTTTTTGGTACGAGTCGCATGGAGGTATCACTCTCCGGGTGAGTCTACCTAGGAGAGGGAGAATAAAATGCGAGAGCTGTACCCGTATCTGTTTGTGCCTTGAGGTATGTTCTGTTTTGCTTTTCTTGTGTTAGTTTCGTCTTTGAATTTTGAGAACAAAATTATTTTAAGGGGGGGTAGACTTGTCACTACCATATTTTTTAGGAAAAGATATTTTGGTTATTTCATATTTAACTAATTATTGTGCATGTTATATATTTATTTATTGTTAGATGTTATATTATATTTTGGACTTGTGTTAGTGGACCTAACTAGACTAGAATTGATGCATAGACCAACATTTATTTTAGTTAGACTTGAGCCCAACAACTAGCCCAACTCATTAATTTAATGATTTAATTACTCAAACCATTAAGAATAGAACATTCATTCCTTAATCTTTTTCTTTATGACAAGCCCCAAAGGAAAAAAATTGGACTTTAGACCATTACTTACATTCCAAGCCAAGGGGCCGGCCATAGAATGGAGAGGAACACTCTCACTCTTTATTTCATTCATTCCAAAATTCTAGATCTAGAATTCTCTTCCCAAATTCCTTCTTCCCTTAACCAAATCCCTACCAAATTCTTTTTACAATCTTTCTCTACTTCACCATTGGAGGCTATTGGAGCAAGGATGAGGCAAGGATCTACAATGAGGTAAAGAGTGCACAAGTTGAGGGCTCATTTGCATCCAATTGGAGACTTGCATTGGGAATTTATCTCCCAATAGGTACATTTTAGAATTTCTCTTCTAATTAGACTCTAAATCTATAGTTTGATCATTATGAATACTTCCATGTACTAGGGATAACTATAGGAAGAAGAATTGACTACTAGGGACCCTTAATTTGGAAGTTATGGCTTATTTTGTACCCAATTTAAGAGAAATCCGAGATTGGTGCAGCACTATATGTTTGTCAATAGGTTAATTAGACCAAATTGACATATGTTTGATTGTGTAAGACTAGTGTCGTGCCCATAATTAGATATGTGTAGGCCTGTATCATGGCAATTGGGTGATAGTGGTTGATTTGGGGGTTTTTTCTTCGATATCGGGGTTTGAGCATGTCACATTTTGATATGAATACGTAGTTGAGTTGCTAGCACTTTGTATTGCTTCTAGTTGTGATTCTAGAATTGCTCGTATCCTTCGTGATACGTTTGGTGATGTGTTGGAGCCGTATCGCAAGCTTATCACAGATTGAGTGTGATACGGGTGCGATGCACTCCACGTGTTTGTTGTTTTGTATCCTACTCTATTTGATGTTGTATATATATACTTTAGTTTATATATGATATGTGGTCATATATATATATATATTAGTTATATATTTTTGTATCTATGTTTATACAAAGTATTAAGGTGTATTGATGTATTGTGAGCATGTAGACTGATATGGGGGTTTATGAGGACTGTTTTGGAGTTTATTATGGACGAAGGGGTGTTATGAGCAGTGGTCACTATTGTATACCCAACTGTTGGGGGTTGCCAACTGATTTGGGGGTGACCAAGGGTGTATGAGCTGATATGGGGGCCTGTCGGGTTGGGACTATGCACTGTGGTGCACAGTCGGGTTTGGCTTGGGACTGTGCACATTGTGGTATAATGTCGGGTGGAGTTGCATGCTGTGCTAACAGCAGCAGCACCTTGCAGCTATGAAGCAGCAGTTGGGTTTTTAAGGAGGAGTAGCAGCTCGGGTAAGCAAGGTTGGGGGGGTTATGGTTTTGACTGATGATAGGTTGTTAGTTAAGTTGAGGTTGGTTTAGATGATGAGTTATGTTGTTAGATATATATGTAATGTAAAGTTATGTTATGTTAAGTTGTGTATTGTTATATATTATAAGATAAATGTTAGTTGTTAGAATGAAAGGTTAATGTTAATAGGTTAATGTTAGTTGTTAGATTTGATGTTAAGTAATACATGTTAAGTTAGATGGTTAGTATGAAGTTAGACACTTAAGTTAGATAATATATATAGATGAGTATGAATATTAGATAGCTAGTAGATAAGTTTTGGCTAAAGTTAAGCATCAACTTGTGATATCAAGGTAATTGTTGGGTATTGGTTTATATTCAAGGTATTGGGTATTATGTATCAAGAGGGGGTATAGCCAGTGTGATACCGTGTTGGCTCAAAGCTAAGGTATCCACTTAGTACTAGTTACCTAATAGATACTATATATATTCATTTTGTATATCTTATGTAGTATTTTTATATATAGTTTTTACATATCTTACCATACGGTATAAGTTGATATAGCTAGTATAGCCTAGATACATAGTGTATGGATCCAATATCCTAGAGATTGACTCATACAACCTAAAAATAGCTAGTTTGACCTAGTTTGACTAGTTTGACCTAGAAATTATTTTATGACCTAGATCTTGACTAGTTTAACTTGTATTCATTCTAAAACCTAGTGTTGATGTAATATTTCATATTTAGGTCTCTGAGGCACCATTCCAGACATCTTTGATATTGTTCACCGGATTTTATGTGAGTATATTCTCTGGCAGTTTTTCGTTTATGATATCCTCTATGTTTCTTGTATTTAGTGTAGATATATTTGATTCTCCTGACACTTGGTTTCACGGATTGGTATTCGTGGATCCCGTCATGAGATATTATTCATGGTAGTTCCTGGCATATTTCTTGTGCGAGAACGTTGTTCTTGTACATGTATAGACAGTGATTCATGAGAAGATTAGCTCAATTCTCATGGAATCCCTTATCATAGCGTGTCATATTTGGATCCACTATACCAGTCGGGGGCGGAAAGTATGTAGTGTAGATATGTGATCATACCCTGCAGTTCTTATTTTTCTTGCATAGTGTTACTTATACACCGCATGTATGATTAACCAGGCTCATGGTTCTTGAGCAGTTCCCAAGCCGATCACATGTTGTTACTAGTACCCACTCACTTAGATAGTTGTATTTCTTGGTTTCTATATATGATGTTCATATCTCTTGTATGTATTTTTTATATTTTCTTATTTCTATATATTTCTACCATGCTCTATTATCTTGTATATGCTCTTTATTTACTGTTACATAGTCTTTATCATTTATTGGAACTGCTGCTAGATGTGTACTTTGTTCCAATCCTGACTGGATATATTTTTTTAGATGACACCGAGGAGTGGTATCCCACTCACTACGGGCCTCAAGATGTAGTTGGATTAGAGCTATAGACTTGTCACGCCCCAGTCCCAAAATATCGAGGGACTAGACACGTGGCAATGGCCAACAGCACACACCGAAGGGCAAACCCAATTTAATGGACCCATCATGGTGTACTTAAGCTGTAAAACAATAATATGGGCAATGGTACTAATCTCATCCACAGAAATAAATTATCAATATAAAATATAAATCAACATTAATGTCTTAATAAAATATATATCGGGGAACAACCCGATAATAAGTCTGATACAATGGTTCAACAGACCAGAAATAAAAGAGTCTGACAATAACAAATACTGAGTATAGATGAAGCATATACTCAAGAAAAGTCCTCAGCGATCACCTCGTCCTCGGGTTCTGGTACTGCTCCTATGTATGCTCATGTCTCGTACACCTCTGGGTAGATCTCTTTTGCTAAACCTGGAGACATAATCCGGATCCAGATCCTCAGAGGACATAGCAAGGTACAAGAATAACTCAAGCCATAATAAATGTAGCACAATACTAAATAAAATAATAGGATAAACTATATAACCAGCTAAGTGATATGCAAGATGAGAGCATCACTAGAACTCAGGCTGAGACCACTACAAGCTCGGTATCGGGGAGCCGGTAGCAGTGATATCATGTAGTTGTCTAGCTCAGAGAGAGACTACGACACCGTCATAATATAATCAACCTGTAGCCTGTGTGTCTCTCCCCACCCAATGTAATCACACGTCTCATGTCCATGACACGCAAGATCGTGACCTCTAACTGATGCAGTGAGTCATAATAATAGCTAAGCATATGAATAAAATATATGTTACGAATCCTGTAGCCTATACAAAATCACCATAAATATCTCAGAAAGATTATGTCTCATGAATAGTGTCAGGTGTCCTGAGGTATGACGTACTTGATAAGACAAGCACGAGAATGTATATGGTTTCGATATCCATCTCTAGGTAACGTTACACAACTCCGCCTATGGTGTTGACACCCGAATATTATTCGGACGATAAGTAATGTCACACGGTCCTAGGTTGAACAGAGATATTACAGTAATAAATCAAGAGAATAGTATAAATAAATGCTGCAAGTATGGCAAGGTACACTTGCTTGGGGTTCTGGCTCCAACTGTTGCTCTGGTATGAGTGGGATCTGCAGGTACTCCTCCGGTTGCTGAAATAAATGCTACCATCAGGTTCAGAAGATATCAAATAGCTAGAATTGCCTGTCCATAAGTCCAATTTGGACACAGGAGCAAAAGTGACAGTTTCTTGTCAAAGCGGGGTCCACATGTGGCCCGCTTCGCACCGAAAAATATGCCAGAGATAAAGTTCTCCAAATTTGTCAAACTTAGTGTCTACAAGTCCAGAACGACAATAATAACCCAACGGAATATCCAGAACTGGATTCTGATGTGCCGATCACAAAATCGTCCGTCAAGTGGAGCTGTGGGGCCCACGATATGCGATTTTGTCAATGTTCTCAGAATCAAATCAAACTTGGGTCACAGGACCAGTGTATTGCTACGAGTCCGATGGCGCAAGTTTCGTTTTGATACTACATGCGTACACGAAGTTACAATGAGTTCCAGAACAGGGCTGATACAGGGTGTTGTCGACGGATACGCGTTGATTCCGGTGTGCACGCACATCCAAATTAACTTTCGCAAAATTCTACACGTCCATAATAACGGCGCGCACCTTTCGATGAAGTTCGCACACGACCAAGTCATCCCGTTTAGCGGGGCGCACCCAGTTCCGGGAAAATTAGGGTATTTATTTTTCTAATTTTGCGTCGCAGTTTACGACCGCCACAGGACGTGATTCCCCGAACAAATTACACGGGGTCCGAGAGGGTCATGCGGTCTACGCGTCACACTAGACAATTCAAAAAATAAGACAGCGAGGCGAGAGAAATCTTTACCTGAATAGGGCGCCGAAGAAGACAGAATTTACGCGTTTCCGCGAGGTGGCGCGACGCTCGGCCGGCCGGAGGCTGCTAGGGTTTTCTGCTGCTGGAGATCGCCGGGGTAGCTTCAGCGGCGCTGGAGTCATCGACGGGTCAGGCTTGGTGGAGGCGGCACTGGTGGTCACGGCGGAGGAGGCGCCGGGGAACTCAGCGGGGAGGAGGAAGGAGGCGCGGAGAGGTGGAGGTGGGTCAGAGATGTGGCGGAGGGACTCGGGCGGAGGCGGCTCTGACGGAGACGGATCTGGAGGGGAGATGCAGTGGTGAGGCTCGGGGAGGCCGATGGCTAGGGTGACCGGAGGGGGAGAAGGGTGGTGGTCAGTGGTGGATGGGAGCGGCCGGTTGTCGGGTAGTTGGGGATGGCGGTGGCTGCGTGTTTGGTAAGGACGGCCCGGAGGAGTGAGGGTTTATATAGGAGGGCGGTGATGGCGGTTGCTGGGAGAGGAGAGGTCGGGAGGCGGAGAGGCGGAGGCGTTGGGGAAGTGATCGGCCGCGGGGATCGCGGCGGCCGGCAGTAACGGTCGGGAACGGAGCGACGTCGGTTACGGGAGAGAAAGGGGAATCACAGTAGCAGGCAGATCGGGTCGGGATGCGGGTCAGCGGGTTTGGGTTTAGGCCCGGATCCGACCCACTAGGGTTGGGTCGGTTCAAATAGGCCAGTTTGGGTTTAATTTGGTTCAATAAACCGGTTGGTTTATTTTAGGTTTATTTTGGTTTAATTAAAACATTAATTTTTAGGTCTTTAAAAATAGTTCCGGGTCTAATAAATTCCAAAAAATTTATCCTATATCTGATATTTTATTTTACACCCAAAAATATTATTTTTATAATATTTAATAAAAATATTTAAAATTATTTAATACCAGAATACCTTGATTTTAATTAGTTAAAAATTTCAGAAAAATTCTGAAATTTTGCTTTTAAATTCCTGAAAAATCTAGGGGTTTATAATCTACTTGCCTTAAGAGGATTGCGTCCTCGCAATCAAAGAATAACCGGTCAGCAAAGATAAAATGGTTTATAAAACAAGTTCGAAGCACGACACCATCAAAGAATCATGATCAAGGAGAATCAAAGGATGAGGGATTAAGCAAAACACATAGGGAATAAATAAATTTTTTCCCTAAACAATGAAAATTAGGTAATTCAAGAGTGAAGGAAATCTGGTTAGAGAAAACTACAGCATTTTAAAAAAAACTAGGTTATCAATTATTAACAAGTTCAAAATATCAGGTTTAAGACTAAGGTCACGAACTAACAGGCACGTGCTAAAGCAATGCATCTATGAATAACTTATGTCACGCCCCAGTCCCAAAATACGTAGGACTAGGACACGTAAGCATGCCAGCCGCATGGATATGGCAACTCCAATATATGGAAACCATATCACATGCGTACGCTGTAATATGAATAACAATTCACCAGTGGTATAAATTTATCACAAGTCACAGGGTATAACTAAATCTCATCCACAGAATCCAACAGAAATAAATAATCAATGTCTATGAAACTAGATCTCAATATGAAGTATCTAGAGATGATCGTCGGATGGAAACAAATCCACTGCCGAACTAGAATATAAAATAAACAAGATAAATACAATATAGGTACAACATCTAACAATCGCGAGGCTCAAAGAGAAGACCTCCTCGAAATATATGTAGCAAGTCTGGATCTGCGCTCCTGTGAATACTCATAAACATCTACACCTGGAAAGGGACCAGGTCCTCAGAGGGACATAACAAGATACATAGAAGCATGCCATAAAGTAAATACTGAATAAATAAAAGGGGTATGCTAACCATCTAAGTGAATGCAATTTGAGGACATCTTAGTAAGTAGGGAAAGTGTAGGCTAGACATATGCTGACGTAGTTTGCCAATCATCGTGACTGACTAGTATATGCCACATATGCCCCCAGACCATGGGCACTCTGAAATATAATAACGTTCATCTCCGAGGAGCATGGTATCTGAAATAGTATAACATCCAACGTTCTTTAGAGTGTGGTATCTGCAAAATCATCAAGTAACATCCAACACTCTAAAGAACATGGTATATGCAATATATATACGTCAGTATCACTCCGTCGAGTGCGGTATCTGTATAAAGGAGGTGAGTTTCCTATACGCCTACTAGTCGTCCTCCCCGTCCAATGATCTATGCATGTTGTATCCACAAAATGTCTTAGCTACTACGCCGAGGTGTCATAACTCTGGCTCATAGTCTATCGTTAGAACAATTGTCCAACCTTACAACCAAACAAGGACAAGGATTGGACCTTCGTACCACAATATTCTATGCTCCGACTACTAATAACTGCTAAGTCTTCTATCATGCATCGCTAATAGCAGTTATTCCCTATCCGTCGCACGCCTACACGTACAGGTGGCCAACCACATACGTAAGTCTGTGCCCTACATGAGACTCACAACACGTGTAAGAAATGTGTCAAGGCCTGGGAAGTTATACCGATAAGTCCACAACTTTAGGTGGGTCTGCTAGACACTAGGTCAGACACAAGTCCTAACATCAACGCATTCGTTGACTGCACCCGAGTCTCTCTTGGATGCGAACAGTTATATAATCTAAAATAATAAATATACAACTAAATATATAACTGAATTTAAACAGTACAACAAAGGCAAGGTATACTTGCCTGGCAAGAGAGCTGCAAAATATAACGTCCAGATGTCAAACACTAAGAGTCAGAAACTATGGCCTCAGAATGAACGTCTCCGGTTGCTGAAATAAACATCACCAACGTTTCCAGAATGAAAAAATAGCTAAAAAATACTACCCTTTCGTCCAATTTGGACACAGGGACAAAACGGTAATTTCGGGTCAAATAGGGTCCACTAGTGGTACACTTTGCACCGAAAAATGTGCCAAAGGTAAAGATCTCTAAATGAGATAAATTATAGGTCAAACAAACTCTAAATATCAGTACGAACTCAAGGTATGTCCAAATGTGAATTCCGGTGAGCCGAACACAATTTCCCCCAAAAAGTCAACCGTGGAGACCACCAATTGGCGACTTGGTCAACTGTCTCAGAATTGTATGAAAATTGGGTCACAGGACCGACGCGATACCATGAGTGAAGTGGCGTAAGTTTCATCGCATTCTGACGAGCATGAACTAAATGCGCAGGACTTTTGCAAAAATTGCGATACGAGAAATTTTTGCAGATACGGGCTGATTCTGACGCGCACACGCGTCCAAATCAGTTTCCGTAAAATCCTACATATCCGGGTATATTGTGCACATATTTTGGTACACTTAGTACACGACGGGGCGGTCCCGTTTAGCGGGACGCGCTTCGTATCATAATTTCTAGAATTTAGAAAAAGTAAGTTTTTGGGATTTTCTACCAAATTTATTTTAACATACAGCAGCTAATAAATTAATACATTTTACAAAAAATAAACTAGATCAAGTGGTCTTCACATACCAAAAAGAAAAACTGAATTTGGATCTCTGTGGTGGAAGATATGAATCCGTGAACATAGGTAGTTAACGCAGTTTTCTGCGTTCCCAAAAGTTGTTATTTTTCGTCAACTTGGGCGCTATTTTTGCCTAGGTTTACGCGCTGAACGAGATAAACTAATGCACAGGATTTAGAGAGTGATAGGTAGTGAACGTACCGGTGAAGATGGGTTCGAGTTTTGTCGAGCGAGGAGACAAAAAATACGTTGTGAACACAAGTACTCTGTTGTCCATTTCTGCAGTCGCGGCGCGCTGGAATTGTGCGTCCACGCGGGTGGCGCGGGGCGGCTCCGGCGGCTCTGGCTGGAGGCGGCGGTGGTCTTCAGGTCGGCGGCGGGTTCGGGGTTGAGATGAAGATCTTAGGGTTAGGGTTAAGGTTAGGGTTTAGGAAGTGTCGATATGTATATAGATGGGGAGGTCGGCGGAGCTCTCGCACGCGGAGGGAAAGAAACCGTGTGGTTTCAAATCCCACGGCTGCTGCTGTTGTTTTCTTTAGTTAACGGATTGGGGTTGGTAACGGGTCGGGTTTAAGGGTTTTGGGTTTAAAACCATTAAGGATTTAAACCCATTTTCTTTTCTTTTCTTTTTCTTTTTCTAATTCTTTTTTTCTATTTCTTTCTATTTTTTTTATTTCTTTTTATTTCTTTTTCTTTCTTTTTCTAATTTCTTTTAAAATAAACTATATATATATATATATATATATATATATATATATATATATATATATATAATAGAAAATTTTAGAATTTATATTTGTGCATACCATTAAGTTATCAACTGTCCACCGGGTTTCCTACATAGAATAAATTAAGAAAAAAATTTAAAGGCTCCATAAATCCTCTAAATGCACAAACACCTAAAATAAAAATTAAATAAATTTTATTTTCTCTAATTAGCCACTAATTACTATAATTAAATTAAATAATTAATAAAAAAATATGGTTTTCAGAATTTGGGGTTTTACATTCTACCCAAATTATAAAAATTTCGTCTTCAAAATTAAAACTAAGTCACGGTAGAAAGTCAAGGATGGCATAAGATATAAATTAACAAGGTAATTTTATACCTTGGTCAACGAATAGGTTCAAAAAATGCTTGCGCATGTCGTCCTCGCGTTCTCAAGTAGATTCTCATGGCGCACCATGCTTCCATGCTACGCGAACCAAGAGAATAGACTGGTTTCTCAACACTTTCTCTCAACGATCAAGGATTCCCACGGGTTGCTCTTGATATGACAAGCTTGGCCCAATGGTGATCTCCGAATGGTCGAGAACATGACTGTTGTCTGCCACATATCGCCTGAGCTGTGACATATGGAATACGTCATGTATTCCCTCAAGTGAAGGTGGTAGCACAAGTCGATATGCAACTTCTTCCACTCTCTCTAGCACGTCAAATGGTCCAATATACCTTGGACTTAATTTGCCGCGCCCTCCGAATCGAATGGTGCCTCTGGTAGGTGATATCCTCAATAAGACATGATCGCCCTCTTTGAACTCCAAGGGACGACGATGACGGTCTGCCCACTGCTTATGTCTGTCTTGTGCTGCTCGCAAGTGTCCTTGTATCTTCTTAACTGTCTCTACGGTGTTGACCACCAATTCGGGTCACGCGAATCCCTGTCTGATACAATGCTGACTGGTATGCCATACAATCTTACGATCTGCCTCATATATAAGTCAACTAAAGCTTTTGTAGACTGGCCAACCCTAAAAGGTAAGAAATGTGTTGTCTTGGTGAGTCGGTCCACTATTACCCATATTGCATCTCTTCCACTTGGACTCTTAGAAAAATCCGTGACGAAGTCCATAGTGATGTGCTCCCACTTCTACTTTGGAATCGGAAGTGGTTGCAATAATCCTGCTGTTCTCTGGTGCTCCGCCTTTACTTGATGACATACCAGGCATTTAGCTACAAAGCGAGCTATCTTTCTTTTTATTCCATGCCACCAAAAGTGCTGTCGTAAGTCACGATACATCTTGGTACCTCCAGGATTAATAGAATATATTGAACTATGAGCTTCTATCATCAGGTCCTGTCGAATCTCTCCATTTAGAACATAAAGACGATCACCACATCGTAATGTCCCATCTGCTCCAGGTAAATCACTTTAATGCCAAGCTCTTGCAAGTCCTCCAATAATTCTCTCTGTGTTGTCAAGAAATAAGATGCTGGCCTCCGGCTTAACGCTTCTGCTACAACATTAGCCTTGCTTGGGTGATAACGTAGCTCTATCTCAAAATCTTTCATCAATTCAAGCCATCGGCGTTGTCTCATATTTAAATCCTTCTGCGTAAAGACATACTTAAGGCTTTTATGGTCTGTATAGATCTCCACTCGTTCCCCATATAAGTAATGTCTCCATAGCTTCAGAGCAAATACAACGGCTGCAAGTTCCAAGTTATGAGTTGGATAATTCTTCTCATGCACTCATAACTGTCTAGATGTATATGCAATCACCTTGCAATGCTGCATCAATACACATCCCAAGCTTTTCCCTGATGCGTCTGTAGAACACATAACCACCTGATCCTGATGGAATAGTCAATACTGGTGTTGTGGTCAGTCGCTTCTTCAATTCCTCGAAAGCGGCTTGACACTCGTCGGTCCATATGAATTTTTTGATCCTTACAAGTCAACTGAGTCATAGGTGCTGCTATCCATTCAGGAGTCAGTCAATTGTCCATCCAGGTAAATCTATTTAGACCCCTGACAGCAAAATGATACATTCTTCATCGAAACAGTTGAGTTCTGAACTTGACCAAAGTTACGAGACAAAAATTTCATGCTGCCATAGTGATGCATGTATCAGAAAAGTAATAAAATAAAATATAGGTAGGTAGTGAAAGGTCATTCTAAAGGTAGCACAGTTTTAAACTGAAATCAAATCTAATAATAAAGTTTGGTAATTTTCCAAGAAATAAACAGAAATGGCTACAGAAATAATACACTTTTCGTACATATACTAAGCACGAGGTTTCGTCTTTCCGAAATAAGGGAAGACGAAAAACAATAATCAAGAGTTCAAGGGGGAGGTAATAGATTAGAAGTGTGGGGATCAAGGCGTTTAAAGAATTTAAATGAGAATTGTCAAGGCAGTTGTGGATTGAAATTCTATTTTGGTAATTTCTATTAACATGCTCGTATCAGTACAGTTATATAACTGATACGATATGCTCAGACATATCTAGAGGGCAAGTACATGCGTCTACTAATTACTATATATCTTAATCCACGTAAAGTAGTTATGCGAAGGACGAACCAAGCGCACTATGGTTTATCAGACCGTAATACACTGATTCTGAAATATATTAGAGTAGTACTCCAATAATACATATATCATGAACAAGCTTGATAAAGAATAAGATTGCAAAACCAGGCTATAATAGCAGTATAAGTCAAGGTAGTACAGCAAATATAAGTATGCTAGATTATGATGAGAGAAATTACAAAATAATTCAAATTCACAAAAAGATAAGACTCTACAATCTCTACAGTTGTTATTCTAACTCCTTGTCTAAGTCGCTAGTCGACCAAATAGGGGTATGGCCTTCTAAGTTCTACAGTCTTAATAAACACTATCGTCTTATGCTAGTATACAGTTTGTGTCATTCAGTTACACTTCAATAATGAGTCAAAAGGACTATATGTTACTAGGTTGTGAGGCATACTACCAATCTTATAATAATAAACTAATATTGTAATTGTCTTAAAGAAGATTCTACAAAATAACCTGGTCCTGGTAAATAAAGTAGAACTCTTATTAGGGTACACGAGGAAAAGATCTTGGTACTCATTAAGGTCTTCTATTGCATTATATAGGTAATGGTCATCTTAAGTCTTAGTCGTAGTGATTATAAAATAAGGTGTCGGTAAAAAAATATACAAGTTACTGGTCTTCAGGGGAAAATGGGATATAACTCGTATCGAGGTGGAGTACAAGTTACATGATTTAAAACTAAGAATAATCAGATCACAATCTAAAGGAACAACTCAAACTATCAAGTTCTAACTACTAAGTACATCATTCCAAGTTCAAGATTACAATTATAATCCTAGCAATCTATATATCCTAACATAGAATAAAATCACTTGGTCTATAACCAGAGGTGTCAAGTGGCACGAGTTGGAAGATGAAGAATAAAAGAACACAATTAGTCGTCGCACAACTAGCAAGAGTTAAAGTTGCAAGGAAACAAGATACGAAATTAAAATAGAGGGACTCTAGATAATGTCATGGTTTTTCTAAGGGAATATGGTATGCTAATCTCTGTGTTCGAGATATGATTAAAGGAATATTCTATCCATTCCTCTTGGCTTCCTAAGGCATTGTTCGGCTACTATAAGACAAGGTGCTAAAGTTGTAGCTCTCTAGTACTATCTTACCATGAAAATCTAGGTTCAGTCCTAATATTTAACCTTGGATTCTATTGGTTCCTCAATACTAGGTTCAAACACTATGGTCAAATTTCAAACTAATCCTAGTAGTGTTTATACTACTCTCAAGTCATACATAAATACATCAAGGAATAATGGTAAATTAATCTATAAGTAAGTAATTCTAGGGTTCATTAGGTAATACGGAAGGCTAGGGTTCATTAAGTATCCTAAACTTAGTGATGTGTCAATGCCCTAGTTGTATTCTTAATAGGAGTGTTACCCTAATTATCATCCAATCAACAGGAATTCATATATTCTCGCAGGGGCTATATTCAAGGAATTATTAATGAAGTACATGAATCAAGTAGGATATAATTATTTAAATAGAACAGACTGGAAGGAAGATAAGTCATAGTCAATTGTGGATGAGATCATATATTCTAATCCTAGGTGCAGGCTTGTTCGGTACAGTAACGTAACCGAGACAATATACTCTGACTTGAATGGGCCACCACTAAAAATTATGTCATGCCCCAGTCCCAAAATACGTAGGACTAGGACACATTAGCATGCCAGCCCCATGGATATGGCAAATCCAATATATGGAAACCATAGCACATGCGTACGCTATAATATGAATAACAATTCACCAGTGGTATAAACTTATCACAAGTCACAGGGTATAACTAAATCTCATCCACAGAATCCAACAGAAATAAATAATCAATGTTTATGAAACTAGATCTCAATATGAAGTATCTAGAGATGATCGTCGGATGAAAACAAATCCACTGTCGAACTAGAATATAAAATAAACAAGATAAATACAATATAGGTACAACATCTAACAATCGCGAGGCTCGAAGAGAAGACCTCCTCGAAATATATGTAGCAAGTCTGGATCTGCGCTCTTGTGAATACTCATGAACATCTATACCTGGAAAGGGACCAAGTCCTCAGAGGGACATAACAAGATACATAGAAGCATGCCATAAAGTAAATACTGAATAAATAAAGGGGCTGTGCTAACCATCTAAGTGAATGCAATTTGAGGACAGCTTAGTGCGTAGGGAAAGTGTAGGCTAGACATATGCTGACGTAATTTGCCAATCGTCGTGACTGACTAGTATATGCCACATATGCCCCCAGACCATGGCCACTCTGAAATATAATAACGTCCATCTCCGAGGAGCATGGTATCTAAAATAGTATAACGTCCAACGTTCTTTATAGTGTGGTATCTGCAAAAAGACCAAGTAACATCCAACTCTCTAAAGAACGTGGTATCTGCAATATATATACGTCTATATCACTCCGTCGAGTGCGGTATCTGTATAAAGGAGGTGGGTGTCCCATATGCCTACTAGTCATCCTCCCCGTCCAATGATCTATGCATGTTGTATCCATAACACGCCTTAGCTACTATGCCGAGGCATCATAACTCTGGCTTTTAGTCTATCGTTAGAACAATAGTCCAACCTTACAACCAAATAAGGACAAGGATTGGATCTTTGTACCACAATATTCTATGCTCCGACTACTAATAACTGCTAAGTCTTCTATCATGCATCGCTAATAGCAGTTATTCCCTATCCGTCGCACGCCTACATATACAGGTGGCCAACCACATACGCAAGTCCGTGCCCTACATCAACAACACGTGTAAGAAATATGTCAAGGCCTGGGGAGTTATACCGATAACTCCACAACTTTAGGTGGGTCTGCTAGACACTAGGTCAGACACAAGTCCTAACGTCAACGCATTCGTTGACTGCACCAAAGTCTCTCTCGAACGCGCACAGTTATATAATCTAAAAAATAAACATGCAACTAAATATATAACTAAATTTAAATAGTACAACAAAGGCAAGGTATACTTGCCTAGCAAGAGAGCTGCAAATTATAACGTCCAGATGTCAAACACCAAGAGTCAGAAACTATGGCCTCAGAATGAACGTCTCCGGTTGCTGAAATAAACATCACCAACATTCCCAGAATAAGCGAAATAGCTAGAAAATACTACCCTTTAGTCCAATTTGGATATAGGGGCAAAACGATAATTTTGGGTCAAAGTGGGATCCACAAGTGGCCCACATTATACCGAAAAGTGTGCCAAGGATAAAGGTCTCTAAATGGTACAAATTATAGGTCAAACAAACTCTAAATGTTAATACAAACTCAACGGTATGTCCAAATGTGGATTCCGGTGAGCCGAACACAATTTTGCCCAAAAAGTCAACCGCGGGGCCCGCCAATTGGCGACTTGGTCAACTATCTCAGAATTACGTGGAAATTGGGTCACAGGATCGGCGCGATACCATGAGTCAAGTGGCATAAGTTTTGTCGCATTCTGACGAGCGTGCACTGTCACTACCACATTTCCAGATAAGGGCATTTGTATAATTTTACTATTTGGAATAATTATGTATTTAATTAATCTGCTGAGTTTTATAAACTATTTATATGTTGTTAATTTGTGTTGGTTTAGGTCAAACCCTACAATCTTCCATTAGGACTAACCCTAGAGTGAAACCCAAATTCATGACCTAGCTTTAGTGAAACCCTAAGATTCCAATTTGAGTTTAGGATAAAACCTTAGAGGAGACTAAACCCTAGTTAACTAATTCTCCATGACTTAACATAAAGGATTAGCCTAACCCTTGCAGTAGAGAAACCCTAAAACCTAGTCTGATATAAAAAAGGAGCCTCCCTCAAAACCATTCTTCATGTAGAAAGAAGAAACCCTAGCCTCCATCAAGAAAACCATTTCCCCACCTCCAGATTTCGGAATCTAACCCTAGGGATTCCATCTTCCTCCTCCAAAGCAAGGGAAATAAGGAGCTTGGGTCAAGAAGCCTTGGAGAAGAAGAACCTCCATTGAAGAAGCCATCTCCCTAGGTAAAACCCTATTTTTATTCAATTATATTCTGTTTTATGTGGATTATTGCCCATTAGGAAACGCCCTTTTGAGTAGATCTCGATCTCTAGGGATCCTACTTAAAGCCCTAGGAGAAATTAGGGTTTAAGTGTCCCCAACATTGGTTTTCCCTAATTTTTGTGAACCCTAACCCTAAGGGTTTGCATGTAGACAGATTTCATCCTCCAATGTGAAGATTCAGATCTCGTTTTAGGGGTTTTATTTGGGTTTTCAGGAGTTTTGTGTATTGGTTCGATTTCAGCACACTAAGTGCTCGATGAAATGTTCATGTAGAATTTATCCATCTAAGGTATTCGAATTTATACATGTTTTGATTTATAGACCTAGATACATAATGAATTGCCTGCGTTTTAGCTAATTGTTGGTTTTCCTGTGCATTAGGGGAGAAATACTGTGTTAGGTGTGTCTACCCGTGTCTCAGAATGTCTAGGCAGGTTGTGTACAGTTGGAGAAACTGTGCAGTCAGGTTTTTGGGGATAGTTCAGTGCATCAGTGTATGAGACCTGTGATATACCTATGTATTAAATATGTGGCTGTGTGTGTGTGTGTTCAGGATCTGGAATTCAGAATGATTCAGTGTCTCATGAAACCAGTACCTGTATGAATTGCAGAGTATCAATACATGTGAGATAAAGTTGTGTAGAGTCGGGTTTGGGGAGATTTCTGTGCAGTGTTGATACTGTGGGCTTGTGTATGGTTGGCATTGGGTTTAGTATCAGTGTTAGGATTCTATGCACCAGTGCCTGTGTACCCAGATCAGGGAATGTACATGTGTGCTGTGTGTGTGTGCAGTGGATTGGGGCAGTGTGAGTGAGTGAAAAATTCTGAGAGAAGGGAGAGAGAGCAGTGAACCCAAACCTGTGCCTCAATTAGTGATACCTGTGTCAGTTGTGTGAATACTTGTGTATGGGGCTATATGTCTACCTGTGTGAGTTCAGTACATTAGATATATGTGGGTAGGTGTATAGGTCTAGTGTATCAGCATACTATCTATTAATTAGTGTTACCTAAGTGTTAAGTATCAGTGAGTTGGTAGTTTTAGTGTAGATGTTTAGGTATCTATGTGCAGTGTCTAGCTTGTGTGTCAGTTAGGTAGTAGTGTCTCAGTGAGTGTGTATTCAATGGCTGTGCTGTGTCACTACATGTGTGTGTCCCTGTTTTTGAGAGTGAATTATCTAGGTTCAATATGGATTCTGTGCAGTATAGGTAATTGAATTTCATTATGAATTGGGGTTTTGATTAGGGCCTGTGTATAGTAAGTGTAGTTCAGTGTGTGCCTATGAGAATGAGTACCTGTTTGTGTGTATCAATGTTAGCTGTGTGTCTCATTGTTCATGTGCCAGTGTGTGTCTGTGTATGCCTCAGTGTGTTAGTCCCAGTGTGAGAACCCATATGCCAGTGTGTGTGAAACCTGCGTTGTGTCAGTAACTTATAGGTGTGGTAGTGTAGGAATGATGTTATGTAAGGGGTTTAAATTGAGTATCAGTATTTTTGAAGTTCCTGTGGAGGGTGTCCCTGTGTTAAAAATCAGGTGTATAGCCTGTGTGTGATGTATGTGTGTGTGAGTATTGGAGTTCAGTGCAGTATGCTTTGCAGGGAGTTTAGTGAGTATTATATGGGTGTCCAGGCACCTGTGAAATTGGTAAGGTGTGTGAGTTCCTATCAGTGAGCAGTTTCAGAATTTCCTATTGATCCTGCCAGTTGTTAGGGTGGTCTCAAGGTTTAAGCCATGTATGAGAGTCTGAACAATTTTAGACTGTGACTCTTTGAATGGTTCATAAGATCAGTAATTCTTGCTGTGAGTGAGTGAGAGGTATTTGAGTATGTAGTGTGGGAGAAGGGGTGTCCTTGACTGAGCTACCTGTTCATTGGGAATTATTGCTTGCACTCAAGGTAAACTGCAGCAACAGTATAAGGTAGGGGTGATAGGTCAGTTCTTGTAGGCAGAACTGAGAGGCTAGTAGCAGCCTGGTAGGTATCCTAGGTGAGGTATGGTTGAGGGTATGGGTTCCAGTGTACATCAGGGCAAGTAGTACCCTTGGGTATCACTCTTTGAAATGTATCACATAAAGTATATTGTTGGTATTCTGAAAATACTTAGTGTATATGAGTTGATGTTAGGATTTGAGTACTAGTTAATTAAGAGTTATTTTTTTTACACTAATTGTCTAGTAAGTAAATAGGGTTTAGTACCAACACAAAAGCCTGGGGTAACAAGGTTTAGACCTAGTATGGACTTAGACATGACTTAGAGGCCTCATATTTAATTAGTTAAACATATTAATTCCTTTAATTCAGTATCTGACTTTTATATTCCACAAATAGGTCGTTGTGATCCCACTTTGGACATCGATCCCCACACCTTGCTCAGGACCACAGGCGAGTATATTCTCTGACAGTTTTTATTTTGTTGATTACTTCTATAATCTAGTTGTATTACATACTTGATTCCGACACTATGGATACACGAGTTAGCACCCTAGATCCCTATCATGAGGAGTCGTGATTGGAATCTATCGTGCTAGCTGGGGGATGGGGAACTATTAGTAGATTATGTGATCATATCCAAACATTTACATGCATCATACCTCACCCCACTTCTCACGTCGGGTGCGGCCTGACCATTTACATGCTTCATAGCTGTTATATATGATTAGCCTGACCACTACATGCATCATAGTTAACCATATGGTTAGCCTGACCTACATGAATCATAGTTAATCATATATAACCAGCCTGATCTAGTCCCAAGCCGATCACATAATATGCTGATAATTCAAACACTTAGCTAGATGTCTATTCTTTATTTTAGATTCACTTGTTCTAGCATTCACTGTTTATTGTTCATTGCTAGATGCTCTATTGCCTATTTCATTTCTCCAGTACTTTACATTTCTTGTATTTCTTCTTATCTTGTATTCTTACACTGTTTATAGTTTTTGTCAATTTAATGAAATTGCTATTAGTGCTTGTGCTTCGCTCCAATCCTGACTGGATAACATTTTTCAGAGGACCTGGAGAACTTGTGCCCCACTCATTACGGCCCAGGATTAGAGGGAGATTTCACTCCGGAAATCCCAGAGGAGTTACCTATCCTAGAGGAGATCTTACCTGCCAATACTTAGATTACTTTTGTTATATTTATTGTTTCCGACTGAGACTGAGTTATATTTATTATTTTGTGACTTTGTGAGGTCATCTAGACCCAGGATTGAGTTGGACTTATTGTGGTTGGTTTATTATAGAACTTTTTCCATTCTCTTCGTGCCATTATTCTTATAGCTTGTGATTGAGTATATTTATAGAACTGTGGATTATTATCATTGTCCTCCGTATGGAGTTGAGACTATTGACAGGATATATATTATGTTGAGACCTAGACAGCGTTCTACCGCCGATGCTGCGGCGTAGGCTGGACGTACCCATGACTCATGCCCAATTTTCGGGTGCGGGTCGTGACACGTTTTTAGTGGTGGCCCATGCAGGTCGAGTCCTAGATTCGCATTAGAGCGATATCGTAGTGGTGCTCGCTTATAGTATTACTACGAGCCTGTTTTAGGAAATAGGAATTAGGTCGAGGATATGCTCAATCACAATTAGGAATTTCTGATTCTTATAATACTACTCTTAATGATTTTTTCTTTAGAAATTACTGTCCTTCCTTGATGATATCGTATCTATTACCTTAATCGATTCCTTTTGCGCTATCCTCAGGATGCCGTCGAGGACCAGATCGCAGGATCAGCAGCAGCCTCCGAGGCAGATCCAGCAGGCTTGTCACTTCTGTAAGAAGCCAGGTCACCTTTGGAAGAGCTGTAGGATGAGGCGAGGACTTTGTTTGTACTATGGAACTGCGGGACATCAAGTGAGGGGTTGTCTTCGAGCTCCTTATCTTTTCGACCAGTGCGCAGATCCAAATCAAAGAAGTCCAGTTAAGCCGCATGTGGGACCGCAGATGGCTCATCATCAGCAGCACCAGACACCAGTTCGAGGACACATCCAGCAGCAACAGCCACAGAGACAAACTCGGCCCACTATCCAGTGTGTGTATTGCAGGAAGATGGGACATACCAGAGACATCTGCAGGAAGAGGTTGGGCACATGTCTGTCCTGCGGATCGACGACACATCAGCTGAGGGATTGCCCTACCATACAGACTCGCCCAGGTCAGGGTGGAGCAGCCGCCCAGAGAGGACCAGACAGGGTACCTGCCGTACCAGGAGGCCAACAACAGAGAGGACCTCCACTTCCACCGCAGCAGCAGATGTTTGCTCAGCACCGGCAGCAAAGAGGTGCACCCCAGGGGCGAGCATACGCCATAGCAGTCGAGGAGGTCGAACCAGCAGGAGACTTGATCATAGGTTCAGTTCTTCTCGATTGTATTTCCGCATTTACCTTATTCGACTCTGGCGCTTCCCATAGTCTTGTGTCTGTATCTTGCACTTCGACATCATTTAGAGACAGAACCATTAGCTAGGACTTGCAAGATCACGACTGGTGGAGGTATTATCCTAGTCCGTGATCACTGCAATGACCAAAGGGTGTCAGAAGGAGGCCGAGAGTTGAGCGTGAGCTTACTCGTCGTGCCACTTCTGGGGTACGATATTGTACTCGGAATGGACTGGTTGAGTAGGCATCATGCTACTATAGATTGTTATAGAGGTAGAGTATTATTTCGACCACCAGGAGAGCCGAAATTCGAGGTCGCCAGAGGAGCAACGGAGCAGAGCAGGATGCTCAATCACAATTATTGAGAGATTCCTGGGACGACCCTTGAGAATCTCATCATGAATTCCAATTTAATTCCTTTCCCCTTTTTTTCGTCTGTTCTCGCTTGTTGATATTGAGTTTGATCCTTGTTGATCAGTTGTTAAATTTAATTCTTGGTATCGTTGTTGAGTGGATTTTTATATCAAGATGAATTTTTACTGGCTAAATTTACGGTATTATCTGATGACATATATTGATGAGGACAGTGAGAAAGGTAAAACGTCTACTTTGGTTATGGAACCTAGAGTTTATCGCAGCCATACTAGTTGTTGTGACGAGAACGTAGGAACCTGACTAGGATGTACATACTGTAGTTATGAAACTTAGAATCTCTCGCAGCCATACCGGTTGGCGTGACTAGGATTCTAGATGACATGATTATAGGATTGCGTACCTTAGTTACGGAACCTGTCGTTTATCGCATCTATGCTTACTGGCGTGGCGAGGATTCTGAGTGTCATAATTTCTGACAGACGTGTATGATTATCAGGTTGTATCTTAAATTGGTTCTTAAAGTATCATCTCGGTTAACCCACAGAAGATCGAGGCAGTGGAGTCGTGGGCTACCCCCAGTTCAATAGCTGAGATCAGGAGTTTTCTCGGGCTAGCAGGATACTACAGGAGGTTTGTACAAGATTTCTCCAGGATTGCAGCACCGATAACCAGACTGACTAGGAAGGATGTGGATTTTTCTGGACGGAGGATTGTCAGGCCGCATTTGATGAGCTGAAGAAGAGGTTGACGACAGCTCCCATTTTGACGTTGCCAGCAGGGACAGGTGGTTTCACCATCTACAGTGATGCTTCAGGTAAGGGTCTGGGATGTGTTCTTCAGCAGCATGGAAAGGTGATTGCCTATGCTTCCAGGCAGTTACGCCCTCATGAAAAGAACTACCCCACCCACGATTTGGAGTTGGCAGCAGTTATCTTCGCTCTAAAGCTGTGGAAATATTACCTGTACGGAGAGCGTATGGAGATCTTCACAGACCACAAGAGCTTGAAGTACGTGTTCACACAGAAGGAGCTGAACATGAGGCAGAGGAGGTGGTTGGAGTTGATGAAGGACTTCGATATCTCATTACAGTACCACCCAGGGAAGGCCAACGTAGTCGCCGATGCCTTGAGCAGGTATCCGATGGCGATGTACTTGACGACAGATAGACATTTGTTGGCTGATTTGGAGAGCTTGGAGATTGAGGTGTTAGTTCCCGGTACTGAGATTCAGATTTTGGGATTACAGGTACAGTCCGAGATGATGGACAGGATCAGAGCTACGCAGTATAATGATGAGGCTCTGAGGAGGATCAGGGCACATGTTCGGGCAGGATTGTCGGACGACTTTACTATCGCAGAGGATGGTTCCTTACGACACGGCACGAGGATATGCGTACCGAGCGGGGAGCTGCGCGAGAAGGTTTTGCAGGAGGCACACCGTTCTCAGTACTCGATGCATCCCGGTACCAACAAGATGTATCGAGACTTGAGGGAGCACGTATGGTGGTATGGAATGAAGCACGAGGTAGCACGCTTCGTATCCCGGTGCCTAGTGTGCCAGCAGGTAAAGGCAGACCGGCAGAGGCCAGGTGGTTTGCTTCAACCTTTACCGATTCCAGAGTGGAAATGGGAGCACGTGACCATGGATTTTGTTTCAGGGCTTCCACGTTCTCCAGGAGGAAAGGACACGATTTGGGTCATCGTGGACAGGTTGACCAAATCAGCCCATTTCTTACCTTTCAAGGTGGGCACGTCGACAGAGAGGCTAGCAGAGATGTACGTGCGATAGATCGTTAGACTTCATGGAGTTCCTGTAAGCATCGTCTCGGATCGGGATAGCCGTTTCACTTCCCACTTCTGGAGGAGTCTGCAGGCTAGCTTGGGTACTCAGCTCAAGTTCAGTACCGTATACCACCCCCAGACAGACGGGCAGTCTGAAAGGACTATTCAGACTCTCGAGGATATGCTACGCACTTGTGTTTTAGATCTCGAAGGTTCTTGGGAGGATCATCTGCACCTGGTAGAGTTTGCTTACAATAACAGCTATCAGGCTAGCATCGAGATATCACCATTTGAGGCTCTTTATGGACGGAGGTGTCGTACTCCGTTATCTTGGGACGACGTTGGAGAGAGAGCCTTGCTAGGACCAGAAATGGTCGTAGAGGCAGCAGAAAAGGTGAAACTTATCAGAGACAGACTGCGAGTGGCGTAGGACAGACAGCGGCATTGGGACGACAGCCACCGTAGACCCCTTGAGTTTCAGGTATAGATCGTTATTTTTCTGGCTTATGTTGTTTGTATAGATTGCGTGTTGAGACTGTTTTGTTTTAGGTTGGCGATCTAGTATTCCTACGGATTTCTCCGACGTGTGGCACGATTTATTTTGGTCGAGGCGGGAAGCTTAGCCCACGCTACATCGGACCCTTTGGTATTCTTGCGATGGTAGGTGCAGTGGCGTATAGACTAGACTTGCCGCCTGTATTAGAGGGAGTGCATGATGTGTTCCACGTGTCGCAGCTAAGACGGTACGTGGCAGAACCTAGTCACATACTTGATCACTCGGAGATTGAGGTTGGTCCGACGCTCAGCTACCCCGAGCAGCCCGTAGAGATCTTGGACTGCAGAGAGAAGGTATTGCGGAACCAAACTATTCCTTTGGTTCGTGTTGCATGGAGATATCACTCTCCAGGGGAGTCGACCTGGGAGAGAGAGGACGAAATGCGCGAGCAATACCCGTACCTCTTCTAGACTTGAGGTATATTTCCTTTCCTGATTTCATTCTTGTTCCAGTTCAGTCAAATTTCGAGGACGAAATTTCTTTTAGGAGGGTAGACTTGTCACTACCACATTTCCAGATAAGAGCATTTGTGTAATTTCATTATTTGGAATAATTATATATTTAATTAATCTGCTGAGTTTTATAAACTATTTATATGTTGTTAATTTGTGTTGGTTTAGGTCAAACCCTAGAATCTTCCATTAGGACTAACCCTAGAGTGAAACCCAAATTCATGACCTAGCTTTAATGAAACCCTAAGATTCCAATTTGAGTTTATGATAAAACCCTAGAGGAGACTAAACCCTAGTTAACTAATTCTCCATGACTTAACCTAAAGGATTAGCCTAACCCTTGCAGTAGAGAAACCTTAAAACCTAGTCTGATATAAAAAAGAGCCTCCCTCAAAACCATTCTTCATGTAGAAAGAAGAAACCCTAGCCTCCATCAAGAAAACCATTTTCCTACCTCCAGATTTCAGAATCTAACCCTAGGGATTCCATCTTCCTCCTCCAACGCAAGGGAAACAAGGAGCTTGGGTCAAGAAGCCTTGGAGAAGAAGAACCTCCATTGAAGAAGCCATCTCCCTAGGTCTAACCCTATTTTTTTCAATTATATTCTATTTTCTGTGGATTATTGCCCATTAGGAAACCCACTTTTGTGTAGATCTCGATTTCTAGGGATCCTACTTAAAGCCCTAGGAGAAATTAGGGTTTAAGTGTCCCCAACATTGGTTTTCCCCAATTTTCGTGAACCCTAACCCTAAGGGTTTGCATGTAGACTGATTTCATCCTCCAATGTGAAGATTCAGATCTCGTTTTAGGGGTTTCATTTGGGTTTTCAGGAGTTTTGTGTATTGGTTCGATTTTAGCATACTAAGTGCTCGATAAAATGTTCATGTAGAATTTATCCATCTAAGGTATTCGAATTTATACATGTTTTGATTTATAGACCTAGATACATAATGAATTGCCTGCGTTTTAGCTAATTGTTGGTTTTTCTGTGCATTAGGGGAGAAATATTGTGTTAGCTGTGTCTACCCGTATCTCAGAATGTCTAGGCAGGTTGTGTACAGTTGGGGAAACTGTACAGTCGGGTTTTTGGGGATAGTTCAGTGCATCAGTGTATGAGACCTGTGATATACCTATGTGTTAAATATGTGGCTGTGTGTGTGTGTGTGCAGGATCTGGAATTCAGTATGATTCAGTGTCTCATAAAACCAGTACCTGTATGAATTGCAGAGTATCAATACATGTGAGATAAAGTTGTGTAGAGTCGGTTTTGGGGAGATTTCTGTGCAGTGTTGATACTGTGGGCTTGTGTATGGTTGGCAATGGGTTTAGTATCAGTGTTAGGATTCTATGCACCAGTGCCTGTGTACCCAGATCAGGGAATGCACATGTGTGCTGTGAGTGCAGTGGATTGGGGCAGTGTGAGTGAGTAAAAAATTCTGAGAGAAGGGAGAGAGAGTAGTGAACCCAAACCTGTGCCTCAGTTAGTGATACCTGTGTCAGTTGTGTGAATACTTGTGTATGGGGCTATATGTCTACCTGTGTGAGTTCAGTATATTAGATATCTGTGGGTAGGTGTATAGGTCTAGTGTATCAGCATACTATCTATTAATTAGTGTTACCTAAGTGTTAAGTATCAGTGAGTTGGTAGTTTTAGTGTAGATGTTTAGGTATCTATGTGCAGTGTCTAGCTTGTGTGTCAGTTAGGTAGTAGTGTCTTAGTGAGTGTGTATTCAATGGCTGTGCTGTGTCACTACATGTGTGTGTCCCTGTTTTTGAGAGTGAATTATCTAGGTTCAATATGGATTCTGTGCAGTATAGGTAATTGAATTTCAGTGTGCATTGGGGTTTTGATTAGGGCCTGTGTACAGTAAGTGTAGTTCAGTGTGTGCCTGTGAGAATGAGTACCTGTTTGTGTGTATCAATGTTAGCTGTGTGTCTCAGTGTTCATGTGCCAGTGTGTGTCTGTGTATGCCTCAGTGTGTTAGTTCCAGTGTGAGAACCCATATGCCAGTGTGTGTGAAACCTGCGTTGTGTCAGTAACTTATAGGTGTGGTAGTGTAGGAATGATGTTATGTAACGGGTTTAAATTGAGTATCAGTATTTTTGAAGTTCCTGTGGAGGGTGTCCCTGTGTTAAAAATCAGGTGTATAGCCTGTGTGTGATGTATGTGTGTGTGAGTGTTGGAGTTCAGTGCAGTATGCATTGCAGGGAGTTTAGTGAGTATTATATGGGTGTCCAGGCACCTGTAAAATTGGTAAGGTGTGTGAGTTCCTATCAGTGAGCAGTTTTAGAATTTTCTATTGATCCTGCCAGTAGTTAGGGTGGTCTCAAGGTTTAAGCCATGTATGAGAGTCTGAACAATTTTAGACTGTGACTCTTTGAATGGTTCATAAGATCAGTAATTCTTGCTGTGAGTGAGTGAGAGGTATTTGAGTATGTAGTATGGGAGAAGGGGTATCCTTGACTGAGCTACCTGTGCATTGGGAATTATTGCTTGCACTCAAGGTAAACTGCAGCAGCAGTATAAGGTATGGGTGATAGGTCAGTTCTTGTAGGCAGAACTGAGAGGCTAGTAGCAGCCTGGTAGGTATCCTAGGTGAGGTATGGTTGAGGGCATGGGTTCCAGTATGCATCAGGGCAAGTAGTACCCTTGGGTATCACTCTTTGAAATGTATCACATAAAGTATATTGTTGGTATTCTGAAAATACTTAGTGTATATGAGTTGATGTTAGGATTTGAGTACTAGTTAATTAAGAGTTATTTTTTTTACACTAATTGTCTAGTAAGTAAATAGGGTTTAGTACCAACACAAAAGCCTGGGGTAACAAGGTTTAGACCTAGTATGGACTTAGACATGACTTAGAGGCCTCATATTTAATTAGTTAAACATGTTAATTCCTTTAATTCAGTATCTGACTTTTATATTCCACAAATAGGTCGTTGTGATCCCACTTTGGACATCGATCCTCACACCTTGCTCAGGACCACAGGCGAGTACATTCTCTGACAGTTTTCATTTTGTTGATTACTTCTATAATCTAGTTGTATTACATACTTGATTCCGACACTATGGATACACGAGTTAGCACCCTAGATCCCTATCATGAGGAGTCGTGATTGGAATCTATCGTGCTAGCTGGGGGATGGGGAACTATTAGTAGATTATGTGATCATATCCAAACATTTACATGCATCATAGCTCACCCCACTTCTCACGTCGGGTGCGGCCTGACCATTTACATGCTTCATAGCTGTTATATATGATTAGCCTGACCACTACATGCATCATAGTTAACCATATGGTTAGCCTGACCTACATGAATTATAGTTAATCATATATAACCAGCCTGATCTAGTCCCAAGCCGATCACATAATATGCTGATAATTCAAACACTTAGCTAGATGTCTATTCTTTATTTTAGATTCACTTGTTCTAGCATTCACTGTTTATTGTTCATTGCTAGATGCTCTATTGCCTATTTTATTTTTCCAGTACTTTATATTTCCTGTATTTCTTCTCATCTTGTATTCTTACACTGTTTATAGTTTTTGTCAATTTAATGAAACTGCTGTTAGTGCTTGTGCTTCGCTCCAATCCTGACTGGATAACATTTTTCAGAGGACCTGGAGAACTTGTGCCCCACTCATTACGGCCCAGGATTAGAGGGAGATTTCACTCCGGAAATCCCAGTGGAGTTACCTATCCTAGAGGAGATCTTACCTGCCAATACTTAGATTATTTTTGCTGTATTTATTGTTTTCGACTGAGACTGAGTTGTATTTATTATTTTGTGACTTTGTGAGGTCATCTAGACCCAGGATTGAGTTGGACTTATTGTGGTTGGTTTATTATAGAACTTTTTCCATTCTCTTCGTGCCATTATTCTTATAGCTTGTGATTGAGTATATTTATAGAACTGTGGATTATTATCATTGTCCTCCGTGCGGAGTTGAGACTATTGACAGGATATATATGTTATGTTGAGACCTAGACTGCGTTCTACCGCCGATGCTACGGCGTAGGCTGGACGTACCCACGACTCATGCCCAATTTTTGGGTGCGGGTCGTGACATACACTAAATGCGCAGGGCTTTTACAAAAGTTGCGACACGGGAAATTTCTGCGTATATGGGCTGATTTCGACGCGCACACGCGTCCAAATCAGTTTTTGCAAAATCCCACAAGTCCGGGTATACTGTGCGCACCTTTTGGTACACTTGGTATATGACGGGGCGGTCCCGTTTGGCGGGGCGCACTCCGTATCATAATTTCTGGAATTTAGAAAAAGTAAGTTTTCGAGATTTTTTACCTAATTTATTTTAACATACAGCAACTAATAAATTAATATATTTAACAAAAAATAAATTAGCTCAAGTGGTCTTCGCATACCAAAAAGAAAAATCAAATTTGGATATCTGTGGTGGAAGATACGAATCCGTGAACATAGGTAGTTATCGTAGTTTTCTGCGTTCCTAAAAGTTATCATTTTTCGTCAACTTGGGCGATATTTTTGCCTAGATTTATGCACTGAACGAGGTAAACTAATAAAAAAATTTAGAGAGGGATAGGTGGTGAACCTACCAGTAAAGACGGGATCGAGTTTGGTCGAGCGAGGAGACGGAAAATACGTTATGAACACAGGTACTCTGTTGTCTATTTCTGCAGTCGTGGCGCTCTAGAATTGCGCGGCCACGCGAGTGGCGCGGGGCGGCTCCGGCGGCTATGGCTGGAGGCGACGGTGGTCGTCAGGTCGGCGGCGGGCTCGGGGTTGAGATAAAGATCTTAGGGTTAGGGTTAGGGTTTTGGAAGTGTCGATATATATATATAGGGAGGTCGGCAGAACTCTCGTGCGAGGGGGGGGGGGAGAAACCGCGTGGTTTCAAATACCACGGTTGCTGCTGTTGTTTTCTTTAGTTAACGGGTTGGGGTTGGTAACGGGTCGGGTTTAAGAGTTTTGGGTTTAAAACCATTAAGGATTTAAACCCATTTTCTTTTCTTTTCTTTTTTTTTCTTTTCTTTTCTTTTTCTTTTTCTAATTCTTTTTTTCTATTTCTTTTTATTTCTTTTTCTAATTTTTTTAGAATAAACTATATATATATATATATATATATATATATATATATATATATATATATATATATATATATATATATATATATATATATATACAATAGAAAATTCTAGAATTTATATTTCTGCATATCATTAAGTTATCAACTGTCCACCGGGTCTCCTACATGGAATAAATTAAGAAAAAAATTTAAAGGCTCCATAAATCCTCTAAATGCACAAACACCTAAAATAAAAATTAAATAAATTATATTTTCTCTAATTAGCCAGTAATTACTATAATTAAATTAAATAATTAATAAAAAATATAATTTTTAGAATTTAGGGTTTTACAACTTACGCACATTTGCTACTCCACGAGTCTGCGCGTCCTCCAAGGTCATCGCAAAAGCTTGTCCGTGTCCTTGCGGTGGTACCCTCTACTGCTGCTGAGCCTGCTGGAAGAGTACTGCCTGTGGTGCTCTGGCTGGTGCTGTTGTGGATGGTCGGTGAATCATCAGTGCTTTCTCTCGACATTCAGAGTAATCCCTTATCGAATGCTGTTTGGATCCGCAAGCTAAACATAATCCCAATATATGTTGGTATTCTTTAGCGAGATGGCATACCTTGCCACAGTAGTGACAAGTAGGAAGGACTAGTGCTAGTGGAGTAAATACTATCTGTGGTGGATTCATCTGTGGTCGCTTTGCAGCTCTTTCCTGTTGTGCTTGGTCTGGTGCTAATGCATGCAGCCGCTTCTGGCTGGACTCTCTCCTGGTGATGCACTCCATGGGTCGTGCTGCAGCACGAACGTCCATGTCTAAAGTAGTTGTAACAGATATGATTAACTTCTGTAGTTCAGAGCTAAGTCCGTCAAAGAACTTCTCCGCTTGACTTTGCTGGGCTTGCATCATCGCGTAGAACATTGGAAATATCTGTTGTCCGTCCATAGCCTGCCCTTGTGGAAGTAAGGGCATTGGTGGAGTGAATTACGTCGATGGTGGAATGTTATCTTGCTGGATTCTCGAGGCATGCTAATTTGCTTGACTGCGTTGTTGAGCTGATTGACCTTCACCTATTGGTGTCGCTTCTTCTTCATGGGTAACCACAACTCCTTGTGGTGTTCCTGCAGGAATCTCGTCACTTGCTGGTGGATCCATTACTCTGCATCCAAAATAAATGATAAGAGGTGCACAGAAGAATCAAGGCAGGTTGTAAGTCAAGGAATTAATTCGAATCCGAGATTGAGAGCAAGAACGATTCAAGCTAGTGGATGAGATCCTATAACTTATCATATCCTTGTCGCAGGTTTGCTCGGTCCCAAAGTTGAAACCGAACAATTTAGTCGTTGACCTGCATGGGCTACCACAAAAACTATGTCACACCCCAGTCCTAAAATATCGAGGGACTAGACACGTGGCAATGGCCAGCAGCACACACCGAAGGGCAAACCCAATTTAATGGACTCATCATGGTGTACTTAAGCTATAAAAAAATAATATGGGCAATGGCACTAATCTCATCCACAGAAATGAATACATCAATATGAATTATAAATCAACATCAATGTCTCAATAAAATATATATCGGGGAACAACCCGATAATAAGTCTGATACAATGGTTTAACAGACCAGAAATGAAAGAGTCTGACAATAACAAATACTGAGTATAGATGAAGCATATACTCAAGAAAAGTCCTCAGCGATTACCTCATCCTCGGGTTCTGGTACTGCTTCTATGTATGCTCCTGTCTCGTACACCTCGGGGTAGATGTCTTCTCCTAAACCTGGGGACATAATCCGGATCCAGATCCTCAGGGGACATAGCAAGGTACAAGAATAACTCAAGCCATAATAAATACAGTACAATACTAAATGAAATAATAGGGTAAACTATATAACTAGATAAGTGATATGCAAGATGAGAGCATCACTAGAACTCAGGCTGAGACCACTACAAGTCGGTGTCGGGGAGCCGGTAGCAGTGATATCATGTAGTTGTCTAGCTCGGAGAGAGACTACGATACCGTCATAATATAATCAACATGTAGCCTGTGTGTCTCTCCCCACCCAATGTAATCACACGTCTCATGTCCATGACAGGCAAGATCATGACCTCTAACTGATGCAGTGAGTCATAATGATAGCTAAGCATATGAACAAAGTATATGTCACGAATCATGTAGCCTATACAGAATCACCATGAATATCTCAGGAAGATTCTGTCTCATGAATAGTGTCAGGTGTCCTGAGGTATGACATACTTGATAAGACAAGCATAGGAATGTATAGGATTTCGATATCCATCTCTAGGTGACGTTACACAACTCCGCGTACGGTGTTGACACCCGAATATTATTCGGACGATCAGTAATGTCACACGGTCCTAGGTTGAATAGAGATATCATAATAATAAATCAAGAGAATAGTATAAACAAATGCTGCAAGTATGGCAAGGTACACTTGCCTAGGGTTTTGGCTCCAACTGTTGTTCTTTTATCAGTGGGATCTGCAGGAACTCCTCCGGTTGCTGAAATAAATGCTACCATCAGGTTCAGAAGATATCAAATAGCTAGAATTGCCTGTCCATAAGTCCAATTTGGACACAGGGACAAAAGTGACCGTTTCTGGTCAAAGCGGGGTCCACATGTGGCCCATTGGGACCAGAATGTCCAGAACTGGATTCCGATGTGCCGATCACAAAATCGCCCGTCAAGTGGAGCCGTGGGGCCCACGATACGTGATTTTGTCAACGTTCTCAGAATCGAACCAAACTTGGGTCACAGGACCAGCGTATTACTACGAGTCCGTTGGCGCAAGTTTTGTTTCGATATAACATGTGTACATGAAGTTACAACGAGTTCCAAAACAGTGCCGATACGGGATGTTGTCGACGGATACGCGTTGATTTCGGTGTGCACGCACATCCAAATCAACTTCTGTAAAATTCTACACGTCTGTATTAATGGCGCGCACCTTTAGGTAAATTTCGCACACGACCAAGTCGTCCCGTTTAGCAGGGCGCACCAAGTTCCGAGGAAATCAGGGTATTTATTTTCCTGATTTTGTGTCGCAGTTTGCGACCGCCACAGGACACGATACCCCGAACAAATTACACGGGGTCCGAGAGGGTCATATAGTCAACGCATCATAGCAGACGGTTCAAAAAATGAGACAATGAGGAGAGAGAAATCTTCACCTGAACAGGACACCGAAGAAGACTGAATTTACGCGTTTCCGCGAGGTGGCGCGACGCTCGGCCGGCCGGAGGCTGCTAGGGTTTTCTGCTGCTGGAGATCGCCGGGGTAGCTGCAGCGGAACTGGAGTCGTCGGCGGGTCAGGCTCGGCGGAGGCGGCGCTGGTGGTCACGGCGGAGGAGGCGCCGGGGAACTCGACGGGGAGGAGGAAGGAGGCGCGGCAAGGTGGAGGTTGGTCGGAGCTGTGGAGGAGGGACTCGAGCGGAGGCAGCTCTGACGGAGACGGAGCTGGAGGGGAGACGCTGTGGTGAGGCTCGGGGAGGCCGGTGGCTAGGGTGATCGGAGGGGGAGAAGGGTGGTGGTCAGTGGCGGATGGGAGCGGCCGGTTGTCGGGTAGATGGGGATGGCGGTGGCTGCGGGTTTGGTGAGGACGGCCGGGAGGAGTGAGGGTTTATATAGGAGGGCGGTGATGGCGGTTGCCGGGAGAGGAGAGGTCGGGAGGCGGAGAGGCGGAGGCATTGGGGGAAGTGAACGGCTGTGGGGATCGCGGCGGCCGGCGGTAACGGCCGGGAACGGAGCGGCGTCGATTACGGGAGAGAAAGGGGAATCACTATAGTAGGCGGATCGGGTCGGGTTGCCGGTCAGCGGGTTTGGGTTTAGGCCCGAATCCGACCTGCTAGGGTTGGGTCAGTTCAAATAGGCGGTTTGGGTTTAATTTGGTTCATTAAACTGGTTGGTTTATTTTGGGTTTATTTTGGTTTAATTAAAATATTAAATTTTAGGTCTTTAAAAATAGTTTTGGGGTCCAATAAATTCCAGAAAAATTACCCTATGTCTAATATTTTATTTTACACCCAAAAATATTATTTTCATAATATTTTAATATTTAATACAAATATATAAAATTATTTAATACCAGAATACCTTGATTTTAATTAGTTAAAAATTCCAGAAAAATTTCAAAAATTTGTTTTTAAATTCCTAAAAAATCTGGGGGTTTACAAGACTGTAGCTCAGGGGAAACTCATTCCAGTAGAGACAGATGACACTTTACCAGTAGCTTAGTATATAGGCTTATTTTGTACTGGATTTGTCTCCAGCTTTTGACAGTTAGTCTTTATTATATTTTTAAGACTCATTGGATATTATATCTGTCTTGTGAGTTCTATTTGACTCTTCAGTTCCTTATATCATATTGCGTTGTTCCATCTTATAGTTTTTCGATTGAGTATTCATATTTTATTGGTGGCTTTATATATCTTGATGATCATTATTGTTAGATAGTATAATTTACCCAAACAGTGTTCTACCAACGATGTTGCAGCGTAGGATGGACGTCGTTCACGTACCCATGCCCCTACACCGGGTGCAGATCGTGACATAGATTAACATGGCAATAAAAGTGGAGGTATTATTAAAGTAGGCACAAAGTAAATTATGAAGGTCGTAAATCGTTTGACAAGCATCCTAAAGAACAATCACTCATAATATCATAGGCTAACAATAGAAGTAACCAATCTCTAGCACAAAACATCTGAGTTTAATCTATTGTGACTAAGAGAAGAATTTTGTGGATTGTATCTAACATTTGGTTGAGAGATGGAAGTTTGAGAGTTTGCTGACGATAAAAAGGGTTGTATAAAAAGTTTAGTCCCATAACGAATAAAAGGGTGGGAGGATGAGGTATGGGTTTATCTTTTAACACATAGGAAAAGTTCAATATCATACCACATGGACCAACTCTGATTTGGCTCTCACCATGTTGCCAATGAGTGGTATCATAAGATAAGGTTAAAAGTTAATCTGGAATGAGTGTTCTAGTTACTTCGAGACATATTGTGTTGAAACGTACACGATAAGTATAATTATGATTATGTTGGCTCATAATAGTGTTATATAAGGTGGTCCAAGCTAGGGACCCAAGGTTGGAGGGACTATATATAGTCTCTCTTGAGATAGGGCATCTCCATATGGTGGGACATATCCATAAGGTGGTATGTGTACGAGACCTAAGGTTGGAGGAACTATAAATATTTGCCTTCAAAGGTGTGTTTTCCTTCAAGCCTAAGGTAGAGCATAAAACGTGTGTTTCACGGTCAATAGTGAGTTAGTTTGGTAAATGTGGCAGTTTAGCTCTGTGTTTGAATGGAATGACATCACAATATATTATATCTTCTGGTTGCTCAAGCTCATATAAATACGAGCTAAGGTGAAGATGGTGGGTTGTATCTCGCATTTGGTTGATTTCTTAACGTTTTCAAGTTCGTGAGTATATAAAATGGAGCTGTACAAAGATATTACTCCCATAACGGATAAAAAAAGTGGAAAGATGTGGTATCTGAGATTGGTCCTGGACTTAGTAAAGGTAAGTTTTGAATGCTCTATCAAAATTGTATCATCGTCTGAATATTCTCCCATAAAAAATATTGGGATCAATTTTGGATATACGAAGAATTGACTTTGTATAATTGACTGATAACCTGATATTAATTCTCTGTATTGGTACCAAATTTCTAGTCAATGTAGCTATGGACACAAGAGACACAAGAATCATGTCATAAAATCTAAATTCTGATCCATAGGCAGGTTGACCTATACCTTTAGCTATATGCAGTTAAGATGTGTGAACACCAATTGAAATGTTATTGAGAAATGGAGATCATCATAAAAGTATGATCTTTACTGATAGTTTAAATATCCTAAATTTAAGTAAGAAAATTATTTAATACTTCATGTTAAGTTGTGTGACTTGTATCAAATTTCTAGAAGATTGTGAAAGTTAGAGAGTTAACATTACGTAGAGCAATGTATAAACTACCTAAAATCTGAAACTCAGACCTAAATCTGATAATAAGGAGAGGAATTCGACAGAAATAATGTAGAAGCATGAAAAATATGCTGGGGAATTATACGCGTAAAACCCCCAACATACATGAAGCACGCGTAAAACAGAAGCTCCAGAACTATACGCATAAAACATAACTTCAGAGATGCCAGCGTAAAGCAGCGCTCCAAGCCTGTTTTGGCATAAAAGGTTGCTACATCGCCCCTCCGGCGTAAACTATGTCTGCTTTTAATGCAGCGTGAAGTTGTACGAGGAACTCTTCGTATTTCTTGAATGAACCTGTTAGACAGAACAGTGAACCTGACTCCTGACGAAGAGTACTGCACGACGATCGAGAGAACAGCTATAATGATGATTCTGCACAGAGCCCCAGACTGTCATTTAGTGGCATATCCTTGATACAAATCATTTTTACGCATTCAAGGGATACGCTGCCTATTTTATACAGGCAGAAATAAGCCTTTACGCTCAAGATGAGATAAAACCAAACACCACGTCAAAAGCTATTCTTCGTACAGAACTTGAGGCACGTCTCTGTAGTTAATGCTCGATATGGGAGCAAATCTCTGTATTTAATGCAAGAGATTTGGTTCTACTTTTAAAGACTGGGAGAGCTAAAATTAAGGCTAATATGCTCAAGTCACTATCCCTACATATTACGCCAACCAGGCTATTTTCAACTATAGGAGCACGTCGTATGCTATCTCCTCGAAATACGCCAACTCAGGCTATATTTGCAAAGGTACGTGATAAGGGTATTTGGTCCAGAATACGCTCAAGACCTCAGTCAGGAAGGATAATTGGCTAGTTTACGCTGGTTACCTATTACCTATGTAGCATCAAGCTTTACGCAGAATTTGACTTTTATGCCAACAAGACAGCTACTTGGCTTTTACGCCAACAAGACAGTTATTTGGCTTTTACGTGAACAAGACAGCTACTGGGCTTTTACGCCAACAGGACAGCTATTTGGCTTTTACGCCAACAAGATAACTATTTGGCTTTTACGTCAATGAGATAGTTATTCGGCTTCTATGCCAACCATCTTTATGCGAGGGGCAGTTACCTACGTGACTTGCATATCGTGGTCTTCGAGAAGCAGTTATACATGTTACCTCATAATGGGACACGCGTCACATGCGGATTCAGGAGATCATTCAGACATGGGTAGCAGTTATTATAACCGTCGCGTAAAAGGTGCAACTCTCTCTACTAATTGGCTTTTACGTCGATTGGTCAGTTACTGTGACTGATCTCTATAAAAAAAGACTTTTGGTCACAGGAGAACAGGGTGAAGAGGATCGGAGAGAAAAGATAGATCGGAATCAGAGGAGATCAGAGAGAGTACACATAGAGAGTGTTGATTGATAACTTTGGCAACGAGAGTTCAATCCCTTCTGCAATCTTTGAAGCTTTTTCTTCTTCTATAGCACTTCTTCATCAACGTGTGGTCCAAGGGACAAAGTGATCGACCACAGATCAAACTCCTATAGCAATATTTCCCCAGAATCATTTTTATACTTAACATCCTCGTATAGGATTAATTGTACTCTTCTTCTTTTTTTTTGTAAACAAAGAAAGGGTTTCATATAAACCTAGTTTCATTCTTTTGTTTATCATCAAACACAAGATGGCGACTCTATTGGGGACTACTTTCTCATCTGACGAGAAAGCCATTGCTCTACACGATGTTGTATCCGTCGGATCAATGAAGAAGACTTTGGTCATCCAATTCGACCAATCGGCTTATGAAGACATGCTTCGAGCAGGGGGTATCTCTCATTCCCTCTCTGTCCAGCACAACTGGAAGCTGCATAAAGTATGGATGCCCTGGACATCCTCTACCCTTTCTGCGGACTCTCCCTCTCCGATCAACAAGGTTGTGATATCAAGAACTATATGCTCTGTGAATAAAAACCTGTCTCCCGTCTGTGACGTGGCAGACAAAGCTTCTGACAATGCCCTAGTGCCAATCCAGAAGTCCAGAATGCGCTTTGTGCGTAAACCTTCGTCTCCCATCTGTGATGTGGCAGACAAATTTTTTGACAAGGCCTCAGCGCCAATTCAGAAATTTCAAACGCGCCCCGCGCGTAAAACTTCGTCTCCCGTCTGTGATGTGGCAGACAAAATTTTTGACAAGGCCTCAGTGCCCACGCAGAAAATTCAAACGCGCCTTGCACGTAAAAATGCATCCGATGGACCCTTGGATCACATCAAAGGAAAATACATGGCGAATCTCCTGACCTCTAGAGTTGTACGCCACCAAGAGAAGAAGATTACGCGGACTCCACCTATCTTACGCGAATCTGTGCGAAGCTCCAGATTACGCCAGGATAAGCCCATCCGCGTAATGAAGACCTGCTTCCTGGGGAAATACGCTCCCCAGGCGGATGATGGATCATATGCTACTCACATAGGCGAACTGCTGTATACTTATGGCAGAGAGAGGGTCTTGGTTCCCAATATCCATGCTTCTACTGATGTAAAAAGGCAGAATAAGCCTTCTTCTTCTTCTTCTGTTAATCCTCCTGATTTGCGTGATTTCTTGATCCAGAAGCACAAAGACAGGGGATCTTCTAACATGTCAATTACATCCCCTAGGCAGCATTGTTGTAATAGTCATAAAGTTGTAGTTAATTACTATTGTTCTAAGGCAAAACGGTCAGTTTTTGACCAGTTGAACTACTCTTTGTCTCTACAGGAAGAAGAACCGACATTCGCATCAGTGAACATAGCTTCACACATTCCTAGAGGAAGGTCAAATTCAAGACGTCATCCCTCTAGAACTCCAAGCCAAAGGAGATTCGACAGACTCCTTGAGAATATTGAAGCAGGTATTTTTCAAAATATCCGCTCGAGGTCACGACAACCGGCTTCATATTCTTCTGATTCCGATACTGGGGGTCGCCAGTTTCCCGAATCTGATGCTAAAAGTATAGACTCGATCTCTACAGAGATCTATACTAATCCCTTAGTAGCATCCAGAGAAATGGAAGTTTATTCCATTGGAGATGAACATGAAGAGGCTTCCCCATCAGGAAGTGCTGACCAACGCATCGCTCTATTGGAAGCATCGCTTAAAGAGATGCATTCCATGATGGAGAGTATGCGTCAGATGATAGTGACTCAACATGCAGCTACAATAGCTCAAACATCGGTTCCTCCGACTCAACTACGTGTGGGGGTGGACCTACCACCATCCAACGCAAACCATGAGCCTATTCTAAATAAAGAGTCAGCGGCTCCTCAACTTCTTAACTCGGAGAATGTATTGCCTCCTGTTGGAGTTACAATACAACCGATCTCTCACCACTCTGCGGTCCCTCTCCCAGCTGAAGATCCGATACAGGCAGTTCAGGAATTGAAAGCCTAATTTGATGCCTTGAAGCATAAGGATCATCTCAAGAAGTTGGAAATTAACCAGCCATACCCAGCTATCTAGGACGAGATTCCTTTCCCACCTAAATACAAACCACAGGCTATAGTTTTGTTTGAGGGAAAGACGGCACCGAGCCAGTACATGAACTACTTTAGCATGATCACAGTGTTGTTGCAAGGGAATGACGCCCTTCTCACTCGAGTGTTTAAAGGTTGTCTGTCTGGAGTGGCCTATCAATGGTACAGTAGTCTGTCGGACAACTGAATTACTTCTTTTGAAGATTTTAAGACTATATTCTTTGCTCGATTCTACGAAGGAGGGATGGACATGTCTATGTCATCACTTATCGAAGTGAAGCAGAAGGAGAAAGAGAGCGTTCATACTTTTATCGAACACTTTTGTCATGCTACTTTGCAGATGCCTCCCGGAGTTCCAAATTTTGCCTTGGTGGACATTTGCAGAAAGAACCTTCTCCCGCTGATCTCTGTGTTTACGGGACCATATCAGTTCCATGATTGGCCCTCGTTTATCATCTCAGTGGTAGACGCTGAAGATAACAGTCGGAAGGCGCGTGACAATAGAATCATGATCTCTACCTCTGATAGAGGAAAGCGGTCATCTTCCAATAACGATCATGCTCGTAGTTCCAAAGGGAAGGAAGCTCTGGCAATCAACACGTCCAGGCAACACACTCGGTGACTACGCAAACAAATCTTGGGACTTCCAGGCCTAAAAAAAATATTCTTTTGATGACGACGATATTCCGATCATATTCGATTGTCTAGTCAAAAGTGGCAAGCTTACTCTCCCCGAGGTAAAGAGGCCAAATGAAGTCGACAGTACCAATAACCCTAAGTACTGCATTTTTCACAGATACATACATTATCCCACAAAGGCATGTTATGTACTAAAAAGGAAAATCCAGGAGTTGATCGACGCCAAAGCCATCACTCTGCGTAATAGCGAGAAGACGGTCACTGCTAACATGATCTCGCTCCAGTTTGGTAATTTATCCCCTTAAGAAATCCCGGATGGTGTAGTACCTATTCCAAGGGCGATGATGAATATTGTTAATCTTCCTCCAACTAGGGACCAAAATCATGACCTGGTACCCCTAACTACCAAGCGTGGTGAGATCATGTGGGTTCACCCAGATCTGGTGCCAGAAATTGAGGAAGAGACTCAAGCTGTTAAAGCTAAGTCTAAAAAGAACTCAAGATGCAAACCATGCCATATGGTTGCAATATCCCCGACATCAGAAGAAGAGGCTTTAGCAACCGGAACCCGGTCAGGCAAAGCCTACCTCAAGGACTATGGAGGAAACCAGGGGGAATCAACGGCAGATACCTTCAGCTGCCAAACCTCCAGAGCCTGAACCTGTTATACCAGAGGCAGGTCCTTCTAAGCCAACTTTGGTGGACAAGGGCAAGCAAAAAGAAGTTCATTTTGATAAACCTTCGAAGAATATTCAAAACAAAGGTTTAGAAAAACTATATAACTTTGACATCTTGGCCCAGTTGGCTAATACACCAGCCAGATTGTCCATTTTTGAGCTCCTAAGGCTATCCAAAGACACTCGTCAAGCCTTGAGTGAAGCATTAATGCAGGCGAATGTATGCTTGACTCAGCTCAAATCCCCTGATAAAGAGCCTGTGGCATGCCCTCAATGCCATAGTGTGATGGAAGTGGTCCCTAATATCACTTTCAATCAAGAGGACATATTGTTGAAACATAACAAGCATGACAGGCCTCTTTATTACACTGGATACGCCGGCTCCATGGAGGTAGACCAGATTCACATAGATCCGGGATCGTCCATCAGCATTATCCCTCACAGTCTGTTAAGACCGTTGAGAATCCCTACAAGCGAACTGGCTTACACTACCACCACAATCGTGGGCTTTAATGCCAGGAAGAGCAAACCGTTGGGGAAGATTCGTCTGAGGATCCAGATTGGTGACCTTAGATCAGTGGCTACATGCTACATCATTGATTCAGAGGTGTCTTACAACATTCTGTTGGGCAGACCTTGGATCCACAATCATAATATTGTCCCTTCCATTCTACATCAATGCTTCAAATATGTAGACGCCCAAGGGACAGTGAAAATAGAGTTTGCTGATCTCAATCCTTTCAAAAGAGTTGAATCCTACTATTCTGATGCCATGTTGTACACCCAAGACTACATGAAGGAGGTATCAAGCAAGGCAGAAGAGGAATCCTACCAGGAGCCAGGAAAACTATCTATTGAGCAACCTTTATCAATCCAAGTGAAAGGGCGGACTACCCATCCGAATGTCATGGAACCCATGGCTATCCACTTGAGCAGAACCAAATCGGAAGGAGGAAGTAATCCTCTAGTGATAACTCTGAACCAGAAACCCCCACCTTTGGCATCAACCTTAGGCGCAACAAGCAGCCGACTGATATAAATACAACCGGGAACGTGGTTTCTGACGATAATAAAGATTCTCTTTTCCAGTATATTGACGCTCAATCTCTAAATCAGGAATCCTCTCCCTATAACGATATAGAACCTATAGCACAAAAAATCTTAGAAGCTATAGACTCCTATCCTCCGTATGTGTGGAAAGTAGCGTCAACATCCAATATCGTCACGACATATGGGCCACATGAAGATTCTATCTTTATTGTCCCACCTACTCGCAATGATCAGCATCCAATAGTCTTCAGTCGCATACGAATTAAACCAATTATACAAGAAGATTCTTACGAGTCTGATGCTGGGAAATTGCATATTCACAGATATAGCCCACAAGCTTTGAAGATTATGCAAAGCATGGGATATGACTTAAAGTTGGAGCCATGCCTCAACTATGGGAAAGGCAGAAGAATGACGTTGTATGGTGATCCTTACTGTCAACAAACTCATTTTGGGTTAGGATATACCACACATCTTGTAACTTCCAATGACTCTGAGTCAAGTGAGGAGACCATTTCCTCTTTTCAAGACGATTTGTCATCTTCTGATTCAGGTAATAAACTCGAACAGATATTTTCAGTAAATATGGTGTTGACAAATTCTCTCGAAACAGAGGAACAATAATCTGAACCATTGGAAGATGAATCATGGGCTGAGCAAATGGATACACAATGGGAACTCTGGTTCGAGCAAAAAGAACCACCCACTGAAGATAAAGTTATCAAAGTCAATATTGGAGATAAATTTTCACCAAAGCCGATATTTATCAGTAACAATCTTTCTGAAGAAGAAAGGAAAGAAATGATCCAGCTGATAAAAGAATATATCAATGTCTTTGCGTGGAATTATGAGGATATGCCAGGTCTTGATCCTAAAGTGGCTACCCATAAACTCAACATACGGCCCAATTCGAAGCCTGTAAAGCAACACCAACGCCGTTCCGTCCGGATATGATGGATGCCATTGAAGCTGAAATCAAGAAGCTAATAGCATGTGGGCTCATCCGGGAAGAACAACATCCTGATTGGGTCGCCAATGTTGTTCCGATCATGAAGAAAAATGGGAAAGTGCATGTTTGCATCGATTTCCGAGATCTGAATGCGGCCTGCCCTAAAGATAAGGTTTTTTTTCCCATTACAGACGTCATGATCGATAATACGTGCGGTATTGAACGTATGTCTTTCATAGACGGATTTTTAGGATACAATCAGATTAAGATGAATCCCGAAGATGAGAAGCATACTGCCTTCCGGACACCGTTGGGGGTATATAGCTATACGGTTATGCCTTTCGGACTGAAGAATGCCGGGACTACTGTCACTACCACTTTTCCATACAAGGGTATTTTTGTAATTTAGCTATTTTAAATGATTATGAATTTAATTATTTGCTGAGTTTTATAACTATTATATATTGTTAATAATATTTAGTTTTAGGTATAACCCTAGAAATCCATTAGGACAACCCTAATGAGTAAATCCTAGTTAGAAAACCCTATTTTAGCAAAGCCCTAGAATTTAAAATTTGGGTGAACCCTCAAAACCCTAGACTGACTTATCCTGAGTCTATTAGGTTCTACATGAGAGGGCCAAGGGGTTTAACCTAAAAACTATGCATAGAAACCCTAAACCTAGGTTTAATATAAATAGGAAGCTTCTCACAAAGCTATTCTTCACGTAGAGAGAAAGGAAACCCTAGCCTCCACAAGAGAAACCATCTCCCCACTCCAAAAATTCGAAACCCTAACCCTAGGTTCCATTTTCTCCTCCTCCAAAGCAAGAGAAGCAAAGAACGTGGGTCAGGGAGCCTTGGAGAAGAAGAGCCTCGTTGAAGAAACCTTCCCTGCAGGTAAAACCCTAGTTTTACTCATTTAAATTCTGTTTTCAGATGATCATGGCCATTAGGAACCCCAAATCTGTGTGTAGTTCGATTTTAGGGTTTTTGGATTAGGTTTTGGTGACCAACATAGTTTTTCCCAATTATTAAGAACCCTAACCCTAGATTTTGGGTAGGTAGACTGATTTCATCCCATCTGTGTAAGTTGAACCCGACTTTAGGGTTTGGATTAGAGGAATTTTGGGTTCTTATGCAAAAGACCACTTTTCTATGCACCATGTGTTTGTAGAAATGTTCCAGTGAGGGAATACCTAAGTTTGACCTAGTTCCTAGGAACCTTGATTTGTATATATACATATATGTGTATGTGTAGTGTATACCTACGTATATGTGAACTGTGTATGCAAATCGATGGGGGGATTTACTGTACATTCGGGTATGTGCAATGGGGGTAGGCTCTGTTCAGTCGGGTTCTGGGAATTTCTGTGTGTGCAGAGCAGTCGGGTTGGGGGAGAAATACATGTATATGTATGTATGAGGGTTGTGGTTACTCCTTGCTGTGCAGATTTCAGTGGTGTACTGTGTGTTCAGTGAATACATTTGGGTGTGTTCCAGTTTAGAGTATCAGTAGGATTTGGGGGAAATTTATGAATCTGTGTGTATGTGTGTATCCAAGTATGGAGTTAAGGTGAGTGAATTGTGAGGGTGTAAGGTTATGTATCAGTGTTTTGATTGGGGAAAAATCTGTTAAACTGGTCAGTGAACTGTGTGTATATGCCTGTGTATCCCTATGTTTTCCTGTGTGTGTAGAGTGTTGTTTCAGTTTTTGTATTGTCAGTGTGTACCCAGACATATATCCCTGTGTGTAGGTATGCAGACTGAGGGAGAAATTTAGTGTGCAGTGGCTGTGCTGGGTACCTACTGGGGGAAAGGAAACAGAAACATATATATGTGTGTGTACACTAGCACTGAAGGTGTTCAGTATAAGTGCCTGTGTGTGTGTGTTGTTATAGAGGGGTGTGTGTGTATACTGTCAGAAATTGTAAATTGTGTGGTGTAGGTATTAGAACAGGGGTTATCAGTGTGTGTGAGATGACTGAAACCTAGTGTCTAGTTGATTATGTATATCAGTGTGTGGGTAGATGATACTTTGAGTATCCTAATAACTGTGGGTATATGTGTGTTCAGTATAGCAGTTTTGGGTATGTGCAAGTCTGAGAGCAGTATCAGACAGTTTTGGGGTCCTGTTAGTGTGGAGACTTAGGTGAGTGTTTTGTGTCAGTTTAAAAAAAAAACTGTGTGTGTGTGTGTGTAGTATACAAAGTGTAGCAGTACCAGTAAATTGGGTGTGAGTGTCTAAGTGAATTCCTATATGTGTTGAGAGTAGTTCAGTGAGTTGAGGGCTAAGAGTAAATTACCTGTGTGAGAAGGGTAGGCCTATGTATTTGTGTAAACTGTACAGCTACTACATTATGTAAAATTAGAGTTCTGTCAGTAGCTAGAGGGGGAAGTGCATTACCTGTATAAACAGAGCAGTGTGTGTGGGCAATATGCTGAGGTAGCAGTTTAGTTGTGAGTACCTATGAGGTTTTGAGTGTCAGTATGTGTATGAGTTAGAAGTTAGCATCAGTTAAGTTAAGTATTAGTTTATAGTTAAGTAAGGTTCACATAATTAAGTTGTATACTTGATACCAATATGTATATATGAGTTATACATATTAGTTGCACCTAGTGTTGCCTTATTAACTAAGTATTAATTAGTATAAGTCTAGTAATGACTAGATTGACCAGAAAACCTAGTTTTGACTAGTAAACCTTAGAATCAACCTAGTATAGACTGATCCATGACCTAGAAGCAAGGTATTAACTAGTTTTGACCAAACCTAGAGTTGACTTAGTAACACCTAGTTTAGACCTAGAAATGGCCTAACACCCCATTTCAAATTAGCTAATCGCTTTTATTATTCCAAACATCATTTTAATATTGTTATCTTATATATATAGGTCCTTGTGATCCTACTTTGGACCTCGATCCTCACATTTTGCTCAGGACCACAGGCGAGTACATTCTCTGACAGTTTTTATGGTTGATTACTTCTATAAATTATAGTGTATTTCATACTTGATTCCGACACCATGGATACACGGGTTAGCACCCTAGATCCCCATCACGAGGAGTCGTGGTTGGAATCCATCGTGCTAGCTGGGGGATGGGGAACTATTAGTAAATTGTGTGATCATATCCAAACATTATATGTACCATAGCTCACCCCACTTCTCACGTCGGGTGCAGCCTGACCACTTATATGCTCCATAGCTGTTATATATGATTAGCCTGACCACTATATGCACCATAGCTAACCATGCGGTTAGCCTGACCTAAAAGAATCATAGCTAATCATATATAACCAGCCTGATCCAGACCCAAGCCGATCACATAATAAACTAATATTTCAACCACTTAGTTAGATGTTTTATCTTTATTCAGATTTACTGTTCTAGAATTCACTATTTATGGCTCATTGCTAGATGCTCTATTGTCTATTTTCATTTCTCCAGTACTTCACATGTTCAGCTTTTATTTCCATCATGTATCTCTTACACTGTTTATAGATTTTGTCAATTTAATGAAACTGCTGTTAGTGGTTGTGCTTCGCTCCAATCCTGACTGGATAACAACATTTTCAGAGAACCTGGAGGACTTTTGCCCTACTCATTACGGTCCAGGAATAGAGGAGGATTTCACCCCAGAAATCCCAGAGGAGGTGCCTATCCTAGAGGAGAACTTGCCTGCCCATGTTTAGATTATTTTTCTGAAATTTTTATTTTAGATTGAGACTGAGACTGAGATGTATTTATTTCATTTGTGACTTTGAGAGGTTATTTAGACCCAGGATTTGAGTTAAACTTCTTGTGGTTGGTTTTAATAGAACTCTTTTCAATTCTCGTCGTGCCATTATGTTATAGTTGTGATTGAGTATTTTATAGAACTGTGATTTATTATCATTGTCCTCCGTACGGAGTTGAGACTATTGACAGGATATACTATATTTGTGACCTAGACAGCGTTCTACCGCCGATGCTGCGGCGTAGGCTGGACGTACCCACGACTCATGCCCAATTTCCGGGTGCGGGTCGTGACACGTTTTTAGTGGTGGCCCATGCAGGTCTAGTCTCCAGTCAGTAGTCTTAGAATCACATTAGAGCGATATTGTAGTAATAGGAATTAGGCCAAGGATATGCTCAATCACAATTAGGGAATTCTGATTCTTATGATACTACTCTTAATGATTTTCCTTTAGAAGTTTACTGTCCTTCCTTGATGATATCGTATTTATTGCCTTAATTAAATCTTTCGATCTGTCTTCAGGATGCCGCCAAGAAGGTCCCAGAGACTCGGAGCAGCAGATTCAGAGAGGTCTGCCACCTCTCGCGCTGCCGGACAGACATCAGCAGCACCTCCTACATCTCCAGTACATGTGGGAGTGTCTGCAGCATTCGGGGGTCCTCCACCACCAGTTCAGAGGGTCCCCACAGCTACGACGGCACCACCACCTCCACCACCACCAGCTCAGCATCCAGGAGGTGTGCCCGTAGATGGGGCACAGATGTTCGCTTTGATTCAGGGCATGGTCGATGCCCAGAGGACGTCGGCAGAGGCCCAGAGAGTGCAGGCTGAGGCACATCAGGCCCAGACAGAGATGATGAGGGTGAACATGGAGAATGCTCACCAAGTGGCTCTCCAAGCTGTGGAGAGAGTCACTCAGCAGCAGCAACAACCTGGTCAGCAACAACAGAGGCCGGGCACCATTGTGGACTTCAAGAGGATGATGCCTCGGGAGTTCAAGGGGACAGAAGGGATACTCTACGCCGATGATTGGCTAGAGGACATCGAGAGAAACTTGCGTTTGGCGCAGTTTCCAGAGGCGCTCAAGATCGAGGCCGCTGGCAGCCAGATGTTCGACATTGCCTTGACGTGGTTTCGCACGGAGCCGAGACTCTTGTGCGGGGGACTCACTTGGGAGGCTTTCAAGGAGCTCTTCAAAGAAAAGTTCTTTCCTGATGTCGCCCTGGGAGCTTTGGAGAGTCAGTTCCATGACTTAGCCCAGGGGAGCTCGTCCGTCGACGAGTATGCCGCGGAGTTTAGCCGTCTGAGCCGCTTCGCGCCGTCGATGATTAGAGATCCGGGGGACAGGGCCCGGAAGTTCAGGAAGGGGCTGACAAGGGAGATCAAGTCTCGCACGTCGGGACGTCGCACTGCTACTTTCGAGAACATATTGATGGATGCCCAGGTAGCCGAGGACGACTTGGACCTCAGGCCCAAGAGGGGACGCGATGTTACCGGAGGGGCAAACAGCAGTGCGGGACCAGGCAAGCGTCCACACTTTCAGCAACAGCAGCAGAGGCCCATCCAGCAGCAGCACCAGGCACCAGCCCGAGGGCAGGTTCAGCAACAGCAGCAGAGGCAGACTCAGCCCGCCATCCAGTGTGCGTACTGCGGGAAGATGGGACATACTAGAGATATCTGCAGGCATAGATTGGGCTCATGTTTGTCCTGCGGATCGACGACACATCAGCTAAGGGATTGCCCTACCATACGGACTCGTCCAGGTCAGGGTGGAGCAGCCGCCCAGAGAGGACCAGGCAGGGTACCAGCAGCACCAGGAGGCCAACAGCAGAGGGGACCACTTCCACCGCAAAATCAGAGGTTTGCCCAGCATCAACAGCAGAGAGGTGCACCCCAGGGGCGAGCGTACGCCATGGCAGTCGAGGAGATCGAGCCAGCAGGAGACTTGATCACAGGTTCGGTTCTTCTCGATTGTATTCCTGCATTTATCTTATTCGACTCTGGCGCTTCCCATAGTTTTGTGTCTGTATCATATGCACTTCGACATCATTTAGACACAGAACCATTAGCTAGGACTTGCAAGATCATGACTGGTGGAGGTATTATCCTAGTCCGTGATCACTGCAAGGACCGGAGAGTGTCAGTAGGAGGCCGAGACTTGAGCGTGAGCTTACTTGTCATGCCACTTCCGGGGTACGATATTGTACTCGGAATGGACTGGTTGAGTAGGCATCATGCTACGATAGATTGTTATAGAGGCAGAGTATTGTTTAGACCACCAGGAGAGCCGGAGTTTGAGGTCGTCAGAGGAACCGCGGAACAGAAAGGGAGCACATTTTACGGAGCCAGGACGGAAGAAGAGGAGTTGCCACATCCTCTGATAGCGGAATTCCTGGATGTATTTCCAGAGGAGTTGCCAGGCTTGCCGCCAGACAGAGACATTGAGTTCTCTATAGACTTGGTTCCAGGAGCGGAGCCCATTTCACAACATGTCTATAGAGTCAACAACAGCGAGCTGGCAGAACTGAAGAAGCAAGTTGAGGAGCTGCAGGACAAAGGCTTCATCAAATCCAGTTCATCACCATGGGGAGCTCCGGTATTGTTCGTACCGAAGAAGGACGGCACGGTGCGCATGTGCATTGATTATAGAGCTTTGAACAATATCACCATCAAGAACAAGTACCCGCTGCCGAGGATAGATCATCTTTTCGACCAGTTGAGCGGGGCGAGGGTGTTTTCAAAGATTGATTTGAGGTCAGGCTATCACCAGGTGAAGGTGAAGAAAGAAGACACGCCGAAGACAGCTTTTCGGACCAGATACGGCCAGTTTGAGTTCATGGTGATGCCATTTGGTTTAACCAATGCACCGGCAGTATTCATGAACTTGATGAACAAGGTGTTCCACCAGTACCTTGACAAGTTCGTGGTGGTGTTCATCGACGATATTCTTGTGTATTCCAAGACCCCGGAGGAGCACGAAGAGCACCTGAGATTGGTCTTAGAGACTCTCAGGAGGGAGAAGCTGTACGGGAAACTCTCTAAGTGTGAATTCTTCCTTGACAAGGTCGAATTTCTTGGGCATGTGGTATCGGGTGACGGAATCTCGGTTAACCCAAAGAAGATCGAGGCAGTAGAGTCGTGGGCTACCCCCAGTTCGGTAGCTGAGATCAGGAGTTTTCTCGGGCTAGCAGGATACTACAGGAGGTTTGTACAAGACTTCTCCAAGATTGCAGCGCCTATGACCAGACTGACTAGGAAGGATGTGGATTTTGTTTGGACGGAGGAGTGCCAGGCTGCATTTGATGAGCTGAAGAAAAGGTTGACGACAGCTCCAATTTTGACGTTGCCATCAGGGACAGGTGGTTTCACCATCTACAGTGATGCTTCAGGGAAGGGCCTGGGATGTGTTCTTCAACAGCACGGGAAGGTAATTGCCTATGCTTCCAGGCAGTTGCGTCCTCATGAAAAGAATTATCCCACCCACGATTTAGAGTTGGCAGCAGTTATCTTCGCTCTAAAGCTGTGGAAACATTACCTGTACGGAGAGCGTGTGGAGATCTTCACAGACCACAAGAGCTTGAAGTACGTATTCACACAGAAGGAGCTGAACATGAGGCAGAGGAGATGGTTGGAGTTGATGAAAGACTTTGACATCTCATTGCAGTACCACCCAGGGAAGGCTAACGTAGTCGCCGATGCCTTGAGCAGGTATCCGATGGCTATGTACTTGACGACAGATAGGCATTTGTTGGCTGATCTGGAAAGCTTGGAGATTGAAGTGTTAGTTCCCGGTGCTGAGATTCAGATGTGGGGATTGCAGATACAGTCCGAGCTGATGGACAGGATCAGAGCTGCGCAGTACGATGATGAGACTCTGAGGAGTATCAGAGCACAGGTTCAGATGGGATTGTCGGACGACTTTACTATCGCAGATGATGGTTCCTTACGACACAGCACAAGGATATGTGTGCCTAGCGGGGAGCTGCGCGAGGAGGTTTTGCAGGAGGCACACCGCTCTCAGTACTCGATGCATCCCGGTGCCAACAAGATGTATCGAGACTTGAGGGAGCACGTATGGTGGTATGGAATGAAGCGCGAGGTAGCACGCTTCGTATCTCGGTGTCTAGTGTGCCAGCAGGTAAAGGCAGACCGGCAGAGGCCAGGAGGTTTGCTTCAACCTTTACCGATTCCAGAATGGAAATGGGAGCACGTGACCATGGATTTCGTTTCAGGGCTTCCCCGTTCTCCAGGAGGGAAGGACGCGATTTGGGTCATCGTGGACAGGTTGACCAAATCAGCCCATTTCTTACCTTTCAAGGTGGGCACGTCGACAGAGAGGCTCGCAGAGATGTACGTGCGACAGATTGTTAGGCTTCATGGAGTTCCTGTGAGCATCGTCTCAGATCGGGATAGTCGTTTCACTTCCCACTTCTGGAGGAGTCTGCAGGCTAGCTTGGGCACTCAGCTCAAGTTCAGTACCGCATATCACCCCCAGACAGACGGGCAGTCTGAAAGGACTATTCAGACTCTCGAGGATATGCTACGCACTTGCGTTCTAGATCTCGGAGGTTCTTGGAAGGATCATCTGCACCTGGTAGAGTTCGCTTACAACAACAGCTACCAGGCCAGCATCGAGATGTCACTATTTGAGGCTCTTTATGGACGGAGGTGTCGTACACCGCTATCGTGGGACGACGTTGGAGAGAGAGCCTTGCTAGGACCAGAAATGGTCGTGGATGCAGCAGAAAAGGTGAAACTCATCAGAGACAGACTGCGAGTGGCGCAGGACAGACAGCGGCATTGGGCCGACAGCCACCGTAGACCCCTTGAGTTTCAGGTTGGCGATCTAGTGTTCCTACGGATTTCTCCGACGCGTGGAACGATTCGTTTTGGCAGAGGCGGAAAGCTTAGCCCACGCTACATCGGACCCTTCGGTATTCTTGCAAGGGTAGGTACAGTGGCATATAGACTGGACTTGCCGCCTGCATTGGAGGGAGTGCATAATGTGTTCCATGTGTCGCAGCTGAGACGGTACGTGGCCGACCCTAGTCACGTACTTGATCACTCGGAGATTGAGGTTGGTCCGACGCTCAGCTACCCTGAGCAGCCCGTAGAGATCTTGGACCGCAGAGAGAAGGTGTTGCGGAACCAAACTATTCCCTTGGTTCGCGTAGCGTGGAGACATCACTCTCCAGGGGAGTCGACCTGGGAGAGAGAAGACGAAATGCGCGAGCAATACCCTTATCTCTTCCAGACTTGAGGTATATTCCTTTTCTGATTTCATTCTTGTTGTAGTTCAGTCCAATTTCGAGGACGAAATTTCTTTTAGGAGGGTAGACTTGTTACTACCACTTTTCCATACAAGGGTATTTCTGTAATTTAGCTATTTTAAATGATTATGAATTTAATTATTTGCTGAGTTTTATAACTATTATATATTGTTAATAATATTTAGTTTTAGGTATAACCCTAGAAATCCATTAGGACAACCCTAATGAGTAAACCCTAGTTAGAAAACCCTATTTTAGCAAAGCCCTAGAATTTAAAATTTGGGTGAACCCTCAAAACCCTAGACTGACTTATCCTGAGTCTATTAGGTTCTACATGAGAGGGCCAAGGGGTTTAACCTAAAAACTAGGCATAGAAACCCTAAACCTAGGTTTAATATAAATAGGAAGCTTCTCACAAAGCTATTCTTCACGTAGAGAGAAAGGAAACCCTAGCCTCCACAAGAGAAATCATCTCCCCACTCCAAAAATTCGAAACCCTAACCCTAGGTTCCATTTTCTCCTCCTCCAAAGCAAGAGAAGCAAAGAACGTGGGTCAGGGAGCCTTGGAGAAGAAGAGCCTCGTTGAAGAAACCTTCCCTGCAGGTAAAACCCTAGTTTTACTCATTTAAATTCTGTTTTCAGATGATCATGGCCATTAGGAACCCCAAATCTGTGTGTAGTTCGATTTTAGGGTTTTTGGATTAGGTTTTGGTGACCAACATATTTTTCCCAATTATTAAGAACCCTAACCCTAGATTTTGGGTAGGTAGACTGATTTCATCCCATCTGTGTAAGTTGAACCCGACTTTAGGGTTTGGATTAGAGGAATTTTGGGTTCTTATGCAAAAGACCACTTTTCTATGCACCATGTGTTTGTAGAAATGTTCCAGTGAGGGAATACCTAAGTTTGACCTAGTTCCTAGGAACCTTGATTTGTATATATACATATATGTGTATGTGTAGTGTATACCTACGTATATGTGAACTGTGTATGCAAATCGATGGGGGGATTTACTATACATTCGGGTATGTGCAATGGGGGTAGGCTCTGTTCAGTCGGGTTCTGGGAATTTCTGTGTGTGCAGAGCAGTCGGGTTGGGGGAGAAATACATGTATATGTATGTATGAGGGTTGTGGTTACTCCTTGCTGTGCAGATTTCAGTGGTGTACTGTGTGTTCAGTGAATACATTTGGGTGTGTTCCAGTTTAGAGTATCAGTAGGATTTGGGGGAAATTTATGAATCTGTGTGTATGTGTGTATCCAAGTATGGAGTTAAGGTGAGTGAATTGTGAGGGTGTAAGGTTATGTATCAGTGTTTTGATTGGGGAAAAATCTGTTAAACTGGTCAGTGAACTGTGTGCATATGCCTGTGTATCCCTATGTTTTCCTGTGTGTGTAGAGTGTTGTTTCAGTTTTTGTATTGTCAGTGTGTACCCAGACATATATCCCTGTGTGTAGGTATGCAGACTGAGGGAGAAATTCAGTGTGCAGTGGCTGTGCTGGGTACCTACTGGGGGAAAGGAAACAGAAACATATATATGTGTGTGTACACTAGCACTGAAGGTGTTCAGTATAAGTGCCTGTGTGTGTGTGTTGTTATAGAGGGGTGTGTGTGTATACTGTCAGAAATTGTAAATTGTGTGGTGTAGGTATTAGAACAGGGGTTATCAGTGTGTGTGAGATGACTGAAACCTAGTGTCTAGTTGATTATGTATATCAGTGTGTGGGTAGATGATACTTTGAGTATCCTAATAACTGTGGGTATATGTGTGTTCAGTATAGCAGTTTTGGGTATGTGCAAGTCTGAGAGCAGTATCAGACAGTTTTGGGGTCCTGTTAGTGTGGAGACTTAGGTGAGTGTTTTGTGTCAGTTTAAAAAAAAAACTGTGTGTGTGTGTGTGTAGTATACAAAGTGTAGCAGTACCAGTAAATTGGGTGTGAGTGTCTAAGTGAATTCCTATATGTATTGAGAGTAGTTCAGTGAGTTGAGGGCTAAGAGTAAATTACCTGTGTGAGAAGGGTAGGCCTATGTATTTGTGTAAACTGTACAGCTACTACATTGTGTAAAATTAGAGTTCTGTCAGTAGCTAGAGGGGGAAGTGCATTACCTGTATAAACAGAGCAGTGTGTGTGGGCAATATGCTGAGGTAGCAGTTTAGTTGTGAGTACCTATGAGGTTTTGAGTGTCAGTATGTGTATGAGTTAGAAGTTAGCATCAGTTAAGTTAAGTATTAGTTTATAGTTAAGTAAGGTTCACATAATTAAGTTGTATACTTGATACCAATATGTATATATGAGTTATACATATTAGTTGCACCTAGTGTTGCCTTATTAACTAAGTATTAATTAGTATAAGTCTAGTAATGACTAGATTGACCAGAAAACCTAGTTTTGACTAGTAAACCTTAGAATCAACCTAGTATAGACTGATCCATGACCTAGAAGCAAGGTATTAACTAGTTTTGACCAAACCTAGAGTTGACTTAGTAACACCTAGTTTAGACCTAGAAATGGCCTAACATCCCATTTCAAATTAGCTAATCGCTTTTATTATTCCAAACATCATTTTAATATTGTTATCTTATATATATAGGTCCTTGTGATCCTACTTTGGACCTCGATCCTCACATTTTGCTCAGGACCACAGGCGAGTACATTCTCTGACAGTTTTCATGGTTGATTACTTCTATAAATTGTAGTGTATTTCATACTTGATTCTGACACCATGGATACACGGGTTAGCACCCTAGATCCCCATCACGAGGAGTCGTGGTTGGAATCCATCGTGCTAGCTGGGGGATGGGGAACTATTAGTAAATTGTGTGATCATATCCAAACATTATATGTACCATAGCTCACCCCACTTCTCACGTCGGGTGCAGCCTGACCACTTATATGCTCCATAGCTGTTATATATGATTAGCCTGACCACTATATGCACCATAGCTAACCATGCGGTTAGCCTGACCTAAAAGAATCATAGCTAATCATATATAACCAGCCTGATCCAGACCCAAGCCGATCACATAATAAACTAATATTTCAACCACTTAGTTAGATGTTTTATCTTTATTCAGATTTACTGTTCTAGCATTCACTATTTATGGCTCATTGCTAGATGCTCTATTGTCTATTTTCATTTCTCCAGTACTTCACATGTTCAGCTTTTATTTCCATCATGTATCTCTTACACTGTTTATAGATTTTGTCAATTTAATGAAACTGCTGTTAGTGCTTGTGCTTCGTTCCAATCCTGACTGGATAACAACATTTTTAGAGAACCTGGAGGACTTTTGCCCTACTCATTACGGTCCAGGAATAGAGGAGGATTTCACCCCAGAAATCCCAGAGGAGGTGCCTATCCTAGAGAAGAACTTGCCTGCCCATGTTTAGATTATTTTTCTGAAATTTTTATTTTAGATTGAGACTGAGACTGAGATGTATTTATTTCATTTGTGACTTTGAGAGGTTATTTAGACCCAGGATTTGAGTTGAACTTCTTGTGGTTGGTTTTAATAGAACTCTTTTCAATTCTCGTCGTGCCATTATGTTATAGTTGTGATTGAGTATTTTATAGAACTGTGATTTATTATCATTGTCCTCCGTACGGAGTTGAGACTATTGACAGGATATACTATATTTGTGACCTAGACAGCGTTCTACCGCCGATGCTGCGGCGTAGGCTGGACGTACCCACGACTCATGCCCAATTTCCGGGTGCGGGTCGTGACAACTACGTATCAACGAGCTATGAGTAACATATTCTATGAGCACTTACGCAAAATAGTAGAATATTACGTAGACGATATTGCTGTCAAAAGTCGCCTCAAGGATAATCATATCCAAGACTTGAAGACAGTATTCGAGTTGATGCGCCAACATCAACTCAAAATAAATCCTACAAAATCCTTTCTTGGTGTATCCAGTGGCAAATTCCTAGGATTTGTCATTACCGCTAAAGGCATTCAAGTGGACCCTGATAAAGTAAAGGCTATCCTAGAAATGCGACCGCCCCGTAATCTGAGGGAACTCAGGAGATTTCAAGGTCGTCTGGCTTATATCAGGAGATTCATATCCAACCTCTCTGGAAGATGTCAACCTTTTTCTCGCCTGATAAAGAAAGGTGTATCATTTGTATGGGACGAAGCCTGTTAGCAAGCGTTTAATGATATCAAATGCTATCTCATTAATCCTCCAGTTCTGGTGCCTCCCGTCATAGGAAGACCATTTTTGCTGTATGTTCGAGCAATGGATCATTCTTTAGGGGCTCTCCTCGCACAGAAGAATAATGAGGGTCATGAACAGGCTATTTACTATCTAAGCAGGATGATGATCGGAGTTGAATACCGGTACAATCCAGTAGAAAAAGAATGCTTGGCCCTAATGTTCACCATTCAGAAGATGCGACATTAGGTCACGGGCCAAACTATTCATATCATCTCCAGAATCAACCCTCTTCGGGTATTGATGAACAAGCCAAGTGTTCTTAATTCCTGACTCACGACTTGGACGATGTTATTAACACCGTATGATATGGTGTATGTCCCTCAGAAGTCCATAAAAGGTCAAGCCTTGGCTGATTTCTTAGCTGCTCATCCAATTCCGGAAATCTCTAAACTATACGAGGACATTCCCGATGAAGTTGCAGAATGTAATTCCATAATGGAAGGTGATACATGGCAGTTATTCTTCGATGGTGCATCCAGGACTGGTCCCAGGGGAAACGTGATTTCAGGAGTAGGAATTGTCCTGGTGACTCCTGATAAACTCGTAATCTATCGAGCATATTCTCTTAGCGAACCCTGCTCTAATAATGTGGCAGAGTATAACACCCTACTAATCGGGCTTCAAGTCGCTAAAGAATTGGATGTTGAATACCTGGAAGCTTTTGGTGATTCTTAGTTGATCGTCAATCAGGTCAGAGAAATATATGAAGTCCGCAATCCATACCTCATTCCTTATCACCAAGCAACGATCGAGATAGCCATATCTTTTAAAGGATTCTTCCTAGAGCACGTGCCTTGATCTTAAAATTTGGAAGCTGATGCTCTGGCCAGCCTAGCTGCAGATCTAGATATTCCTATAAGAAGGCAGAATTCGGTGATCCTTCTTAACAAAGATTTATTCTGTGTGAAAAATAATTTTCACATAGAATGCAGCTACACTATAAACATGGCTCCTCCTAAGAGAGACTGGAGAAGTCCCTTTATAGACTTCATATTATACGAAATCTTATCAGAGGATCCTAAAGAAGCAGTATCCATCAAAAGACGATCACTACGCTTCTATTTTGATGCTTCTTCACAAAGTCTATATCGCCGAATATACGATGGACTGCTATTACGATGTCTCTCTGACATTGATGCAAAACGGGTTATCCGAGAAGCTCATGATGGTGTATGCAGAGCACATCAACCCGGTCCTAAGTTACAGGATCGTATCAGGAGGATAGGCTACTACTGGCCTACCATGATTGCAGATGCCGTAAAATATGCAAGACAATGCAAAGTCTGTCAGGTTTATGCGGATTTTATACATCAGCCTTCTGAGTATTTACATCCTATGATTGCATCATGGCCCTTTGAAGCATAGGATATGGACATTATTGGTCCTATTCACCCGTCATCTTCTAGAGAACATCGGTTCATATTGGCTATTATGGATTATTTCTCTAAATGGGCGGAGACGATCCCTCTTGCTGAGGTGAAGACATCCAACGTGATCAGCTTTATCAAGCATCATGTGATTTATCGCTTTGGGATACCCCGAAGGATAATTCATGATAGCGGACCTCAATTCATCAGCCAAGCGTTTTACCGATTTTGCGATAAGAATCGGATACAGAATATGGCCTCGACGGCTTATAATCCTGCTGCTAATGGTTTGGCGGAAGCCTTTAACAAAACCATCATTAAACTCTTGAAAAAGTCCATCTCTTTGAACAAAAGAGATTGGAATGAGAAACTGGGGGAATGTCTATGAGCATATCGCACAACGGTATAAACACCAACAGGTTGTACCCCATTTTTATTAGTTTATGGGTGTGAAGAAGTTCTTCCCATTGAAATCCAAATTCTATCACTCAGAATAGCAGTGGCTAATGAGTTGACTCAGGAAAATAATAATCACTTAAGGCTTCAAGAGCTAGAAGGATTAGACGATCCTTCAAGCTCAGCAGCGCATTGCGTTCTACCAGGCACGTATTTTCAGAGCTTTTAATCAAAAAATGAAGGAAAGAGTGTTCAAAGTTGGTGAACTAGTTTTAGCTGTGAAGAGGCTAATGATTATTACACACAAAAGTAAGGGCAAATTCTAGCCTAAATGGGAAGGTCCTTATATGATTGAAACGACGTTCTCAAACGGCGCTTACAGATTAGCGAAGCCTAATGGAGATTTAATAATGGCTCTTATCAATGGCAAATTCCTGAAGAAGTACTATGCTTGATCTCCTTTGCTCAAAGGGGTATGGTGAAGATTTTATTCTGATAACATTACATACAAAGATTAGTTGGATCATATTCTATCATGTTATTATGACCTCTGAATAGATATGTTTAACTAATTTGAAACTTCAAAACCTATCACGTTCATATTACCTCTGATAGTGTTTTGTATACAAATTTAGTTGGAGCATATTCTATCATGTCCATATAAGCTCTGAATAGATATATCCAACTGAAACTTACCGAAAGTATATCACGTCCATATTACCTCTGATATCACTTTCATTTTGCCTATCATTTATATTCAAAAGTGATAGGTCCACAAAATCAGAAAAAATATCTTTATTATCTCTGGAATAATAAAATTATAGAAGAAGTAAAAAGGTACATCATTGGGGAGGAGCAGTTAAATCCCTAATCTGTCGCGCCAAAGCAGCCATCCTCTCATTCTTGGAGTTCAAAATATGGTTGCGAGCCCGTTCCAGCCTTGCATCGTCGTCGTTTAAGAGAGATAGTTCAGACCGAGCATCAACAAAACCGGCACGGATGGCACCCGCACGCGTCAAGTTCTGCTGAGCTATCTCTACTTAGCCCTTAAATACATCACGAGCTGCCGATGTCTTGAGAAGCCTCTCCCTTGCCTGAGCGAGTTCAGCTTCCAAATCTTGGACCCTCGCTTTATCTCCCTCATATTCGGCCTGGCACTTAGCTAACTGAGGAATAAAATCCACCAAGACAGCCTGCTCTTTATCCATCTCTTCCCGATGTTCACGGATGGATTTGTTTAGAGTTTCTATTTGCTCAGCAAGTTATGTAGTTAAGGAGTCATATTTAGCTTGAACCAGATCGTTGATGCTGCCTCGGGATAGTTGCAAATACTCGTTGATGGGTTATTCTAAACCATTAATTATTTGCTTTAGCGTATCAGCTCTTTCAGCATCACTAAAATTTCTAATCTGCACTATAGGGAGATTGGAGGACATCTTCAGAGCATCGAAACCTAAGTTCTTCTCCAGCACCATCGATATCAACTCTTTCAAAATGAGATAGAATATACTAGTGTATTGATCCACTAGCATAGCAAAGCTCGAATGGACGCCGGGAGTGGCCGCGATATCAGTAAATCTTCCTCCAGGAATGATTGCAGAGGAGGTCACCACGGTTGTTGCTTCAACAGATGGTGCAACAAAAGAAGAGACACCAACAACAGTTGAAGTTGCTGGTATACTCGACGAAGGAGGCACGAACGAGATGGTGGGTTCATACTCCTCTGATGTTATTTGAACTCCCACTGGCGGGATGACACCCGAGAATATTGCGGATGAGAGATCGGCAGTTTTAAAGCACTCCTCTTCGACGTCGATCACCACCGTTTCATTAAATGGATCCGCAACAAAATCAGAACTTGCGTCAACTCTGCCCTCCCCAGAGATGTCTTCACCTGAAAAAAAGACAAGAGAAAGTTAATATCACCTTGATGTTAACTTTCCTAAAGAAATTGTGAAGACAAAATTTATCCATGACCGATGGCATGTATGTTGCGTCTGCAGCCTGTATAGCTAAATCATGTCTTAATGATGCTAAACAAGTTGTCATACCTGGGGAAGAGGGTGCACCAACTGACCTTTGGGGGAAGTCATCACAGTCATCACCCAGATCCACTTGAGGTTCATCGGGTGGAATCTCGCTGGAAATACTTACAGACGAAGGAGGGGTTACTCCCGTTATTGGTCTGGATAAAGGTATATTGATTCTGAATATGCTCGGTCTCGAAGGCGACCTCGAAGCACTACCAGTAGCGGCAGCGATCGCGAGCAAAGAATCTTCAGCACTGGCAGCCGGAACTATGGAGGTTCCCTCTCTAAAAGGTGAAGGACCTCGGATCAAAGAATCATCCCCAACTGAGGAAATAATAGGTTCACTCCTAGAAGCCCCTTGGTGGAAGTCTTTTTAGGACCTCTGATCGTCTTCTTCTTGCGGGGGGAAGGCTCTTTCAGAGTGGAAGCCTTCCGTTTATTGGAAATAACGAGAGGCTCTGCTGGTGGAGCTATTATGCCTCTCGGTATTATCAATAAGAACTCATCTGCACCAGTAGGGTCTTCACCTTCATCAGATGAGACAGACGGTATCTTCTCCCTTCCAGTGGACCTATGGATGGGCATCCTGAAACTTCCATGCACATCAAAATCATGATGGAAGGTGTTGATGGACGCATAAAATTGCACGTACGAATGAAGAATGCGCAACTCCATAGAGAGAGAGAGGTCGCGGGCACAGCAAAATTACACATGTACAACCCGTGATGAAATACCGCCATCCTCTGGCTCCATCAATAAGTCCACCTTTGGACTTGAAGCTGGTTATGGGATTCCCCACATGCAACTGGTCGTACCCAAATTGTCGGATGAACCGGCTGGACAGATAAGGCTCCAAGTAGCAGTGGTCCTCACTTCTGTACAGCAGGTGGGAAGGTCTAATACAGACCAACCAATAAAAGGCTTCAGGAGAAAGAATAGTTCTCCCTTGACCTGCATCCTTAAGCTTCGTCCCCTATTGATTGATATATACAGAGGGGACGATACAGAAGAGCTTCCAGCCATGGGCAAAATTTAACGCTCGTCGGCAATCTATGACGCTCGCCACATGCCAAAGGGAATATTCTTGTAATTCAACAAGAAGTTATTTTTTGAACCGTTGGCAGGACCAGGAGACATCACCTTGGTATTGTGAAGGATTAACCATCCCATCATATATAGGAATGGTAATTCCACTCGGGGAAATCCTTCACGCTGCGTATCATCAACTAACAGCCCATCAGTAATGGCCCGCAGGCCAGCTTGTATCCTATATACCATGGCAGGAAGCAAGCCCAATCTTGCTCCAAACACCAACCGTACTGCGGGCCATAAGGTATTGCGATGAATGCGATCCGCAGACGCGATGCCAGGTACTACCCATCGGCGTAGCCAGACAGAGAGGAAGCCAGCCAGTTGAGCCTCCCTTAACAGAGGCTTACGACAATGCCTCATATAACTGAAGGCTTTAGTTCCTGCAGGATAACCCTCTATTTTCTCATCGAGAATATAATCTGAAGCCCCTGCATCTTCGATGAGATCATCGACCGTGGCGGCACTAAGCATACTCAGGAAGTTCAAGGGCTTATCTCTGCTATCTACAAACTTGTCCGGCTTAGCATTTCTGGCCTGATGGAAGAAGAGGTAGGATACCCATTTATTGATATAAGCCAAATCAGAGGGCTCTTTGTAGAAGGTGGTACAGACAAGGTAGTGGCTCATTAGCTCCTGGTATACTGCCACTGCCCGAAGGTTTGTATCCCTCAGCTCCCTGTTTGTGGGAACGTACTCTTCATAAGGAGTGTCCCCCATTGGCAGCTTTAAAATCTCCGCCATCTCATGAAGAGCTAAGCCCAACTCACCTAGCGGAGTGGCAAAAGTCCCAGTGAGCGAGTTGTATCGCTCCATCAAGGCTAAGAACAAGTTGGGGTTGACAGGCAGCCCAACACTAGTGGCGCTCACAGCCGCGAACAAGCTAATACTTTCCAGCTCCGTCTGAAAGTGCTTCAGGGCCCAGGCAGTTAAACTGGCCTATCGAAGATTCCTGGGGCTAAGCCATCCATTAGTCCGAGGGTTGACCTTAGGGTACACTCCTCTCTGCCCCATAAAGTCATTACAGAAAGTCGATATCTGGACCGGCTGGATCAGTGAAGTATCCTCACTCGGGACACTACCCGACAGTAATACCCTAAAAGGCATAACAGGGCCTGAAGGACTGCTCATATAGGCCCCTGGATTCAATCCTTTGTTGTACAGGATCTTCCCTGACCGGCCATGAAGATCGGGAGTCAGGGTCCACATCATCTTCCTAGGATGTGTGGCATAGAAGAACACAGAGATAGGGTAATCTCTGGACATCCTGGGCAGATATATGACCGTACCCTCAGCAGTAAATACCCAATCCTCCTTCTTGGGCTTAGTCTGGGACTGTTTGTCGATATCATCCCCGAATAAGAAACCTGATTTCTTATATTCAGTCCCATCTATGTATGTCAGGGACTCCCCACTGATCATACTCAACATTATTCGGTCTCCTTAGGACGAGATCAGAGTTCCCCTTTCTTGAGGATACTCATTTCCAGAAATTAGGAATGTCATATGGGACAAGTCCTCCAGATAGTTTGAGTTCAGCATCCCGGCAGCAGAGCCCATCACTTCAGCCAAAGGATAGATCTGCAAGTCCACTGCAAAATGCAAGAAAACAAGTCAGTTTTTACGCTAGACACTATACTCTTGCAGGATACGCCAAAGACTAACAGTCTGAGCTTTTACGCCAGATTGTAAAGACTTGAGTCTTACGCTGGAATCTATTTTCAGTACGTAAAACTCAAGGTTGGCATTATAAGCAGATCCAACAGTCTGAGTTTTTACGCCAGACTACCAAAATTTGGGTTTTTACGCCAGAATTTACATCCAGCGCGTAAAACTCAAAGTTTGTAGTATACGCCAAATTTTGACAGTCTGAGTTTTTATGCCAGACTGCAAAAATTTAGAGTTTTTACGCTGACACATTAGGAATATGGGCGTAATAATAAAACATCTATGTGCATCATCTTCCTCGAAGAGGTTCTTAGCACAGAAGATGACCTTGCGCGTACACGCACAACATGTGCGAAAGGTTTTTCCTCTCGAAGTCTTTACCTGTAATGTCCAGAGCACAGCTCGACGGTGGAGCACTACGTTCAGATCGGGACTCGCTCAGCCTAATGGGGGTTGTTCATGCTTGAGCAGTGGAGCGAGATGAGGAAGCGACCTTCTTTCCCTTAGCAGTGGAAGCTTGTTTGGGTGCCATGGCGAATCTGAGTTCTCAGGAAAGAGATGAAGGAGAAAGGTTTTTGGAAAGCAAGGGTTTTGCGAAGACAGATAAAGAGTTTCTCTCTCAAGACCTTGGGCTATTTATAGAGTTCGGATAACTCTTCGAATCCCTAACCAAATCTGATATTTAATAGTCGGTTATGATTTGGGACCACGTCAGCCTATCATTTGAAAAAAGAAGACAGACAGTCATGCTGCGTAACGGATTCAAATTTTACGCTCAGAAGCTTTTACGCTCAGAAGCTTTTACGCTCAGAGGCTACAAATCTACGGTTTTACGCTCAGAAGCTTTTACGCTCAGAGGCTACAAATCTACGATTTTACGCTCAGAAGGTTTTATGCTCAGAGGCTACAAATCTACGGTTTTATGCACAGAAGCTACAGATCTATGATTTTATGCTCAGAAGCTAACAGATGCTATGGTCTATAATTTTTCGAGAAAGGCCAATTACAAGGGCTTCCGCAGAAAATGCTCCTTTTTGGCTACAAAATATTCCAAGTGCCTGAAACACACAGAGGTCATCATTGAAGATGACTCTTCTTCTTGGGCCATTGGAAGTTCATTCGAAGTCTAGTCAGAATCTTTTACATCTAAGTTCAAGTATGGCCTGTGTGGCGGACATTTCTCGCCCTATTTCGAGGGATTTTCGGGGAACCATTCTTGAAGATGATGGTCTGAACAGAAATTCTTCGTATCAGAGAAGTGACAGTTCAGAATTTTTATGTGACTTCTCGTCCAAAAATACCATGACAGTTGGATCCTCAAGACAACTTAATGCTAAGGAGCTTTTTATGCATCTTCCGTTACGCGTAAAAGATGGGACATGACCAGATAAACGTTTATCAGAGTCAGCGTAAAATCATTCAGACATGTCGAAGCTGCACATTATCAGACTTCCTCACAGCAAATATGGCAAATCAGCTTGCGTAAAAGAAGACAAGTTTATTGATCATGATTACATATAATGGAAATCCAGTTTACAAAGAATTTTTCATTTTCATGACTACATATGATTGAAATCTTTTTTCTACAAAAGATTTCTCATTTTTATTTAAGATCACGCCGAGAATCTGTTGTGACAGGTTCTCATATTGGTGGAGATCTTTTTCTTCTTCTACGGTACTTTATCGGCTTCTGCGACCGATGAACAAGAAAATGATTAATGGCGGGAGGATACAGAACTGGGCCTGCATTATTCAAGCCCACCCTCCATACGCCATGGCAGCTACGTCCTAGAATTGTGTTAGGGATTCAGACCCAACATAATACTGGAAGACAGCACCAAACTGCCTACCTTCGTCCAGCGCCATAATAGAAGAAAATACAGGTAACAAGCTGTATGGTCTAATGTGACCCTTCCTCTCTCTTGGACGAATTGCCATATAAAAATGCTGATTATCCCGAGCAAAGAAAGCTATGATATCCTTCCATGATCCATCGTTGCAGAGGATATTTGCTCGAAGACGCTTCTTTTTACGGCTCCTTACATGCTGGAAGAACATGATCTTCTTCTTCCTCAGGTCAGCCCAATGGATCTCGGCAACCATCTATTTTGGTGAAGGAAGTATGGAAAGAAAGGTTCACTCATTTGCCTTTATATAGGCAGAAGAGAACATATCAAATCCCAACAACTTCCTAAAATCTGCCGAGAAATCAGCCTCGCAGAACGAGTCAAATTTGACCGTTTCATGCTTCATTCAAAGCATTTCAAATTACGAGAAATTTGAAAATTTTGAAGGGGGTCTTGTAGAAGCATGAAAAATACGCTGGGGAATTATACGCGTAAAACCTCCAACATACATGAAGCACGAGTAAAACAGAATCTCCAGAACTATACGTGTAAAACATGACTTCAGAGATGCCAGCGTAAAGCAGCGCTCCAAGCCTGTTTTGGCGTAAAAGGTTGCTACATCGCCCCTCCGGCGTAAACTATGTCTGCTTTTAATGCAGCGTGAAGTTGTACGAGAAACTCTTCGTATTTCTCGAATGAACCTGTCAGACAGAACAGTAAACCTGACTCCTAACGAAGAGTACTGCACGACGATCGAGAGGACGGCTGTAATGATGATTCTGTACAGAGCCCCAGACTGTCGTTTAGTAGCATATCCTTGATACAAGTCGTTTTTACGCATTCAAGGGATACGCTGCCTATTTTACACAGGCAGAAATGAGCCTTTACGCTCAAGATGAGATAAAACCAAACGCCATATCAAAAGTTGTTCTTCGTACAGAACTCGAGGCACGTCTCTGCAGTTAATGCGCGAGATGGGGGCAGATCTCTGCATTTAATTCACGAGATTTGGTTCTACTTTTAATGACTGGGAGAGCTAAAATTAGGGCTAATATGCTCACGTCACTATCCCTACATATTACGCCAACCAGGCTATTTTCAACTATAGGAGCACGCCATATGCTATCTCCTCGAAATACGCCAACTCAGGCTATATTTGCAAAGGTACGTGATAAGGGTATTTGGTCCAGAATACGCTCAAGACCTCAGTCAGGAAGGATAATTGGCTAGTTTACGCTGGTTACCTATTACCTATGCAGCATCAAGCTTTACGCAGAATTTGGCTTTTACGCTAACAAGACAGCTACTTGGCTTTTACGCCAACAAGACAGTTATTTGGCTTTTACGCCAACAAGACAGCTACTGGACTTTTACGCCAACAGGACAGCTATTTGACTTTTACGCCAACAAGATAACTATTTGGCTTTTACGCCAATGAGACAGTTATTCGGCTTTTATGCCAACCATCTTTACGCGAGGGGCAGTTACCTACGTGGCTTGCATGTCATGGTCTTCGAGAAGCAGTTATACGCGTTACCTCATAATGGGACACGCGTCACACGCGGATTCAGGAGATCATTCAGACGTGGGTAGCAGTTATTATAACCGTCGCGTAAAAGGTGCAACTCTCTCTACTAATTGGCTTTTACGCCGATTGGTCAGTTACTGTGACTGATCTCTATAAATAGAGAGATCGGAATCAGAGGAGATCAGAGGAGATCAGAGAGAGTACACATAGAGAGTGTTGATTGATAACTTTGGCAATGAGAGTTCAATCCCTCCTGCAATCTTTAAAGCTTCTTCTTCTTCTACAGCACTTCTTCGTCATCGTGTGGTCCAAGGGACAAAGTAATCGACCGCAAATCAGACTCCTATAGCAATATTTTTCCAGAATCATTTTTGTACTTAACATTCTCGTATAGGATTAATTGTACTCTTCTTTTTTTCTTCTTTGTAAACAAATAAAGGATTTCGTATAAACCTAGTTTTATTCTTTTGTTTATCATCAAACACAAATAATAAGATGGCTTCTAAGTTTGGGTTCGAATATTCATATTTCTGACCCGAACCAGATCAGTTGAGAGCCCTAGCTTGCTAGATGCAGCTGACAGACTTGGACCCCAACGTACCTGCAAAAGTCCAAGCTATCTGGACCCAGTCCGAGTCAACCCAATCTTAGCATATCCATAGGGTGCCCTTGAGTTTTGGAGTCCCATTTCTCATATGAATGGGCACTGTTGGGCTCTCTCTTCACATGCAGCATGAAAGCTAAGCTACTTTTTACTCTTTCTGGTGCCAATCCATAATATCCAAGATATCTTCCAACGAAAGGACAAAGAACAAACAGCAAGCTGCAGGTGAAGATCTACTACTGATCATCATGAAGAGAGAAGTACTCATAAATTATCCAGAGGGAGAGGGGTTGTTGAAGTGGATCCAAATAGAGCCAAGTAAAAAAATCTAGAGATCGACATTTGACCTATATAATGCAAAAAATAGAGCAAAATAATAAAAAATAATAAAATGTTTGTGTGCTTTGTAGAACTAGATTGTCGAGGAGAAAAATGGTAGAGTTTAGCGTTTAGTTGGTTGTTGAGTTTATAGAAAAATCAGTATTGTCAAAATCGGACCGGACCGACGGTTAAATCGGGTCGGACCGGATCTAAGCAAAAAATCGATTCGGTCTGACCAGAATCAAATTTCTTAAAGAACCGTCAGTTTTTTTTTCTGAACCGGAGGTTTAACCGGGTGCCAACCTGTACTAGTCCTTATGGGATTAGATTCGTGCTAGACTCGTTCATTACGTGCAACCTGAAATGCCTATACATGTTTACCCAACCGGTTAGTGCGAAAACGAATATTGCCCGAACGGTTAGCTATGCACTCAGCCTTTGGCTAAATTGTGTATAGTATCGTGCACCAAGACCTTTTGGTGCAAGCCAGTTATAAGCGAGATATGGACATCGTTCAGGAATAAGACAAGTCAGACTTAGAACTGTAATTGATAGAAACTTATCGGAATTATCGCTTAGGCGAATATCAAGAATCATGCTCGATTATGGGAACGGCCGATTTGCCTGCGGGAGATCGGGACGTGACAGATTGGTATCAGGCTCATAATTGAATCAGCCATTTTTTTTTTAAACTCAAAAAAGTTTATCATGTAAGATTTGGACTATTTGGTACTATGTTTGGTTTTGAGAGACCTTATAGTTGTAAAACCAAACCAAACCATGGATACTAAGAACCAAACCAAGAAGTAAATGTTGATATCTTATATGATTTGGTTCTCGTAATGGACCTGTTTGAATCCCGGTTGAATCCGGTTGTCCTCCGGTCCGACTTATACCAAAGATTTTTGGTTCAATCATCGGTCCGGAACATTGAGAAAAATTTAACCTTTTGTTGAAGTAACATTAATGGTAAATCTTTTTTTTTTTTTTGTTAAAGTAGAAAGGAAGTCGTCCTCCAACAACCAAACGAACAAGATTTTCCACTTCTGCGTTCATAAAAAAAAAAATTGATTTCAAAATTTTAATTTCGTAGCTTGTTCATATCAAATTACAGTAAATTTTATCTATAAATCATTCAATCAAACATGAAAAATAATTTTAAATTCGAATTTCAGCAGCTTCGGGTCTCCAAATCTGCGAACCAAACAGTCCTAGTAGCTGATTGGCATTGTAAAACTTTTCCTAGGTAATTAATTAATAACCGTAGCAGCGTACATGCATGCGCATGCTATATACGATGCAGTGCTGTTGATACCTAGGGGAAAGCGACCCATCCGTAGTGGATAATTTGCTAGTGGCTAAAAATTATCAGGTGTGCCAGTGCTGCTGAACTTGGACATTTTCTGTGAGTTTTGCTGCGCACAAGTGGCTAGCTGCACAACCCTAATTAAAGCTGGTTACTTTCCTCTTGCATTTTGCATCGGTTAGTTTGTTTGCTAGCTCATATTCGCTGATAATAAATAGACTTGTTTTTTTCTCATTTATTGGGTAATGGTGTTCAATGTTTTAAAAAATTGAACCGACGATTGAACCAAAAAAATTTTTGGGTGCAAGTCTAATCAGAGTTCAACTGGATCCAACCGAGATTCAATCGGAGTTCAAGTAGGCTCTTTACGCGAACCAAATGATTTGAGACCGATAACATATCCACATTTACTTTTTGGTTTGGTTTGGTTTGGTTTGATTTGATTCTGAGTATGTTTGGTTTGATTTAATTTTACAGCTATAAGGTCTCTCAAAATCAAACAAAGAACCAAATGGTCCAAATCTCATGTGATAATTTTTTTTGAATTATTTTTTTCAAAAACTAGAATGGGCCGGTTCAATTTTGTACCAATTCGAATGGTTCAGTGGTTAAACTCTGGTTCTGAAAAAAAAAAAACTGTCGGTTCTTAAAAACTATGTTCAAGTCAGACTGAATTGATTTTTTGGCAAAATTCGGTCAGACCCGGTCAAACCTTAAGTTCGGTCCGGAATTCTAACAACATTGATGGTAACTGTAAAAAGACATTTGCCTCTCTGTACAAATTAAATTTATCCTACTCTTCTCTAATTTTCAAATCCAAGACCCTGCACACCCTATTTTTATTTTCTTTTTTTACTCTTCGCCTCTAATAATCCCAAAGTTATAAATCCTAATATTAACTGTATCATAATTTCATCTTTTTAGCTTATTTAACCCTAAATTTGCCATGTTGCTATTGCCACCACCACCATCACTACAGCAATGTTCCGGTCCTACCGTCTTTTCTCCGCGTCGACAAGGTTGGAAGTCGCAGTTGCTCCGTGCATAGCATGTTTATTAGCCGGTTCAATTATGTAACAATTCGGACGGTTTACTGGTTAAACTCTGGTTCTGGAAAAAAAAATTATTTGTTCTTTAAAATATAGGTTCAAGTTAGACTGAAATAATTTTGGAAAAAATTCTGTCTGACCAGGTCCAATCGTCGGTCCGGTCCGGATCTAACAACACTGATGGTAACTGTAAAATGACATTTGCCCTTCTACACAAATCAAATTTATCCTATTATTCTCTAATTTCGTAATCCAAGACTCTGCCCATCCTAATTTATTTTTACTCTTCTTCTCTAATAAACCCAAAGTTACTAATCCTAATCTTAACTGTATCCTAATTAAATATTTTTAGCTTATTTAACCCTAAATTTGCCATGTTGCTATTGCCACCACACCACCATTATCACTGCGGCAGTGTTCCGGCCCTACCGCCTTTTCTCCGCCGTCGACAAGGTTGGAAGTCACGGTTGCCCCACATATGAATCGACCGGTTCAATTGTGTACCAATTCGGACGGTTCGGTGGTTAAATTTTGGTTCTGAAAAGAAAAACTGTCGGTTCTTAAAAAGCTAAGTTCAAGTCAAACTGAACTGGTTTTTTGGCAAAATTCTGTCAGACCGGGTCCAACCGCCGGCCCGGTCCGGTTCTGACAATGCTGATGGTAACTGTAAAAAGACATTTGCTCCTCTGTACAAATCAAATTTGTCCTATTCTTCTATAATTCAGTAATCCAAGACCCTGCACACCCTAATTTTTTTTCTTTACTCTCTTCTCCTCTAATAAACCCAAAGTTACTAATCCTAATCTTAACCGTATCCAAATTTCATATTTTTAGCTTATTTAACCCAAAATTTGCCATGTCGCTATTGTCACCGCCACCATCACTGCAGCAGTGTTCCGGCCCTACTGCCTTTTCTCCGCCGTCGACAAGGTTGGAAGTCGCGGTTGCTCCGTGCATAGCATGCGAATCGACCCGCGACGACACAAGGAACATATGCGGCTGGGTATTGCCCCGCTGGTGATGGAGATAGGGTGGAGGGTGGTACATAGTGCACTCCAACAGTACATATAGTGGTGGCTACAAAGTTGATGGAGGGAGTGGGGCATAGTTAGGGACAGGGTTAGGGTTAAAACAACAGGATATTATTTGTATAATACAAAAAAGTAATGCTATTCGTACCTAAAAAATGTCATATTAAATATCACGTCAGCTGTCATACAAAAGAGAATAGCTTAAAGGAACACTTTAAAAGGACGAATAATATTATTCAAAACAAAAAGGTGTCAACAAAGTATACAAGGGTAGGGCCAATGTATTGAAAAGAGACAAGGCAATATAAATTGAGAAAGACCTAAACTTTAATTAATATGATCTAAACTATAAATTACTAAGTATATATTAGGAATAAATTGTAAAATATTAGAAATTTAAGAATGAAAAAAATTGAAAAGGATTATGGGACCACCCTCACCTCCATATAGCGCTATCAAGTGGATCGGACCTCTCAGGCACATAAATTATAGCGGATTCGGCTGCATCGGACTGCGTCGGACGTAAGGGATGAAATTCTGAGTTCAGTCCGTCAGATGGCTCACAACGCAGTGGGTTTCAGGCCAGGTCGTGACGGACCTGGACTTCGGACACTATCAAATGTATAACTAAATTTTTGGACAATATCCAACACGGTCCGAAATTTTGATTTACTTTTGCTTTCCCAAATATTTTAGTTAATTTTTGCCACTAGTATAAGTCTTAGTTTTTTTAAGAGATATTTTAGCAAATGTCTCCATTACAAATATAGAAACTAGCATATACCTCCACTTATTTAAAAAAAATAGCAAATGCTCATATTCTTTTGTATGCAACAATTAAAATTTTAAGATATACATACCCCCACTATTATAACTGAAATTTTGATTATTTTACTCATAATGGGAGCATTTGCTAGTTTATTAAATAAGTGAAGGTACATATTAATTTTTATATTTATAATAAAAATATTTGCAAAAATATTCTCTCTTTTTTTAGCTGTATTATGAGAAACTTAAGAGACTTACAAATTTTAATTCCGCACTGAATTGCAACTTTTCTAAGGACTTAGCAACTGGGGAAAGTTGCATTAGTTTATATAATTATGCCTTAGTCTGTCGTTATTGTTAGAAATAGTGTCGTTTACTTATTGAAAATTTGTGAATAAAATAAAATTAGACTGATGTTACCGGCCTCTGGGAAAGTTGTGCACGAAGCACTGCCCTAAGAGTTGATTTGGGATCTGTGTGCAGACGTTCCCGAAGCTCCTAGTGGTAAAACCCCCGCACTACCGGTATCTCGTCGCCGCACACGACTCGGAGAGAACGACCAGGACTTAGCTATGCCAGAGCTCAGAGACAACGAAGATTTGACAGAATCGAATGTTGGCAGCAAAAGTTTAGAGATAAAATTTTGGATAGAGTTTACAAAGAAATCAGTCCAATATATAATACTGATATGTAACGGTCTGAATTAATTCTCCTATTAATTCAGTCGTTACACAAAATAAAGAATGAACCTGGACACAATAACGGTTCAAAAATAATTTGTAACGGAAGAATTTAATTTTCTAACGTTCAGAAAATTAAATGAAAATGAAGAGGAGCAAAAAGAATTTTAGGGCCCCAGCCCGAACCCGAAGAGGAAATCGAATCGACATTCGGCGCCCGCAGATGTGGGCGCGTACCCGCACCCGTTACGCGCACCGAACCGAGCCGAGCAGGGCCGGGCGGCGGCGGCGGCGCGCGCGTGTGGCCCAAGGGGTTCCCCACACAACAACTTAAGAGAGCAAAGAAGAGAAACTAATATATGTACACAAGAAAGCTTTGGCCCATCCGATGTGGGACTAAAGAAAGGAAGAGGAAACTTGAGCTTTTGAAAGCAAAGCAAAACCAACAATCCCCCCCCCCAAAAGGTCAAGTTTCGAAACAGAGATCAGAGTGAAGTAAAGAGAGAGAGAGAGAGAGAGAGAGAGAGAGAGAGAGCATCTGGGCAGTAAAATACTATGCATAGATGAGATGGACTACAGCCTTGAATCTCACGTAGTGACTATTGCCTTAATCTGAAGAAGTGCTTGATGGACTATGCCTTGAATCAGACTTCTTGAACCAAATTTAGAAAAATAGCACACATAGTACGCTAGAGGTCCTTGGTCTATCGGGTGGCGCTTTTAAATGGCCATGCGCACTTTCCATATTCATGAGAGTTGTCTGGGATCGCCCTATCCCATAGTCGCGGCCTTCACGACCTCTCATATAGGTAAGTCCTTAATGGTTGGTGATATGAATCAACCCAGCATTACAGCTTGGACCTATTAAGAGTTCAACCTCATCTTAACCATATCACACAGGAACACTGTCACCATAGGGATGGGGAGTCATTGTACACATGTACAGCCGCTTGGGCTTTATTTTAATAAGACTTTAATCTCGAGTTAGTGTTCCATAAAGTCACCTAAGTTCAGCTTGTTTTTACCCATTGAACAGGCTTTTTGGGATCTCCAGTCAGACTCGGTTGGGTTGCCACTGCTGGTGACTAACTTATGGGCTTAACCCCATCCCCCTCGATGATTCTAGGATCAAAGTCCTAGACAGACCCTTCGTCAAGTAATATGCAAGGTTCTTTTCTGACTTTATATAGTCAAGAACCACATATTTGCCTAGTAGGCTTTTTATTGACTTGAAGCGCAGTTGCAGGTGCCTGTTCATCTTAGCATTCACAAAATCATGCTTTAGTAGTTCAATAACAGATTTATTATCACAATTTATAGAAATTGCAGGAACAGGACTAAGAGAAACAGGTATATGCATAATAAGATTTTTAAGCCATTCAGCTTCTGTGCAAGTTGTATCCAAAGCTATCATTTCGGAGTCCATTGTACTCCTAGCTATGATAGTTTGCTTACAAGAGCCCCAGGAGATTGTAGCTCCTCCTAGAGTAAATACATATCCAGTAGTAGATTTTATATCATGTGAGTCAGTTACCCAGTTTGCATCTGAATAACCTTCTATGATATCAGGGTGCCTAGTAAAATGAAGTTTGTAATCTAGGGTGCCTTTGAGATATCTAAATACCCTATCCAAGGCAGTCCAATATGACTGATTTGGGTTACTGGTATATCTACTTAGTCTCCCAATAGCAAATACAATATCAGGTCTTGTCCTGTTTGTTATATACATAAAGGAGTCTATCATCTGTGAATATTTATGTTATTCCAAAGGTGATCCTTCATTCTTTTTTAGTACAATACTGCTGTCATAAGGAGTAAGAACAGGTTTCTTATCAAAAAACTCAAACCTTTTTAGCATTTTTTTCAATTGAATGTGCTAAAGATAGAGTATAACCCTCTTTCCTTTGGTCACTTGCATTCCTAAAATTAAGTTGGCTTCTCCTAGGTCTTTCATATCAAACTGGCTAGATAAATAGTTCTTTGTAATATTTATCAATTCCAGTGATGAACCTAGGATAAGGATGTCATCTACATACAAGCATAAAATGACACAACTTTTACATGTACCTTTAGAGTATATACATTTGTCATACTCATTTGACAAGAAACCATATTCATAAATTACTTTGTCAAATTTATTGTGCCATTGTTTGGGAGCTTGTTTCAAGCCATAGAGGGATTTTACTAGTCTGTAGACTTTCTTTTCTTGACCTTTAGCAATGAAACCTTCAGGTTGGTCCATATAAAGTTCTTCCTCTAGATCTCCATTCAAGAATGCTGTCTTTACATCCATTTGATGGATTAGCATATCATGAATGGATGCTAAGGTCAAGAGAGTTCTAATGGATGTGATCCTAGCTACAGGAGAGTAGGTATCAAAATAATCTAACCATTTCTTCTGGGTAAAATCCTTAGCAACTAATCTAGCTTTGTATTTCTCTATAGTACCATCGGCTCTGAGTTTCTTCTTGAAAATCCACTTACAACCTATTGGTTTATTGCCTAAAGGTAGATCTGTTAGAAACCAAGTGCTATTCTCCATGATGGAGTTGTATTCACTGTTAATGGCTTCTTTCCATAAGGGAGCATCATGAGACGACATTGCTTCTTCATAAGTTGAGGGATCACCCTCTATCAAAAATGTGAAGAATCATTCTCCTAAATTTTTTTCAATCTTATTTCTTTTACTCCTAGGTTCTAAGTCTTGTTCAGATTGTGAGCTAGGTATTTGGACATGAGAACTAGTAGAGTGTATAAAGGAAGAGATTGAACTTCTATCCTTAAAAAAAAAAATATTCTCAAAGTAAAATGCATCTCTTGCTTCTATAATGATATTGTTAGAGATTTTATTTACTTTTGAGTGAGTCACTAGAAATCTATTGGCATAGCTGTCTAAGGCATATCCTATGAAAACAGCGTCTACAGTCTTGGGACCAATCTTCCTCTTTTTAGGTTCGGGAATTCCGACTTTAGCAAGGCATCCCCAAACTCTAAGGTAATCAATCCTAGGAGCTCTACCTTTCCACAGCTCATAGGGAGTCTTATATTTTGTCTTACTAGAAATCCTATTAAGAATGTAACATGCAGTTAAAAGGGCTTCTCCCCACAAGTTATCAGGAGTACCAGAGCTGAGAAGCATGGCATTCACCATATCTAACAGAGTGCGGTTCTTGCGTTCAGCAACTCCGTTAGACTGAGGTGAATATGGAGCATTTACCTCATGAATTATTCCATGTTCTTCACAGAAGTTAATCATTTCGTTTGAGGTATATTCTCCACCACGATCAGATCTAAGAATCTTAATCTTCTTTTCTAATTGATTCTCAGCTTCAGATTTGTAGACCTTAAGTCTATCTAGAACTTCATCTTTGGTTTTAAGAAGGTAGATATAACAATACTTTGAATAACCATCTATAAACGTAACAAAGTATTTTCTACCGTCTCTGATCAAAATCCTATTTGAGTCACATACATCACTATGGATAAGTTCTAGAAGGTCAGAATTTCTTTCTACAGATTTGAATGGTAATCTAGTGTGTTTGGCTTGAACACAAATCTCACATTTGTGTTTGTCATCTATTGGAGTCTTGGGAATAAGATCTAAAGTCATCATTCTTTTAATAGAACCTAGGTTCACATGACCTAGTCTGTCATGCCAAATATTTGAAGATTCTATATTAGAGACAATGAGAGAACAATCAAAAATTTTATTCATTGTACTTAAAATAAAAAGACCGTCTTTTACAAAGCATTTTCCTATAAAAGAGTCATGCTTAGAAAAACTACTTTATTTGCCTCTATTACAATTTTGTATCCTTAGGCTACAAGAAGGGATCCATAAACTAGGTTTCTCCTGACAGACGGCACATGAAGAACATCATGAAGAGTTAAGATTTTTTCTGATGTCATCTTCAGGTCAACTTTTCCTCTTCCAATAATTTGTGCCGTTGAGCCATCTCCTAGGGTCACTCCTCCTCCACTTGATTCCTGATAGTTTAAAAAACAGGAGCGATCAAACGAAACATGAACATTAGCTCCAGAATCCAACCACCAATCATCATAATGGTAAGAGAGGTTAATAAGGGGTTGAAAGCTTACAGACCTGAAGGAACTCGAAGAACCTTTGTGAAACATATTCGCTTCTGGTTTAACTGAGCCCTTTCCTTTGTAGGAGGTCTGCATAGCTTCCTTCTTCCTATGGTAGCAGTTGATGGCCATATGGTTTGTTTTATCACACACAAAACAAAATCTCTTTTGATCCTGAGTCTGACTGAAGTTTCTAGGTTTTTGGTTTTGGTGATGATGGTTTTGGTGGTTAGGCTGAAAGTTTTTCTTCTTCTTGAAGAAATTCTTTTTTAATTTATAAGAAAAATTATATTTGGGTTTTCATTGGCCTTCTACAAGGTTTACCTTAGCTTTAGATTCAGTCTTAGGCTTAGACCTCAATCTAATTTGTTCTTCGGTTCTAATTTTCTTTAGGACTTGATTGTAGGTAAGATCTCCTTGTGTATGGATAAGTTCCTTAGAAATATCAGACCAAGAGGGAGGTAGCTTGTCTATTAGGCATGATATTTTATGCTCATTGGAGAAAGATGTGCCTTTGGCTTGAATATGCCTAAGGTATTATTAGAATTCATGGAGCTGGTCATTCATTGGCTTGTTATCTACCATGAAATACCTATTAAAGGTTGAAGAATTAAACTTTTCTATTCCGGCATCATCACAACCGTATTCATCTTCCAAGGCTTTCCAAAGTTCTTTAGCGCTCTTGTATTAAAAATTATATCATACAAGGATTCAGATAATGCGCTTAGAATTCTATAAAAATAATGGAAGTCTATCTCTTTTGGGGTTTTTGGTTTCGATGAGGTGGACACTCCTATGTCAGACTCAGTTTCATCAGAATCATTTGTGATGGGTGTGGACCCATCAATGGCTGAAATAAGTCCTAAGGTCGTGAGCCAAATTTTTATTTGGCTCTGCCATCTCTTAAAGTATGAGCCATCAAACTTAGCAGGTTTTGCAGTAGAGGATTCCTCCTTACCAGTCATGATTGCAGTCTGAAAATATAAATTTATTTAATAACAATTTTCAAGATAATAGTTTAGGTGGTCTTTGCTAATCAATCTTAAAATCTTTAGTTTTTCAAGTGTTGATCAACTCAGGTTAGCTGTAGGGGCCGGTTCCCAGCTAGCGGCGGTCCGAAGACTCTTAAGTACCATGTCGCTTAGGGCTATTTACACCCGGTTGACAGAAGTACCCTTTTGGCTTGTGCCCGAGTTTGTCTCTACTTTGAAACTTTAGATTTGAAGATTTTATTTGCAATTTCCTTTTTACTAAACTATTTTCTTTTGGTCCTAGATTGCTTTCAAAATACTAAGTGATTAAAAATGAAGCAAATTGTTTGTTATAATTGAAAGGAATTTTGTGATCAAAAAATTGCAATTGACAAAATTATCAAATGTGCTAACAATTTTAAAACACTTTAAGCAAATTTATAATTTGACAGTATAGTAAGCAACTTGACAAATAACTCAATTTAGGAAATGAAGCAAATTTCTAACAACTGTTTTGAGTTAACGATTATGGTCAAAAAGCAAATATTAAATATGGTTATTTGCTATGGTAAATATAAAAAATTAAGCTACTGCAACTTAACGAGATTGGCTATAGTAAGAGTAATTTTCTACACGTTAAAGCACAGTATAGTCAGAAATTATCAGTAACTCTAACTATCAACTTGAATATGCTATGGTCAAAAATTAAGCTACTGCAACTCTTATATTGTTAGAATTTGCTATGCAACTTAACGTTTGTTAGAATTTACTATGGTCAAAAATGAAGCTACTGCAACTCTAACTATCAACTTGAATAAATTTTTTTATTTTTTCTTCTCTAGAATAAATCAACAGTAAGTATTTATCAGTAACTATTTAAATTCTAACAAACGAATCAACTCTTAGATTGTTAGAAATAGTGTCGTTTACTTATTGAAAATTTGTGAATAAAATAAAATTAGACTGATGTTACTGGCCTCTGGGGAAGTCGTGCACGAAGCACTGCCCTAAGAGTTGATTCGGGATCTGTGTGCAGACGTTCCCGAAGCTCCTAGTGGTAAAACCCCCGCACTACCGGTATCTCGTCGCCGCACACGACTCGGAGAGAACGACCAGGACTTAGCTATGCCCAGAGCTCAGAGACGACGAAGATTTGACAGAATCGAATGTTGGCAGCAAAAGTTTAGAGATAAAATTTTGGATAGAGTTTACAAAGAAATCAGTCCAATATATAATACTAATATGTAACGGTCTGAATTAATTCTCCTATTAATTCAACCGTTACACAAAATAAAGAATGAACCTGGACACAATAACGGTTCAAAAATAATTTGTAATGGAAGAATTTAATTTTCTAACGTTCATAAAATTAAATGAAAATGAAGAGAAGCAAAAAGAATTTTAGGGTCCCAGCCCGAACCCGAAGAGGAAATCGAATCGGCATTCGGCACCCGCAGATGTGGGCGCGTACCCGCACCCGTTACGCGCGCCGAACCGAACCGAACCGAGCCGGGCAGCGGCGGCGGCGCGCGAGTGTGGCCCAAGGGGTTCCCCACACAACAACTTAAGAGAGCAAAGAAGAGAAACTAATATATGTACACAAGAAAGCTTTGGCCCATCCGATGTGGGACTAAAGAAAGGAAGAGGAAACTTGAGCTTTTGAAAGCAAAGCAAGACCAACAGTTACCACTAGTTTCTAGAATATAACAACAATGCTATATCTGTACTACTATATGTAATACTATATAATGATAAAAGTAGATACTACTATACTACTAAATATACTACTATGGTAGAAAAAACATATAGATTTTTGAACCGGACTTACCGGACCTCGGGTCGGGACAAGCCTGCACTTCGAGCCAGGCCGAACCTCTCTTATTGATCGAGATATGATGTTTGGCACATCCCGATCAATATACTGAATCGGACCAGCCCACTTCCAAGGTTATTCGGACCGGACCGACACATTGACTATTTTTTCGGACCGGACTGGACCTGCCCAACCCAATTTATTTTCTCTTTATATTTCTTTCTTCGTATGAGTCTGTTTATACTCTAACCTGTTCGAAATTCTGGTTTCGCTCCTTGTACCCATGTTAAGTAATTAGATATATAATTTTTTTTTTTTTTATATGTCTAGCAAATATCCCAAACCCTAATATTTCCTTATCATAGGTAGCCAACAAATTTGCAGTTTGGGGGTCTCATGAAAATTATACATATATACTTGTGGATGGTGAATAGGTTCTCATCATTGGCGATATAATTCAACATACAGAAAATAAGACCCAAAACTAATTAACCGTACAATGACGCACATAGGCACGGCCAAATTTAAGGCCCCCAAAATCATTTAAGGGACTGCTGAGATCTGAGGACACCTCGGTTCACGTGAAAGAGCAACCAAACAATAACGGTAAGGCCTCGTAGGCCCTTAGAATCCAAGCCAGCCAATGACAGGGAGACACGTAGGCAGTGAGCATGATTTTTCATGGCTAAGCATGTTGGTATGTGAAGTTGGTCGACATGCAAGGGGGCACGTGGGAATGCACTTTGCTTTTGTTGGTATCATGTAAATGTAAAAAATTAAGGCAATTCCTTGTTCTTCAATTCAGTATACATTTTGTTTTCTAAATATAATCCACAATGTTACTACATTCTTCCATGCAATCCTTAACAGATGTGGAAGGATTGTAATAGCTCAAGTGTGAAAAGTACAACTACCAGTCCCCGAGTACATTTGTCAGCGTTGATGTTGCAATCGAAGTGTTCGGCAGTGAAATACAAAGAACTGTTTTAATTCTTTTTTTTATTACTCTAAAGTACTTGAAATTTTTTTTTTTTCTCCAAGATTTTATTCAGATCCCTCAGAGAGACTACAATCTAGTCCGAATGCTTACAATCAGTCTAGTTCGAAGGCCTATATATACAATTTCTAGTCCGAATGTCTCATTTCAGTCCGAAGGCTACATCTCGGTCCGAATGTACCATACTCGTCCGAAGGCTCCCGGCCCGTAGGTCCCATCCGGTCCGAAGACCTCACGCAGCCGAAGGCGACGCACCGCACGGTGCAACACTGCTCAAGCTCCGTACTAGCACCGCACCTGCACCCACGACCATCCCACCACTTAATCCCCCAAGTACTGTTATTATCAAGTTGATATACTTCCAACATTATTTTTCACTTCAATTTCTATGGCATTTTGACCATAAAGACAAATAAAATCTATTTGATTTTCAACCTTGGTAACCTAAATTGTCTTGTTAAAAGCTTCCGTCAATCCATTCAATTCGGGATTATAAGCTGTTGAAGCGACATTCTGAATTCTAAATTTGTCACAGAATCGATAGAATGCCTTGCTCACGAACTAGGGACCGTTCTCATAGTACTTTATTGGAGGACAGGGTCGGCCTCGAGCTCATGGAGGCCTGGGGCAAACTTTTAAAATGGAACCACATATATAATGTAAAAAAAAAAAAAAAAAGTAAAATAACAAAATGTCTCTACCAAGATTTGATCTAGAAATCTCTTGTGTACAAGTCTAATATAATAACCACTACACAACAATTGCTTTGTGATAATAAAGGCCCATGGTATATAATAGTTCAATTTTTGATACAAAATTATTTATATATTTACACTAATTTGTTTTGGGCCCTCCTAGTCCATGGGGCCCTGAGCGGTCCAGTCCTGTTCGGGGACCCCAAAATATTATATCACATTATGTTTGAGGAAGATGACGACGTTCGAGCCTGTTTCTTCGACCAGTGATATAGTTTCAGCCCACTTAGGGAAGTAGTTTATTGTGAGAATGAATCGATACCCCTTCACTGATGGTGGACTAGTGTCACGACCCGCACCCGTAATAAGGGCACGAGTAGTGAGCAACGCCCAGCCTACGTCGCAACATCGACAATAGAACGTTGTCTAGGTCAACAATACTAACTAAACATCTCACACAATATATATAAGGTACTTGTCAATGTCATCTCCACTCCAAATGGAGGAAGAATATAATGACATGATAATGATAAATAATACTCAATCACAAAAATAAAACTAAAGGAGGATGAAAGCACGATATGAAATAAAAGAGAGAAAATAAGAGTGACAATACATCCACAAGTCCGAAATAATATATACATGCCATAAGTCTAGAATGAGACTAATATAATGCCCAAATATATATATATATATATATATATATATATATATATATAATCCTCCTGAGACACTGGCACTAAGTCCCCCTGCTCTAGGATAGAATCATCTAATAGCTCGCCGTCCTGCGGCCCGTAATACGTGGAACATTGATCCATAAGCCAATCATCAGAAAAATACATCCAGTCAGGATTGGAGCAAAGTACATACCTCTGAAAGAGTTCCAAATACATAATAGAGCATATATAACAGATAATAGAAAAGAATACAAGATAACTAGCCATAAGGAATGGAATGAACTAGAGTGAACAGGTAATGTACTGGAATGAAGAACATGCAATATGAATAACTACAAGTATTGAAAATAGATAAAACTAACTAATGTTCCATAGAGTACAAGTTCATTATGTGATCGGTTTGGGTTGAACACGAATACAATATGGTAACTCGATTACACGTATGATATGTAATCGACATGTACACGAATACACTTGGGCTTGATCACATAACCAACTCTTATTCCCCCGTCCCCAACCAATACTCATGGATCTAATCACGATACGTTACGAACACGAATATAAGCACACTAAAAACGACCAGTTTGTGAACACGAAGTACACGATAATTAATACCCGATACACACAATAAAATACATGTGAAAGAGTACTCGCTGAACACGGTAGGGGATAACATCCCATGACAGAATCCATATAGTACCAGTCCATGTAGCCACTGTGTCGAAATCAAGTAAACAGTTCTAGAACATGTGATATATACACTATCATGACTGAAAACTAACAGAAAGATATACTCACCTCTGGTCCCGAGCAATGAATGTCTCTCGATGTCCAAGCTGGTGTCACACAATCCTATTTAGGAAATATCAAGTTAAATGGTGGAATAAAGAGAATTAAGTTGAAGAATGCACTAACATGATTTCTATGCCACTTCTAAGTCAATCTAGCTATACTTGGTCAAACTAGGTCCACACTAAGGTTTTAGGCTCCAATGAACTATTAGCTAGCTATTATAAGTCAATACTAGCTATGCTAGTAAATACCACTAATAACTATATCATAAGATATCCTATGTATCTATACACTAACTAGTATCTAATAGCTAACTCATACCAATTAAGATATATCTTAATTAATACACTGATACATAATATATAACCTGGACATCTACTTAACTTTCATATATTAGCTATGTAAACTAACTAACTAAACTAACTGGGAGTGACACTAACATATCACAAATCATAATACACTAACTGACCTGAGTAACTGATACTGGCCTAGCTAATAAATTATCTACTAACAATTACTAACTGATATTAAGATGTATCTATATAAATACCAAACTAATCTATCACTGAGATACATATATTATTAAACTGATACACGTACCAACACCCCTCTTCTCCTTCACACAACACTTGTGCTACTGATACTCCACTTTCCATGATCTTCCACTGAAGCACCCCACATGCTAACTCTTCCCTCACCCTTGCTAACAATCTCATATAACTCAAAACCCCACTTTCCATGTAGTCGTATACATCTTGACTTATCAGGATATGATATATATTATGTTTCTGCAAATATAATATTATTATTTTATTATATATATATATATATATATATATATATATATATATATATATATATATATATATATATATATATATTGGAAGAGGTAAATGTGTTACAGACTTCTGGCCTGAAGGCCTATAAACTCGGACCGGAGGCCCCGCACTTCCCGGCCTGAAGGCCCGCACTTGCACCAAAGTTGAACCGCACTGCTACTAACATTAATTAATCCACATAGAATTGAATGTACTTCCCCCGTTGCTCAAACCTGCAACCTCTTGGGAGATATGCCTATATATATGTGTGTGTGTGTGTGTGTGTGGATTTTTTTTGCATATAAGTCCCTTAAACCTTTCATTCTTTTAGTATATATTTTATTTTACTTATAATTTTTTTCTTTAATATTTTGTTTGCAGGATCACATAGACAACAAGCCAATTTTTGAAAAGACATTCATATCATGAGATCTATTGTAGGCTAAATTTTTTTTTGAAGGCATTCAATTCATGTGTTTTTGTTTGCATTATAATTCTCTGGCTGGAATACAATATGTTTGTGGAATACAATACTTTTCTTTTTGATTGGGCTACTTGAAGTTGTTAAAATATTTTATTGTTGGATTATTTTATGAAGAGATGTTTGAAGATATTATATTGGATATTATGTTGTGTACGTTTACAGCAACTTGTTGCACTTTGTTCTCAAGTTTTTTGAATACAAATTTTAATGTTTATAAGTTATTTTTGAAATAAGATTTTTATATCTATGTTGGAAAATATATGTAAAAATAAAAATTAATACAAATAAATATAAAATAGCTTTCGTGGCATCAATTTGTGTAGCCGGAAGTGTTTTTATATTTGGCTAAATTAGCGTTCGCGACATCAAATTGTGTAGCAAAATGTATTTTTATAATAAAAAAAATAAAGAACTAAACTTTTGGCAACATGTATTATGTTGCCAATCTATCACATTTTTGCGACAAATAAGACATGTTGTCAAAATTTATTTTAAATAAAAAATATGATACATTCCGCAAAATAGGTGATTTCGTGTCACCAAAGAATTTTTCAAATAAGACTACAGCGACATGTGGTGACATAGTCAGATATGTCGCAGAAATGTGTTGACGACACAAATCTAACTTTGCGCTGCATATTGCTTATGTTGTTGTACATACATTTTCTTGTAGTACTATTAGATGACCCAGTTTTGTCGCTCCAGATGATTATGTTCTGAGCCTGCATAGAAGAATATGAGTCGAAATTAAGAAAATTATGCTAAACTATATAGTGGGTTAGGAGCTCATATATACATCGGCCTTTTCTTTTGGAAAGCATTTTCAATTTCTTACTTATTTACTAAAGAGACATGACTATTGGTCTAATTGGATCTATATACAGTTAAGGTGGGCTCCAATCCAAACAAATATTTTATAAAAAAAATTTTGGTTCACACCATAATCCAAGTTCGTTTTGCCAAAACTTGTCATAACTAATCTAACTTTTATCTCACCCTAGTCCAACTATTCAACCAATATATAAAAGGCTGACTCAAATTCTTGGTTCTACCCTTGCGCACCGAAATGACTTGGAGTTAACTTGCAATCGATACTCAGTAATAAAACAAATTTGCATAATATGTCCTTCACATTGATCAGAACAATAAAAAAGAAGAAGCTACTGATGGCCTGCAAGATTATATGGTTGACGAAATAAAAAACACACACCAAAATAACTAACATTGAAATCTTTGTAAGCTCATCTATAATTAATTGACTGGCCAGCACCAAAACGTACACAGAATAATTTCTCACAAGACCCTCAACCTGACAATTATCGTTCTTTTCTGTTGGTGGAGTTCTTTAACCTTTTTTTGGGGAAATTTCTGCTCAGTCTATGTAGGTTGTAACGTCCTGAATAGATTTTTTTTATTCAAGGACATGGGTCACCCAAACTTGTGGCCTCACACTACATCTCCTAACAATATTATTCATTTGCCACTCTCTTGTACTTAAGCATGTCTTTAGCAAGTGGTTAGTAAATAAGGCAGTTGGCTAAGTATAACTCGTCATTATATATACTAGTATATACGCACGTGCGTTGCATGTATTTCATATTAATTAGAAAAAAAAATAGTTTGTTAAAAGAGCAAACGACAATTTCTTAATTTTATTATAGGTGGAAATATAATAGGCAGGAACATGAAAGTTGGGAGAAATTAAATGACGGGAATAGGAAATGTTTCTCTTATCTCTTGGGTTCATGTGCCTACTTTGCATGCATTCTTTATTAACTTTTGTTTTATTATCCAAACTACCTATTTTGCATACATGCATATCTTTGTTTTATTAACTATCATTTTCCAAGTTGCCTCATGCATGCATACATACATTTAATACGTATTTAATTACTGTTTTTAATTACTTAGATATTCTTATCAACGTTAATACATATTGAAATGTAATAAAGGTTATTTTTGGAACGAAAAATTTTCACGGTGAAACCTAATTTTGGCATTATATAGTAGAATAGATTTTTTAATACATCATAACATTATTATATATGCTTTTAATTTGGTAGTTCCGTGCATGATTTCAGTTTCCGGATGTTTGTACGTATAGATACATCCCTATAAATATAGACTATATGTAAGACACATATAGTTGCTAAGTAAGACTTTCGCACACTTGAGACTTTCGGACACTTATTATATATACGAAAAATTTCAATCAGAGCAACAAAATTAAAATAAATTTCACTGAGAGCATAAATTTTTGAAAATTTTCACAGAAAGTATCATAATGCCTATCCGAAGGACGTTTTACGATTTTCCAAAAAAAAAAATTAACTTTCCGTCTGGCTACCGTAAAAAAAAAAAATTATATATATAAAACGTCCTTCGGAAGAAGGTTTTTTCTTGAAAAAACGTCCTTCCAAAGGACGTTTTATATATATATATATATATATATATATATAATATATATATATATATATATATATATAATAATAATAATAACTCACTCACTCACTCACTCTCTGCTCTTTCTCTCTCCCCCCTCTCTCTATCTCTCTGCGCTCCCTCTCTCACTCAATCTCTGCTCTCTCACTCTCGCTCTCTCTCTCTCACCCTCGCTATCTCTACTCTCTGTGCTCTCTCTCTCTCTCTCTCTCTCACTTTCTATGCTCTCACTCTCTCGTTCCCGCTCATCTCTCTCTCTCTCTCTCTTACTCTCTCATCCCCGCTCTCTTTCTCACTCACTCTCTGCTCTTTCTCTCTCTCTCTCTCTCTCTCTCTCACTCTCTCATTCCCGCTCGTCTCTCTATCTCCTCTCCTCTCCTGTTCTATCCTCTCCTCTCCTGTTCTATCCTCTCCTCTCCTCTCCTCTCATGTTCTCTCCTCTCCTCTCCTCTCTCTCCTCTTCTCTCCTCTTCTCTCTCTCGAATGGGAGCCCGTGAGCACTTTTGGTTTCAATGCATTGGAATGCATTAGAAAATGAACATTTTTGGTTTCAATGCATTGGAATGCATTGAAAAATGATATAAAATTTGGGAAAGATAAAAAGTATGGTGCATGCATGACATGATACAGATTTTCATGATACAGATTTTGAAAAAAATAAAGTATACAGTGCATGCAGCAGCTTTTGACCGAAAATAAAGTTGGTAGTAGAAGGAAGTGTTTATAAGGATGAAAATTCCGGCTATAAATTTACAGAAGGAGAAGAAAAAGTATTTATGAGAGTTTCTCCAGGAAGAGAATTCAATAGGAGAAGCTGAAGGTTGCAAGAGTTTAAGAGGAAGAATATACAAAAGAAAAAACAAGTAAAATAGTTCAAGAGTTTGAAAAGAGTTAAATAAAAATTTAATTATGTATTTTTTATGTAATGTCCTAATCATAAATACATATGGCTTTTCAAAATGACGAGCGCATACCCGGTGGACCTACAACTCCGGCCATTGAAAGTGAGCGAGAGTCTCACATTTCTAGTCTGGTTTTCGTAGGACCGGTAATATAATTTTTAGATAATTGATATTATTGTTGTTAAGCGTATTATATTGTACTAACGATATCTATACATATATTATATAGCGCTATGATTATCCAGATACAAAATTACGAGAGCATGGTGAGTGACGGTCATCATGGGAGTTGACTGAAGGCCAAAAGGTCTTGTTGGAGGCTTTTGGTTTTTACTTTATTGACGCTATACGAATTAAGCGTCACGATAGAGACCTGATATTAAGTATCGTTAAGCGATGGTGGCCAACACGCAACACATTTCTGTTACCCTTCGGGGAGATGACGATCACATTAGCGGATGTGGCACATATTCTAGGATTACCTATCGAGGGTAATCCTATATATTTTGACAAAAAAATGGAAGCAAAATATCTTGTTAGAGAATACCTCAATGTGGAGCCCCTCCTCTGACATGGGAGAAACCAGCACTGTCAAACTCACTTGGCTCCGGTCTACTTTCATGCATGTTGATCATATCGGCTCTACAACAGTTCTTGTCGATTATTCGCGGGTATTTATTTACATGTATTAATTATTATTAATATATATTTAATGTAAATGGTATCAATATTTAATTATATTTTTAGATGATATGTTGCACTAGAGCTTACTTATTGTGTCTATGCGATGCTTTTTTATTCTCCGATGCTACGAAAAATATGATCAACGTGCGACTGCTGCCATTTCTTGAGGACATCCAGTCTAACACAAAACAAGCATGGAGTAAAGCAGTGTTAGCATATTTATACCTCTCTATGACGTTGTTTGATGATAAACAAAAAGAAGAAGGTTTATACGAAACCTTTTTGTTCACAAACAAGAAAAATAGTACAATTAATCCTATACGAGGATGTTAAGTACAATAAAATAATTCTGGGAAAGTATTGCTATAGAAGTCTGATCTACGGTCGATCACTTTGTTTCTTGGACCACACGATGATGAAGAAGTGCTGTAGAAGAAGCTTCAAGAGTTGCAAGTAGGATCGAATTCCTGTTGCCGAAGTTGTCGACCAAAACTCTCTGTATGAGCTCTCTTTTCTCTCTGATCTCTGATTATGCCTTGTCCGGTCCTGTGTTTGATCGTCCCTCTATCCTGTGACCAGGGGTCTCTATTTATAGAAATCAATCGAATAACTGCCAGGTTGGCGTAAAAAACCAAGTAACTGTTTTGTTGACGTAAAAGGCCAAACTGTGAAGAAGATTTCATCTTTTACGCTGTGGTTATAATAACTGCCACTAACGTTCCAATTATCTTCTGAATATGCGTATGATACGTGTCCCTTTATGAGGTAATGCGTATAACTGCTTCTCGAAGATCATGGCATACAAGCCACGTAGGTAACTGTACCTTACGTAAAGATGGTTGGCGTAAAAGCCAAATAATTGTCTTGTTGGCGTAAAAGCCAAATAACTGTCTTATTGACGTAAAAGACCAAATTGTGAAGAAGAAGACTTCTTTTACGCTGTGGTTATGATAACTGCTACCCACGTTCCCATAGTCTTCTGAATCTGCGTATGACACATATCCATTTATGAGGTAACGCGTATAACTGCTTCTCGAAGATTATGGCATGCAAGCCACGTAGGTAACTGCCCCTACGTAAAGATGGTTGGCATAAAAGTCAAGTGACTATTTTATTGGTGTAAAAGGCCAAACTCTGCGTAAAACTTGATAATTTATGAATAATAGATAACCAGTGTAAAATAGCCAATTATCCATCACGACTGAGGTCTTGAGCTTATTTTTGGCTAAATAGCCTTATCACGTACCTTTGCAAATATAGTCGAGTTGGCGTATTTCGAGGAGATAGCATACGGCGTACTCCTATAGTTGAAAATAGCCTGGTTGGCATAAAATACAAGGATGGTGATGTGAGCGTATTAGCCACAGTTTTAGCTTTCCCAGTCATGACAAAATTTAAAAATAGAACAAAATTTTGTGTATTAAATGTAGAGATATGCCTCTATCTTGTGCATTAAATGCAGAGATATGCCTCGAGCTCTGTACGAGAAACAACTTTTGACGCGGCGTCTGATTTCGTCTTATCTTGAGCGTAAAAACTTATTTCTTCCCATGTAGAATAGGCAGCGTATTCTTTGAATGCATAAAAATGACTTGTATCAAGAATATGTCACTAAACAGCAACCTGGATTTTTGTGCAAAAATTATTATCACAGCCGTCCTCTCGATCATCGTGCAGTACTTTTGTTAGAAGTCAGGTTCACTGATTTGTCTGACAAATTCATCCAAGAAATACGAAGAGTTCCTCGTACAACAAATGTATTTTAAACTTTACGCAGGAAGGTAAAGGAACCTTTTACGCAGAAAAGTCTTAAAGTACTGCTTTACGCGGATAGCTCTAAAGCTCTACTTTACGTCAAACAGCTCTGAAGCTCTACTTTACGCCAAACAGCGTTGAAGGTCTGTTTTACGCGGATAGCTCTGAAGCTTTACTTTATGCCAAACAGCGTTGAAGGTCTGTTTTACGTGTACAGCTCTGAAGCTCTACTTTACGCCAAACAGCTCTGAAGCACTGTTTTACGCGGACAGTTCTGAAGCTCTACTTTACGCCAAACAGCTCTGAAGCTCTATTTTACGCAGACTTCATGTATGTTGGGGGTTTTGACTGTATAATATGCATACAATTCTCCAGCATATTTTATGCTTCTATAAGACCCCTTCAAAGTTTTCAAATTCCTCGTAATTTGAAATACTTTGAATGAAGCATAAAATGGTCAAATTTGACTCGTTCTTCGAGGCTGATTTTTTGGCGATATTTAAGAAGTTGTTGGAATTTGTATGTTCTCTTCTGCCTATATAAGGGCAAGCAAATGAACTTGTTTTTTCATATTTTCTTTACCACAAAGATGGCTGCTGAGATTTATTAGGCTGAACTGAGAAAGAAGAAGATTATGTTCTTCCAGTATGTAAGGAGCCGTAAAAAAAGACATCTTCGAGCAAATATTCTCTATAATGATGGACCGTGGAAGGATATCATAGCTTCCTTTGTGCGAGATAATCAACGATTTTATATGGCGAAAGAGAGAGGAAGGGTCGCATTAGATCATACATCTTGCTAGCTGTATTTTCCCCTATTATGAAGCTGGACCCTGGGGTGGAGCTTGGCCGTGTCTTCCAGTATTGTGTTGGCTTTGAATCCCAAACACAATTCTAAGCATGGCCATCGATGACGTATGGGGGGTGGGCTTGAATAATTTAAACAGGCCCAGTTTTGTATCCTCCCTCTATTCACCATTTTTTTGGCACCCGGCCGAAGAAGTATTGTAGAAGAAGAAATGAAGACCTCCATCAGACGAGAATCTAGCGTAATAGATTCCTGTCATATATAATCGTGATCTTGAATATTAATAAAAAATCTTTTGTAAAAAAATAGATTTCCATCATATGTAATCATGATTAATAAACTTGTCTTCTTTTACGCACTATTGATTTGTCATATTGTTGTGAGAAAGTCTGATAATACGCAACTTCAACATGCTTGAGTAATTTTTATGCAGACTCTGATAAATATGCATCCAGTCACATTCCAACTTTTACGCATAAAGAAAGATACGTAAAAACTCCTTAGCATTAAATTGTCTTGAAAATCTAATTGTCATGTTGTTTTTGACAATGAGTCACATAGAATTTTGAACCGTCATTTCTCCTTCATAAATACGAAGAACATTTGTTCAGAACATCATCTTCAAAAAAATGGCTTCTCGAAAGATTTTCGAGACAGGGCAAGAAATGTCAGCCGAACAGGCCATCCCTGAACTAGATGTAAAAGATTCTGGCTTAAACTTTGAATGAACTATCAATGGCCAAAAAATTATCTTCAATGAAGACAGACATTTTCAGGGAACTCCTTGGCCCTTCGTCTGATGAAGTCCTCTCGATTGAAAAAGAAGAGAAAATGTTGATAAGAAGAGCATTTCCTACGTAAACTCTTGTAACTGGCTTTTTCGAGCGTAAAACTCAGATTATCAATATATACGCGTATTCTGCTGACTGACCTGTCCCACGTAATTTAAGATGCGCGTAAAATTATAGATCCATAGCATTAGAGCATAAAATTATAGATTCGTGGCTTGTGAGCGTTAAATCATAGATTCGTAGCTTCTGAGCATAAAATCATAGATCCTTGCTCTGCGCGTAAAATCATAAATCCTTGCTCTGTGCGTAAAATCATAGATCCGTAGCATCTGAGTGTAAAACCATAGATATTTGCTCTGCGCGTAAAATCTGAGCGTAAAAGCAGGGATCCGTTACGCAGCATGGCTATCTGTCTTCCTTTTTAAATGATCGGCTGACGTGGTCCCCAAATCATAACCGACCATGATAAAAAATCAGATTTGGTTAAGGATTCGGAGAGTCATTTGAACTCTATAAATAGGCCTAGATCATGAGAGAGAAAAACCCTTCGTCTCTTTCTGAAAAATCCTTCGTCTCTTTCTGAAAAATCTCAGATTTACCATGGCACTAAAATAGACCACCGCTGCTGAAGAAAAGAAAGTCGCTTCATTATCTCGCTCCTCTGCTCAAGCATGAGCGACTCCTACTAGGCCAAGCGAGCCTTGTTCTGAATGAAGTGCTCCGCCGTCTAGCTATGCACCGGGCATCACAGGTAAAACTTCGAGAGAAATAAAATCCCTTCGCACACACTATACGTATATGCGCAAGTACGCCCACATTTTAATGTGTCAGCGTAAAACTCCATATTTTACAATCTGGCATAAAAACTCAGACTGTTAAATTTTGGCGTATACTACAAACCTTGTATTTTACTGACTGAAAGTAAATTCCAGCATAAAACTCCATATTTTGCAATCTGGCATAAAACTCAGACTGTTAGGTTTTGGCGTATACTGCAAGAATGTAGCATCTTACGTTTTACGCGCTAAAATTAAATTCTAGCGTAAAATTAACTTATTCTCTTCCTTTTTGTAGTGGACCTACAGATCCCCCTCTGGCTGAAGTAATGGGCTCTGCTGCTGGAATGTTGAATTTCAACTACTTGGAGGACTTGTCCCATGTAACTTTCCCCATCTCTGTCAACGAGTATCCTCAAGAAAGGGGAACTCTGATCTCGGCCCAAGGAGAAAGAATGTTGCTAAGTATAATCAGCGGAGAACCCTTGACATACATAGATGGAACCGAGTATAAGAAACCAGCTTTCTTATTTGGAGATATTATTGATAAGCAATCCCAAACGAAGCCCAAGAAGGAAGATTGGGTATTTTCTACTGAGGGCACGGTTATGTACCTGCCAAAGATGTCCAGAGATTATCCTATTTCTGTATTCTTCCATGCCACACATCCCAGAAGGATGGCATGGACTCTGACTCCTGATCTTCATGGACAACCAGGAAAGATCTTTTATAAGAAAGGATTAAATCGAGGATCCTTTGTAAGTAGTCCCTCAGGCCCTATTATGCCCTTCAGAGGATTACTACCAGGCAGCGTCCCTAGTGAAGACTCCTCTTTGATCCAATCATTCAAATGGTAACTTTCTGCAATAAATTTATGGAGCAGGGAGGAGTATATCCCAGGGTTAACCCTCGCACAAGTAGATTGCTTAACCCCCACAATCTTCGATGGGCCAATTTAACTGCATGGGCCCTGAAGCACTTTCAAATGGAGCTAAAAAGTATTAACTTATTTGAGGCTGTGAGTACTACTAGTGTTGGACTGCCTATCAACACTAATTTGTTCTTAGCTTTGATGGAGCGATATAACTCGCTAACTGGGACTTTTGCCACTCCAATAGGTGATTGGGCCTAGCACTCCATGAGATGACAGATATCTCAAAGCTACCTTTGGGAGACATTCCCTATGAAGAATATGTCCCTACCAACAGAGGGTTGAAGGATACCAACCCTCGGGTAGTGGCTGTATACCAAGAGCTGATGAGCCACTATTGTCACCACCCCATTTCCAGAGCCGGATATTTTTTTTATTTTTAATTTAGTTAATTGTGGATTATTTATATTTAATTGTATTTATATTTAATTAGTGATTGCTTTATTTTTTATTATTTTTATTTTGATTGTTTTAGGATTTTGGCTAGCCTGGACCCATGTCAGACCCTAGTGGACCCATGTCCGACCCAGCCCACACCCTTGTGAGAATTATTTTGGGGCTTAGAAATATTTATTTTATTTTTAGGAGTTAGTTGGAGAGATTTGGAACTAGTTTGAGTGCTTTTGGAACCCGGAACCCGAAACCAAGTCATGTAGGGGCATTTTGGGCATTTGGAGAATTAGTGAACCCTTTATTATGTGTTGTGGCCGGCCCCCTCCTCACTCCCAGACCGTGGAACAGCAGCCCCCTTCTCCCATTTTCTTCTTCTTCTTCTTCTTCTTCTTCTCCACTACTTCTTCTTCTTCCTTCCTCCTTCACAAGTAAGTCTCTCCATCTTTTTCTCCTTCCTCCTTCCATTTCTTCTACTTGTGTAACCCTAGCCCTAGATCTTTCCCTAACCTAGGTGGGTAGAGCCTAGATTTGGTGTTGGAGCTTGGATTTGAGGCTTGGAGCTTGTAGGAGGTGAATTTGGAGAGATTTGGAGACTTTGGCTTGGGATTCCAACTCCCAAGAGGTAAAATCCTAACTTTCCCCTTGTTAATTACTTTTATATAGTGTAATTAATATTTTAGAACCTTCCTAGACCCTTAGGCTACCCGTGGGAGGAAGTTGGAACTAGTTTGGTTGGGTTTAGAGACTTTAACACTAGGTTTTGTGTCAATTTCGGGTGGAATCCGAATTTGGCCCAATTTTGGGTGATGCCCTAGGTTAGATGGACCTAGATAGACGTTGTCGGGTGTCTTGAGGGTGAGTGCGTGTCTCCGTTCGGACACGGGAAGCCGTGTCACGGAGAAACGGGCGTTTCGGGCGAAATTGGGGCTTTTCGTCGTCGCCGATTCTAAGTGCGTGTGCGTTTCTGCCACGGGCCTAGAATCGACGCGGGAGCGCATTTTCTAGGATCTAGACATCGTTTAGGACGCGTGGGTAAATTTTGGGCCGATTCCGAGTTCGTTTGGTGTGCGTTTCAGGAGGTTTTCCGAGCCGCTCACCACGTGTTCGTCGAAATGACCGAACGGCCATTTCGACTTGGTTTCCTCGTTTCGGGCTTGTGCGCGCGTTGGGTTAGTATCGGGGAGTGTGTGCTAGAATTCTTGGGCTATATTTTATATATTTTTAGGTGTTTGGGCGTGTCGGGGTCGTTGGGCGTGCGTGGGTGGGCGTTGTGGGCGTGGTGTGCGTTGTGTTGTGTTTGTTTATATATATGTGTATATATATATTGTGTGTGTGTTTTTATATATATATTTATATATATATGTGTGGTTATGTGTTTGTGAGCGTGTTAGGGAGTGCTTGTGTGAGTGTGTAGGTGAGCGTGTTAGTGAGTGCTTGTGTGAGTGTGTAGGTGAGTGTGTGTGAGTGTGAGTGAGTGTTTATAGGTATATACATATAAGTTTATATATATATATGTATGAGGATTTGTGTGTGAGGTTGTGTGTTTGTGAGAGTGTGTGTGTGAGGGTGTGTGCTAGTGTGAGGTTGAGTGTGTGTGAGTGAGGATATATAGGTATATATATATATATTTATGTTTAAGTGTGTGAGTGTGTGTGTGTATATATATATATGTGTGTATGTATATATAGAGATGTGTTTGTATATAATTATGTGTGTGTGTGTTGATTTGTGTTTGAGTGTGTGTGTGTGTTAGAATGTATATAAGTTAGTGTGTATATATAGCTATAGAGTTATATATATATGTATATGTATGTGTGTATATATATATATAGTGATTTATATATATAAATAGGTGTGTGTGTGTGTATGTGAGGTGAAAGGGGGGGGGGGCAGAACCTGGGCAGCTGCTGCTGCCTGCACAGCAGCAGAAAACTGCAGCAGCAGCAGCAAAAACTGCAGCAGCAGCAGCAAGTAGCAGCGCGGCAGCAGCAAAAGCAGTGGCAGCAGCAGCAGATAAGCACAGCAGCAGCAGTTTTTGTAGCTAGCAGCAGCGGCAAATGCGAGGGAGAGGGAGAGGTATATATATATATATATATATAGAAATATAGATAGATGGATGATAGTTAGATAGATATATTAGATAGATAGATAGGTATGTATGGTTAATAGATAAATAGGTAAATGGTTAGATAGATTGATGGATATGTGGATATACATAGATAGCTAGATAATAGATAGGTAAATTGACATATAGATATATAGATAGATCAATAGATAGATAGATATATCAATAGGTAGTTGGATAGATAGATAAGTTAATAGAATTATAGATAGATAGATAACTAGGTAGATAGATATAATAGCTAGATAAATAGATATATGAATAGATATATAAGTTAGATAGATAGATAGAGATATAGATATCTAGATAGGTATTAGATATATATCTATATCTATATGTATATACATGAATACATATAGTTAGATAGGTAGCTAGATAGATATTAAATAGGTAGATAGGTATCTAGGTAAATAGGTACTATATAGATACTAGATAGTTAGATAGATAGTTAGATACATAGATAGATAGTAGATGGATAATTATATAGATAGATAGGTAATTGATAGGTAGATAGTTAGGTTTCTAGATACTAGATAGGTAGATAGCTAGATACTTAGATATATCTATCTAAGATACAGATATCTATATACCTATAGTTATATATATATATATATATATATATTTATGAGTAAGGTAAGGAAAGGTATTGGGTATTTGGGTATATTTGTGTGGATATCTATATATATAGGTAGATACCTACTTAGATATATATAAATATGGTAGATATCTATATTACCTAGCCTAGATTAATATCTAGGTATGTAATTAGTAGCTAGATAGCTAGTTAGAGGGGTTTTAGAGCGAAAGCTCAATACCTTGAGCTACCGAGGTATTTCAATACCTTAAGATAACCAAGGTATTGGATTTCGAGCGGGGTATTTGAGCATTAGCCTAGGAAATGCTTGGGAATGATTTTTATATGTTTATATATATATAATTACGCGTGCTAGCATAGGTTTTAGAGGGTATAGGCGGGGTGCGTAGCCTAGGTTGAGGTATCGGATACCGAGGGTATCCCGGTATCTCAAGGAGGCGAGTTTGTGAGTTTTCTAGCTTAATGAGCTCGGTTTGACCTAGAATTTCAGGAGCACCCTAGTTTGACCCAGACTTGACCGTAGTTGACTCGGTTGACCGCCAAAGTCAACTGTTGACCTAGTTTTGACCCAGAGTTGACTTTTTGGACCTAGAGTTGACTTTTTCACCCAGATTTCACCGGTTTGACCCGTTTGACCTAGAACGACCCTAGAAAGCCTATTTTTAATTATTTTATATCTGTTTAACTCATTAGAACCCTGTTTAACCTTGCTTTTCGCATTAGGTCCTTGCGACACCGGTTCGGATCGCCAGTTGCTCAGGACGTCAGGCGAGTACATTCTCTGATAGTTTTCATTATCTGATATTTATTATGATTCAGCTTCTAGTATAGTATCATCTGATTATTCTGGCACCACACGGAACACTGACTGGTATTTCTGGATTCATTTACTTGCGACACGTACATTTCATGTTTTTGGCCTCTATTCTGGAATCACTACTGGCATCACCTACAGGCATCACTACAGGCATCACTCATGTTCAGGCTGGACTCATCTTGATTGCGTGTCGGGTCTTGGATCCACTTGTATTAGTCGGGGCGAGGAAATACTCGAGTAGACATGTAAATATTCCCATCTGGAATCATCAGGCATCACTCCCTCTGGTCTAATCTGGAATGATAGCAGCCGCGCACCCAGTGCGCGGTGAGCCGTACTTACCCCTAGCCGTTTACATGTCGAAACAAGTATTTCAAAGACACCGAGTTCATTCTTTATAGTCTGGACTCTCATGCATTTCTTGACTTGTCTCACTTACATGTTTCTGGACTTGACTCACTATATATTTTTCATGCTGGACTCACTACACGTTCATGTGCACGGACTTGATCTTAGCTTAGATTTTCTGTATCTTGTAGTTATTACTATCTTGCTCTGATATCCATGCATCTTTACCTTTATGCACCAGTGACTTACATATTTTCTTGTTCATACTTGCTCCATTTTTCTTGCTACTTGCTATAACTGTTTTATAGTTTTTATCATTTAAATGGAACTGCTGTTAGAGATGTACTTGCTCCAGTCCTGACTGGACATATTTTTCAGAGTATCCGGAGGATTGGTGTCCGACGTTTTATGGACCTGAGCCTGTCGATGGTGCAGACAGGGACCCTCTAGTTTAGAGGTGATTTCCGGGTTGGTAGCCGGGATCACTAGGATCTTGTTGTTGTTTTTATTAGCTTTTAGCACCGGATTTGTCTCCGATTTTGGATTGAGACCTTGTTTATATATTATTTTGGACATTGTTGTATTATTATTGATGTTGTGGTTGTTGTAGTAGTAGTTGGTGGTTAGACTTTATAGTTGTTAGTCTTCTTTGTTATCTATCGTGCTTAGATTCGTGATTGAGTACTTGAGATTATCATTTGATATTGCTCCTCCGTTTGGAGTTATATATATTGTTTGTGTGGTTGCCCTCCTTTTGGAGAGGTCATGCCCGATTTTTGTGTGAGATTATTATTTAGTTAGTTGACCTAGACAGCGTTCTACCGCCGATGCTGCGGCGTAGGCTGGACGTACCCACGACTCATGTCCGATTTTCCGGGTGTGGGTCGTGACACGTTTTTGGTGGCGGCCCCATGCAGGTCTCGATTCGCAATTAGTGCGATGTCGTGGTGGTACAACAACTTAGTTGTACTACTGCGAGCCTGCTATAGGATATAGGATTTAGGATGAGAGTGTACTCAATCACGACTAGGAACAATTCCAATCTAATTATTCTGAAATTGCTTTCTTTTGAAATATTACTGTCCTTCTTTGATAATATCGTATCTTGCGCCGTATTGACTTCTTTTGATCTGTGTTCAGGATGCCTCCGAAGACACGATCCCATCGTACCGTTCCAGCAGTTGCCTCGGAGAGGTCTGCTACCTCTCGTCCAGCTCGTATTCAGGCAGCTGCTACCGCTCCACTCACCACTCCTGCGGTTGAGGGAGCATCTGCTTCTCTCGGGGATCCTCCTTCACCTATCGATCCAAGGACTACCCCAGTCGTTCCGGTGGTTCCTCCACCACTTCCTGCTCCAGTAGATGCCGCACAGTTGTTTGCGTTCTTCAGGGAGATGATGGACGCGCAGCACCGTCAGGTGGATGTGATGAGGCTGGGCATTGAGAACGCCCACCAGGTGGCCATGACGGCAGTGGATAGGGTGGCACAGGTTCAGCCACAGGCAGATCAGATTCAGCACCCGAGGCCGGGCAGTATCATTGACTTCCAGAGGATGCGGCCCAAGGAGTTCCGTGGTACAGAAGGGATCCTGTACGCGGATGACTGGATAGAGCAGATTAAGGGGATCTTCAGGCTGGCACAGATTCCAGACAGCATGCAGATAGAGGCAGCGGGCAGTCAGATGTTCGACCTCGCTTTGACATGGTATCGCACAGATACGAGGATTGCGGCGCCAGGGCTTACTTGGGAGGCTTTCAAGAGGCTTTTTAAGGAGAAGTTTTTCCTAGATGTGGCGCTTAGTGCTTTGGAGAGCTAGTTTGAGGCACTCGTCCAAGGGAGCATGACGGTGGACGAGTACGCAGCGGAGTTCTACCGTCTGGGCAGATTTGTGGAGGGCTTGAGTGAGGCAGCCAAGGCGAGAAAGTTTCGCAAGGGCTTGGTTATGGCGGTCAAGTCTTTGACCAGGAGCGACCGCGAGGCGACTTTTGAGCAGATAGTAGGAGATGCTCAGAGAGCAGAGGATAACTTGGAGCTCAAGTCCAAGAGAGGCAGGGATGATTCAGGCAGTGCCAGTGGTAGTGCGGGACCAGCTAAGCGTCCCTATGTGTAGAAGGCAGCACAATAGGGTCAGGATCAGAGGGTGCCCACTTGTGCCTACTGCAGGAAGGCAGGACACACCTGGGATGTTTGTAGGAGGAGGCTGAAGGTGTGTTTGTTCTGTGGATCCGCTGCTCACCAGATGCGAGATTGCTCCACTGCACCTCCATTGGGTGGAGCACAGGATCAGAGAGTTGGAGCTAGGCCATCTGTGGCACAGCATCATGTCCCGCACCAGCAGAGGGATACACCCCAGCAGGGCAGGGCTTATGCGTTGACGGTCGAGGAGGCCGATGCTACGGATGTCGGGTTAGCAGGTCTGTCTCTTGTTTCTTCTTCCTGTCCTTTCCATTCCTTGTGGTGTGCTTCATTAGTACCTGTTAGACGTTTTGTGCTGTGGTAGATAGTTTAGTGACCCTGATTAAGACTGTGATAACACGACCAGTAGGACCCTGATCTTGTATGTTGTTTAGGTAGAATTTCTTGACTGTGCTTGTTGGGGGTTTGACCTAGAGAGAGTGTGATTGACTTTAAATTTCGAGGACGAAATTTTCTAAGGAGGATAGGCTTGTCACCACCCCATTTCCAGAGCCGGGTATTTTTTTTTATTTTTAATTTAGTTAATTGTGGATTATTTATATTTAATTGTATTTATATTTAATTAGTGATTGCTTTATTTTTTATTATTTTTATTTTGATTGTTTTAGGATTTTGGCTAGCCTGGACCCATGTCAGACCCTAGTGGACCCATGTCCGACCCAGCCCACACCCTTGTGAGAATTATTTTGGGGCTTAGAAATATTTATTTTATTTTTAGGAGTTAGTTGGAGAGATTTGGAACTAGTTTGAGTGCTTTTGGATCCCGGAACCCGAAACCAAGTCATGTAGGGGCATTTTGGGCATTTGGAGAATTAGTGAACCCTTTATTATGTGTTGTGGCCGGCCCCCTCCTCACTCCCAGACCGTGGAACAGCAGCCCCCTTCTTCCATTTTCTTCTTCTTCTTCTTCTTCTTCTTCTTCTTCTTCTTCTCCACTACTTCTTCTTCTTCCTTCCTCCTTCACAAGTAAGTCTCTCCATCTTTTTCTCCTTCCTCCTTCCATTTCTTCTACTTGTGTAACCCTAGCCCTAGATCTTTCCCTAACCTAGGTGGGTAGAGCCTAGATTTGGTGTTGGAGCTTGGATTTGAGGCTTGGAGCTTGTAGGAGGTGAATTTGGAGAGATTTGGAGACTTTGGCTTGGGATTCCAACTTTCAAGAGGTAAAACCCTAACTTTTCCCTTGCTAATTACTTTTATATAGTGTAATTAATATTTTAGAACCTTCCTAGACCCTTAGGCTACCCGTGGGAGGAAGTTGGAACTAGTTTGGTTGGGTTTAGAGACTTTAACACTAGGTTTTGTGTCAATTTCGGGTGGAATCCGAATTTGGCCCAATTTTGGGTGATGCCCTAGGTTAGATGGACCTAGGTAGACGTTGTCGGGTGTCTTGAGGGTGAGTGCGTGTCTCCGTTCGGACACGGGAAGCCGTGTCGCGGAGAAACGGGCGTTTCGGGCGAAATTGGGGCTTTTCGTCGTCGCCGATTCTAAGTGCGTGTACGTTTCTGCCACGGGCCTAGAATCGATGCGGGAGTGCATTTTCTAGGATCTAGACATCGTTTAGGATGCGTGGGTAAATTTTGGGCCGATTCCGAGTTCGTTTGGTGTGCGTTTCAGGAGGTTTTCCGAGCCGCTCACCACGTGTTCGTCGAAATGACCGAACGGCCATTTCGACTTGGTTTCCTCGTTTCGGGCTTGTGCGCGCGTTGGGTTAGTATCGGAGAGTGTGTGCTAGAATTCTCGGGCTATATTTTATATATTTTTAGGTGTTTGGGCGTGTCGGGGTCGTTGGGCGTGCGTGGGTGGGCGTTGTGGGCGTGGTGTGCGTTGTGTTGTGTTTGTTTATATATATGTGTATATATATATTGTGTGTGTATTTTTATATATATATTTATATATATATGTGTGGTTATGTGTTTGTGAGCGTGTTAGGGAGTGCTTGTGTGAGTGTGTAGGTGAGCGTGTTAGTGAGTGCTTGTGTGAGTGTGTAGGTGAGTGTGTGTGAGTGTGAGTGAGTGTTTATAGGTATATACATATAAGTTTATATATATATATATATGAGGATTTGTGTGTGAGGTTGTGTGTTTGTGAGAGTGTGTGTGTGAGGGTGTGTGCTAGTGTGAGGTTGAGTGTGTGTGAGTGAGGATATATAGGTATATATATATATATTTATGTTTAAGTGTGTGAGTGTGTGTGTGTATATATATATATGTGTGTATGTATATATAGAGATGTGTTTGTATATAATTATGTGTGTGTGTGTTGATTTGTGTTTGAGTGTGTGTGTGTGTTAGAATGTATATAAGTTAGTGTGTATATATAGCTATAGAGTTATATATATATGTATATGTATGTGTGTATATATATATATAGTGATATATATATATAAATAGGTGTGTGTGTGTGTGTATGTGAGGTGAAAGGGGGGGGGCAGAACCTGGGCAGCTGCTGCTGCCTGCACAGCAGCAGAAAACTGCAGCAGCAGCAGCAAAAACTGCAGCAGCAGCAGCAAGTAGCAGCGCGGCAGCAGCAAAAGCAGTGGCAGCAGCAGCAGATAAGCACAGCAGCAGCAGTTTTTGTAGCTAGCAGCAGCGGCAAATGCGAGGGAGAGGGAGAGGTATATATATATATATATATAGAAATATAGATAGATGGATGATAGTTAGATAGATATATTAGATAGATAGATAGGTATGTATGGTTAATAGATAAATAGGTAAATGGTTAGATAGATTGATGGATATGTGGATATACATAGATAGCTAGATAATAGATAGGTAAATTGACATATAGATATATAGATAGATCAATAGATAGATAGATATATCAATAGGTAGTTGGATAGATAGATAAGTTAATAGAATTATAGATAGATAGATAACTAGGTAGATAGATATAATAGCTAGATAAATAGATATATGAATAGATATATAAGTTAGATAGATAGATAGAGATATAGATATCTAGATAGGTATTAGATATATATCTATATCTATATGTATATACATGAATACATATAGTTAGATAGGTAGCTAGATAGATATTAAATAGGTAGATAGGTATCTAGGTAAATAGGTACTATATAGATACTAGATAGTTAGATAGATAGTTAGATACATAGATAGATAGTAGATGGATAATTATATAGATAGATAGGTAATTGATAGGTAGATAGTTAGGTTTCTAGATACTAGATAGGTAGATAGCTAGATACTTAGATATATCTATCTAAGATACAGATATCTATATACCTATAGTTATATATATATATATATATATTTATGAGTAAGGTAAGGAAAGGTATTGGGTATTTGGGTATATTTGTGTGGATATCTATATATATAGGTAGATACCTACTTAGATATATATAAATATGGTAGATATCTATATTACCTAGCCTAGATTAATATCTAGGTATGTAATTAGTAGCTAGATAGCTAGTTAGAGGGGTTTTAGAGCGAAACCTCAATACCTTGAGCTACTGAGGTATTTCAATACCTTAAGATAACCAAGGTATTGGATTTCGAGCGGGGTATTTGAGCATTAGCCTAGGAAATGCTTGGGAATGATTTTTATATGTTTATATATATATAATTACGCGTGCTAGCATAGGTTTTAGAGGGTATAGACGGGGTGCGTAGCCTAGGTTGAGGTATCGGATACCGAGGGTATCCCGGTATCTCAAGGAGGCGAGTTTGTGAGTTTTCTAGCTTAATGAGCTCGGTTTGACCTAGAATTTCAGGAGCACCCTAGTTTGACCCAGACTTGACCGTAGTTGACTCGGTTGACCGCCAAAGTCAACTGTTGACCTAGTTTTGACCCAGAGTTGACTTTTTGGACCTAGAGTTGACTTTTTCACCCAGATTTCACCGGTTTGACCCGTTTGACCTAGAACGACCCTAGAAAGCCTATTTTTAATTATTTTATATCTGTTTAACTCATTAGAACCCTGTTTAACCTTGCTTTTCGCATTAGGTCCTTGCGACACCGGTTCGGATCGCCAGTTGCTCAGGACGTCAGGCGAGTACATTCTCTGATAGTTTTCATTATCTGATATTTATTATGATTCAGCTTCTAGTATAGTATCATCTGATTATTCTGGCACCACACGGAACACTGACTGGTATTTCTGGATTCATTTACTTGCGACACGTACATTTCATGTTTCTGGCCTCTATTCTGGAATCACTACTGGCATCACCTACAGGCATCACTACAGGCATCACTCATGTTCAGGCTGGACTCATCTTGATTGCGTGTCGGGTCTTGGATCCACTTGTATTAGTCAGGGCGGGGAAATACTCGAGTAGACATGTAAATATTCCCATCTGGAATCATCAGGCATCACTCCCTCTGGTCTAATCTGGAATGATAGCAGCCGCGCACCCAGTGCGCGGTGAGCCGTACTTACCCCTAGCCGTTTACATGTCGAAACAAGTATTTCAAAGACACCGAGTTCATTCTTTATAGTCTGGACTCTCATGCATTTCTTGACTTGTCTCACTTACATGTTTCTGGACTTGACTCACTACATGTTTTTCATGCTGGACTCACTACACGTTCATGTGCACGGACTTGATCTTAGCTTAGATTTTCTGTATCTTGTAGTTATTACTATCTTGCTCTGATATCCATGCATCTTTACCTTTATGCACCAGTGACTTACATATTTTCTTGTTCATACTTGCTCCATTTTTCTTGCTACTTGCTATAACTATTTTATAGTTTTTATCATTTAAATGGAACTGCTGTTAGAGATGTACTTGCTCCAGTCCTGACTGGACATATTTTTCAGAGTATCCGGAGGATTGGTGTCCGACGTTTTATGGACCTGAGCCTGTCGATGGTGCAGACAGGGACCCTCTAGTTTAGAGGTGATTTCCGGGTTGGTAGCCGGGATCACTAGGATCTTGTTGTTGTTTTTATTAGCTTTTAGCACTGGATTTGTCTCCGGTTTTGGATTGAGACCTTGTTTGTATATTATTTTGGACATTGTTGTATTATTATTGATGTTGTGGTTGTTGTAGTAGTAGTTGGTGGTTAGACTTTATAGTTGTTAGTCTTCTTTGTTATCTATCGTGCTTAGATTTGTGATTGAGTACTTGAGATTATCATTTGATATTGCTCCTCCGTTTGGAGTTATATATATTGTTTGTGTGGTTGCCCTCCTTTTGGAGAGGTCATGCCCGATTTTTGTGTGAGATTATTATTTAGTTAGTTGACCTAGACAGCGTTCTACCGCCGATGCTGCGGCGTAGGCTGGACGTACCCACGACTCATGTCCGATTTTCCGGGTGTGGGTCGTGACAACTATCTTGCATGCACCACTTTCTACAGAGAGCCTTCTGATTTAGCCCATATTAACAAATGGGTATCTTACCTTTTCTTCCATCAGGCTAGAAATGCCAAGCAGGACAAGGTTGTAGATAGCAAAGATAAACCTTTGAACCCTCTGAGCATTCTTAATGCCAACACAATCGATGATCTTATTGAAGATGCAGAGGCTCCAGATTGTGTTCTTAATGAAGAGATAGGGGGTTATCCTGCAGGAACCAAAGCCTACAGTTATATGAGGCATTGCCGAAAGCCTCTGTCAAAAGAAGCTCAACTGGCTGGCTTCCTTTCTATTTGGCTACGCCGATGGGTGGTGCCTGGCATTGCGTCGACAGATCGTATTTATCGCAATACCCTATGGCCCACAGTGCTTTTGGTATTTGGGACAAGATTGGGCCTACTCCCTGCCATGGTATGCAGGATACAAGTTGGTCTGAGGGCTATTACTGATGGGCTGCTGGCCAATACTACATAGCGCGAAGGATATCCCAGAGTGGAATTATCATTCTTATATCTGATGGGATGGTTAATCCTTCACAACACCAAAGTGATGTCTCCCGGATCTGTCAATGGTTCAGGCAATAACTTCTTGTTGAATTACAAGAATTCTTTTTGGAATGTGACTAGCGTCATAGATTATCGACTAGTACTGAATTTTGCCCATAGTTGAAAATTCTTCTGCACCGTTCTCCCCATACATATCAATCAGCAGGGGGCTAAACTCCATGATATAGGTCAGGGGAAGTCTATTCTTTCTCCTGAAGCCTTTTACTGGTTGGTCTGCATTAGACCTTCCCACCTGCTATATAGAAGTGAGGACCACTGCTACTTGGAACCTTATCTGTCTAGCCGTTTTGCCAGGTAATTTGGATATGATCGGTTGCACGTAAGAAATTCTATCACCAGCTTTAAATTCAAAGGTGGGCTTATTGATGGAGCTAGAGGATGGCATTATTTTATCATAAATTGTACTGGAGCAACCTTTGTTGTTCCTGCGACCTCTCTCTCCATGGAATTATGCATTCTTTATTCATACGCACAGTTTTATGTGTCCATCAATACCTTCTATCGTAATTTTGATGTATATAAAAGTTTTAAAATGCCCTCCCATAAGTCTACTGGAAGAGAGAAGATACCATATGTCTCCTCTGATGAAGGTGATGAAACTACTGGTGCAGATGATTATTTGTTGATATTACCGAGAGGCGTAATAGCTCCTCCGGCAAAGCCTCTCATAATTTCCAATAAACGAAAGGCTTCTACTCAGAAAGAGCCTTTCCCTCGTAAGAAGAAGCAGACTATAAAAGGTCCTAAAAGGACTTCCACCAAGGGGGCCTCTTCCAGGAGTGAACATATTGTTTCCCCTGTTAGGGATAATTCTTTGATTAGGGGTCCTTCACCTTTTAAAGAAGGAGCCTCCACAGTCCCAGTTAAAAGTGCTGGAGATTCTTTGCCTGCGACTGCTGCCACAATTACATCTACCACCGTTACTGGTGATGCTTCTATATCGCCTTCGAGGCTGAGCTCAATAATAATCAGTATACCTTTACCAAGATAAATAATGGGACTAGTCCCTCCTTCATCTGTAAGTATTTCAAGCGAGATTCCACCCGATGAACCTCGAGTAGATCTGGGTGATGACTGGGATGACTACTCTCAAGCGTTAGTTGGTGTACCCTCCTCACCAAGTATGATAGCTTGTTTAGCATTATTAAGAAATAATTTAGCTATACAGGCTGCAGACACAATATATATACCATCGGCCATTGGTAAATGTTGTCTTCATGCTTTTTTCAGAAAAATTTAACATCAAATTGATATTAACTTTCTCTTATCTTAGTTTCAGGAGAAGACATTTCTGGGGAGGACGGAGCTGAAACAACCTCTGATTTTGTTGCGGATCCAGCTAATGAAACGGCGGTGACCACCGTCGAAGAACCATACCTTGAAGCCGTTGATCTTTCATCCGCAACATTCTCAGATATAATCCCGCCAGCAGCAGTTCAAATAATATCAGAGGTGGATGAACCCACCATCTCGACTGTGCCTCATTCATCGAGTATGCCAGCAACTTCAACTATTGTTGGTGTCTCTTCTTTTGTCGCACAATCTGTTGAAGCAACGACTGTGGCAACATCCTCTGTAGTCATTCCAGAAAGGAGATTTGCCAATATTGCGTCTACTCCCAGCGTCCATTCGAGCTTTGCTATGCTAGTTGAACAATACACTAGCATATTCTATCTCATTTTAAAAGAATTGATATCCATGGTGCTGGAGAAGAATCTAGGCTTTGATGCTCTGAAGACGTCCTCCAAGCTCACTATAGCGCAGATTAGAAATTTCAATAAGGCTGAAAGAGATAATGCGCTAGAGCAAATGGTTAATGGCTTAGAACAACCCATTAACGAATATTTGCAACTATCTCAAGGCAGCATCAATAACTTGGTTCAGGCTGAGTACGACTCACTAACTGCGAAATTTGCTCAGAAGACAGAAACTTTAAACAAATCCATCCAGGAACATCAACAAGAGATGGAGAAAGAGCACGTAGTATTGGTGGAGAGTATTCCTCAGCTAGCTCAGTGCCGTAATATGAGGTATATGAAGTGAGGGTTCAAGAACTGGAAGCTGAACTTGCTCAAACAAGGGAGAGGCTTCTCAAAGCATCGCTAGTTCATAATGTATTGGAGGGCCAAGTGAATACAGCTCAACAGAACTTGACACATGTGGGTGTCATCCACGCAAGTTTTGTTGATTCTCTGTCTGAACTATCTCTCTTGAGCAATGACGAAGCAAGGTTGGAACTGGCTCGCACTAATATTTTAAACTCCAGGAATGAGAGGATGGCTGCTTTGGCGCAACAGATCCGCGATTTAACTGCTCCTCCCCAATGATGTACTTTTTTGCTGCTCCTTTTGTAATTTTTTATTCCCAGAGATAATAAAAAATATATTTTCTGACTTTGTGGACCCATCACTTTAGAATATAAATAATAGGCTAGGATGAAAGTGATATCAGCAATAATATGGACATGATATACTTTCGGTAAGGTTTAGCTAAATATATCTATTCAGAGGTAATATGAACATGATAGAATATGATTCAACTAAATTTGTATACAAAACACTATCAGAGGTAATATGGACATGATAGGTTTTAAAGTTTTAAATTAGTTAAACATATCTATTTAGAGGTCATAGGAACATAATATAATATGATTCAACTAGTCTTTGTACGTAGTATCATCAGAATGAGATCTTCATCATACTCCGTTAAGCAAGAAAGATCAAGCATAGTACTTCTTCAGGAATTTGTCATTAATAGGAGCCATTATCAAATCTTCATCAGGCTTGGCTAATCTGTAAGCGCCATTTGAAAATGTTGTTTCAACAACATAAGGGCCCTCCCATTTGGGCTGAAATTTGCCCTTACTTTTGTGCGTAATGATCATTGGCCTCTTCACAGCTAAAACTAGCTCACCAACTTTAAACACTCTTTCCTTCACTTTTTGATTAAAAGCTCTGGAGATGTGTGCTTGGTAGAACTCGATGCGCTGTTGAGCTTGAAGGCATTTCTCGTCTAACCCTTCTTGCTCTTGAAGTCTTAACGATCATTATTTTCCTCAGTTAGCTCATTAGCTACTGCTATTCTGAGTGATGGAATTTGAATTTTAATAGGGAGAACTACTTTACACCCGTAAACTAATAAAAATAGAGTACAACCCGTTGGTGTTCGTACCGTTGTGCGGTATGCCCACAGACATTCCCCCAATTTCTCGTTCCAATCTCTTTTGTTCGAAGAGACAAACTTATTTAAGAGTTTGATGATGGTTTTGTTGAAGGCTTCTGCCAAACCATTAGCAGCAGGATTATATGCCGTTGATGCCATATTTTGTATCTGATTCTTATCGCAAAATTGGTGAAACGTTTGACTGATGAATTGAGGTCCATTGTCAAGAATTATCCTTCGGGGTATCCCAAAACGATAGATGACATGATGCTTGATAAACTTGATCACATTGGATGTCTTTATCTCATCAAGAGGAATCACCTCCGCCTATTTGGAGAAATAATCAGTGATAGCTAATATAAACCGATGTCCTCTAGAAGATGAAGGACGAATAGGACCAATGATATCCATATCCCATGCTTCAAAGGGCCATGATGGAATAGTATGATGTAAATACTCAGAAGATTAATGTATGAAATCTATATGAACCTGACAGGCTTTGCATTTTCTTGCATATTCCACGGCATCTGCAATTATAGTAGGCCAGTAGTAGTCCATCCTTCTGATACGATCCTGTAACATAGGACCGGGTTGATGCGCTCCACATACTCCATCATGAGCTTCTCAGATATCCCGTCTTGCATCATCATCAGAGAGACATCGTAACAATAGTCCATCATATGTTCGGCGATATAGACTTTGTGAAGAAGCATCAAAATAGAAATGTAGCGATCATCTTTTGATAGATGCTGCTTATTTAGGATCCTCTGGTAAGATTCTATATGATACGAAGTCTATAAAGGGACTTATCCAATCTCTCTTAGGAGGAACCATGTTTATAACATAACTGCGTTCTATATGAAAATTATTTTTCACACAAAATAAATCTCTGTTAAGAAGGATCACCGAATTCTGCATTCTTATAGGAATAGCTAGATCTGCAGCTAGATTGGCCAGAGCATCAGCTTCCAAATTTTGAGATCGACGAACATGTTCTAAGAAGAATCCTTTAAAAGACATTGCTATCTCGATTGTTGTTCGATGATAAGGAATGAGGTCTGGATTGCGGAATTTATATATTCCTCTGACCTGATTGACGATCAGCTGAGAATTCCCAAAAGCTTCCAAGTATTCAATATCCAATTCTTTAGCAACTTGAAGCCCAATTAATAGAGCATTATACTCTGCCATATTATTATAGCATGGTTCACTAAGAGAATATGCTCGATAGATGACGAGTTTATCAGTAGTCACCAGAATAATTCCTACTCCTGAAATCACATTTTCCTTGGGACCAGTTCTGGAAGCACCATCAAAGAATAGTTGCCATATATCACCTTCCATTACTGAATTACATTCTGCTCGTCGGGAATATCCTCATATAATTTGGAGGTTTCTGGAATTGGATGGGCAGCTAAGAAATCAGCCAAGGCTTGACCTTTCATAGATTTCTGAGGGACGTACACCATATCATACAGTGTCAATAGCATTGCCCAAGTCACGAGTCGGGAATTAAGAATACTTGGCTTATTCATCAATATCCAAAGTGGATTGATTCTGGAGATGATATTAATAGTTTGGCCTGTCACGTAATATCGCGTCTTCTGAATGGCAAACATTAGGGCCAAGCATTCTTTTTCCACTGGGTTATATCTGTGTTCTGCTCCGACCATCATCCTGCTTAGATAGTAAATAGCCTGTTTATGACCCTCATTGTTTTTCTGTGTGAGAAGAGGCCCTAAAGAATGATCCATTGCTCGAACATACAACAAAAATGGTCTTCCTATGACAGGAGGCACCAGAACTGGAGGATTAGTAAGATAGCGTTTGATGTCATTAAACGCTTGCTGACAGGCTTCGTCCCATACAAATGACACACATTTCTTCATTAAACGAGAAAAAGGTTGACATCTTCCAGAGAGATTGGATATGAATCTCCTGATATAAGCTAGACGACCTTGTAATCCCCTAAGTTCTCTGAGATTACGGGGCGGTCGCATTTTTAGGATAGCTTTTACTTTATCAGGGTCGACTTGAATGCCTTTAGCAGTAATAACAAATCCCAAAAATTTGCCATTGGATACACCAAGAAAGGACTTTGTAGGGTTCATCTTGAGTTGATGTTGGCGCATCAAATCAAATATTGTCTTCAAGTCTTGGATGTGATTATCCTTGAGGCAGCTTTTGATAGCAATATCATGTACATAACATTCTATCGTTTTGCATAAATGCTCATAGAATATGTTACTCATAGCTCGTTGATATGTAGTCCCAGCATTCTTCAATCCAAAAGGCATGACTGTATAGCAATATACCCCTAATGGTGTACGAAAGGCAGTATGCTTCTCATCTTCAGGATTCATCTTAATTTGATTATATCCTGAAAATCCGTCCATGAAAGACATGCGCTCAAAATTGCACGTATTATCGATCATGATGTTTGTAATGGGAAGGGAAAACTCATCTTTAGGGCAGGCCGCATTTAGATCTCGAAAATTAATGCAAACACGAAATTTTTTATTTTTCTTCATAACTGGGACAACATTAGCGACCCAATCAGGATGTTGTTCTTTCCGGATGAACCCACAAGTTATTAATTTCTTGATTTCAGCTTCAATGGCATCCATTATATCTGGGCGGAACCGGCGTTGGTGTTGCTTTACAGGCTTTGAATTAGACAGTATATTGAGTTTATGGGTAGCCACTTTTGGATCAAGACCTGGCATATCCTCATAATTCTAATCAAAGATATCGATATATTCTTTTATCAGCTGGATCATTTCTTCTCTTTCTTCTTCAGAAAGATTGTTACTGATAAATATCGGCTTTGGTAAAAATTCATCCCCAATATTGACTTGGATAACCTTATCTTCAGTGTGTGGTTCTTTTTGTTCGAACCGGAGTTCCCATTGTGTATCCATTTGCTGTGCCCAAGATTTATTTTTAAATGGTTCAGATTATTGTTCCTCTGTTTCTAGGGAATCTGTTAATACCATATTTACTGATAATGCCAGTTCGAATTCATCATCTGAATCAGAGGATGACAAATCATCTTGAGAAAAGGAAATGGTCTCATCACTTGACTCAGAGTTGTTTGAAGTTGTAAGAGATGTGGTATACCCTAACCCGAAATAAGTTCGCTGATAGTAAGGATCACCATGCAACAGTATTCGTCTGCCTTTTCCATAGTTGGGGCCTGGCTCCAACTTCAAATCATAACCCATGTTTTGCATAATCTTCAAAGCCTGTGGGCTATATCTGTGGATTTGCATTTTTTCAACATCAGACTCGGGAGATTCTTCTTGTACAATCGGTTTATTCCACATTCGACCAAAAATTATTGGATGCTGATCGTTGCGAGTAGGTGGAACAATAAAGATAGAATCTTCATGTGTCCCATATGTCGTGACGACATTAGATGTTGACGCTACTTCCCACACATATGGATGATAGAAGTATATAGCTTCCAAAAATTTTTGTGCTATGGGTTCTATATCTTTATGAGGAGAATATTCCTGATTAGAAAATTGGGCATCAATATACTGGAAAAGAGAATCTTTATTATCATCAGAACACACGTCCCTGATTACATTTACATCAACCGACTGCTTGTTGCGCCTAAGGTCAATGACCAAAGGTGGAGGTTTCTTGTTCAGATTGATCACTAGAGGATCATTTCCTTCTCCCGATTTTGTTTTGCCCAAGTGAATAGTCATAGGTTCCATGACTTTTTGATGGGTAGTCTGCCCTTTTACTTGGATCGACAAAGGTTGCTCAGCAGATGGTTCTCCTGGCTCCTGGTGGGATTCATCCTCCATTTTTCCTAACACCTCCTTCATGTAGTCTTGAGTGTACAACATGGCATCAGAATAGTAGGACTCAACTCCTTTGAACGGATTGAGATCACCGAATTTTGTCTTCACTATTCCTTGAGCATCTACATATTTGAAATATTGATGTAGAGTTGAAGAAACAATATTGTGATCATGGATCTACGGTCTACCCAACAGAATATTGTAAGACACCTCAGAATCAATGATATAGCATGTAGCCAGTGATCTAAGGTCACTAATCTGGATTCTCAGACGAATCTTCCCCAACGGTCTGCTTTTTCTGGCATTAAAGCCCACAATTGTAGTGGTAGTGTAAGCCAGTTCACAGGTAGGAATTCTCAATGGTTTTAGCAGACTATGAGGGATAATGTTGATCGACGATCCCAGATCTATGTGAATCTGGTCTACCTTAATGGAGCTGATGTATCCTGTATAATAAAGAGGCCTGTCGTGTTTGTTATGCTTCAACAACATGTCCTCTTGAGTAAAAGTGATGTTAGGGACCACTTCCATCACACTATGGCATTGAGGACATGCCACATACTCTTTATCAGGGGACTTGAGCTGAGTCAAGCATATATCTGCTTGCATTAATGCTTCACTTAGGGCTTGACGAGTGTCTTTGGACAACCGAAGTAGCTCAAAAATGGACAATCTGGCTGGAGTATTAGCCAACTGAGCCAAGATGTCGAAGTATATGGTTTCTCAACCTTTATTTTGAATATTCTTCAGAGGTTTATCGAAACAAACTTCTTTTTGTTTACCTTTGTCCACAGAAGCTGATTTAGAAGAACCTGCCTCTGGTATAACAGGTTCAGGCTCTGGAGGTTTGGTAGCTGAAGTGTCTGCCGTTGCTTCCTCCTGATTCCCTCCATATTCTTTGAGGTAGGCTTTTCCTGACCGGGTTCTGGTTGCTAAAGCCACTTTCTCCGATGCCGGGGATATTCCAACCATATGACATGGTTTACATCTGGACTTCTTCTTAGACTTAGCTTTAGCAGCCTTAGTCTCTTTCTCAATTTTTGATACTAGATCAGGGTGAACCCACATGATCTCTCTACGCTTGGTAGTTAGGGGCGCTAAATCTTGATTTTGACCCCTGGTAGGAGGGGGATTAACAATATTCATCATTGCCCGTGGAATAGGTACCACATCATCCGAAGATTTCTAAATTAGAGTGAGATCATATTTGTAGTGACCGTCTTCTCGTTATTACGCAGAGTGATGGCCTTGGAGTCGATCAACTCCTGGATTTTCCTTTTCAGTACATAGCATGCCTTTATGGGATGATGTATGTATCTATGAAAAATACAGTACTTAGGATTATTTGTACTGCCGACTTCATTTAGACGCTTTATCTCTGGTAGAGTAAGCTTGCCACTTTTGACTAGACAATCAAATATGCTTGGAATATCGTCGTCGTCAAAAGAATATTCTTCTTTAGGTCTGGAAATTCCAGGATTCGTCTGCATAGTTACCAGAGTATTTTGCCCGAATATGTTGATTGTCAGGGCTTCCTTTCCTTTTAAACTACGAGTATGGTCATTATTAGAGGATGAACGCTTCCCTCTATCAGAGGTAGAGATTATAATTCTGTTATCACGAGCCTTCCGACTGTTATCTTCAGCGACTACTGCCGATTATGATAAATGAGGGCCAATCATGGAACTGATATGGTCCCGTGAATACTGAGATTAGTGGGAGAAGGTTCTTTCTGCAAATATCCACCAAGGCTGAATCTGGAACTCCAGGAGGCATCTGTAAAGTAGCCTGACGAAAGCGTTCAATAAAAGTACGAATATTTTCTTTTTTCTTCTGCTTTACTTCAATGAGTGATGACATAGACATGTCTATTCCTCCCTCGTAGAATCGAGCAAAGAATAGAGTCTTGAAATCTTCAAAAGAAGTAATGCAGTTGTCAGATAGACTACGATACCATTGGTAAGCTACTCCAGACAGACAGCCTTTAAACACCCAAGTGAGAAGGACATTATTTCCTTGCAATAATACCGTCATCATGCTCAATTAGTTCATTTACTGTCTTGGCGACATCTTTTTCTCAAATAAAACCATAGCATGTGGTTTATATTTTGGTGGGAAAGGGATCTCATCCCAGACGGCTGGATATGGCTGGTTAATTCCCAACTTTTTGAGCTGATCTTTATGTTTCAAGGCATCAAATTGGGCTTTCAATTCCCGAACTGCTTGTATTGGATCTTCAGTTGGGAAAGGGACAGCAGAAAGGTGAGAGATTGGATGTATTGTAACTCCAATAGGAGATAATATATTCTCTGAGTTAAGAGGTTGAGGAGCAGCTGATTCTTGGTTTTGAACAGGCTCTTGGCTTGCATTGGATGGTGGTATGTCTACCCCCACATGTAGTTGAGTCGGAGGAACAGGTGTTTGAGCTATTACAGCTGTATGTTGAGTCACCATCATTTGGTGCATGTTCTCCATCATGGTATGCATCTCTTTAAGTGACGTTTCCAATGCAGTGATGCGTTGTTCAGTACTTCCTGATGGGGAAGCTTCTTCATGTTCATCCCCAACAACATAAACTCCTATTTCTCTAGAGGCCACTGAGGGATTAGTATAGATCTCTGTAAAGATTGAGTCTATACTTTCAACATCAAATTCAGAAGACTGGCGACCCTCAGTATCGGAATCTGAAGAATATGAAGCTGATTGTTGTGACCTCGAGCGGGTGTTTCAAAAAATACCTTCTTCAAAAGTCTCAATGAGTCTGTCAAATCTCCTTTGGCTAGAAGTTTTGGAGGAATGACGTCTCGCACTCGACTTTCCTCTAGGAATATGCGAAGCCATGTTTACTGATGCAAATGTTGGTTCTTCTGCCTGTAATGACAAAGAGTAGTTCAAAACTGACTGTTTTACTTTAGAACAGCAATAGTTAATTACAACCTTATGACTATTACAATAATGTTCTCTAGGGGGTGTAATAGACATATTAGGAGATCCCCTATCTTTGCATTTCTGGATCAAAAAATCACGTAAATCAGGGGGATTACCAGAAGAAGAAGAAGAAGGCTTATTCTGCCTTTTTACATCAGTAGGAATGTGGAGATTAGGAACCATAACCCTTTCTCTGCCATAGGAATACAACAGTTCACCTATGTGAGTAGCATATGATCCATCATCTGTCTGAGGAGCATATCTTCCCGTAAAACGAGTCTTCTTTACGCGGACAGTCCTATCCTGGCATAATTTAAATTTTTGCACAAGTTTACGTAAAAAGGAAAAGTCCTCAAACGGCCTTCAACGTCATGCGTAATATGAAGAGTGGAAACTTTCTTCTCTTGTGGACATAAAATCCTAGAGGTTGGGAGATTCGCCACTTGTTTTCCCTTGATGTGATCTAAGGGTACATCTGCCTTATCATAGACGGGAGATGTATTTTTATGCGCATGACGCATTTGAAATTTCTGAATTGGCACTGAGGCCTCGCCAGAAGTCTTGTCTGCCACATCACAGACGGGAGACGAAGGTTTACGCGCAGGACACGTCTGAGACTTCTGGATTGGCACTGGGGTATTGCCAGAAGTCTTGTCTACCATGTTACAAACAGGAGACAAAGTTTTATGCACAAGGCATGTTCGAGACTTCTGGATTGGCACTGAGGCATTGCCAAAAATTTTGTCTACCACGTTACAAACGGGAGACAAAGTTTTACGTGCATGGCGCGTCTGAGACTTCTGGATTGGCACTGAGGCATTGCCAGAAGTCTTGTCTACCACGTCACAGACGGGAGACAAATTTTTACGCACAGGGCATGTTGGCTGTGTTGTCACAACCTTGTTGATCAGTAAGTGAGAGCTTGTAGGAAGGGTAGAGGACGTCTTAGGCATCCACACTTTACGCAGCTTCCTGTTGTTCTGGACAGTGGAGGAATGAGAGCTACCCCCTGCACAAAGAATGTCTTCATAGAAAGATTGGTCGAACTGGACGACCAAAGTCTTCTTCGTCGATCCATTGGATACAGCATCGTGTTGAGCAATTACTTTCTCGTCAAAGGAGAAAGTTGTACCCAGCAGAGTCGCCATCTTTGTTTGATGATAAACAAAATAAATGAGGTTTATACGAAACCTTTTTGTTCACAAACAAGAAAAAGAGTACAATTAATCCTATACGAGGATGTTAAGTACAATAAAATGATTCTGGGAAACTACTGCTATAGAAATCTGATCTGCGGTCGATCACTTTGTTCCTTGGACTACACGATGATGAAGAAGTGCTGTAGAAGAAGCTTCAATAGTTGCAAGTAGGATCGAATTCCTGTTACCAAAGTTGTCGACCAAAACTCTCTGTCTGTGCTCTCTTTTCTCTCTGATCTCTGATTATGCCTTGTCTGGTCCTGTGTTTGATTGTCCCTCTACCCTGTGACCAGGGGTCTCTATTTATAGAGATCAATCGAATAACTGCCAGGTTGGCATAAAAAACCAAGTAACTATTTTGTTAGCGTAAAAGGCCAAACTGTGAAGAAGATTTCATCTTTTATGTTGCGGTTATAATAACTGCCACCCACGTTACAATTGTCTTCTGAATATGCGTATGACACGTGTCCCTTTATAAGGTAACGCGTATAACTGCTTTTCGAAGATCATGGCATGCAAGCCACGTAGGTAACTACACCTTGTGTAAAGATGGTTGGCATAAAAGCCAAATAATTATCTTGTTGGTGTAAAAGCCAAATAATTGTCTTGTTAGCGTAAAAGACCAAACTGTGAAGAAGAAGACTTTTTTTATGCTGCGGTTATGATAACTGCTACCCACGTTCCCATAGTCTTCTAAATTTGCGTATGACACGTGTTCCTTTATGAGGTAATGCGTATAAATGTTTTTCAAAGATTATGGCATATAAGCCACGTAGGTAACTGCCCCTATGTAAAGATGGTTGGCGTAAAAGCCAAGTGACTGTCTTGTTGGCGTAAAAGGCCAAACTCTGCGTAAAACTTAATGATTCATGAATAATAGATAACCAGCATAAAATAGCCAATTATCCGTTACGACCGAGGTCTTGAGCGTATTCTGGGCTAAATAGTCTTATCACGTACCTTTGCAAATATAGTCCAGTTGGCGTATTTTGAAGAGATAGCATACGGCGTACTCCTATAGTTGAAAATAACCTGGTTGGCGTAAAATACAAAGATGGTGATGTGAGCGTATTAGCCATAGTTTTAGCTTTCCCAGTCATGACCAAATTTAAAAATAGAACAAAATCTTGTACATTAAATGCAGAGATATGCCTCCATCTCGTGCATTAAATACAGAGATATGCCTCGAGCTCTGTACGAGAAACAGCTTTTGACGTGGCATCTGATTTTGTCTTATCTTGAGCGTAAAAACTTATTTCTGTCCATGTCGAATAGGCAGTATATTCTTTAAATGCGTAAAAATGACTTGTATCAAGAATATGTTACTAAACGATAACCTGGGTCTCTGTGCAAAAATTATTATCACAGCCGTCCTTTCGATCATCGTGCAATACTTTTGTCAAAAGTCAGGTTCACTGATTTGTCTGACAAATTCATCCGAGGAATACGAAGAGTTCCTCGTACAACAAATATATTTTAAACTTTACGCAGGAAGGTAAGGCAACCTTTTACGCAGAACAGTCTTAAAGTACTGCTTTACGCTGACTGCTCTGAAGCTCTACTTTACGCCAAACAGCTCTGAAGCTCTACTTTATGCCAAACAGCGTTGAAGGTCTGTTTTATGTGGACATCTCTGAAACTCTACTTTACGCTAAGCAGTGTTGAAGGTCTTTTTTACGCGTATAGTTTTGAAGCTTTACTTTACGCCAAACAGCTCTGAAGTACGCGGACAGTTCTCAAGCTCTTCTTTACGCCAAACAGCTCTGAAGCTTTATTTTACGCGGACTTTATGTATATTGGAGGTTTTGACTATATAATACGTATACAATTCCCCAGCATATTTTATGCTTCTACAGACTTCTTTTGTGAGTAAGGTATCACAGGGTAGAACATCAAAAAATATAAGTGGATGTCTAACACTTATACAGTTATGAATAAAAATGAATAATATCTGCTATATTTATTTGGATCTTATTTGTGTTCTTTTTTGTAGTTCTGGTGTTACGATCACTTTGAGATTGGTAGACCAGTTAGTAAATATATAGCTGAATAAATAGTATGGTCAGCAGACATTCAGTAGATTACTGGAAATATAGATTATGTGCATTGTATGACAAAAGTGGTATCTCTTTATCGGCATCGATTTGACACATTAACCGTCTATGAGGTAAGTATATAATTATTAAATTAAATTTTTAGATGTTATTTTCGTGCCTACCATTTATTACTTGCTGAATGTCAAATAGCTTATTTGGCAACTACTAAGTGTGCCACAAGAAGTGAGAGATGGTGAACGTGTCCGCAGTCTCCATAGGTATTATATCATGTACAATAGATCTATCATGTTTCATCCAGTTGATCGTGTTATACGACAGTTCGGACTGAAACAGATGATACCCCTGGAGCCTTTGGCTTCTAGCAGTACCAAATCAAATATGGAAGAGCGGGTTCGTACATATATGCTTGGTTGGCATTCCAGATTTACCATGTATGGCGTGGAATACATGTCCAAATTGATGACATCGGCGACAGATTGTAAGTTAAGGGGTATTTCAAATAAATTATACGGTGTTAGATCTTATATATCCTTTTGTGTTAAAATTTTACAGTGGAGGGTAGTACCGATTTTCTACGTTAGTATGGATGCCCGCTAGTGCAAATTAGGATGTATAAATTTGAAGAACCTCGGTTCCAGCCACGAGCTTTAGACGATCTGAGCTTGCGCGACAGGAGGGCACGTGATGCTCTAGTGGTATGTGTTCTTTTTTACATAAATTATCATCTTTATATATGTTACTTTTATATTCATTGATTATGGATTTAAATATTCAGGCAGAGACATAGGCTGATATAGCTGAGGACCCCGAAAGAGATCCAGAAAGGATTTTAGGGTTGACTTTATAATATCTGCGCGCACTACTGAGTCCCAATTTTACTCCACTCGATATACCAGACAGCCATCCGGTAGGCTTCGTGAGATAGAGGCAGACACGTCCTTGTAGGACACATGATCGAGGAGCTGGTTCGAGCAATACGGAGGCACAAATTTTATAGGTTGGTGAGGGAACATCCCAAGCTTACAAGGGTACTTCGTAGCCTTACACTGGCATGTCACAGTCATATGTTGGCATGCCACAACATTACGAGAGATATTTTCAGCCTTACGCTAGCATATCACAACCTTACGAGGGTAGGCCACAGCATAACAATGATACATCCCAGAGTTACGAAAGCACATCCCAGAGCAACGATGCCATGCCACAGACTGCTTCTCATGAATGGGATTAAAATTATTACCTGAAGGAGACTGGCACTTCGTTGTTTGGCTCAGCCAGCCTTGATCCAGACTCCCATTTATATTTGCCACCACCGGAGGGTACAGAGGAAATGAGAGATAGGCTAGTTCTTAGGCGAGTTGATCGTAGAGATTATAGAAGGGATGACAGAGGGGGCTAGTAATTTTGTTGGTCTCCATAAATAATTGTATGACAATATTTTGTTGGTCTTTAAATTTTAGTAATATGATGTTTATTTTATTCGAAAGTTCAGCAACTTCAATTATAACATTATAACAACATAAAATCAGAATAATAATTACTCTAAAAAGATACAATCATAATATTCACTGCCTCGGTTGGTTTCTATAACTCTTTTTGTTGTGTCCCAGCCTGCCACAATTACTACAACGAAGATCTCTTATCGACGGTTCTCTTGTCATTATACGATTCTTTTTCGGTCTGCCAGCTCTATGCCCAAGAAGTGGTACTCCAATTTGACCTCTTATCGGTTTACTTTGAGGAGTATAGGGGACTGGAATCGGTTCCAAACATGGCATGTATACAGCTCTAAGTGTTACAACAGAAAATTTAACAGGATAATAACTTTCAACTGGTACGTTAGAAGAATGACATGTAAAGCAAGCATGTTCACATGGTAGTAGAGTATGTTGCCACCGACCATATGTACAACATTTACGGTCTAGTTCAACCACATAACATCTACTTGTTTCAGGATCCCATATTTCAAATTTATTGTTACTAAAACACAATAACTGAAAATGGTGTGACTCTCGCCTAATACGTTCTATAGTGTTCATCATCCTTGGACAAAACTCTGTTTCCATCTTTTCAGCATTTGTTCGATGCTTGTCGTGAAGTGTTATTATTTTTTCTCTAATACCATCAAGAAATGTTGATATAGGTTTGTTACGCAAACTTTTAATCCAATTGTTAAAATATTCAGCAATGTTTAAAGTATTAATATCTAATCGTGGACACGGTGCATAAGCTGTTATCCAGTGAGAAAAATCATGATTTGTATCGTTTGACCCTACAATCTAATTAAAAATATTTACATCAGCAGATTTTATTATTTCTAACCAACCATTCGCATCAACCTCATTATAAGATCGGGCAAGTTTGTCTAACCATTGTAGATATGTCGGTGTACGAGGACTCTAATTTTTTAAATTTTGTTTAAAATTTTGAATACAAAAAAGTGGAAAGAGTTTGAAAAAATTATTCGTATTCCACGAATTAATCCTTTCTGCTTATGAGATATAAATGAAATACTATCCCAACGTTCAAAATAAGTTTCGAAAGACATTTTCAAAAGTTTAAAAACTATGTCCACGACTCAGTTTTTTTATTCTCAGCAACACAATAAGAAATAGGATATAGTTGACAGTTTGGATCATGAGGACAAGCAACAAATAAATTATCTTAGAATCTAAATGTAAGAAAAGTAGCATCAATACTAATAACAGGTAAACAATCACTTAAGAAATCATCCATACAAGCCTTGAAACAAATAAATATTCTTTTGGAAGATATTATTTTTTACTGCTTTTAAAAAATATTTGCTACTGGAATTTGTTTTCATAATTGTAAAATAATATTTCTCAAGGCTACCATATGCATTAACGTAACTACCGTTAATATCAGATAATGCAAGTTCCCTAGCTCTCTAAGCTTTAGAATATGTAATATGTATCCGACGTTCTCTAAGTATACCGTGTACAATATGTGCCGGACTATACGAGTTGTTATCTCTAATTTTACTAATTATTTTATTTTTTACCCATGCAGTGGTGGCTAGTGGATGATGTCCTCCTGTAAATCCACCTAAACATGAATGTCTACCTTCAAATGTACGAATTTTAAATGTACAAATTTTAAATGTACTACCACCAGTAAACTCCCTCAATTTTTTCTGTAGATAGTTAGAGTGGGCCAGGAAAATTTTGATAGAAGATATTGAGGTTTAGAAGTAGAAGATATTTACCTGAAATTTTAATCCAATTTATTTAAACCATTGAAACACCCGATCTTTGTCTAATTATTCGGAGCCCATTATCAGCCCATAAAATTCTGTACAAATATTGTACACTCGACTCAACTCGCCAAATTAGGCACTGGACTTTTCTGACCGTTAAAATCAGTTTTTGTGTGCTATAAATTAATTGCGCGACATTCCGAAAATCGTAACCCGTATTTAATTCCGTGTCGGACACCTGTGTCGTTACCCTCGATTTTGGGGTACCAACTTAACCCGTTGAGCCGGACCAACTAAAGGGTCCAAGACTGACTCCAAGCCCCCACCATTTTTGGCCTTTGCGCCGTTTCTGGATTTTGACCCCGCGGGCCCCAATTAAATTAAATTCACGGGACGCGCTATCTTTAATTAAATCGAGATTTTACCAACTCTGTAAATTCTATTTTTATATTAAATTAATCCCAATGCCCTTCAAATTTGACCTGCGCCTAACGCGCAACACCCCCCACACCATGACATTTTTTTAAATATATTTTTTTCCGCAATTTTTACGTCATCTCATGTGTCCATGCAGATTCCCGAATTTATGGGGGCTTATTTGCAATTATTGAATTGTTGGCAACACCTCATTGGTCATGATTATTTGTAGGGTCCCAAAATGGGGTCCCAAACCCATTCCCCTCATTCCCTCATGAAGAAACCTTACACCCTATCCATATTAAATCACCACCACTCATTCTACCTTGGAGAATTCCAACCACACATTCAAACCCTCACATCTCCCTATAAAGTATCATTTCTCCCCCACCCTCAACACACTCCACCGGCCCTAATCCCAACACCACTCTCTCTCCTCCTCCATTTATTACTCCCCATGCAAAACTTCTCCTTCATTCTTCCTTCTTCATTCTCCATCTCTTCTTCCCTCCATACTATTCTCACCTGAGCCCCACCCGACCGGGGAACTCCGACCCCGACCTCCGGCCGCGTCGGTCGCCGACGCAGCCACCCCGCTCCAGCCGGCCATTCCCGCGGCTGCTGTGCGTCCGGCCATACCCGCGGCTGCCGTGCGTCCCCGCCCCACAGCGGCCTGAACCACCACCGACCTGTGCATCCCGACCCCACTCCAAACCGGAGCAGCCTTTCCGACGAGCGCCTCTGTTGCAGACTGAACTCCGGCCAACTGGGAGCAGACCTGAGCGCCTCGGCTGCAGACTGCAGTCCGGCCAACTGAGAGCAGCCGACCCCCCCCTCGCGGTGTGTAGCACTCGACGCAGACCGTTCCCGGCCGGCCAGCATTCCGCCGACCCCGCAGTTTCCCGTCCGGCCACCCTAGTTGTATCATCTCCACCTTCTCCGACCGAATCCGGCACCGTCGACGCCAAGGTCGACTCTTCCCTTAGCCTCATTTAATTCCAGAATTTGTTTTGGGTTACATTGATGGTGTTTATGCATGTGATATACTAGCAAGGGTTTGGGTTTAAGTTTGTGGATGGTTATGGTAGTGTGATAACTAAAAATATATGGTTGAGGTATATATATGTAGACTGAGGCTAATGATGGTTAAATATGCATACGGATGAGGTAGTGTTTAAAGAGATTTAATATATTACTAGTGTTTGTTTAGTGATGATAAATGATAGTGTAGTGAAATAATTGAACTAAAGGAAATATGAGTTTGTGGTATGCAAATATTATTGGAATGAGGATGTTTTCATATTGGCTAAGGTTTAAAATGGATGTTTATATAGTTGTGGTATAGCCATGTATCTTGCGGTTAAGAATGTTAGCTAAGGTTTTGGCTTATATATGTGGATGCATAGTGTAAGATAGTAATAAAAGAAAATGTATGTTTGAGATATATATGGAATCTGGTATATCGATGATTAAAGGAAGATATAGCAGATAGAAATTGATATTTATATTGTTGGCATATACATGGTTAAAATAAATAAATAATTAAATCCAGCAATTACGGATTAAATAGAAATTGATTAAGGTTATAAAATACCTGCAAATGGAGAGCAGGTAAATTATCCGGAATGAGTAGTAGATCGGATCACGAGACAATGAATTGAGGACGATAATAATATTAGGTAATTCCAGAGACTGAGTCTTGACGTAGCAGTGTGTAGCACACCTGTCTGTTGTAAAATAGATTATTGATTCTAGTTTGTAATTCATCTCTAGGTATTGCGGGACCTGAAGACTTGGACGCAGTACCCGATCCCCCTCATCAGCAGCCGCACGCAGGCAAGTGTACCTTGCCACCCAGTATTTCAGTTTACAGATATTATTTTTTTTATTGTACATTGTGCGCTTGTTTACGTTGATGTTCGATATTCCGTGTCCGGTTCACAACCGGGTGTTGACATTCGACTTAAGGACTTAGATTAATTACTGTTGCTTCATAGCACCTCGATGCACGTACCAGAGTACATCGATACCCCAGGACACACTCATACACTGTGTTCGTGCCAGATTCCTGTATCCTGATACTGACATCCTGACCAGAGACTGGGACGACCTTAGGGTCGCGTCTGTTGAGTTAAATTCTGTGTGTGTCAAGACTGTAGTTAGAGGTTCAGGTTCAACGCACAATCGTTGACCACTTGGGAAGGGGAAGACAATTACTAGACGTTTGGGCTACTCTGCACGCGCTTATAGATGTAGTGATCCTGTTTCATTGGGTAGTGGTAGCACCCGTGTGTCTCTGTGCTCGGAGCTGCGGTACGACCCGTGTGTCTCTGTGTTCGGAGCTGCGGTTTTATTTTGGACGACCCACGCGTCGAACGTTGTCTTTAAACTGTGTCACACTTGTTTGGTTTTGATAGAGTACCCTGTCGTGCACTTGTACTTTTTGTTTACTTGGTATGTTATTTTCTTGTACCTTGTTATGTCCCTCTGAGGACCTGGTTCCCTTCCAGGTGTAGGTCACGAGGATTACCCGGAGGAGTACGGACCGGGCATCTATCCAGCTGTTCTCACTGCCGAGGACGAGGTCATCCCTGAGGACTTCGCCTGATCGCTGGTAGTGACTCTTTCCTTGGGACGGTATCTTTATCTAGTTACCTGCTACCGTCCCAAGTTATCTTATTGCTTATTTCCATTCCAGTTTATTTGTGCTAGCGGGTTTGTCCCCGTGTGACTACTCTAGTGTTTGTACTTGATACTATTTGGATATTTCCTTCCTGCACTTAGTCGTTGTATTTACTTCTATTGTGCTCTTATATTTCTGCCTGTGGATGAGATTTAGATTGAGTTTACTTGTGTTATGTGTTGGGTTATTCATCGTACTTCACAGCTTAAGTGTACTCCGACGGGCCCATTGGATTGGAAAGCCCGCCAAAGTACACTGCTGGCCATTGCCACGTGGCTTGGTTCCTTATCCATGGAACCGGGGCGTGACACCACCACCATTAGCTTTAGCGTATACTCTCTAACAACAGTTTGGAGAATCACAAGTATACACTATTCTTTGATGATTGTTATTTAGATGAACAACTAAATTTATATGTAATTGCTAGGTCGCTAATAAAATTTTAAAAATTCTTAGGAGAATCAAATTGTCTGCCAACAAATAACCCAGAAATAAAATCAGCTACATTAGCATCATTATCATCTAAATAGTAATCTAAATTTTTAACCAAATCATCACTGTTTTTATCGTCAATATCATTGTTTTCAGTATCAGAGTTAATTTTAGTGTAATTTATACAACTAGGACCAACATTAAAATCTTGGTTATCATAAAAATGTTCACTACTTGAAATGATAGTTGTGTTGATATTTGCTAGTGATGGAATGATGTAAATTTTAATACAAGCTGAAACTAAATTACTTTGAACAATAAAATTCTATATTTCTTCACAATCTACTATTATCAACGCATCTTTATAAACTACCTTATTATAAATTTATAATGGAAAAAAGATCAGAAATAATACTACGCAAACTAGCTAAAGTGATGTTTTGATAAGTGGTTATAAGATGAGTATTACCCCCACGATAAGATAATCCATCTAGTATACGTCCATGGTAGCAAATTATTACTAAATTTTGATCCATAGTCACAAACTTTCGTCTGAATTGAGACTTACAGAAGTATGTCAGGAAATAGCTTAGGCGAAAATGGTAGAAGCTAATGGATGAAAGTATCTTCTGACTTGAATTTGACTTCCGAATTCACCGATTATAAGCCATTTTCTGTATGAGATAAATATGGTAAAGAGAGTAAGAGTGAATGAGATATACAAAAATACGCATGAGTCATATATATATATATATATATATATATATATATATATATATATATATAAAAGCTAAATTTAACCGTAAAAATATAAACTTTACAAATTGAACGTTATAAATTTAACGTTACCTATTATACATAGACTAGTACTACCTAGTATATTAGCATAAAGAAAAAAAGGTTAACGGAAGAAAGAGTGAGGGAGAGAGAAAAGAGAGGGATGAGAGTGATACAAGAGTAAAGAGAGAGAGAGAGAGAGAGAGAGTTAGGGAGTGAGAAAGCGAATGTAAGAGAGAGAGAGAGTGTTAGGGAGTGAGAGTAAAAAAAAAATGCAACTCTGACGCAATGGGCCCCACTTTTTGGCGGGATCGTTGCTGGGAGAGAGAGAGAGATAGAGAGAGAGAGAGAGAGAGAGAGAGAGAGAGCGAAACATAAGAGAGAGTGTGTTAGGGAGTGAGAGAGAGATAAATAGCGAACGTGAGAGAGAGAGAGAGTGTTAGGGAGTTAGAGAGAGAGACCGCCACAAAAAAAATTGTGAGAGAGAGAGACCGCCACTTTTTGGTGAGAGAGAGAGTTAGGGAGTAAGAGAGAGAGAGTGAGAGAGCGGAACGTGAGAGAGAGAGAGAGCAAACATGAGAGAGAGAGAGAGAGAGAGTTAGTGAGTGAGAGAGAGAGATAGAGTGAGAGAGTGAGAGAGTGTTAGAGAGCAGAGAGTGAGTGAATGAGAGAGCGAGAGAGAGAGATAGAGAGTTATTAAAAATATATTATATATATAAAATGCCTTTTGGAAGAGCATTTTTCCTAGGAAAAATGCCCTTCCAAAGGGCATTTTATATATATAATATTTTTTTTAACGGCTAAGACAAAAATTAGACGAAAAATTTAAAAAAAATTGGGAAATCTTAAAACGCCCTTCGAAAAAGGCGTTATGATGCTTTATGTGAAAAATTTAAAATTTCTATGCTCTCAGTGGGATTTGTTTTAATTTTGTTGCCCTGAATAAATTTTTTTGTTATATATAATGCTCTAAAGAACCTCCCAGTCCTACGAGGATATGCTAATGTAGGATATGAATAGCAAGGGCATTGCTATGCTTATAACCAATAATGGGTGAAAGCTTTACAATCGTCTATGGCGTCCATTAATTGGTCCTTTTTTCTTCTCATGTGGGGGTAGGGAGGGGAAAAGAGGATCAATAAATGGATGTGATATAAGCAGTTGTAAAATTTATAATCAACTTTGGTTGTAAGTCTAATTTATCCTATGAGCAATATCGAAACCATTGGTAAACTTGGGTAGTCAACCCAAAATTTTGTATTTTTATTCAAAAAAAATATTTTTTATCCAATTTTTTTTACAAAGATGAAGTTGGCATGTTGATTTTTTTTTGTATCCGTTAAATAATTTTGATAGCTCTTCTTTCACTCTCACTATTTCAAGTACATGGTACAGTGCAAAGCAATGTACACTGGAAAAAATTTCTTTCTCCAGAACTCTGCTATCGAGCGCCCCCCTCCCCTCCCCATCCTCTCTTCCCGTACGAATACTTCTTCCTCACTCAACATCTATCCTTATTACTCACCTTCTCTCCTCTCATGTTCTTCATCTTTAACCAAGATTTCACATCATAATTGATACCGTGCCTGATCGGACTACAAAGACAGTCGAATGAGGAGCTACAACAACAGCGCTAAGTCCTGTCGTCGGTATTTTCTCGTCGTCAGAACCTCCGCACTCTTGGCTTGTTCTGCCACATTGTGTATTCTCTATTGATGGTGAAAGAGGATACCAAAGACTCTTATTACGGGGCATTTGGTACGCAAAACACTATATAGCCGGACAGGGCCAGCCCTGGCCCAGGGCGGACAAGGCGATCGTCTAGGACCCCATGGGCCAAGAGGGCCCAAATTTTTTTTTTGCTTAAATATAAAAAAAAAAATTGTACCGAAAATAGAACTAATATTTTTCATGGACTCTTCTTATCACAAAGCAATTATAGTGTAGTGGTTATTACATTACACTTGTACCCAAGAGGTTCATAGTTCAAATATTTGTGGAGGCATTTTTTTTTTACTTTTGTTTCATTCTTTTTACATTATGTATGTGGCCTCATTTTGAAAGTTCGTCCCGGGCTCCCATGAGCTCAGGGACGGCCCTATAGTCGGGAATGCTATATTCCCAAAAATCAAATTCTAAGTAATTAAATTTTTTGGAAAACTATATTCCCATGTTTGGTGACTTTATGTCACACCCATTTCCAGATTTGGTATTCTTGAATTCTGATATTTAAAATTTTTCTGTAGATGTATTCATGTTGTATTTATATGTTGGTTCCTGTTAAATATGTTATATTTATTTAATTATATTCATGTTTATTATGGGAGACTACCTGAGATCAGTAGTGAACACCTTGACAATTGCCACGGACCCATGCTAGGAACCGTATATAGGATGGATACTAGACCCGGTTCACACTTGCAACCACTAAGCCTATTTTGGATGGTTGAGATTTGGTTGGAGAGTGTCATGACTTAATCCTAGGACTAACCTCATTTCTCCACTTGGTATATATATATATATATATATATATATATATATATATATATATATATATATATATATATATATATATATGTATGCGGGTTTTACTCTCCTCTCTTATTCTTCCTCATTTCCACTTCCCTTCTTCTTTCTTTTTTCTTCTTCCCTCAAGAGCTCACAACCGAAATCCTAAGCCCCATCCCTAGACTTGGTTCTAGGAAGAGGTTAGTTAGTCCACCAAGGCAAGTACATGTTGCTCAAAGTGGCAAAGCCATAATTTTTTGGATTTTTATATATATAATATTTTAAAAATATATTTGATGACAAATATTCTCCTTGAGCTGCTGATCATATTTAGTTCTTGGAGTTTTAGATTTTGATGTATAGATCTTTGTATATCTGAGTTTCAAGTTTAGAGTTTTTATGTGTTCTATGAGTTTTCTTTGGTTTTAATCTACTACTTAGTATTTTTGAAAACTAGTTGTTCCTTATGTTAGAATATATTTTTAGAGTATTTTGACTTTTGGTTCACTCGATTCGAACTTAAAATGAGGATTTTATGAAAAAAAATAAGATTTAAGTTTTTAGAGTTTTTCTCCATGTCCAAACCTGCTATTGTAGAAGAAGAAGTTTTTATGCGGTCAATGAGCATATGCGACTGAGAGTGCCATACGGCCCAAAAGGGTTATGCGGCCTAAACTCTTGCCGCATACTGACAGATGCGTCTATCTTGTTGGACGCATGACTGATATTTTACACAAGTGTCCTTGAACACCTTATGCTTTTCACTCGCTGAACGAATGAGAAATTTGCTAAGTCCAAGTGACCTCCATGCGGCATCGAATTCATGCGGCCTTGACTCCATATGTGGCACCGACACTTATGCGGCAAGCAGAGCATGTTGCCACTTTTCTTCGGACGCATGACTCTGATTGTTTGGCACATCTTTTCATAGTTTTTTTGTCTTTTCTTGCTGACAATTTATGGTTTATCACATCCATCACTTCAGTAACTTCACTAACACGCATTAAATGCATGTCACTTCGGCACTTGTTCCAAGGAGTGGACTTTGCCTTGACGTTATGCGGCATCGACCCCTATGCGGCAAGCTCGTCCATGCGGCCTAGAGCCATATGCGGCCTGGGGTAGCATGCGGCCAGTGCTCATGCACCTGATCAGTGCATGCAGCTTATCCCATGCGGTAATCCATGTGTGCACTTCTTATGCGCGTATGTGATCCTATGTTACCTTAGTAATCTATGTACACATTCCATAATTTATTGGATTTAATTATTTTATTTGGAATATTTCTTATAGTACCCTATGTGGTTGATCGTAGCTTCTTGCTTGTGTTATTCTAAGGAAGACTGGACTTAGTAACCAGACTGTGCTAGACCTGGCTATGTGCTAGAACTGACTCTGTGCATATTATGATTATTTCTTGTAGTAGACCATGTGGCAACCCAGAGTAAACTCAGATTTGTTGATTAACTTATCTTTTGTTCGTTGAATAGAGTGAGGGACGTACTTCTGCTCTGGAGAAGATCTGCAATCTCGGTCCTTATTTGGTTTATGGATTATGGATATGCTCCAGAGTAGTTCACACTTTTTCTCTTACTCACATTCGGCAGCATAATCATTAATTCATGGATTTCACACAATTTAGAATTCTAATTGATTGACAGTCTGTGTACATGATTTAAGGCGATTATATTTTTAGCATCCCCATGTGATAAGACTCATATAACCAACTGTAAGTTGGGTGATTAGGCTTGAATATTATATACATGCTGATACCACTAGATAATTATTTATGATTTATTGTGCGCCGAGGCGTGACACATCGTGTCAAGTGTTAAGTGATTATATTTGGGTTGTGCATCGAGAATGCCTCCAAATTTCTAGATGCGTGATATTATAAGTATATATATATATATTATTTCTCCAGCACGGACATAATAAGTGAGTCAACTACCAAAGCGTGCTAGGATATTGATTGCCTAAATATTGCATACACACTCGGGTGAATCCAATTTGACTTCCATAGATTTGTATCTAGCGTGCCCGTACTTTGTACTACATCTTAAGAAAATTTTTTATGTGACCACGCCTTGAGATTTCTACAACAACATAGGGCAAATTAGGTAACTAAAAGTTGTAATAACATTAGGAGGGAATGGTACCCCGAGATCATGCCAACGAACCTTCCCACAAAGATTCATTCTAAGTGCGCTATGGGCTGGCCACCACATATACTGTATATCATCTGCCTTACTAGAGTGCAGTACATTTGACTATTATTATGCCGAGCCACTATTTTACTATAGGAATACTGGAACCGCTAATACCCTATTTTTAGTGCAGTGGCCCTACGGGGGACTGGTGCATCCTATAAGTGTCTATTTTATTTATATGGTTCGGTTAGCTCATGTTCGGCACTAGTGTGATATGAGGATACTTATTATGCATTATTTCTGAGATAACTCAGACTCCACATAGCAAGCCGTATGATTGATTGGCCGATCTAAAGGAGTATGTACAGGTAGTCTAGGGACATAAACTATTATGGTGCGATAGTTCAACTCTTGTCCTTGTTTGGATATAGGGTTCACCAATGTGTCACAATAGGTCATGTACCAAAACTGCATATTATATCTATATCTTAGCTTGTATTATGGCATGTGTGTCCTGGATTATATTGGTGTGTTGTATCTTCGTTGTGTTCATAATTGGTTAGTCGTACCCTATATCGGAGTAGTGTGATACCTCTTGTCCTTGTTTGATTGTAAATGTGTCCTACTGTTCCGATGAAAGGTTATACGCTCGCCGTTGTGGCACATATTTCCTATTTTTTGTACTTTATTAGGTTTTGCTTTATTCACTTATGCTCCTTTGTGGTACTTGTTGTCGGGGCCTGACCTTACTAGTTTTATTTGGCCAAGTTTAGTAACAGAGACCAAAGACCCTGTCCTATATCAGTCCGATAGTGCACACCAGGAGGATATCCGCCGAGAAACTTGAGTGGGTCTCTTCTTCCCTACTATGAGTATCATTTTGTATTACCTTTTTAGCGTTTAGCCGATGGCACATGTTAGCTGGTTTATCTAGACGTTAGTTCCTCTACATGATTATATATTATTCAGACTACGGCTGACTTACGGTTATGTACTCTTGACAATGTACTAGTGTACTATCATGTATAACTAGTTTTATGATCATTATGATAGAGCGTCAGGGATGCCTAACTACTTTATCTTACATGTTCATTCTTATTATTTTTTAGTTGATGATTGAGACATAGAAGTTCTTGACCATAGGAGACTTGATTGTAGCATGCACGCCCTTGTCTTATACAGTCATGATCACCGTACGATGTATAGTACCTTATACGGGGTAGCTGGCCATGTCCGTCTTCGTATTTTGGTACTGGGACGTGGCAAGATTTTAGTGGTGGCCCATGCAGGTCTTTCTTTTCAGACTTGTGGGGTATCTTATTCTAGGAGTCTCAATCAAAACTATTTCATTTGATATCCTAAATTCGTCTTCTTCGACATCGAGCTTGAACTATCAACAATTTGCTTCCTTATTCTTTCATGTCATGTCATTTGATATCCTGGTGTCCTTTTCCTTCAAGGATACCTCTTCTCTGCCTGTTAGAGCAGTAGATGTGGTAGAATAGCTAGCAGAGCAAGATCCTATTATGCGCTAGCAAGAGACAATACTTTCTCAAGATCAGCTTCGAGTAGATCCAATGGGTGGTAAACATGTACCAGAGATCCCGGTACCCCCGGCAGTTCCAGTAACACCAGTAGCACTTGATGCCCCGACACTATTAGAAATTTTGAGAGATATGATGGCTATACAACAGCATTAGATAGTAGTGCATTAGCACCAGCAGCTTCGACAATAGGTGCATAACGTCCTGTTAAACTAAGGACTACAAACGGCTCAGGAGGAGAGTGAAGAAGAAGATTATGGGACGTCATACAGATCTGTTAACTCAACCCGAGCTATTTTGATGGCACATAGGATGCTATTATGATGGATGCTTGACTTCAAGACTTTGATACGGTCATAGTGGCGACTAAGATTCCAGTAGAGGAGCAAGTCGACCAAGTCCGATTACAACTCCAAGATCTAGCAAGAGATTGGTGGTCTACGATAGAGGTAGGATTGAGGCACCCTATTTCATGGAAAGATTTTAGGACCCGGTTCAGGGCAAAGTACTTTGGGATTGTGGCTCAGTGTGAGTTGCAACAAAGGTCATTAACCTCAAGCAAGCTGGAAGGACAGTAGACGGCTATGCGGCAAGATTTTGTCGACTTAGCAGATTTCCTCCAACCATAGTGGCAACTGAGTTAGAGAGGGCAATGAGGTTCCAGTAGAGACTTCACTTGAAGATCTTAACATGGTATAGGTGCATGACTACAAGACCTTTGAGGCGGTATTGATAGCAGCCAAGAGCGTTGAGCTTACTTCTCAAATGATGGCATCAAGAAGAGTTGATCAGAAGAGGCCTCATGGACAGAACAATGAGGGAGGACCAGCACCCAGCATTCGTATTCATGATTTAGCACCATGGGGGCCAGTGGCATCAGATGAGACAATAATAATTTGGCAACAACAGTCGCGATAACATCAACAACGTCCAGAGAATCCGGTAGGATGTACTTATTGTGGGAAAATAGATCACACTCATGATGTATGCAGGATGACAGGTGGAAGATGCTTGAGGTATGGGGGTTTCGACCATATGATATCTACTTGCCCACAGATGTAGAGGCAGGAAGTACCATATTAATAATTCCCAGTATTGCCAGCACTAGGAGCAGTTCTGTATCAAGAAATAGTTTTAGCAGTTCGGCCGTTAGTCCAACGTCCGATGTTGACGCAAGCACATGTGTTTCTCCCGAGGCAACATCAGTTTGGTCAGCAGAGACATCCTCATGACAGAGTTCCAACAGCCCCGAGGCATGAGCAAGCTGAGTTTGGCGTGCTAGAACATATTAGCAGAAGGTGGTCAAGTCGATGGTAAGATTTGAGTTCTTGCAGTTTTATCTATCTTTTGGGTTTCGTATATTCGACGAGTACAGATGATCTTTTGCCTCACTCATCTGCCTTCGTATCTCATGATACATGATATATATCATATGTTCCGACTACGAAGGTACGTCCTGGGCAGAGTCATATTTTTGACTAAGTCGTTGGTACCGATTTATCTCGAGACTTGATCCCTGTCCATTTTGGGAGTCAGCATAGGCCAGCGAGGACGGATTCCTATTTTGACTGACTCAGAAGACATATGTATATGTATGCCTCTTTTTCTTTTCTTTTGATTTTGTGGATTGCTTGTACCTTTATTTATAATGCTGTTGCTTTTTACCTGCCTATTTTGTTATGCATGGTATTCTGTTAGTTGTAGTTCATGAGATTCGATAGTTCATGAGATTTTTTGGATCATGAGTTACCTGATTGGATTATGAGTCTCCAGCTTGGTCTATGAGTTTTTTTGCTTGGTGATCAGCTCGACTAGCCTAGTAAATTTCGGGGACAAAATTTTTTTAAGGTGGGTAGAGATGTCACACTCGTTCCTAGATTTGGTATTCTTGAATTGTGATCTTTAAAAAAATTTCTGTAGATGTATTCATGCTGTATTTACATATTGGTTCCTGTTAAATATGTTGTATACATTTAATTGTATTCATATTTATTGTGGGAGACTACCCGAGATCATTTGTGAACACCTTGATAATTGCCACGGACTCGTGCTAGAAACCATATATAGGATGGATAAAAGATCCGGTTCACTCTTGGAACTACTAATCATATTTTAGATGATTGATATTTGGTTGGAGAGTATAATGACATAATCCTAGGGCTAACCTCATTTCTCCACTTGGTATATATATATATGTGGGTTTCTCTCTCCACTCACATTCTTCCTTATTTTTACTTCCCTTATTCTTTCTTCTTTCTCCTTCCCTCAAGAGCTACCAACCGAAACCCTAAGTCCCATCCCTAGACTTGGTTCTAGGAAGAGGTTTGTTAGTCCACCAAGGCAAGTAAATCTTGCTCAAAGTGGTGAAGCCATAAATTTTTATATATAAGTTCTTTTAAAAAAACATATTCGATAAAAAATTTCTCCTTGAGTTGCTGATCATATTTAGTTCTTGGAGTTTTGGATTTTGAAGTATAGGTCTTTGTAGATCAAAGTTTCAAGTTTAGAATTTTTATGTGTGCTATAAGTTTTTTTTGTTTTGATATACTAAAACTTAGTATTTTTAAAAACTAGTTATTCCTTATGTTAGAATATTTTATTTAGAGCATTTTGGCTTTTGGTTCACCCGTTTTGGACTTAAAATGAGAATTTTATGGACAAAACAAGATTTCAGTTTTTGGAACTTTTTTGCCATGGACGAACCTGCTGTTGGAGAAGAAGAATTTCCCATACAGCCAGTGAACGTATGCGGCTGAGAGTGCCATATGGCCCGAGAGAGTTATGCGGCTTATACTCTTGGTGCATACTGACATATGTGTCCATCTTGTTGGATGCATGACTGCTATTTTACACAAGTGTCCTTGAATACCTTGTGCTTTCCACTCGCTGAATGAATAAAAAAATTGCTAAGTCCAAGAAAACTCCATGTGGCATTGAATCTATGAGACATTGACTCCATATGAGGTACCGACACTTATGCGGCAAGCAGAGCATGCGACCACTTTTCTTTGGACGCATGACTCTAATTGTTTGGCATATCTTTTAATGGTTTTTTTTTGTCTTTTCTTTCTGATACTTTATGGCATGTCACATCCATCACTTCAGTCACTTCACTGGCACGCATTAAATGTACGTCACTTTGGTACTTGTTCCAAGGAGTGGAATTTGCCTTGACGCTATACGGCACCGACCCCTATGCGGCACCTGCCACATGCGACAAGCTCGTACATGTAGCCTAGAGCCATATGCAGCCTGGGGTAGCATGCGGCCGGCTCATCCATGCAGCCAGTGCTCATGCACCTGATCAGTGCATGCGGCCTGTCCCATGTGGTAATCCATGCGTTCACTTCTCATGTGCGTATGTGATCCTATGCAACCTTAGTAATCTATGTACACGTTCCACGATTTCTTGGATTTAATTATTTTATTTGGAATATTTTTTATCGTACCCTATGTGGTTGATCGTGGCTTCTTGCTTGTGTTATTCTAAGAAAGGGTGGACTTAGTAACCAGACTGTGCTAGAACTAACTATGTGCATAGTATGATTATAAGTTGTAGTAGACCATGTGACAACCCAGAGTAAACTCAGATTAGTAGATTAACTTATCTTTTGTTTGTTGAATAGAGTGAGGGGCGTAGTTCTGCTCGGAAGACGATCTGCATTCCTGGTCCTTGTTTGGTTTAAGGATTGTGGATATGCTCCAGAGTAGTTCACACTTTTTTCCTTACTCACGTTTGATGGTATAATCATTAATTCGTAGATTTCACACAATTTAGACTTCCAATTGATTGACAATCTGTGTACCTGATTTGAGGAGATTATATTTTGACCAAGCATCCCCATGTGATAAGACTCATATGACCAACTGTAAGTTTGGTGATTGGACTCGAATACTGTATCCGTGCTGATACCACTATTGCCTGATAATTATTTATGATTTAATGTGCGCCGAGGTGTGACACATCGTGTCACGTATTAAGTGATTATATTTGGATTGTGCATCGCGAATGCCTCCAAATTCCTAAATGCGTAGTATTATAAGTATATATATATTGTTTTTCCAGCACGAGCATAATAAGCGAGTCAACTACCAAAGCACGGCTAGGATATTGATTGCATAAATATTGCATACACGCTTGGATGAATCCATATTTGACTTCCATGTATTCGTATCTAGCATGCCCGTACTTTGTATGATATCTTAAGAGAATTTCTCATGTGACCACGCCTTGAGATTTCTACAACAACATAGGGCTAATTAGGTAACTAAAAGTGGTAGTAACATTGGGAGAGAACGGTATTCCGAGATTATGCTAACGAACATTCCCAAAGAGATTCATTTTAAGTGCGCTGTGGGCTGGCCACCACAGATACTGTATATCATATGCCTTAGTGGAGTATTGTATTTGACTATTATTATGTCGAGCCACTATTTTACTCTAGGAACACTGGAACCGCTAATACCCTAATTTTAGCGTAGTGGCCCTACGGGGACTGATGCATCCTGCAAGTGCCTGTTTTATTTATTTTGTTCGGTTAGCTCATGTTTGGCACTAGCATGATCTGAGAATACTTATTATGCCTTATTTCTGAGATAACTCAGACTCCACATAACAAGCCATAGGATTGATTGGCCTATCTAAAGGAGTATGTGCTGGTAGTATAGGGACATGAACTATTATGGTACGATGGTTCAACCCTTATCCTTGTTTGGTTGTAGGGTTGCACCAATATGTCCCAATAGGTCATGTACCGAAGCTGCATATTATATCTATATCTTAGCTTGTATTATCGCATGTATGTCTTGGATTATATTGGTGTGTTGTATCTTCGTCGTATTTATAATTGGTTAGTCGTATCCTGTCTCGGAGTAGTGCGATACCTCTTGTCCTTGTTTGGTTGTAGAGGTGTCCTACTATTCCGATGAAAGGTCATACGCTCGTCGTTGTGGCATAAATTTCCTATTTTATGTACTTTATTGGGTTTTGCTTCATTCACTTGTGCTCTTTGTGGTACTTGCTGTTGGGACCTGACTCCGCTGGTTTTGTTTGGCCAGTTTTAGTAGCAGAGCCCGAGGACCCTGTCCTATATCAGTCCGATGGCGCACACCAGGAGGATGTCCGCCGAGGAACTTGAGTGGGTCTCTTCTTCCCTACTATGAGTATCATTTTGTATTACCTTTTTGGCGTTTAGCCGACGGAACCTGTTAGCCGGTTTATCTAGACGTTAGTTCCTCTACATGATTGTATATTATTCAGACCGCGGCTGACTTACGGTCATGTACTCTTGACAATGTACTAGTGTACCATCCAGTATAACTAGTTTCATGATCATTCTGATAGAGCGTCAGGGACGCCAAACTGCTTTATCTTACATGTTCATTCTTATTATTTCTTAGTTGATGATTGAGACATAGAAGTTCTTGACCATAGGAGACTTGATTGTAGCATGCACCCCTTTTTCTTATACAGCCATGATCGTCGTACGACGTATAGCACCTTGTACAGGATAATTGGCCATGTTCGTCTTCTTATTTCGGTAATGGGACGTGACATTATACAAATATTTCCTGAAAAAATAAAAAAGGAAAAAAATTGATTGTAAAAAAAAGAAAAAAACCCAAAAAACTAAGAAAAAAAGAAAAAGAAAAAAACCGAGAAAACACTAATTAAAGAAAATAAATAAAAAAGTAAATAAATAAACAGAAAGAAACAAAAAACGACAAAACGAAAAAAAAGCAACAAAAAAGGGAAAAACAAGAAGAAACGAAATAAAAGACTAAAGACAAAAACAAAAAAAAATCGATCTAAAACGAAAAAATGACAAAGAATGAAAAAAAAAAAAACGAGCAAAAACGAAAAATAAGATAAAAAAACGAGAAAAAGATCAAAAAAGACCAAAAACAAAAAAAAAGGATCAAAAACGACAAAAAGACCAAAATTGACTAAAAATGATTAAAAATAACCAAAAAAGATTAAAAAAAAACCTAAAAACAACAAAAAAAATGAGAAAAATTATAAAAAATTTCAGAAAAGGCAAAATACTACTAAAACCGATAAAAAAAACCCGAGCAAAACGACTAAAGAAAGACTAAAAACGATAAAAATGCTAAAACGATAAAATAAAATGAACAAAAACGATAAAAAAAACTAAAAACGATCAAACACGAAAAAAAAAAATAAAACCGACAAAAAAAATCAAAACGACAAAAAAATACTAAAAAGAATAAAAAAGACCAAAAAAAGACTTAAAACTATAAAAAAAACCTGACAAAAACGATAAAAAAAATGATAAAAAGGACTAAAAACGATAAAAAAAAAAGACTAAAAACGATCAAAAGTAATAAAAATGACTAAACGCGAAAAAATGGACTAAAAACGAAAAAAAACGACAAAAAAAAAAAAAAATCAAAAAACGACAAAAGGACAAAAAACACAAAGCGATAAAAACGACTTAAAAAGGCAAAAAAACGACTAAAAACAGTAAAAAAAAAACAATAAAAACAATAAAAAATGACAAAAAACGATAAAAAAAAAAAAATCAAAAACGAATAATAACTATAAAAAAAAAGATCAAAAACAAAAATAAAAAAGGAAAAAAAAACTTAAACAAAAAGTTTTTTTGTCCTGGTAAAAAAAATATATCCATCTATTCTTAACGAATATGATTCTCCATGTTTCGTGGATAAATTATTTATCCAGATATATGTAATTTTCGAAAATAATTTTTTTATAGTCTAAACAAACATGGTAATAGATTCCTAAAGTATCATCCTGAAGTTAAAAAAAAAAAAAAAAATTTATCACGTACCAAATTTCTCCTTAGTTTTAAATTTATGCCTATTACGGTTTGTTTTGTAAACTAAATTTTTTTTGTCAGGAACTTATTTTTTTAGTGTATTGGACATGATTTTAAATTTTGTCAAACACGTTCTACATGGACACGATGATCAAAATAAAAGCTTATTTGTTTTATTCCTGATTTTGCAACTTTATGATACAAGTGTCAAATCTTTCCAGGGCCAAACTACGCGCTTACTTACCATTCGTACTCTCAAATGTGTAATCCCATGTCATATGAGTGAGAACCTTTCATCATTCTCTTTCTTAGCTCTTACATAGTAAGTAGCGCCTATATTTTTGTTTGCATCTACGAGCAAACAAAGGGGAAAAAAAGAAGAAGAACGAAATTATGTCTTTACTTTTGGCCGTTGGAACTTACACGAGAGGCATAAAGATGATAATGTGTGTGTGTGTTTGTGGATGTGAAAAAAAGGTTACATGTAATCTGTTGCAACAGTAAAAGATTGTGCGAGGTTCTCTCTGGAGTGTAACAATTTGTGGAGACAATCATGTTTACGTAGCATCAGAAATGCTCAAAGAAGCCTTAGCTGGCCAGTGTGGCCCACCTGTCCATGCTGTACCAATGGGAAGTCCTCCACAGGATTCCCAACGGACACCTAGGACCTATCCCCCACTGTACAAATTACACCTACAATACTTTGTTTCATTTGCAATTTACACTTTTATTCTTTGATTCATTCAAACTACTTCTTCTTCTTCTTCTTCTTCTTCTCAAGAAAAGTTTTGGTGGTGAGTTCATTTGAACATTCTTTTATTTTTTTTGGTACATGTTCTTATACCAACCAAGTTATCAAGGGTTTAGGGTTTAAGCCCCCAAGGAGGTCACCTAGAAAGAAATAAATGGTTGGTCGAACAATCTTTATTATATATATACAATTAAAGCTTCCATAATAGTACAGTACAATACAATAAAGTTCGTTCTCCCCAATAATATTTTTCCATTTCCATTGCTTTCTCTTAAGTTTGTTTAGTTGGCAATACTGTCTTCTTCTTAAACATTTAGAAGATTCTTAAATCTTCGATAATAGTGCAGTACAGTACAGTACAGTACAGTCCGATACAATACAGATGGTTGCGTTCCAATAATTGTTTTTTTTTTTTTTTCCATTTCCTTTGCTTTCTCTCAAGTTTGTTTAGAATTGGCAATGTCTTCTTCTTCCCCGGCGTGCCTCGGCACCGTAGAGAGGAGTTGCGGCTTCGACCTCGACATACTGAAGGCCCCCTCCCCTTCCTCCTCCGCGAGGTCCTCGTGCTCCTCCGAGTGCTCCTCGGTCGCGATCTCCACCAAGAGGGCCCGAGCGCCCCGGAAGAGGCCCAACCAGTCATACGCCGAGGCCGCCATCCTCCTCTCCACCGTCTACCCGAACGTGTTCAATGCCAAGAACCTCCCCAAGCTCTGCAAGACCCACGCCAATCCCTTCTTCGCCGCGTCTCGTCCCCCGCCTCCTTTCGCCGCCAATTACCTGATCGAGGACGTCGACCGGGACCCGTCCCCGCGGAAACCTTCGTGTCGGGTCGAGTTCGAGTTCAAGTTCAAGTCCGCGTCCAGCCCGAATACCGGTGTCGAGTTCCCGGGCTCGCCGGACTACGATGTCGAGTCGATTCTTGACGAGGAGGAGGTCCGGGAGGAGGGGATTGACAGCATCATGGGGAAGCTGAGCATAGAGAACCCGGAGTCGAAAATGCCGAACCCGTTCCTCGGGGCGGGGCTGGTGGGGCTGGGGAGGTTCGGGCTCCTGCTGGGGCAGAACAACATCCGGCACGCCATGCGCGGGGCCCGCAGCGGCGAGTGGTGGAGCAAGAGCACGATGGTGGAGGTGAGGGACATCGTCCCCAAGTTCGACGTCCTCCCTCCGTTGGCCAAGAAGAAGAAGAAGAGCAGCAGCAAGAAGAAGAAGAAGCTCGCGAAGGAGGAGGTGGAGGAGGATGATACGCAAGCTGTGTCCGACACGACAACCGAGACGAAGTTGAAGCCTGCTACTGCTCGTTTGGGACTAAAGCTGAACTACGAGAACGTCGTCGAGGCCTGGTCGGACCGCGAATTCCCGTTCACCAAAGAAACCGGCACGCCGGAATTCTCCGCCGATGCTATTGTGAGTACATACTATAATTCCTCTCATTTTGGTTTGACTAATATGCATGGTTAAAACTATTTACTGAGATAAATTGTTCTGTTAAAGAAACTTGTTCATTCTAGTGGGGCTTTTGAATTTATATTTTGTTGACATTTAGTGAAGATTTCTTCTTGAAAAAAAAGGGGGTACTTTTTTTTCTGAGAATTTGCTGCCAAATCCCTTTCACAGGCTTGAACAAAAGTTAATTATTGTGCAAAAAAATTGTAATCATGAATTGTGGTCCCTTGTTCTTATATTTAGCAGTTTCTGTTTACTTGTGTAGTGTGCTCATGGATGGCCTTCTGATACCTACTGTTAGCTACTCTGTTAGCACATCACCATTTTAATCGTGTCAGGGAAAATAATATAGATAAAAATAAAAATGGCTTGGAGGCGTATATGTGTGTCGACACTTTCTTTAGAAAGTTATTCGTCCCCACTTGAAAAGAGTTTGTTGTCGGGTTCAGACGCATATTTCCTCCACGATACAAAAGCCTTGAGCAAACGATGCAGTTATCCTTGCACTCTGTTAACATATCACCATTTTAATCGCACATCACGTAGGGATAAACCAGATTCTAGTATTTATACTGCAGTTATCCTTGCACTCAGAATTATTTTTTTTTCTTTCAAATTCTGTGAAATGATTGTGATGATGGTCAAGGACGGAGCTAGGATTTTAGTTTATCCCGAACTAAAATTAAAACGTCCTAAAAAATTTGTCTACTCGAGGATATCAAACACAACCTCAAATCCTGGATACCGACATTAGTAAATTGCAAGAATAGTGTTACTGAAGCAAGGAAAAGCTAGCTAGCATATAGGAACAACTACAAGATAGCCTTCTAGAAAGAGAATTGATTCGGCAAGATGATGCTAATATATAAGTTTGTATGCACATAACTTACGATTTTTTTTTAAATATCTTAAGAAGATGCTAATAAGGTGTCAAAATATAGATAACTATCTCTTACCAAGGCCAATATGCTTTACAAATATTTTGCATATATTGCAAATTTTCATATCATAGTGAGGTGCCTATTTCTTTCTCTATAGAACCTTCTTTGCCATGGCAAAAGTATTTTCTCTACCATACCATATTTCGTACAGTTTCCTCTTTGATAGTTGTGGTAATACCCAAAAAATTATTTTGCTACTGAACATTCTTCAGAGTATATACAAGTGAGTTCTTAGGACCTGATGTAACTCAGTTTTTTGAAATATTGAAATACATATGCAGACAACTACATGCACATAATAATGTCGGAGACCACAAATTGAAATCTTGAATCTTAGGACCTGAAGTATCTCAGTTTTGAAAAGTTACTTAAAATTCAAGTTTTCTCGGGATGAATTCGTGAATTGAGTAAATATTCCCAATTGACATTGGTAAAATTAGGCTCATTGGAGGCAATTCTGTCTCTTTTTTTTAATTCTTAAACTGTGCTGAAGATGTATTTTTCTTTGAGCAGGCTAGGCTAGCAGAGGTCGACTTGACTCTCGATACTGAAGGTGGAGGAGCAAGAGAGGCGAGCGTGCAGAGGTTTAGAGAGAAGCGGAGGACCCGACTCTTCTCCAAGAAGATCCGGTACCAGGTCCGAAAGGTGAATGCCGATTGCAGGCCGCGAATGAAGGCAAGTGTAAGCGATTACAACTCTTCCTACTTCATTGTTTCAGAGTTCTCAAGTCCAACATTATACTGTGCATAATGCTACATAAGTAATTAGCAAGGAAGCACTGATACTCTGAAAATTGGTGGCATGTCAGTGTCGCATTGTGACGGACACAACTCAAACACTGCAGGAATCACTAGGACACACCAATATCCATGTCTTATCTTTCATATCATGTCGTATAGGTAGTGCAATGGTTAGTTGCTTCTACTGACCAGTCTATTCTCTTAATTACATTGTTAAGTATCGGTATTTGGCCAACAGAAAGAGGAGGGGGGGGGGGGGGGGGGGGTGTAGGTGTAAATTGTAACTGTATGTATTTGCAAATTGTACACAAGACATTTGAAATGGTAGTTTAGTCGAGTACAAAGAAAAGGAAAAAAAAAACTGAGCATTCATTGTGAAAAAACTGAGGCTGGTCTAATCTTTGACGTAAACTTAAGGATCAGTTGGATATATGTTTCATTGCATGAACATTGAACACCAACTAGAATTCAAGTTGTCAGGGGAGAATCTACATGAGAACAAATTAGCAGTTACCGTTACGAACTTTGAATCATAACATATTTGCAAAGATCAGTATTATCACCTTCCCTATCAATATCATTTCTCATTTTATTACTTGTAGATCCAAAGTCTGACAGCTCATAGGTTCTTGCAGGGCCGATTTGTTAGGAGGACTTCTCCTCTCCAGGATGCCGAGGAAGGAAGAGAACGAGATCAGTTATGAGTTTTTGCACTTCTCGACTTAAAAAAAAACTTGGATTTTGTTACTGGAAAGGACGACGACAGAGACTAATAGTTTTTCAAGCATTAGAGTGGCTTGAAGTTTTGTGGGAGAGAAAACCTAACAAATTTTGCTCGGATTTGGGCTGATCATGTTAAAGATGAGAAGTTCATGTAGGCAAAGAATGCCTCTCCCCTCGTGGGTAGATCATGTTAAAGATGAAAGCCATGTAGGGAATGTGAAGAGAGTTTTGCATTTTTAATATAGCAATCAATCTTTAAAGTTTGATATTTGGAATATAACTCTTCCTTCTTTTTAAGATCTACTATTGATCTGTATGTGGAGTAATGTAGTACAAGCTCCCTCTTCTTTAAGCAGAAAAAATCAACAAAATATTGGGGTGACGGGTTATGAATTTTCATTCCATTGCTCCTCCAAACTTTGCTACTTCATAGTTTCACTATATATGATCAATCACATACATCTGCACTATGCTTAAAAGTTGATTCTTAGTCATGTAAGTAGTAGAATCCGTCCAGACTATTGTATTTCTTCTCCATACATGCTAATAACACTATTGTCTTTGCCGCGACTTTGGTTGCATTGACAGAATTTGCCCTTTCAATTCCTCTTTCTCCTCAGGCTCCTTCAAGTGCTCTTCGGTCGGCTGTCATAGTTTCCATAAAAAAGAAAACCCCTCAAAGAAGGCCTTACCTTATTTCTGTCTTCTTCTATATAACACATCCACTTAGGTCACCTATTTTAACATTGGCATGTGGATAGCTCAAGAAAAATTTAGAACCTACACCAACCATAATATTTGTACATTAGATTTCTTTTTTATTCTAATTCTACCATTTATCCTCTAAGTTATTCTCCTTTCATAAATTATGTCTACACATAGTATCAATGTTTAATGAGTTTCAGAGGCCATAAAGTGGAAATTTTGAGATACGGGATCCAGAAGTTGGATATGTTGGTATAAGTTTGAAGACTCTGGAGTTTCTGGAGCTTTGTGAGATAACAATAAATTTGAAAAGAAAAATATACATTGTATATCGTATTTGTTCAACTATGGAGTACGACGAGAGTTGTCCAAGCAATCAGGGAGGAGTTGAACGTCAGGGGTTGGAAACAATTAGAGATATTCGGGCAGCATGACAACAATATACCGTAAAGTGTTGAATTGTTCCAGTGGAATTGGGCATATTGTTTATGCTCATCAAGCATACTGGGGACATATCGTTCGATCGGCTTTATCATGATCAGCATCCGGATATTCGGACACGAATACGTGGGTACGTCCAGCCTACGCCACAACATTGGCGGTAGAACGTTGTCTGGGTCAACTCTACTATCTAAACATCTCACACAATATATATAAGGTACCTGTCAATCATCTCAACTCCAAACGGAGGAACAATATGGTATCTTATAAATGTAAACTATACTCAATCACAATACAAACTAAGGAAGATAGAGAACGAATGGAATAACGAAAGAAAGAGTCACAATACGACCACAAGACTGAAATAAAATATACATGCCAAAGTATCAAAAACAGTCTAATACAAGTCCACCAGAAATACTACTAAACCTCCTCAGGCTCTGGTACTAAGTCCTCATTGTCACGCCCCGATCTCCCGCAGGCAAATCGGCCGTTCCCGCTAGGCGGGAATCACCCTCGCCAGCGCTCCCGCGGAACGATCGCTTAACCCATCCGGGCGTGATGCCGCATGAGCATGATCCACGCCCGTGCAAGGCCATGGTTCATTGGCTGGCGGCAAGAGTTCTAAGCCACAGAGTCGCACAGATTGTCCGAGTGCAGCGGAGTTTAGGAACGCATAGCGATCGGTAACAGGTTCACTGAGTCGACAATATAGCGGAAGCATCGAAACAAGTAAAGTAATCTCTTTATTGATATGAAATATGTATTACAGGCGGCGTGTAGCCGAGATTACAAGTCGCTCAAGCCTCTCTCTCTGAAACAGTAAAAGCGTGCCAAGTGGCTACAACTGTGGAATGATTTGTACAGGCGATGGTCAGGCGATGTTCACAACTTATGTCTTGTATATGTGCTTCAGTCCCGGACGCACCGTTGCAAGGCTTCAGAGGGAACTCCTGGCCTTAGCACGCACGAAGGAGGCGTCCGCACCGCACGAGGTTCTCCCGCACCCTGCATACAAACTGGTGGATTATCAGTACATTGAATGCACTGGTGGGGAAGCTACTCGCCCGCTCGACAAATCCAAACACGTAGTACAGGTTCCGTGCACAACTATTAAGTTGTCTTTCTAGTTGCCTTAGGATCAGTTTCATACAAACGTTGAATAGCCTAACGTGTCGGGCAGTGCGCCGTGCGATGTTTGAGAAAACACGGCGAGACTTACCAACTTACCATCTCCTTCCCTGTCCAAGGCAAACATTGAGGCAAACATGTTAATTCAAGCACGAGCAAGTATAAGCATTCAGGAGGCAAGCATATGCAAACAGGAGGGTCGTTTTAACATGATCGTTCAGGTGTTCAGTCGATGCGATGTAGTGACTCGCACGCGGATAGCCGCTAAGCGAGGATGACTTATCTATACGAACATGAGTCGCTGGCATAGCCATAAAGGACAATAGTCACTGGCGGTAATGGTATGCAGCAATAGTACAAGGGGCGCTACATGCCATTCCGTCCAGCACAATGGACTATACAATACGGTTCAGTCACTGGAGAGAATGTATGCAGCGAAAGAACAAAGGGCGCTACATGCCATCCCGTCCAGCACAATGGACTGTACAATAACGTGAGTTCCATCCGGATCGGATCGGTCCCAGTGCCCCGGTGACCGTCCGTGGAATTATACCTCGTTTCCGAGTTGTCCGCGACATGCAATCGTTGGGTCTTTCCAATTATCACAAGATACACGAGAACAAGAGTGCACTAGAACAAGAGAACACGAGTGCACACAAGAACACGAGTACAAGAGATACTTGAATCATGATTCTGTACAGTCAATAACTTGCCTTGATGCATTCCCCTGGTTCGGGGCTGCCTGGTGACCTAACGGTCCTGGATACTTGCAGGGTCAATCATACACGGAACGACTACTGAGTAGTCTCCCGGAGTTTGGATGAAAATACGGTAACATTCAAGCAGACAAGCATGCGTTTCTAAGGAACATAAGCAGGCACCTTGCTCGGGCCCGAAGGTAGTCCGAGAGATGAAACCGTTAAGGGACTTAGCATGCGAGGGTCTGAATATAAGCAGTATTTCCATTTTCCATATTCTAGTAAGCAATACAAGTTGGGATTATTCCCTTAGCTAGGTGCGTTGGATTTATTAGCATGCAGGGGTGATTCACCTAGCGACTAGCATGAACATTCCAGATTTTATGTGTGCTGGCTAAGCAAAGACAAGTTCACCGTAGCCACCCACCTTAGCGATGATTCGCCTCGGTAGAGCGATACGTCTGAGCGAGCCTCTGAAAGTCCAAGCCGGATTCCTGTAGGGACAAGTCTGGATATCCTTTGCTTCTTGATCGAGGCAAAGCAGGTCGGGACAGTTGCACTATTGCCGATTGAGACGGCAGTCCGCTTGAGCGGAATGGGATGTTACATCCTACCCAACTTAGAAAAAGTCTCATCCTCGAGACTTACTAAGGACAAGCAGTAATCTAGGGTTGAGGCAATCCTAGACAAGTCGTTTGTACTTGTTTCATTTGGATATTCACTTGCACAAGCTTCAAAATTAGCATATCGCTTAGACTGGATCGTGCGCACTTTCGAAGGTACCCTCTAGCGTGAACACGTCAATCAGCTCAGTGATAGCGAAGTCTTAGCACTCGAGTTTCACCTTTTCTAAGTCTTGGATGGTGCACTAGTTCAAGGCGTCCCTCGAATAGATACATTCAACCAAACTTAGGGTTAGTGAAAATCGGATAAGCTACTAGCGATACTCTCAAGGGTTCGCACAGGTTGGCACAAAGGCCACTCACAGCATACAACCAGACAAGCAAGCATAACATTCAAAACGCATTTTGAAAGTATTTAGACTTATTGTTGGAACATCCCATCGAGGCATTGAGAGAGAGCGTGCACATAACCCACGAACGAGCTTTCGAAACAGAGATATCGAATTGAAGTCCAAAGGCGTAGAAGCCAGGCTTTGATACCAACCTGTCATGCCCCGATCTCCCGCAGGCAAATCGGCCGTTCCCGCTAGGCGGGAATCACCCTCGCCAGCGCTCCCGCGGAACGATCGCTTAACCCATCCGGGCGTGATGCCGCACGAGCGTGATCCACGCCCGTGCAAGGCCATGGTTCATTGGCTGGCGGTAAGAGTTCTAAGCCACAGAGTCGCACAGATTGTCCGAGTGCAGCGGAGTTTAGGAACGCATAGCGATCGGTAACAGGTTCACTGAGTCGACAATATAGCGGAAGCATCGAAACAAGTAAAGTAATCTCTTTATTGATATGAAACATGTATTACAGGCGGTGTGTAGCCGAGATTACAAGTCGCTCAAGCCTCTCTCTCTGAAACAGTAAAAGCATGCCAAGTGACTACAACTGTGGAATGATTTGTACAGGCGATGGTCAGGCGATGTTCACAACTTATATCTTGTATATGTGCTTCAGTCCCGGATGCACCGTTGCAAGGCTTCAGAGGGAACTCCTGGCCTTAGCACGCACGAAGGAGGCGTCCGCACCGCACGAGGTTCTCCCGCACCCTGCATACAAACTGGTGGATTATCAGTACATTGAATGCACTGGTGGGGAAGCTACTCACCCGCTCGACAAATCCAAACACGTAGTACAGGTTCCGTGCACAACTATTAAGTTGTCTTTCTAGTTGCCTTAGGATCATTTTCATGCAAACGTTGAATAGCCTAACGTGTCGGGCAGTGCGCCGTGCGATGTTTGAGGAAACACGGCGAGACTTACCAACTTACCATCTTCTTCCCTGTCCAAGGCAAACATTGAGGCAAACATGTTAATTCAAGCACGGGCAAGTATAAGCATTCAGGAGGCAAGCATATGCAAACAGGAGGGTCGTTTTAACATGATCGTTCAGGTGTTCAGTCGATGCGATGCAGTGACTCGCACGCGGATAGCCGCTAAGCGAGGATGACTTATCTATATGAACAGGAGTCGCTGGCATAGCCATAAAGGACAATAGTCACTGGCGGTAATGGTATGCAGCAATAGTACAAGGGGCGCTACATGCCATTCCGTCCAGCACAATGGACTATACAATACGGTTCAGTCACTGGAGAGAATGTATGCAGCGAAAGAACAAAGGGCGCTACATGCCATCCCGTCCAGCACAATGGACTGTACAATAACGTGAGTTCCATCCGGATCGGATCGGTCCCAGTGCCCCGGTGACCGTCCGTGGAACTATACCTCGTTTCCGAGTTGTCCGTGACATGCAATCGTTGGGTCTTTCCAATTATCACAAGATACACGAGAACAAGAGTGCACTAGAACAAGAGAACACGAGTGCACACAAGAACACGAGTACAAGAGATACTTGAATCATGATTCTGTACAGTCAATAACTTGCCTTGATGCATTCCCCTGGTTCGGGGCTGCCTGGTGACCTAACGGTCCTGGATACTTGCAGGGTCAATCATACACGGAACGACTATTGAGTAGTCTCCCGGAGTTTGGATGAAAACACGGTAACATTCAAGCAGACAAGCATGCATTTCTAAGGAACATAAGCAGGCACCTTGCTCGGGCCCGAAGGTAGTCCGAGAGATGAAACCGTTAAGGGACTTAGCATGCGAGGGTCTGAATATAAGCAGTATTTCCATTTTCCATGTTCTAGCAAGCAATACAAGTTGGGATTATTCCCTTAGCTAGGTGCGTTGGATTTATTAGCATGCAGGGGTGATTCACCTAGCGACTAGCATGAACATTCCAGATTTTATGTGTGCTGGCTAAGCAAAGACAAGTTCACCGTAGCCACCCACCTTAGCGATGATTCGTCTCGGTAGAGCGATACGTCTGAGCGAGCCTCTGAAAGTCCAAGCCGAATTCCTGTAGGGACAAGTCTGGATATCCTTTGCTTCTTGATCGAGGCAAAGTAGGTCGGGACAGTTGCACTATTGCCGATTGAGACGGCAGTCCGCTTGAGCGAAACGGGATGTTACACTCATGGTCTACAAGAGTATCCTCTAATGGAATATCGTTCTGCGGTCCGTAAAATATAGGACACTGATCTATGATCCAATCATCTGGAAAAAAAATATCAAGTCAGGATTGGAGCGAAACACATACCTCTGAAAGCAGTTTCAAATACATAATCAAGCATATAAAATATATAATAGGAAAGAATACAAGATAACTAAACAATAAAATGAAATGAACTAGAGTAAACAGGTAATATACTGGAATAAAAAACAAGCAATATGAATATCTGCAATATAAAGGAATAACTAAAATCTAAATAATGTGCTTTGGAATACAAGTTCATTATGTGATCGGTTTAGGTTGAACATGAATACAAGTTCATAAAGATACTGTCGAATATCCAGAAAGAAATAATACTAAGTCGGGTGGAGACAAATCCACTACCGATAAATGGAAAAATAGAGACAAGGAAATATAACTAAAACATGCTAGAAAGTAACTAAGTATAAGTAGGGCCATCAACTGCTATCGTACCCTCGTCTGGTGTCGATCCGTAAAGCTGCGGGTACTCATTGTCTGCTAAATCTGGAGAACAAAACCAGGTCCTCAGCGGGACGTAACAAGATACAAAAGAATACGAGCCAAAAGTACAGTAATTGAACATGCAAGCTAGACAAGAAAATAATCACAAGAGAAGCAACTAAGACACAATAAATCACTACATCTAAGATGGTGGCGTGCCGATGGTGCTATCAAATATGACTACAAACAAATCGGAATAACCGCAACTCAATGGGAGATAACGGTCCTACAGAAAGTAGGCCAATGGGGACTCCCAATCTATAGTATGGCTCTTTCGCCGCCCTATGGGAGCTCACGAATGAGGTGGTCAAATGAACAAGTCTCTATCGCAGTACAATGGGTACTCACAGTCGAGAATGCTCAAGTATAGTCAATGCCTAATAACGATCATCTAGGAACTAAAGAAACCAACCGAGTCAACTCAAGGAAGCGTAGAGTAAACATATACCATCACAATATGATTATGAAACAACCAGTGATCCATGGAAAAGAGCAAATAATGTACATGCACGTAAAACAAGAAAATAAGACTAGAGCAGCAGGAATAAATCAATATGAAAAACGCATCAAGAAACTATATACGACAAGAAAGTAACAACTGAAAAGGAAAGCATGCAAATAATGTGCAAGAGTTGGCAATGTATCTTGCACGACAATGTATAAATATGTCAAGGAAATAAGTAGCAAAACTGCAGGGTTTGGCAAGGTATACTTGCCTGGGGTCCTGCTGCTGGTATGAATCAGAGTCCAAGTCACAGTCCAAATAGCCTATGTATTACAATTTATCATGTCAAAAGATAATTTATTTTAACTTATTTAATTCTAAAATAATTACTCTAAAATCCTATTTTAATCTTATTATTCTGATTTTTAGGTTAATTCCTAAATTTTGTCCAAAGGAACTGAATTTTATCAACTCGAGACTCATGGCACGCAAATCGAGGCGATCTGTTGACCAAAAAGTCATCCGACACAAACTCAAATTTCATGCATGATTTTCTGTAGATTTCATCATCAAAAATATGCTGGAATTTACGGCTCGTCCGAATTCAAATTCGTTTGGAAATTATGGCACATACAAGTTTCGTATCGGACACCGATGGTTAAATTCTAACCTAAAAGTTCTACAGAATTAACAGTATGAAAATACATTGAAATAAATTCTGAGAAAAACATATGTCAATTATCTCGACATTAGCTTTCCGAAACTTTAAACGGTTCATGATTCTGATTCCTGGTTCTCCCGAAATCGCGAAAACATTGAAACACGTTTATTTTCGGACATGCTGTGCTCTACGAATTTTCTCGAATTTAATACTCATAATTTTGCAAAACAAATTATATAATCAGAAATATAACCTCAATATCGTTCTAACGTAAGAAACTAGGCCTCGTTTGGACTCCGGAGCTATGCGCAATGGCTTCTGGAAGATGAAGGAACCCTAGATGGCAATTCTCTAAAATCTCTCTCTTTAAAAATAATAGGATAATTAGGGTTATAATATTATATATATATATAGGGATGTTGAGCGGCTGAATAAAAGTTGATAGGGTGACACGTGTCATGATTTGATTGGATGGTTTTGGTTATATTATTTGTTTTTTTTTATTTGCCTTTATCAAAACATTATTTAAGTCGTTTTAAATCTAAATAACTCAAAATAAACATTTAAAATAATCATAAAAATCTGGAAAAATTACAGAAAATATATTTTGAACCTAAAAACCCTAGAAAAATATTTAGAATAATTATATATTCATAGATTTTCTACTATAATTAGGAGAAGCTCTAAAAATTAGTTTTGCCATAAAACTAAAAATAAATACTAACATTATTCCAAAAATTCTGAAATAATTCCCAAAAATATATAATAATATTATAAACCTTAAAAAATAACGTGGGTCCATTCTATATTCCTGGGCTTGCACAATAAATTCTACAAGTCCTACAAATTAGTTATTAGCCTAAATAACTCCCAATAAATACTAAAAATACTCAGAAAATTCCCAAAAACTTCTAGAAAATATATTTTATTATTTAGAACCTAAAATAAAAGTTTGGAATATTTTTAATTTTATTTGAATCTAAAATAAATTCTTGAAAATCTTAGAAAATTACAGAAAATTGTAAAAAATTCAAATTAAAAATTTCTGAAAAATCAGGGGGTTACATTCTACCCAACTTATAAAAATTTCGTCCTCGAAATTAAAATTAAGCCATGGTAGAAGTCAAGGATAGTCTAAGATTTGCATTGGTTAAAATGCAAGGCTAGGTTTAACGGAGTGGACGATGTTGCACGTTGCACATTCCGAAAATCATGGAAGAAATTCACATAAGTGAAAATAGGTTTCTTCGTGTGTCATGTCCAATAGTGTGGACACCTAAATGCTCTTTTGCATAAAAGCGTCCAACAATTGAAATATTGCACAAAGATGGAAATTGGAGGATGGGCATGTCTAGGACAAGGTGTGGAATTTGTAGGAAGGCAGTGACTAGGGAAGTGCTCCAATTTTCGAAGCAATGGTAAGGCGCGCCGAGGGATACCATGTTGTAAAATAAATAAAAAATATCGTGTTCTATTCCTAAGTGGATTCGAGCTAGCCTCAGTCTCACTATCTAAGCCAAGTAGGTCTACTTCTTAGGTGAGGGGGTTTCACAATCCAGCCAACTTAAGACAATGTCGTCCTCAAAATTAAAATAAGGCAGAATTTGTTAAGCCTTCGTGTACATAAGGCAAGTCAATCGCAATCTCCTTGCGATAATTAAAATCCTAATCATATCTATTGCAATCACTTCTAGGTTAAGATGACCACTGATCCAATCAAATTCAACCTATGGTTATCTCTTCTCGCTTTTTCAAATTATCCATATCCAAATTTAAATTAAATCCATATATCATCTTCAAGATTTAAATATGCATATCAATTTTACCTCACGATCTCCAATTATCATAATCTCCTCTAGAAGTAATTCGAGTCCATTATTATTCCTATTTTCACTTATAAATTTTTGTATGCTTCAACTCCTTAAATTCCATTCACATCCTTAATATTTCAAATAGGTAGTCCAACTATCAAGTATTTATTTTAACTCAAATCATCAAATTTGAAAAAATAATTTAAATGCAGTCCATCATTGTTCAAGTCTGAAATTCCATCTTTTTATCCTCTAAATTTTAAGTTGATGATTTTACCTTCATTGTTTAAATCATGTACTTAAGATATAAATATCGGATCCTCAATATCAATTCATTAATCCTCATCATCTTAGTCATTCTTATAAAATTCTTAAAATTAAAATGGCTTGAACCTCTCCCAATTTAATCTTACTCGATCACAATCTAAAAGAAATTCCTCTCGAGTTGACAATGCACTACTACCCAACTTAGAATTTACCCATATATCACATAAGGCTATATACCTTAAGAGAATATTCCTTAATATGTTTACTCATGTCATTCAATCCTCAAACTTCAATGCCGATCATATCACATATGATATGTCCTTAATTACGAAGAATAATCCTCAAGTATGTGATCGGCCTATGGGGTATATCTAGTATTCTCTGTGTATCAATTTATACCAAGCACGAGGTTTCGTCTTTCCGAAATAAGGGAAGACGGAGACCAATAATAAAGAGTTCAAGGGCAGCGTAATAGAATAGAAGTATTGGGATCAAGGTGTTTAAAGAATTCAATTAGGAATTGTCAAAGTAGTTGTGGATTGAAATCTTATTTTGGTAATCCTTTGTTCGCCTGCTCGTATTAGTACAGTTATGTAACCGATACGATATGTCAGACATATCTAGGGCAAGTATATTCATCTACTAATCACTACATATCTCAATCCACGTAAGATATTATTGCGAGGGCGAATCAAGCGCACTATGGTTGATCAGACCGTAATACACTGATTCTGAAATGTATTATTGTGGGCCTCCCCAATAATACATATGTCATGAACAAGCTCGATAAAGAATAAGCTTGTAAAACTAGGCTATAAAATAGCACAATAAGTCAAGGTAGTATATGAAATATAAGCACGCTAGATGATGATGGAAGGAGGTACAAATTATTCAAGTTCACAAAACGAACAAAATGAGCAACAATAATAAAAGACTCTACAATCTCTACAGTTATCATACAACCTCCTTGTCTAAGTTGCTAGTCGACCCAATAGGGCATGAACCTCTAAATTCTATTGTCTGAATAAACACTGTCATCTTATGCTAGCATACAATTATTGCCATTCAGTTACACCGCCTTGATGGGTCAAGTGGACTATGTGGTACTAGTCTCAAGGGAAAGGGAATATAACTTTTATCGAGGTGGGGGTACAAATTACGTGATTTAACACTAAGGGATAATCATCGGGTCATAATCTACAAGATTAACTCAAACTTATCGAACTCTAACTACCAAACACAAAATTTTTAAATTCAAGACTACAACTATAATCCTAGCAAACTATGGGTCCTTAACAAGGAATAAAATTACTTGGCCTACTATTAGAAGTGTCAGGTGGCACGAATTAAAAGACGAAGAAAAGAAGAACATATTTTAGTCGTTGCGCATTAGCGAACGTTAAGGTCGCAGACGAACAACGTATGAAATTAAAATATGAGGCTCTAGATAATATCATAGTTTTCTAAGGTGAAGGTGGCGAGCAATTCTCCGTGTTTGAGGTATGATCTCATGGGGAATGTCATACTCGTTGCTCTGGACTTCCTGAGGTACCGTATGCTAATATCACTACAAGAACCTATATCCTAACACTATCTCACTATGCACACTAGGTTCTGTTCTAACATTCGATCTCAGATTTCTATTGGTTCCTCAAAACTGGGGTCAACCACTAGGGTCAAACATTAGGGTCCAATCTCTAACTAGGTCTTAGCAGTGCCTATACTACTCTTAGGTCATTCATGACTATAACAAGAAATAATGGTAAATTATTCTATAGGTAAGGGACGCTAGGGTTCATTAAGCGTTCTACTTATGGGTGTGTCAATATCCTAGCTGTACTTTTAGTAGGAAGGTTACCTACCTATCATTCTATCAACAGGGACTTCTATATTCTAGAAGAAAGCTACACTCAAGGAACTAATGAGAAGGCACATGAATCAAGCAGGATGCAATTTTTTAACGGAATAGATTGGAAGGAGGAGGAGGAGAAGCCATAGTCAGTTGTGGATGAGATCCTATACTCTAATCCTATTTGCAGGCTTGCTCGGTCCCTAAGTTAAAACCGAACAATTTAGTCGTAGACCTGCATGGGCCACCACAAAAACTATGTCACGCCCCAGTCCCAAAATATCGAGGGACCGGACGAGTGGCAATGGCCAGCAGTACACACCGATGGACAAACCCAATTTAATGGATCCATCGGGGCATGCTTAAGCTGTAATATAACAATAAGTAGGTCCAATGATACCAGTCACAGTCTATACTAATCTCATCCACAACAGAACAGTATATGAACTAAATAGCAAAACTGAAATAAATGCTTAAAGTAAAGATACTGTCGAATATCCAGAAAGAAATAATACTAAGTCGGGTGGAGACAAATCCACTACCGATAAATGGAAAAATAGAGACAAGAAAATATAACTAAAACATGCTAGAAAGTAACTAAGTATAAGCAGGGCCATCAACTGCTATCGTACCCTCGTCTGGTGTCGATCCGTAAAGCTGCGGGTACTCCTCGTCTGCTAAATCTGAAGAACAAAACTAGGTCCTCAGCGGGACGTAACAAGATACAAAAGAATATGAGCCAAAAGTACAGTAATTGAACATGCAAGCTAGACAAGAAAATAATCACAAGAGAAGCAACTAAGACACAATAAATCACTACATCTAAGATGGTGGCGTGCCGATGGTGCTATCAAACATGACTACAAACAAATCGGAATAACCGCAACTCAATGGGAGATAACGGTCATATCGAAAGTTGGCCAATGGGGACTCCCAATCTATAGTATGGCTCTTTCGCCGCCCTATGGGAGCTCACGAATGAGGTGGTCAAATGAACAAGTCTCTATCGCAGCACAATGGGTACTCACAGTCGAGAATGCTCAAGTATAGTCAATGCCTAATAACGATCATTTAGGAACTAAAGAAACCAACCTAGTCAACTCAAGGAAGCGTAGAGTAAACATATACCATCACAATATGATTATGACACAACCAGTGATCCATGGAAAAGAGCAAATAATGTACATGCACGTAAAACGAGAAAATAAGACTAGAGCAGCAGGAATAAATCAATATAAAAAATGCATCAAGAAACTATATACGACAAGAAAGTAACAATTGAAAAGGAAAGCATGCAAATAATGTGCAAGAGTTGGCAAGATATCTTGCACGACAATGTATAAATATGTCAAGAAAATAAGTAGCAAAACTGCAGGGTTTGGCAAGGTATACTTGCCTGGGGTCTTGCTGCTGGTATGAATCAGAGTCCAAGTCATAGTCCAAATAGCCTATGTATTATAATTTACCATGTCAAAAGATAATTTATTTTAACTTATTTAATTCTGAAATAATTACTCTAAAATCTTATTTTAATCTTATTATTCTGATTTTTAGGTTAATTCCTAAATTTTGTCCAAAGGAACTGAATTTTATCAACTCGAGACTCATGGCATGCAAATCGAGGCGATCTGTTGACCAAAAAGTCAATCGACATAAACTCAACTTTCATGCATGATTTTATATAGATTTCATCATCAAAAACATGTTGAAATTTACGGCTCGTCTAAATTCAAATTCGTTTGGAAATTATGGCACATACAAGTTTCGTATCGTGCACCGATGGTTAAATTCTAACCTAGAAGTTCTACAAAATTAACAGTATAAAAATACATCGAATAAAATTCTAAGAAAAATATATGTTAATGATCCCTACATTAGCTTTCCGAAACTTTAAACGGTTCATGATTGTGATTTATAGTTCTCCCGAAATCGCAAAAACATTAAAACACGTCTATTTTTGGATATGCTGTGCTCTACGAATTTTCCAGAATTTAATACTCATAATTTTGTAAAAAAAATTATATAATCAGAAAGATAACCTCAATATCGTTCTAACGCAAGAAACTAGGCCTCGTTTGGACTCCGTAACTATGCGCAATGGCTTCTGGAAGATGAAGGAACCCTAGATGGCAATTCTCCAAAATCTCTCTCTCTAAAAATAATGTGATAATTAGGGTTGTAATATTATATATATATATATAGGGATGTTGAGCGGCTGAATGAAAGTTGATAGGGTGACACGTGTCATGATTTGATTGGATGGTTTTGGTTATATTATTTGTTTTTTTATTTGCCTTTATCAAAACATTATTTAAGTCGTTTTAAATCTAAATAACTCAAAATAAACATTAAAAATAATCATAAAAATCTGGAAAAATTATAAAAAATATATTTTGAACCTAAAAACCCTATAAAAAATATTTGGGATAATTATATATTAATAGATTTCCTACTATAATTAGGAGAAGCTCTAAAAATTAGTTTTGCCATAAAACTAAAAATAAATACTAATATTATTCCAAAAATTCTGAAATAATTCTAGAAAATATATAATAATATTATAAACCTTAAAAAATAATGTGGGTTCATTCTATATTCTTGGGCTTGCACAATAAATTCTACAAGTCCTAAAAATTAGTTATTAGCCTAAATAACTCCCAATAAATACTAAAAATACTCAGAAAATTCTCAAAAACTTCTAGAAAATATATTTTATTATTTAGAACCTAAAATAAAAGTTTGGGATATTTTAAATTATATTTGAATCTAAAATAAAATTTTGAAAATCCTAGAAAATTATAAAAAATTATGAAAAATTCAAATTAAAAATTTCTGAAAAATCAGGGGGTTACAGACACAGCAGAGGACAATGCCATACCAGCAAAAGGAGCTTCCGACTTGCTACCACTATGGTAAGAGAGGACATTATGAGAAGGACTGCATATAGAGACTGAGGATATGCCTGATTTTTGGATCGAGCCAGCACCATATCCGGGACTGCCCACATCGCAGAGAAGCAACACCGCAGACCGGACAGAGGCCAGCAGCACCAGTTCCGAGGATACTGCCCCCGCTAGGAGGTCAACGACCACCAGCACCCGGAGGATTTCAGAGGGGACCACCCTTGGCCCCACAGGAGGCACAGTTTGATCGAGCTCGACAGCAGACCGGAGGGCAGAGGCAAGGACAGGCCTTTGTACTAGCAGCTACTGAGGAGAAAACAGAAGGGGAAGCTATCACAGGTACCATTTTAGTTGCATCATTACCTGCAACTGCATTATTTGATTCTGGAGCTATACTATCATTCATATCTAGTAGATTTGTAGCAATGCATAGGGTAGCTACTTCTCCCTTACCTAAGAGTTGGAAGATTCTTATCGGAGGAGGTATCGTGCCAGTTACCAGTACTATTAGAACGTGCTCGATAGTCGTATGTGGTAGAGAGATGAGAGTGCAATTTTTGGTATTGCCCATGCCATACTTTGATGTTGTACTAGGCATGGACTGGTTAAGCCAGTATAATGTCGTACTGGATTGCCGGAGAGGTAGCATCACTTTTAGACCGCCAGATCAACCGGAGTTCGAGTACATGCGAGGGACCGTCGAGCGAGGAGTAGGACAGATAGCTGGAACTTACATGGCTATGGAGATGGTACCCCCACCGATAGTTGCAGAATTCGAGGATATTTTTCCTGAAGAATTGCCAGGCTTACCGCCAGATAGAGACGTAGAGTTCACTATTGAGCTAGTACCCGAAGCAGCACCGGTATCTTCTAATGTATACCGATTGGCGAAGAAGGAACTAGATGAGCTGAAGCTACAATTAGAGGAGTGACAGAGTAAGGGATTTATCTGTCCTAGTATATCACCATAGGGAGAACCAGTATTGTTCGTACCTAAGAAAGATGGGACAATACGTATGTGCATTGATTACAGAGCCCTTAATGCTTTGACTATCAAGAATAAGTACCCCCTGCCGTGAATTGATGATTTGTTCGACCAGCTGACAGGAGCAGTAGTATTCACAAAGATTGACTTGAGATTAGGTTATCATCAAGTGAAGGTGCGAAGAGAAGATATTCAAAAGACAACATTCTGGACTCGTTATGGTCACTACGAGTTCTTAGTGATGCCTTTTGGACTGACCAATGCGCCTGCTGTATTTATGAACTTAATGAACAGAGTCTTCCACCAATACTTAGACCAGTTTATGGTAGTCTTTATCAACGATATCTTGGTATATTCGAAAAGCCACGAGGAGCACGAAGAGCATTTGAGACTAGTGTTAGAGACGCTGAGGAGATAGAGGCTTTATGCCAAGCTGAGCAAGTGCGAGTTTCTTCTAGTTCGTGTCGCTTTTCTTGGATACGTCATCTCAGGAGATGGTATTTCAGTAGATCCGGCAAAGATTTCGTCAGTAGAGACATGGCCAACCCTACCAACGTCTCAGAAGTGGGGGGCTTCCTAGGACTTGCCGAATATTACCGGAGGTTCGTAGAGAACTTCGCAAAGATTTTAGAACCGATGACCCGCTTGACCCGTAAGGAGCATGAGTTCACCTGGACAGAGGAGTGTCAAGCAGCGTTCGATGAGCTGAAGAAGCGTCTGACTATAGCACATATCTTGACCATACCATCTGGACCCGGAGGATTCGTGATCTATAGCGATGCATCCAGGAAAGGATTAGGATATGTCTTGATGCAGCATGGAAAGGTTGTGGCCTATGCCTCTAGGTAGTTGAGAACCCACGAGAAGAACTATCTCACCCATGACTTGGAGCTTGCCGTAGTGATATTCGCTTTGAAGCTTTGGAGATACTACCTATATGGAGAAAGAGTAGAGATATTTAGTGATCACAAAAGCCTAAAGTACGTCTACACCCAGAAGGATCTGAACCAGAGACAGAGACGTTGGCTCGAGGTAATGACAGACTTCAAGATTGAGCTACAGTACCATCCGAAAAAGGCCAACGTAGTAGCTGACGCGTTGAGCAGAAGACCCATGGCATTCTTCTTGACTACCCAACAACATCTGTTGAGAGATCTAGAGTAGATGGGTATAGAGGTCGTTATGACCGGAATAGACAGACAGTTGTCGAGTTTTCAGTTGCAATCGACATTAGTGGAGAGAATCAAGGCTGCTTTGCTGATAAACGCCAGATTCTAGAGTCTTAGACAGATGACAGAGGCAGGAATGCAGACAGGACTGCGTATACATGAAGACGGGACTTTGAGATATGGAGATCGTCTTTATGTTCCAAATGGAGAACTTCGTCAAGTGTTGATGTCAAAAGCACACAGTTCAACCTACTCTATTCATCCAGGAGGCACGGAGATGTACAAAGACTTGAGATAGTACTACTGGTGGCATGGAATGAAGAGAGAGATAGCATGCTTTATGGCAAAGTGCCTAGTATGTCAACAAGTCAAGGCTGAGCATCAGAGATCTGCAGGATTACTTCAACCGCTCTCGATACCGGAGTAAAAATAGGAGCATATCACTATGGACTTTGTTACGGGCTTCCCGAGGAGTCATAGTGGTTGTAATACAGTATGGGTAATCGTGGATAGACTCACCAAGTCCGCACACTTTTTACCCTTCAGAGTTGGGCAATCTACAGAGGTCTTAGCAGATATATACATGAGGAAGATTGTACGACTGCATGGAGTGCCAGTCAGTATAGTATCTGATAGGGATACGAGATTTATATCATACTTTTTGTGGAGTATGCAAGAGAGTCTCGGTACCCGCCTAAAGTTTAGCACATCGTATCACCCACAGACAGATGGCCAGTTAAAGCGTACCATTCAGACATTGGAAGACATATTAAGAGTGTGCATGCTTGATTTCGGAGGATCATGGGAGGACCACTTGCATTTGGTTGAGTTTTCCTACAATAACAGCTATCAAGCGAGCATTCAGATGGCTCCTTATGAAGCATTGTATGGAAGGAAATATTGTTCCCCAGTATGTTGAAGCGATATAGGTGAGAGACAGATTCTCGGACCAGAGTTGGTTGTTCATATAGTGGAGAAGGTGAAGAAGATCCAAGGACACCTACGAGAAGCACAAGACAGACAGAAGCATTGGGCGAATGCGCATCGACGACCCTTAGAGTTCCAGGTTGGAGATCACATATTTCTAAAGATCTTGCCTACTCGAGGGGCTATCAGATTCGGAGGCAGAGGAAAGCTGAGCCTGAGGTACATCGGACCATTCGATGTGTTAGAACACATCAGAGAGGTTGCTTACAGATTAGCCTTGCCACAGACCTTGGAGGGAGTGCATGACGTCTTCCATGTATCTCAGCTGAGGAGGTACATTCCAGATCCGAGTCATGTGCTTGACCATTCAGAAATCACAGTCGGCCCAAGCTTATCATACCAAGAGGAGCCTGTTGAGATTCTGGATAGGAGTGAGAAGGTAATGCGAGGTCAGACTATCCCCTTAGTTTGTGTCTCATAGAGGCATCATACACCAGGCGAATCGACCTGGGAACGCGAGGAGAATATTCGACATCGTTATCCCCATCTCTTCGAGGGCCTAGGTATGTTGTGGTATTATTATTATTCCAGTCAGTAGTTATTACTATACGTATGTTTTAATTTCGAGGACAAAATACTCTAAGGAGGGTAGATTGTAAACCCCCTCAACCAATTTAGGATTTATTTAAATTAAATCAAGAGACTAGGATTAAATTGGATACAATTAGATTTAATGTACAATAATTATTGTGACTTAATACGCCTTACCGTTGTTTCGATGTTCGGAGCGCTACGCTAGTAGGTACCCCTAAACTAATTAAATATTCATCTCCTAGACATGCCAGACTACCCATCTGACCCTTGTGTGACTTTTAGATACTAAATATTGGACTTCATGTGAGCTGTGCAATATTTGTTACAAATACCTATGTATTATTTTAATAAACCCAATTTTCTCTAATGCCAGATGCAACTATTTATAATCTAATTAATTTGAGGCCAAGTTCACCATAAACAGGACCGGACCAAGCCCGTGTACACCCTTAAATATGGACCAGCCCCACCACGAGGAGCTGGTCGGCCCAAATCTGAAGGATAGCCCATGAAAGCCAGCACCTATAAATATACATTTCCTCCCACATTAAAACCCTAAGGAAATCAAAAACCCCCTTAACCCTAGCTGAACCCCTTCCCTCTCCAACCGAGCTCTCCCTTCCCCGACTACCCGACACCACAACCACCTCAGGCCGCCGCCCCTCAGGCCATCACCACAGCCCCTAGTCACCGGACCACCACCCCTAACTGCTTGTACCGCCGAGCTTCACCCTCACCAACAGTCTCCACACACCCGACTCCCTCTAACTCGACCCCGAGTGCCTAGCCGCCTCCATCAACCGCCAACCACCACCGTCAGGCCGACCCCGACCTTCCCCATGTTCTGACCTACCGATCAGCACCAACCCAGGCCACCTGCCGCCACTGCCAGACCTGTGCAGCCGCTGCTGCAACTGCTGCAGTTACTGTTACTGCCGCTACCGCTGCTGCCCACCGCCCGCCGTCATCGCCGGAGCTCTACTCGTCGGAGGACGGCCAACCAACATGCATACCCCTCCTCATTCTGTCGATCAGGTACTCGTCCACCAGCCTTCCTTCCTTGTATCCTGTCGTCATACTATCGTGTCATCATATCATCAAGTTGTATCGCGTGTCGTACATGGACACAAACAAGTTATGTGGAACCCTATATGTGGGTATGTATGATAATTAGAGTTAATCAGTAATTAACAGATGATAATTATTCCTAATCATAAGAATGGTTTAAGGAACTTGCCTTCCACCTAAAAACGTAGACATAGACCTAATACTCTTAACATGGGAATTAATGACGTGTAATTCACCAAGATGTAATATAGTTTCGTAAAACCGATAACGTAGTAATTATTGTCTCAAGACGCACGTTAACCGAGGACAGAATACGCGTACACCCTAGCTACGTGCACACGCGACGTTGTATTCGATCAGCTGAGAACTTACGACAGTACCTAAGAGCAACGTTATTATGTATTGTTTAGTGTCTGATGACAGTATTTGTTATATTATATTGTATGTCTAGGGTTATTGGATCAGCCAGGAGATACCGCAGGAGCAGGCTATTGGCTTTCACAGCTCAAGGACCCAGGCAAGATATCTTGCCATATTTACTATATAATTTAAATATCGCATATGTTGTATGATATTTTCTTGCTTATTTTATATGACTGTGTGCGTCCGAGATTGACTCGGGTGCAGTCGACGGATACGTTGATGATTAGTGTACTTGACCTAGTCATTAGCAAACTTCCCTTCTGGAGGATACTTTGATATCTTCCGAGACCTGACACTCTTACACGTTTCACTGTGACATATTCATATTAGGATACGGGTAGGCGTACTCGACTAGCTATCGGTGTGTGTGACCTATATCACGGTTAGTACATAATTTCATATTATTTAATATTAGTAAAGACTTGGCATATAGATACGTGGTATGCACGTTGAGTATTCGACTTGTGTATCTATATTGGGCGGGGAGGACATTAGTAGGCGTATGGGATACACCCATTGGAATCCGTAGTATCAAGAGGAGCCACGGATCCAATGACTCCCTTTACACTGCTGCCAAGTTCTTCGGAGCGATATGGACGATATACTGTACTGCTACCACGTTCTTTGGAGCGATATGGACGATATACTGCACTGCTGCCACGCTCTTCGGGATGTTGGACGTTATGCCTACGCCTACCCAAACGTACCAAAGTTGTCCTCATATTGCATTCACTTAGCTGGTTAGCACACCCTTTGTTTATTTTATTCAGTATTTATATATGGCATGCTTCTATGTATCTTATTACGTCCCTCTGAGGACCTAGTACCTTTCTAGATTTGGACGAAGCATATTACCCCACAGTATACGGCCCAGGACAGAAGACGAGGTACGCTACCAAGGAGGAGCTAGAGGTGCTACCGTCAGAATTTCCGTGATCACTTGGTAAGCCTTCTGCCTAGGATTGGGAGCATCAATATCTAGTCAGCCGATGCCCTAGTCATTATCTTTTATCTACCATTTAAGTACTTTATTTCGTCATAGTAGTGGATTTGTTCCTACCAGACTTCTTGGTTGTACTATGATATTTTGAGACTGGCGTTTATTTTCCAGCATTTATTATTAGTACATTCTTGCTGTTTTTATTGTGGATGAGATTAGATTACCTGTTGTTGATTTATATGGGACATGTTAGTATTAGGACACTGTAGCACTCTTCGTTTGGATCCATTAAATTGGGATATCCTAGGAGACATGACAGCTGGCTATTGCCACGTGGCCTGGTCCCGTATATTTTGGGACTGGGGCATGACATATATACACACTCATACCCATACATACATATATACCCATATATATAGCTCTACATGTATATATACCACATATATATATATATATATATATATGTATATATATCACTAAGTATATACATATAATAACCACACTAGTGATGCATATGAACCCCCTATCTCTTATGTCCAACCATACATCAAAATAAAATGTAGAACATATACATAATTACACATATACATATATATCATATAACAAATATAAGTATATCACTCTAATAGCTCTAACCAAGTTATATTAAATTGAAATGCAAGGAAACAAACACGTGGAGTGCACCGCACCCGTATCACACTCATTCTATGATACGCTTGCGATACGGTTCCACCACACAACCAAACGTATCCCGAAGGGCACGAGCAAGTCTAAAATTATAATTATGAATGACACTGTAGAAGCATAAAAAATACGCTGAAGAATTATATGCATAAAACCCTCAACATGCAGGAAGCCGCGTAAACAGAGCTCTAGCACTGGGTGGCGTAAGACATGACTTCAGAGCCATTGGCGTACAACAGAGCTTCAACGCTATTTCAGCAGAAAATATAGCTCTAGAATAACCCGCGTAGTACAGTATTTTCAGACTGTTTCCGCATAAAAAGGTTGCCTACATCGCCACTTCGGCGTAAAATCTTTGTGCTTTTAATGCAGCAGAAAGTTGTACGAGGAACTCTTCGTATTCCACGAATGAACCTGTCAGTTAAAGCAGTGAACCTGACTCCTGACAAAGATTACTGTACGACGATCGAGAGGATGACTGTTATGATGACTCTGTACAGAACTCCAGACTGTCGTCTAGTGACATAACCCTTGATATAAGACATCGTTTACGCATTCAAGGAATACACTGCCTATTCTACACAGGCAGACATGAGCTTTATGCTCAGGATGAGACGAAACCAACAGCCACGTCAAAAGCCGTTCTTTGTACAGAACTCGAGGCACGTCTCTACAATTAATGTGCGAGATGGGGGCAGATCTCTGCATTTAATGCATGAGATTTGGTTCTACTTTTAATAACTGGGTGAGCTATAATTAGGGCTAATACGTCCACATCACCATCCCCGCACATTATGCCAACCAGGCTATTTTCAGCTATAGGAGTACGTCGTATGCTATCTCCTTGAAATACGCCGACCTGGCTATTTTCAGCTATAGGAGTACGCCGTATACTATCTCCTTGAAATACGTCGACCTGGCTATTTTCAGCTATAGGAGTATGTCGTATGCTATCTCCTCAAAATACGCCAACTCAGGCTATATTTGCAAAGGTGCGTGATAAGGCTATCTGGCTCAGGATACGCTCAAAATCTCAGTCAAAGAAGGATAAACTGGCTATCTTTACGCTGGTCACCTATCCATGCAGCATCAAGCTCTATGTAGAATTTGGCTTCTACGCTTATTTGGCTTCTACGCCTATTTTGGCTTCTATGCCAACTTGACAGTTATTTAGCTTCTAGGCCAAATTGACAGCTATTCGGCTTCTACGCCTACTTGGATTTTACGCCATCAGAACAGCTACTTGGCTTTTACGCCATCAGAACAGCTATTTGGTTTTTACGCCAACGAGACAGTTATTTGGCTTTTATGCCAACCATCTCTACGCGAGGGGCAGTTATCTACATGACTTGCATGCCGTGATCTTCGATGAGCGATTATATGCGTTACATCATAATAGGACACGCATCACACGCTAATTCAAGAGATTATTCATACGTGGGTAGCAGTTATTATAACCGCCCAGTAAAAGGTGCAGCTCTCTCCGCTGTTTGGTTTCTACGCCGATTGTAGCTGAACTCTATAAATAGAGACCTCCGGCCACGGAGGTCCGGGGGGTCGAAGAGTCGAGAAAAAGGGCGGAAAGTCGAGGATTTTCCAAGAGAAGAGAGTATATTCAGAGAGTGTTTTGGCAACGAGAGTTCAATACCTCCTACAGTCTTTGAAGCTTCTTTTTCGTCTTCTATAGCACTTCTTCATCATCGTGTGGTCAAAGGGACAAAGTGATCGGCCGCAGATCAGACTTCTATAGCAATATTTCCCCAGAATTAAATTTTTATACTTAACATCCTCGTATAGGATTAATTGTACTTATTTTTCTTGTTTGTAAACCAAAAAAAGGGTTTTGTGTAAACCTAGTTTCAATTTCTTTCGTTTATTATCAAACACAAGATGGCAACTCTGCTGGGGACTACTTTCTCATCTAACGAGAAAGCCATTGCTCAACATGATGTTGTATCCGTAGGATCAACGAAGAAGACTCTGGTTGTCCAATTCGACCAATCGTCTTACGAAGACATGCTTCGAGCAGGGGGTAGCTCTCATTCCCTCTCTGTCCAGGACAACAGGAAATTGCGTAAAGTATGGATGCCCTGGACATCCTCTACCATTCCTGCAGACTTTCTCTCTCTCTCCGATCGACAAGGTTGTGACATTGCGACCTCTACGCCTTGGGCGTAAAAATTTGTCCCACATCTGTGACGTGGCAGACGAAGCTTCTAGCAATACCTCAGTGCCAATCCAGAAGTCTACTCTGCGCCCTGCGGTAAAACTTTGTCTCCCGTTTGTGACGTGGCAGACGAAGCTTCTGGCAATGCCTCAGTACCAATCTAGAAGTCTACTCCGTGCCCTGCGCGTAAAACTTTGTCTCCCGTCTGTGACGTGGCAGACAAAGCTTCTGGCAATGGCTTAGGGCCAATACAGAAGTCTATACCGTGCCCCGCACATAAAATTCAATCTCCCGTCTGTGATGTGGCAGACAAAATTTCTGATAATGCCTCAGCGCCAATTTAGAAATTCTAAATGCGCCATGCTCATAAAAATACATCTCCCCTCTGCGAAGAGGCAGATGGTCCTTGCAATCACCACAAGGGAAAACAAGTGGCAGATTTTCCGACCTCTCAGTTTTTACGCCATCAAGAGAAGAATCTGCCCGCTCTTCAGATTACGCGGAAGGCTGATGGCCGATTGAGGACTTTCTCAGTTTTACGCCAACCTGTGCAAAGTTCCAGATTACGCCAGGACAAGCCCTCCAGTGTAAAGAAGGCCCAGTACATGGATAGATACGCTCCTTATGGATCATGCGCTACTCACATGGCTGAACTGCTGTATTCTTATGGCAGGAAGAGAGTTATGATTCCTAATATCCGCACTCCCATTGATGTAAAAAGGCAGAATAAGCCTTCTTCTTCTTCTTCTCCTATTAATCCTCCTGACTTGCGTAATTTTCTAATCCAGAAGGGTAAAGACAGGGGATCTTCTAACATGTCTATTATACCCCCCAGGGAGCACTGTTGTAATAGTCACAAAGTTGTAGTTAATTACTGTTGTTCTAAGGCAAAACGGTCAATTTTTCACCGGTTGAACTACTCTTTGTCTTTACAGAAAGAAGAGCCGACATTCGCATCAGTGAACATGGCATCACACATCCCTAGAGGAAGGTCAAATTCAAGATGTCATCCCTCTAGAACTTCAAGCCAAAGGAGATTCGACAGACTCCTTGAGAATATTGAAGCTGGTGTGTTTCGAAACACCCGTTCGAGGTCACGGCAACCGACTTCATATTCTTCTGATTCAGACACTGGGGGTCGCCAGTTTCCCGAATCGGATGTTGAAAGTATAGACTCAATCTCTACAGAGATCTATACTAATCCTTCAATAACATCCAGAGAAATGGGAGTCTATGCTATTGGAGATGAACACGGAGAGGCTTCCCATCAGGAAGTACGGAGCAACGCATCGCTGTATTGGAGACATCACTGAAAGAGATGCATTCCAAGATAGAGAATATGCACCAGATGATGCTGACTCAACATACAGCTGATATAGCTCCAGCATCGGTTCTTCCGACTCAAATACGTGTGGAGGTGGACCTACCACCGTCCAATGCAAACCAGGAGCCTGTTCTAAATCAAGAGTCAGCGGCTCCTCAACTTTTTAACTCGGAGAATGTATTGCCTCATGTTGGAGTTATAATACAACTAATCTTTCACCACTCAGCGGTTACCTTACCAGCTGAAGACCCGATGCAGGCAGTGCAGGAATTGAAAGCCTAATTTGATGCCTTAAAGCATAAGGATCAGCTCAAGAAGTTGGGAATCAACCAACCATACCCAGCTATCTGGGACGAGATCCCTTTCCCACCTAAATACAAACCACAGGATATGGTTTTGTTTGAGGGAAAGACGTTACCGAGCCAGTACATAAACTACTTTAGCATGATGACGGTGTTATTGCAAGGGAATGACGCCCTTCTCACTTGAGTGTTTAAAGGATGTCTGTCAGGAGAGGCCTATCAGTGGTACCGTAGTCTTACGGACAACTGCATTACTTCTTTTGAAGATTTCAAGACTCTGTTCTTTGCTCGATTCTATGAAGGAGGGATGGACATGTCTATGTCCTCACTCATCGAAGTAAAGCAGAAGGAGAAAGAAAATGTTCGTACTTTTATCGAACGTTTTCGTCAGGCTAATTTGCAGATGCCTCCCGGAGTTCCGGATTCTGCCTTGGTAGACATTTGTAGGAAGAACCTTCTTCCACTGATCTCGGTGTTCACAGGACCATATCAGTTCCATAATTGGCCCTGGTTTATCATCTCAGCAGTAGCCGCTAAAGATAACAGTCGGAAGGTGCGTGACAATGGAATCATGATCTCTACCTCTGATAGAGGGAAGAGGTCATCCTCCAATAGTGACCATCCTCGTGTTTCCAAAGGGAAAGAAGCTCTGGCGATCAATACGTCCAGGCAACATACTCCAGGGACTACGCAAACGAATCCTGGGACTTCCAGGCCTAAAGAAGAATTCTCTTTTGACGACGACGATATTTCGAGCATATTCGATTGTCTAGTCAAAAGCGGCAAGCTCACCCTCCCTGAGGTAAAGCGGCCTAATAAAGTCGAAAGTACCAATAACCCTAAGTACTGTATTTTCTATAGGTACATACATCATCCCACAAAGGCGTGTTATGTGCTAAAGAGGAAAATCTAGGAGTTGATCAACGCCAAGGCCATTACTCTGCGTAATAGCGAGAAGACGGTCACTGCCAACATGATCTCTCTCCAATTCGGCAATCTGCCCCCACAAGAAGTCCCGGATGGGGTTGTACCTATTTCCCGGACGATGATGAACATTATTAATCTTCCTCCGACTAGGGGTCAAAATCATAACTTAGTACCCCTAACTACCCAGCGTGGTGAGATTATGTGGGTTTATCCTGATCTGGTGTCAGAGATTGAGGAAGAGACTCAAGCTGCTAAGGCTAAGTCTAAAAAGAACTCAAGGCGTAAACCATGCCATATGGTTGCAATATCCCCGATATCAGAAGAAGAGGCTTTGGCTACCGGAACCCGTTCAGGGAAAGCCTACCTCAAGGACTATGGAGGAAATCAGGAAGATGCAACAACAGACACTTCAGCTGCCAAACTTCCAGAGCCTGAACCTGTCATACCAGAGGTAGGTCCTTCTAGACCAACTTCGACGGACAAGGGCAAGCAAAAAGAAGTGCGTTTTGACAAACCTTTGAAGAATATTCAAAACAAAGGTTTGGAGAAACTATATAACTTTGACATCCTGGCCCAGTTGGCTAATACACCAGCTAGATTGTCCATTTTTGAGCTCCTAAGGCTATCCAAAGAAACTCGTTAAGCCTTAAGTGAAGCATTAATGCAGGCAGATGTATGCTTGACTCAGCTTAAATCCCCCGACAAAGAGCCTGTGGCATGTCCTCAATGCCATCGCATGATGGAAGTGGTCCCTAAAATCACTTTCACTCAAGATGACATGATGTTGAAACATAACAAGCATGACAGACCCCTCTATTACACCGGATACGTCGGTTCCATGGAGGTAGACTGGATTCACATAGATCCAGGATCATCGATCAATATTATCCTCCATAGTCTGCTCAGACCTTTGAGGATTCCTACCAGCGAACTGGCTTACACCACCACAACAATCGTGGGCTTCAACGCCAGAAAAAGTAAGCCGTTGGGGAAGATTCGGCTGAGGATTCAGATTGGGGACCTTAGATCAGTGGATACATGCTACGCCATTGATTCAGAGGTGTCTTACAATATTCTCCTGGGCAAACCATGGATCCACGATCACAACATTGTTCCTTCGACTTTACATCAATGCTTCAAATATGTAGATGCCCAAGGAACAGTAAAAACAGAGTTTGCTGACCTTAACCCGTTCAAAGGAGTAGAGTTCTACTATTTCGATGCTATGTTGTACACCCAAGACTACATGAAAGAGGTGTCAGACAAGACAGAGGAGGAATCCCACCGGGAGCCAGGAGAACCGTCTACGGAGCAACCTCTGTCGATCCAGGTGAAAGGGCGGACTACCCGTCCGAAAGTCATGGAACCCATGGCTATCCACCTGAACAAAACCAAATCAGGAGGAGGAAGTAATCCCCTAATGATCACTTTGAGCCAGAAGCCTCCACCTTTGGTCATCAACCTCAGGCGCAACGAGCAGCCGACTGATGTAAATACAACCGGAAACGTGGTTTCTGACGATAATAAAGATTCTCTTTTCCATTATACTGATGCCCAATTTCCAAAACAGGAATCCTACCACCATAACGATATAGAGCCTATAGCACAAAAATACTTGGAAGCTATAGACTCCTACCATCCGTATGTGTGGGAGGTAGCGTCAACATCTAATGTCATCACGATATATGGGCCACATGAAGATTCCATCTTTATTATCCCACCTACTCGTAGCAATCAGCATCCAATAGTCTTCGGTTGCATGCACAATAGACCGATTGTACAAGAATATTCTCACGAGTCCGATGCTGGGAAAATGTAGGTTCACAGATATAGCCTCCAAGCTTTAAAATTTATGCAAAGTATGGGTTATGATCTGAAGTCCGAGCTAGGCCTCAACTATGGGAAAGGCAGGCGAATACCGTTGCATGGTGATCCCTACTGTCAAAGAACTCATTTTGGGTTAGGGTATACCACGTCTCTTGCAACTTCTGAGTCAAATGAGGATATCTTCTCCTCTCCTCAAGATGCCTCGTCATCCTCTGGCTCATACGCTGAACTCGAACAGGTATTATCAGTAAATATGGTATTGACAGATTCTCTCAAAACAGAGGAACAAGAATCTGAACCATTCAAAGATGAATCCTGGGCTCAGCAAATGGATACACAATGGGAACTCCAGTTCGAGCAGAGAGAACCGTCCACTGAAGATAAAATTATCGAGATCGATGTTGGGGATGAACTTTCACCAAAGCCGATATTCATCAGTAACAATCTTTCCGAAGAAGAAAGGGAAAAGATGATCCAGTTGATAAAAGAATATATCGACGTCTTTACATGGAATTATGAGGATATGCCAGGTCTTGATCCTAAAGTGGCTACCCACAAGCTCAACATATTACCCAATTCGAAGCCGGTGAAGCAACACCAACGCCGGTTTCGTCCGGATATGATGGATGCCATCGAAGCAAAATTCAAGAAGTTGATAGCCTGTGGGTTCATCCGGGAAGAACAGCATCCTGACTGGGTCGCCAATGTTGTCCCAGTTATGAAGAAAAGCGGGAAAGTGTGTGTTTGCATCGATTTTCGAGATCTGAATGCGGCATGCCCTAAAGATGAGTTCTCTCTTCCCATTACATACGTCATGATTGACAATACATGCGGTTTTGAACGGATGTCTTTCATGGACGGATTTTTAGGGTACAATCAGATCAAGATGCATCCTGAAGATGAGAAGCATACTGCCTTCCGTACACCACTGGGGGTATATTTCTACACTGTCATGCCCTTTGGATTGAAGAATGCTGGGGCTATATATCAACGCTCTATGAGTAACATATTCCATGAGCACTTACGCAAAACAGTAGAATGTTACGTAGACAATATTGCTGTTAAAAGCCGCTTCAAGGGTACTCACATCCAAGACTTGAAGACAGTATTCGAGTTGATGTGCCAACATCAACTCAAAATGAATCCTACAAAGTCCTTTCTTGGTGTATCCAGTGGCAAATTCCTGGGATTTGTCATTACCGCTAAAGGTATTCAAGTAGACCCTGATAAAGTGAAGGCTATCTTAGAAATACGACCATCCCGTAATATGAGGGAACTCAAGGGATTTCAAGGTCGTCTGGCTTATATCAGGAGATTCATATCCAACCTCTCTAGGAGATGTCAACCTTTTTATCGCCTGATGAAGAAATGTGTGTCCTTTGTGTGGGACGAAGCCTGTCAGCAAGCATTTAATGATATCAAACGCTACCTCACTAATCCTCCAGTTCTGGTGCCTCCCATCATAGGAAGACCATTTTTGCTGTATGTTCGAGCAATGGATCATTCTTTGGGAGCTCTCCTCGTACAGAAGAATAATGAGGGTCATGAACAGGCTATCTACTATTTAAGCAGGATGATGGTCGAAGCTGAACACCAATACAGTCCAGTTGAAAAAGAATGCCTGGCCCTAATGTTCGCCATTCAGAAGACGCGATATTATGTCACAGGCCAAACCATTCATATCATCTCCAGGATCAATCCTCTTCGAGTATTGATGAACAAGCCGAGTGTTCCCAATTCCTGACTCGCGACTTGGGCGATGTTATTAATACCGTATGATATGGTGTATGTCCCTCAGAAGTCCATAAAAGGTCAGGCCTTGGCTGATTTCATAGCTGCTAATCCAATTCCGGAAACCTCTAAGCTATACGAGGATATTCCCGGTGAAGTTGCAGAATATAATTCCACAATGGAAAGTGACACATGGCAACTATTCTTCGATGGTGCCTCCAGGACTGGTCCTAGGGGAGACATAGTTTCAGGAGTAGGAATTGTCCTGGTCACTCCTGATAAACTCGTCATCTATCGAGTATATTCTCTTAGCGAATCCTGCTCTAATAATGTGGCAGAATATAACGCTCTACTAATCGGGCTCCAAGTCGCTAAAGAATTGGATGTGGAATACCTGGAAGCTTTTGGTGATTCTCTGCTGATCGTCAATCAGGTCAGAGGAATATATGAAGTCCGCAATCCAGAACTCATTCCTTATCACCAAGCAACGATCGAGATTGCAATATCTTTCAAAGGATTCTTCCTAGAGCACGTGCCTCGATTTAAAATTTTAGAAGCCGATGCTCTGGCCAGTCTAGCTATAGATCTAGCTGTTCCTATAAGGAGGAAGAATTCGTAATTCTTCGCAACAGAGATCTATTCTGTATGAAAAATAACTTTCACATAGAACACAGCTACGTCTCAAACACGGTTCCTCCTAAGAGAGACTGGAGAAGGCCCTTTATAGATTTTGTGGCATATGGAATCTTACCAGAGGATCCTAACGAAGCAGTGTCTATCAAAAGACGATCATTACGCTTCTATTTTGATGCCTCTTCACAAAGTCTATATCGTCGAACATACGATGGACTACTGTTACGATGTCTCTCCGATGATAATGCAAGGCGGGTCATCCGTGAAGCTCACGATGGTATATGTGGAGCACATCAACCCGGTCCTAAGTTACAGGATCGTATCAGGAGGATGGGCTACTACTGGCCCACTATGATTGCAGATGCAGTAAAATATGCCAGACAATGCAAAGCCTGTCAAGTTCATGCGGATTTTATACATCAGCCTTCTGAGTATCTACATCCTACCATTGTATCATGGCCATTTGAAGCATGGGGTATGGACATCATTGGTCATATTTACCCGTCATCTTCTAGAGGACATCGGTTCATATTGGCTATAACGGACTACTTCTCTAAATAGGCGGAGGCAATCCCCCTTGCTGAAGTAAAGACATCCAACGTGATCATCTTTATCAAGCACCATGTCATTTATCGCTTTGGGATACCTCAAAGGATAATTCATGACAATGGGCCCCAATTCATCAGCCAAGCGTTTTATCGATTTTGTGATAAGAATCGGATACAAAATATGGCCTCTCCGGCATACAATTCGGCTGCTAATGGTTTGGCGGAAGCCTTCAACAAAACTATCATCAAACTCTTGAAAAAGTTCATTTCTTCGAACAAAAGAGATTGGAATGAGAAGCTGGGAGAATGCCTCTGGCATACCGCACAACGGTACGAGCACCGACGGGTTGTACCCTATTCTCGTTAGTCTACGGGTGTGAAGAAGTTCTTCCCATTGAAATCCAAATTCCATCACTCAGAATAGCAGTAGCTAATGAGTTGACTCAGGAAAAGAATGATCAACTACGGCTTCAAGAGCTAGAAGAATTAGACGAGAAACGCCTTCAAGCTCAACAGCGCATTGCGTTCTACCAGGCACGCATTTCCAGAGCTTTTAATCGAAAAGTAAAGGAAAGAGTATTCAAAGTTGGCGAGCTATTTCTAGCTGTAAGGAGGCCAATGATCATTACGCAAAAGAGTAAGGGTAAATTCCAGCCCAAATGGGAGGGCCCTTATGTGATTGAAACAACATTTTTTAAACAGCGCTTACAGATTAGCCAAGCCTAATGGAGACTTGTTAATTGCTCCTATCAACGGCAAATTCTTGAAGAAGTACTATGCTTAATCTTCCTTGCTTAAACGGAGTATAGCAAAGATCTTATTCTGATAATACTACGTACAAAGACTAGTTGGAGCATATTCTATCATGTCCATATAACCTCTAAATAGATATGTTTAACTAATTTGGAACTACAAAACCTATCACGTCCATATTACCTCTGATAGTGTTTTTTACACAATTTTAGTTGGATCATATTCTATCATATCCATATAACCTCTGAATAGATATATCCAGCTGAAGCTTATCGAAAGTATATCACGTCCATATTACCTCTGATATCACTTTCACCCTAGCCTATCATTTATATTCAAAAATGATGGGTCCACAAAGTCAGATAAAGTCTCTTTATTACCTTCGGGAAGAGCAAATTACATAAAAAAGCAAAAAGTACATAATTGGGGAGGAGCAGTCAAATCACGAACCTGCTGCGCCAAGGCGGCCATCCTCTCATTCCTGGAGTCCAGGACGTTAGCGCGAGCCCGCTCCAGTCGTGCCTTATCATCACTCAAAAGGGATAGTTCAGACCGAGCATGTATATAATCGGCACGAATGACTCCCGCACGTGCCAAGTTCCGCTGAGCTGTATCCATTTGGCCCTTCACCACATCTAGAGCTGCCGATGACTGGAGAGCCCACCCCTTTGCCTGAGCGAGTTTAACTTCCAATTTACGGACCCTCGCTTTATTTCTCTCATGTTTGGCCTTGCACTTCGTTAGAAGAGGAATAACCTCCTTCGGGACGGCCTGCTCTTAATATTTTATAATAAACAAAAGAAATTGAAACTAGGTTTATACGAAACCCTTTCTTTGGTTTACAAACAAGAAAAATAAGTACAATTAATCCTATACGAGGATGTTAAGTACAAAAATTTGATTCTGGGGAAATATTGCTATAGGAGTCTGATCTGCGGTCGATCACTTTGTCCCTTTGACCACACGATGACGAAGAAGTATTGTAGAAGACGAAAAAGAAGCTTCAATGACTGCAGGAGGGATTGAACTCTCGTTGCCAAAATACTCTCTGAATATACTCTCTTCTCTTAGAAAATCCTTGACTTTCCACCCTTTCTCTCGACTCTTTGACCCCCGGACCTCCGTGGCCGGAGGTCTCTATTTATAGAGTTCAGCTACAGTCGACGTAGAAACCGAACAGCGGAGAGAGCTGCACCTTTTACGCGGCGGTTATAGTAACTGCTACCCATGTATGAATGATCTCTTGAATTGGCGTGTGACGCATGTCCCATCATGAGGTAACGCGTATAATTACTCATCAAAGATCACGGCATGCAAGCCACGTAGATAACTGCCCCTCGCGTAGAGATGGTTGGCATAAAAGCCAAATAACTGTCTCGTTGGCATAAAAATCAAATAGATGTTCTGATGGCGTAAAATCCAAGTAGCTGTTCTGATGGCATAAAATCCAAGTAGGCGTAGAAGCCGAATAGCTGTCAAGTTGGCGTAGAAGCCAAATAGCTGTCAAGTTGGCGTAGAAGCCAAATATCTGTCAAGTTGGCGTAGAAGCCAAGTAGGCGTAGAAGCCAAATTCTGCATATAACTTGCTGCTGCATGGATAGGTGACCAGCGTAAAGATAGCTACTTTATCCTTCTTTGACTGAGATTTTGAGCGTATCCTGAGTCAGATAGCCTTATCACGCACCTTTGCAAATATAGCCTGAGTTGGCGCATTTCGAGGAGATAGCATACGGCGTACTCCTATATTTGAAAATAGCAAGGTTGGCGTATTTCAAGGAGATAGCATACGGCGTACTCCTATAGCTGAAAATAGCCTGGTTGGCGTAATATGCGGGGATGGTGATGTGGACATATTAGCCCTAATTATAGCTCACCTAATCATTAAAAGTAGAGCCAAATCTCATGCATTAAATGCTGAGATCTGCCCCTATCTCGCGCATTAATTGCTGAGACGTGCCTCAAGTTCTATACGAAGAACAGCTTTTGATGTGGCTTTTGGTTTCGTTGCATCCTGAGCGTAAAGCTAATGTCTTGCTGTATAGAATAGGCAGCGTATTCCTTGAATACGTAAACGACGTCTTATATCAAGGGTTATGTTACTAGATGATAATCTAGAGTTCTGTGCAGAGTTATCATAACAGTCGTCCTCTCAATCCTCATGCAGTACTCTTTGTCAGGAGTCAGGTTCACTGCTTCAACTGACAGGTTCATTCGAGGAATACGAAGAGTTCCTCGTACAACTTCCCGCTGCATTAAAAGCAGACAGATTTTACGCTGAAGTGGCGATGTAGCAACCTTTTTTATGCGAAAATAGTCTAAAAATACTGCACTACGCGGGTTATTCTGGAGCTATATTTTTTGCTGAAATAGCGTTGAAGCTCTGCTGTACGCCAATGGCTCTGAAGTCATGTCTTACGCCACCCAGTGCTGGAGCTCTGTTTATGCGGCTTCCTGTATGTTGAGGGTTTTACGCGTATAATTCTTCAGCATATTTTTATGCTTCTACAAGACCCCCTTCAAAGTTTTCAAATTTCTCGTAATTTGAAACACTTTGAATGAAGCATGAAACGGTCAAGTTTGACTCGTTCCACGAGGCTGATTTCTCGACAAATTTTTAGGAGTTTGTTGGGATTCGGTGTGTTCTCCTCTGCCTATATAAAGGCGACTGAGTTAACCTATTTTTCCTATACTTCCTTCACCACAAAGAGATGGTTGCCGAGCTTCATCGGGTTGACTTAAGGAAGAAGTAGATCATGTTCTTCTAGCATGTAAGGAGCCATAAAAAGAGGCATCTTCGAGCAAATGTCCTCTGCAACGATGGATCATAGCAGGATATCATAGCTTCCTTTGCTCGGGTTGATCAATAATTTTATATGGCAATTCATCCAGGAGAGAGAAATGGTCTCATTTGGCCACACAGCTTGCAAGCTTTATTTTCTCCCATCATGGCGCTGGACGAAGGCAGACAGCTTGGCCCTGTCTTCCAGTATTGAGTTGGGTCTAAACCCCCAACACAATTTCTAGCGTATGCCGGCCATGGCGTATGGAGGGTGGGCTTGAATAATTTACACATGCCCAGTTTTGTATCCTTCCGCCATTCATCATTTTCTTGTTCATCGGCCGCAGAAGCCGATGAACGAAAAAGATCTACACCAATATGAGAACCTGGCAAAACAGATTCTTGGTATGGTCTTAAATGAAAATGAGAAACCCTTTGTAGAAAAAGGATTTCTATCATATGTAATCATGAAGATAAAAAACCCTTTTGTAGACTGGATTTCCATCATATGTAATCATGATTTAATAAAATTGTCTTCTTTTACACATATGATGATTTGCCATATTTGCTGTGAGGAAGTCTGAATATGTGCAGCTTCAGCACGTCTGAATAACTTTACGCCGACTCTGACAAAAGAGTATCTGATCTTGTCCCGTCTTTTACGCGTAACTGAAGACGCGTAGAAAGCTTCTTTAGCATTAAGTTGAAGATCCAAACTGTCATACTGTTTTGGACGAGGAGTCGCATAGAATTTCTGAACTGTCACTTCTTTGAGATGAAGGATTCTTGTTCAGACCATTATCTTTAAGAATGGTTTCCCAAAAATCCCTTGAAAAATAGGGCGAGAAATGGCCGTCAAACAGGCCATACTTAAACTTTTGAGAAAGATTCTGGCTGGACTTCGGATGAGCTTCCAATAGACCCAAGAAGAAGAGTTATCTTCAATGTTGAACTCTATATGTTTTGGGCACTTGGAATATTTTGTAGCCAAGAAGGAACATCTATATCTTCTGAGCGTAGATCCTTGTAATTGACCTTCTTGAAAATTGTTCAGATATACGCGTATTCTGGCCTGCATATTTTAAGATATGCGGAAAGTCATAGATCCGTAGTATCTGTATCTTCTGAGCATAGAATCGTAGATTTGTAGCCTCTGAGCGTAAAAAGCTTCCGAGCATGAAATCATAGATTTGTAGCTTCTGAGCGTAAAATCGTAGGTTTGTAGCCTCTCGAGCGTAAAAGCTACTGAGCGTAAAAGCATCTGGGCATAAAACCATAGACTTATAGCCTCTGAGCGTAAAATCGTAGATTTGTAGTCTCTCGAGCGTAAAAAAAAAGCTCCTGAGCGTAAAATCGTAGATTTGCTCTGCGGGTAAAATCTGGATCCACTAACTGTCCGTCTTTCCTAAATGATAGGCTGACGTAGTCCCAAATCATAACCGAATATTAAATATTGGATTTTGTTAGGGATTCGAAGAGTTATCCAAACTCTATAAATAGTCCAAAGTCATGAGAGAGAAAACTTTTATCTGTCTTCCCAAAACCCTTGCTTTTCAAGAACCCTTCTTCTTCGTCTCTTTCTTGAGAACTCAGAATCGCCATGGCACCTAAACAGGCTTCCACTGCTAAGGAAAAGAAGGTCACTTCCTCTTTCTGTTCCACTGCTCAAGCACGAGCAACTCCCATTTGGCTGACCGAACCTCGATCGGAACACAGCGCTCCGTCGTTGAGCTGTGCTCCGGATATTACAGGTAAAGACTTCGGGAGGAAAAATCCTTCGCACACATCGTACATGCACGCGCAAGGTCATCTTTTATACTGATAGCCTCTTCGAGGATGATGATGTACGGAGATGTTTCATTATTACGCGCACATTCCTATTGTGTCGGCGTAGGAACTCCATATTTTTACAGTCTGGTGTAAAAACTCAGACTGTCAAAATTTGGAGTAGAACTGCAAATTTTGAATTTTACGCGCTGGATATGACTTCCGGCGTAAAAAATTCAAAATTTGTCAATCTGGCATAAAAGCTCAAACTGTCAGATTTTGGTGTCTACTACCAACCTTGAATTTTACGCATCGAAAATAAGTCCTAGCGTAAGACTCAAGTTTTTGTAGTCTTGGCGTAAAAGCTCAGACTAATAATCTTTGGCGTAAAGTGCAAGAGTGTATCGTCTAGTGTAGAGACTGACTGATTTTCTTGTATTTTGTAATGGACTTGCAGATTTATCCTTTGGCTGAAGCTATGGGCGCTGCTGCTGGGATGTTGAGCTCAAACTATTTGGAAGACTTGTCCCATGTGACATTCCCTATTTCTGGGGCCAATTATCCTGAAGAAAAGGAAACCCTACTCTCGTCCCAAGGAGAACACATGTTGCTGAGAATGATCAGTGGGGAGCCTCTGACATACATAGACGGGACAGAGTATAAGAAGCCATGCTTCTTGTTTGAGGATGCGATCGACAAACAGTCCCAGACTAAACCCAAGAAGGAGGATTGGGTGTTTACTACTAAGGGCACGGTCATGTATCTGCCCCAGATGCTCAGGGATTACCCTATCTCTGTGTTCTTTCATGCCACACATCCTAGGAAGATGTCATGGACCCTGACCCCCGATCTTCACGGCCGACCGGGGAAGATCATATACAACAAGGGATATGCCCAGGGGGCCTATATGAGCCGTTCTTCGGGCCCTGTTATGCCCTTTAGGGGATTGCTGCCGGGTAGTGTCCCGAGTGAGGACACTTCGCTGATTCAGCCGGTTCAGATATCAACCTTCTGCAATGACTTTATGGAGCAGGGAGGAATGTATCCCAGGTTCAACCCTCGGTCCAGTGGATGGCTGAGCCCGAGGAATCTTCGATGGGCCAGTTTGACTGCTTGGGCCCTGTAGCACTTCCAGATGGAGCTGGAAAGTATTGGTCTGTTCGCGGCTGTGAGTGCCACAAGTGTTGGGCTGCCTCTCAACCCTAACTTGTTCTTAGCCTTGATGGAGCAATACAACTCGCTCACTGGGACTTTTGTCACTCCGCTGGGTGAGTTGGGCTTAGCCCTTCATGAGATGGAAGAGATTTCAAAGTTGCCGATGGAGGGGGTTCCTTATGAAGAGTACGTCCCTACAAATAGGGAGTTGAGGGATACAAACCCTCGGGCAGTGGCAGTATATCAGGAGCTGATGTGCCACTATCTTGCCTGTACCACTTTCTACAAGGAGCCCTCTGACTTGGCTCACATCAACAAGTGGGCAACCTATCTCTTCTTCCACCAAGCCAAGAATATTAAGTTGGACAAGGTGGTAGATAGCCGAGATAGGCCTTTGAACCTCCTGAGCATGCTCAATGTTGATACGGTCAATGACCTTATTGAAGACGCAGGGCTCCATATCATATTTTTGACAAGGAGATAGAGGGTTACCCTGCAGGCACAAAAGCCTTCAGTTATATGAGGCATTATCGTAAGCCTCTGTCAAGGAAAGCTCAATTGGCTGGCTTCCTCTCCGTCTGGCTTCGCCGCTGGGTAGTGCTTGCCATCGCGTCTGCGGATCACATCTATCATAACACCTTATGGCCTGCAGTGTGTTTGGTGTTCGGAGCAAGACTGGACTTGCTTCCTGCTATGGTATGTAAAATACAAGTAGGTCTGAGGGCCCTTACTGATGGGCTGCTTGCTGATGATACGCAGCGCAAAAGCTTTCCCCGAGTGGAATTACCATTCCTATATTTGATGGGATGGTTAGTTCTTCACAACACCAGGGTGATGTCTCCTGGTCCTGCCAGCAGTTCGGGAAATAACTTCTTGTTGAATTACAAAAATTTCTCTTTGAACATGGTGACCGTCATAGATTGCCGGCAGGCGTTAAATGTTGCCCACAGTTGGAAGCTTTTTTGTATCGTCCCCCCCGTACATATCAATCAACAGGGGAAGAAGCTTAAGGATGGGGGTCAAGGAAGTACCATTCTTTCTTCTGAAGCCTTCTATTGGTTGGTCCGCATTAGACCTTCCCATTTGTTGTACAGAAGCGATGACCACTGCTATCTGGAGCCTTATTTGCCCAGTCGGTTCGCCAGGAAGTTTGGGTATGACCAACTGCATGTGGGGAATGCCCTTACCAGCTTCAAGTCCAAAGGTGGACTTATTGATGGAGCCAGAGGATGGCGATACTTTATCACGGGATGTACTGGTGCAACTTTTGCTGTGCCCGCAACTTCTCTCTCTATGGAGTTGCGCATCCAGCACTCGTATGCGCAGTTCTATGCATCCATCAACAGCTTTCATCGCAATTTTGATGTGCGTAAAAGTTTTAGGATGCCCTCCCATAGACCTGGTGGAAGGGAGGAGATTCCGTCTGTTTCCTAGGATGAGAATGAAGACACCGCCGGGGCAGACGAGATCTTGACGACAATACCGAGAGGCATAATAACTCTGCTAGCTGAGCCTCTCGTTATCCCCCAGAAATGGAAGGCTTCCACTCAGAAAGACCCTTCCCCTCGCAAGAAGAAGATTGCCAAAGGTCCAGAAAGGGCTTCCACTAGGGGGGCTCATAGGAGCGAGCCTGTCGTTTCCCCTGTTGGGGATGATTATTTGATTAGAGGTCCTTCGCCTTTTAGAGAGGGGACCTCCATAGTTCCGGCTGGCAGTGCCGGAGATTCTTTGCTCGAGATTGCTGCTACTACTGCTTCTGGTAGTGCTACGAGATTGCCTCCGAGGTCGAGCATAATAAGATTCCATATACCTTTACCCAGACCAATAATGGGAGTAACCCCTACTTCGTCTGTAAGTATATCCAGCGAGATTCTACCCGATAAGCCTCGAGTGGATCTTGGTGAAGATTGGGAAGACTACCCTCCAGTGTCAGTTGGTGCAGCACCTTCTCCAGGTATGATAGCTTGTCTAGCATCATTAAGAGATGATTTAGCTTGTCTAGTATCATTAAGAGATGATTTAGCTATTCAGGCTGCGGACGCGACATATATACCATCGGCCATGGGTAAATATTGTCCTTACGCCCTTTTTTAGGAAAATTAACATCAAATTGATATTAACTTTCTTTTGTCTTCTTTAGGTGAAGACGTCTCAGGGGAGGGCGGAGTTGATGCAACCTTTGACTTTGTTGCAGATACTGCCGATGAAACGACGGCGTTTGATATCGAAGAGGCATGCTTTGACGCTGTCGATCCTTCGTCTACAACATTTTTGGGTGTTGTCTCTCCAACGGCAGTCCAGATATCTTCAGAGGAGGATGAGCCCATCATCTCGACTGCGCCTTCTTCGTTGAGTACGCCAGCAACTTCTACCGTTGCTGGTGTTCATTCTTTTATAGCACCCTCTATAGAGGCGACGATCATGGTAATATTATCTGCAGTTTTTCCTGGAGGGGGATTCACCGATATCGCAGCCACTCCCAGCGTCCACTCGAGCTATGCCATGCTAGTTGAACAATATACTAGCGTATTCTATATCACTTTGAAAATATTGATATCGATGGTGCTGGAGAAGAATCTAGGCTTCGATGCTCTGAAGATGTCCTCCAATCTCACTATAGCGTTGATTAGAAATTTTAGTGACGCTGAAAGGGCTAATGCGCTAGAGCAAATAGTTAATGGTTTAGAACAACCCATTAACGAGTATTTGTAACTATCTCGAGGCAACGTCAATGATATGATTCAGGCCGAGTACGACTCCTTGACTGCGAAGCTTGCTGAACAGATGGAAAGCTTAAATAAATCCATCCAGACACAACAACAGGAGATGGGTGCAGAGCAGGCCGTCTTGGAAGAGGTTATTCCTCTTCTAACGAAGTGCGAGGTCGAACATAAGGGAAATAAATCGAGAGTTCGCAAATTGGAAGCCAAACTCGCTCAGGCGAAGGGGTGGTCCCTCTAGTCATCGGCAGCTCTAGATGTGGTGAAGGGCCGAATGGATACAGCTCAGCGAAACTTGGCACGTGCGGGAGTCATTCATGCCGAATTTGTTCATGCTCGGTCCGAATTATCCCTCTTGAGTGATGACGAGGCACGACTGGAATGGGCTCGCGCTAATGTCTTGGAATCCAGGAATAAGAGGATGGCCGCCTTAGCGCAGCAGATTCGTGATTTGACTACTCCTCCCCAATAATGTACTTTTTTTTCTTTTTTTTCTTTTCTATGTAATTTGCTCTTTTCCCGGAGATAATAAAGAGACTTTATCTGACTTTGTGTACCCATCATTTTTGAATATAAATGATAGGCTAGGCGAAAGTGATATCAGAGGTAATATGGACGTGATATACTTTCGGTAAGTTTTAGCTGGATATATCTATTCAGATGTTATATGGACATGATAGAATATGCTCCAACTAAATTTGTGTACAAAACACTATCAGAGGTAATATGGACGTGATAGGTTTTGAAGTTCCAAATTAGTCAAACATATTTATTCAAAGGTTATATGGACATGATAGAATATGCTCCAACTAGTCTTTGTACGTAGTATCGTCAGAATAAGATCTTCACCATACTCCATTTTTTAAGCAAGGGAGATTAAGCGTAGTACCTCTTCAGGAATTTGTCGTTGATAGGAGCCATTATAAGATCTCCGTTAGGCTTGGCTAATCTGTAAGCGCCGTTTGAAAACGTTATTTCAATCACATAAGGGCTCTCCCATTTGGGCTGGAATTTACCCTTACTCTTGTGCGTAATGATCATTGGCCTCCTTACAGCTAGAACTAGCTCGCCAAATTTGAATACTCTTTCCTTAACTTTTTATTAAAAGCTCTGGAAATGCGTGCCGGATAGAACACAATGCGCTGTTGAGCTTGAAGGCGTTTCTCGTCTAATCCTTCTAGCTCTTGAAGCCGTAGTTGATCGTTATTTTCCTGAGTCAACTCATTAGCCACTGCTATTCTGAGTGATAGAATTTGGATTTCAATGGAGAAAACTGCTTCACACCCATAGACTAATAAGAATAGGGTACAACCCGTCGGTGCTCGTACCATTGTGCGGTATGCCCAGAGGCATTCTCCCAGCTTCTTATTCCAATCTCTTTTGTTCGAAGAAACGAACTTTTTCAAGAGTTTGATGATAGTTTTGTTGAAGGCTTCCGCCAAACCATTAGCAGTAGAATTATATGCCGTAGAGGCCATATTTTGTATTCGATTCTTATCGCAAAATCGGTAAAATGCTTGGCTGATGAATTAGGGCCCATTGTCATGAATTATCCTTCGGGGTATCCCGAAGCGATAAATGACATGGTGCTTGATAAAGTTGATCATGTTGGATGTCTTTACTTCAGCAAGGGGGATTATCTCCGCCCATTTAGAGAAGTAGTCCGTGATAGCCAATATGAACCGATGTCCTCTGGAAGATGACGGGTGAATAGGACCAATGATATCCATACCCCATGCTTCAAAGGGCCAGGATGCAATGGTAGGATGTAGGCACTCAGAAGGATGATGTATAAAATCCGCATGAACCTGACAGGCTTTGCATTGTCTTGCATATTTCACTGCATCTGCAATCATGGTAGGCCAGTAGTAGCCCATCCTCCTGATACGATCCTGTAACTTAGGACATGGTTGATGTAGTCCACATACACCGTCGTGAGCTTCACGGATGACCCACCTTGCATCATCATCGGAGAGACATCGTAACAGTAGTCCATCGTATGTTCGACGATATAGACTTTGTGAAGAGGCATCAAAATAGAAGCGTAATGATCGTCTTTTGATAGATACTGCTTCTTTAGGATTCTCTGGTAAGATTCCGTATGCCACAAAATTTATAAAGGGCCTTCTCTAGTCTCTCTTAGGAGGAACCGTGTTTGAGGCGTAGCTGCGTTCTATGTGAAAGTTATTTTTCACACAAAATAGATCTCTGTTGAGAAGAATTACTGAATTCTGCCTCCTTATAGGAATAGCTAGATCCGCGGCTAGACTGGCCAGAGCATCGGCTTCCAAATTTTTAGATCGAGGCATGTGCTCTAGGAAGAATCCTTTGAAAGACATTGCAATTTCGATCGTTGCTTGGTGATAAGGAATGAGGTCTGGATTGCGGACTTCATATATTCCTCTGACCTGATTGACGATCAGCAGAGAATCACTAAAAGCTTCCAGGTATTCCACATCCAATTCTTTAGCGACTTGGAGCCCGATTAGTAGAGCGTTATATTCTGCCACATTATTAGAGCAGGGTTCGCTAAGAGAGTATGCTCGATAGATAAAAAGTTTATCAGGAGTGACCAGGACAATTCCTACTCCTGAAACTATGTTTCCCCTGGGACCAGTCCTGGAAGCACTATCGAAGAATAGTTGCCATATGTCACTTTCTATTGCGGAATTACATTCTGCAACTTCGTCGAGAATATCCTCGTATAGCTTAGAGGTTTCCGGAATTGGATAAGCAGCTAAGAAATCAGCCAAGGCCTGACCTTTTATAGACTTCTGAGGGACATACACCATATCATACGGTGTTAATAACATCGCCCAAGTCACGAGTTAGGAATTGAGAACACTCGGCTTGTTCATCAATACCCGAAGAGGATTGATTCTTGAGATGATATGAATAGTTTGGCCTATGACATAATGTTGCGTCTTCTGAATGGCGAACATTAGGGCCAGACATTCTTTTTCTACTGGACTGTATCGGTGTTCAGCTCTGACCATCATCATACTTAAATAGTAGATAGCCTGTTCATGACCCTCATTATTCTTCTGTGCGAGGAGAGCTCCCAAAGAATGATCCATTTCTCGAACATACAACAAAAATGGTCTTCATCAGAACTGGAGGATTAGTGAGGTAGCGTTTGATATCATTATGACGGGAGGCACCAGAACTGGAGGATTAGTGAGGTAGCATTTGATATCATTAAACGCTTGCTGACAAGCTTCGTCCCATACGAAGGATACACCTTTCTTCATCAGGTAAGAAAAATGTTAACATCTCCCAGAGAGGTTGGATATGAATCTCCTAATATAAGCCAAACGATCTTGAAATCCCCTGAGTTCCCTCAGATTATGGGGTGGTCGCATTTCTAAGATAGCCTTCACTTTATCAAGGTCCACTTGAATACCTTTAGCGGTAATGACAAATCCCAGGAATTTGCCACTGGATACACCTAGAAAGGACTTTGTAGGATTCATTTTGAGTTGATGTTGGTGCATCAACTCGAATACTGTCTTCAAGTCTTGGAAGTGAGTATCCTTGAAGAGGCTTTTAACAATAATATCGTCTACGTAATATTCTACTATTTTACGTAAGTGCTCATGGAATATGTTACTCATAGCTCGCTGATATGTAGCCCCGGCATTCTTCAATCTTAAGGGCATGACAGTGTAGCAATATACCCCCAGTGGTATACGAAAGGCAGTATGCTTTCTCATCTTCAGGATGGATCTTGATCTGATTGTACCCTGAAAATCCGTCCATGAAAGACATGCGTTCAAAATCGCATGTATTGTCGATCATGACGTCTGTAATGGGAAGAGGGAACTCATCTTTAGGGCATGCCACATTCAGATCTCGAAAATTGATGCAAACACGCACTTTCTCGCTTTTCTTCATAACTGGGACAACATTGGTGACCCAGTCAGGATATTGTTCTTCCTGAATGAATCCACAGGCTATCAACTTCTTGATTTCCACTTCGATGGCATCCATCATATCCGGACGGAACCGGCGTTGGTATTGCTTTACCGGCTTTGAATTGGGCAATATGTTGAGCATATGGGTAGCCACTTTAGGATCAAGACCTAGCATATCCTCATAATTCTACGCAAAGACGTTGATATATTCTTTTATTAGCTGGATTATCTCTTCCCTTTCTTCTTCGGAGAGATTGTTACTGATAAATATCGACTTTGGTGAAAGTTCATCCCCAACATCGATCTGGATAACTTTATCTTCAGTAGGCGGTTCTCTCTGCTAGAACCGGAGTTCCCATTGTGTATCCATTTGCTGAGCTCAGGATTCATCTTCGAATGGTTCAGATTCTTGTTCATCTGTTTTGAGAGAATCTGTTAATACCATATTTACTGATAAGACCTGTTCGAGTTCAGCATATGAGCCGGAGGACGATGAGGCATCTTGAGGAGAGGAGAAGATATCCTCATTTGACTCAGAAGTTGCAAGAGAAGTGGTATACCCTAACCCAAAATGAGTTCGTTGATAGTAGGGATCACCATGCAATGGTATTCGCCTGCCTTTCCCATAGTTGAGGCCTGGCTCTGACTTTAGATCATAACCCATACTTTGTATAATTTTCAAATCTTGGGGGCTATATCTGTGAACCTATATTTTCCCAGCATCGGACTCGTGAGAATCTTCTTGTACAATCGGTATGTTGTCCATGCGACCGAAGACTATTGGATGCTGATTGCTGCGAGTAGGTGGGATAATAAAGATAAAATCTTCATGTGGCCCATATGTCATGATGACATTAGATATTGACGCTACCTCTCACACATACGGATGATAGGAGTCTATAGCTTCCAAGAATTTTTGTGCTATAGGCTCTATATCGTTATGGTGGTAGGATTTCTATTTTGGAAATTGGGCATTAGTATACTGGAAAAGAGAATCTTTATTATCGTCAGAAATCACGTTCCCGGTTGTATTTACATCAGTCGGCTGCTCGTTGCGCCTGAGGTTGATGACCAAAGGTGGAGGCTTCTGGCTCAAAGTGATCACTAGGGGATTACTTCCTTCTCCTGATTTGGTTTTGTTCAGGTGAATGGCCATGGGTTTCATGACTTTCGGACGGGTAGTCCGCCCTTTCACCTGGATCGACAGAGGTTGCTCCGCAGACGGTTCTCCTGGCTCCCGGTGGGATTCCTCCTCTGTCTTGCCTGACACCTCTTTCATGTAGTCTTGGGTGTACAACATGGCATCGGAATAGTAGGACTCTACTCCTTTGAACGGGTTAAGGTCAGCAAACTCTATTTTTACTGTTCCTTGGGCATCTACATATTTGAAGTATTGATGTAGAGTCGAAGAAACAATGTTGTGATCGTGGATCCATGGTCTGCCCAGCAGAATATTGTAAGATACCTCTGAATCAATGGCGTAGCATATAGCCACTGATCTAAGGTCCCCAATCTTGATCCTCAGCAGAATCTTTCCTAACGGCTTACTTTTCCTGGCTTTGAAGCCCACGATTGTTGTGGTGGTGTAAGCTAGTTCGCTGGTAGGAATCCTCAAAGGTCTGAGCAGACTATGGGGGATAATGTTGATCGATGATCCTGGATCTATGTGAATCCGGTCTACCTCCATGGAACCGACGTATCCGATGTAATAGAGGGGTCTGTCATGCCTGTTATGTTTCAACAGCATGTCTTCTTGAGTGAAAGTGATGTTAGGGACCACTTCCTTCACGCTATGGCATTGAGGATATGCTACAGGCTCTTTGTCGGGGGATTTAAGCTGAGTCAAGCATACATCCGCCTGCATTAACGCTTCACTTAAGGCTTGACGAGTGTCTTTGGATAGCCTTAGGAGCTCGAAAATGGACAATCTGGCTGGTGTATTAGCCAACTGGGACAGGATGTCGAAGTTATATGGTTTCTCCAAACCTTTGTTTTGAATATTCTTCAAAGGTTTATCAAAATGTACTTCTTTTTTGCTTGCCCTTGTCCGCCAAAGTTGGTCTAGAAGGACCTGCCTCTAGTATAACAGGTTCAGGCTCTGGAAATTTGGCAGCTGAAGTGTCTGTCGTTGCATCTTCCGGATTTCCTCCATAGTCCTTGAGGTAGGCTTTCCCTGAACGGGTTCTGGTAGCCAAAGCCTCTTCTTCTGATGTCGGGGATATTGTAACCATATGACATTGTTTACGCCTTTAGTTCTTTTTAGACTTAGCCTTAGCAGCTTGAGTCTCTTCCTCAATCTCTAACACCAGATCAGGATGAACCCACATAATCTTACCACGCTGGGTAGTTAGGGGTACTAAGTTATGATTTTGACCCCTGGCCGGAGGGAGATTAACAATGTTCATCATCATCCGAGAAATAGGTACAACCCCATTCAGGACTTCTTGAGGGGGAAGATTGCCGAATTGGAGAGAGATCATATTGGCAGTGATCGTCTTCTCGCTACTACGCAGAGTGATGGCCTTGGCGTCGATCAACTCCTGGATTTTTCTCTTTAGCATATAATACGCCTTTGTGGGATAATGTATGTACCTATAGAAAATACAGTACTTAGGGTTATTGGTACTGCCGACTTCATTAGGCCGCTTTACCTCGGGGAGGGTGAGCTTGCCGCTTTTGACTAGACAATCGAATATGCTCGGAATATCGTCATCGTCAAAAAAGAATTCTTCTTTAGGCCTGGAAGTCCCAGGATTCGTCTGCGTAGTCCCTGGAGTAGGTTGTCTGGATGTATTGATCGCCAGAGCTTCTTTTCCTTTGGAACCACGAGGATGGTCGCTATTGGAGGATGACCTCTTCCCTCAATCAGAGGTAGAGATCATGATTCCATTGTCACGCGACTTCCGACTATTATCTTCAGCGGCTACTACTGAGATGATAAACGAGGGCCAATCATGAAACTGATATGGTCCTGTGAACACCGAGATCAATGGAAGAAGGTTCTTCCTATAAATGTCCACCAAGGCAGAATCCGGAACTCCGGGAGGCATCTGCAAAGTAGCCTGACGAAAACGTTCGATGAAAGTACGAACGTTTTCTTTCTTCTTCTGCTTTACTTCGATGAGTGAGGACATAGACATGTCCATCCCTCCTTCGTAGAATTGAGCAAAGAATAGAGTCTTAAAATATTCAAAGAAAGTAATGTAGTTGTCCGTAAGACTACGGTACTACTGATAGGCCACTCCAGACAGACAACCTTTAAATACTCGAGTGAGAAGGGTGTCATTCCCTTGTAATAACATCGTCATCATGCTAAAGTAGTTCATGTATTGGCTCAGTGATGTCTTTCCCTCAAACAAAACCATAGCCTGTGGTTTGTATTTAGGTGGGAAAGGGATCTTGTCCCAGATAGCTGGGTATGGTTGGTTGATTTTCAACTTCTTAAGCTGATCCTTATGCTTCAAGACATCAAATTGGGCTTTCAATTCTCGCACTGCCTGCATCTGGTCTTCAGCTGGTAAGGGAACCGCTGAGTGGTGAGAGATTGGTTGTATTGTAACTCCAACATGAGGCAATACATTCTCCGAGTTAAGAAGTTGAGGAACCGCTGACTCTTGATTTAGAACAGGCTCCTGGTTTGCATTAGACGGTGGTAGGTCCACCCCCACACGTATTTGAGTCGGAGGAACCGATGCTGGAGCTATAGCAGCTGTATATTTAGTCAGCATCATCTGGTGCATATTCTCCATCATGGAATGCATCTCTTTCAGTGATATCTCTAATACAGTGATGCGTTGCTCAGTACTTCCTGGTGGGGAAGCCTCTTCGTGTTCATCTCCAATGACATAGACTCCCATTTCTCTGGATGCTATTGAAGGATTAGTATAGATCTCTGTAGAGATTGAGTCTATACTTTCAGCATCCGATTCGAGAAACTGGCGACCCCCAGTGTCTGAATAAGAAGAATATGAAGTTTGTTGCCGTGACCTCGAACGGGTGTTTCGAAACACACCAGCTTCAATATTCTCTAGGAGTATGTCGAATCTTCATTGGCTTGGAGTTCTAGAGGGATGATGTCTTGAATTTGACCTTCCTCTAGGAATGTGTGACACCATATTCACTGATACGAATGTCGGCTCTTCTTCCTGTAAAGACAAAGAGTAGTTCAATCGGTCAAAAACTGACCGTTTTGCCTTAGAACAGCAGTAATTAACTACAACTTTGTGACTATTACAACAGTGCTCCCTGGGGGGTATAATAGACATGTTAGAAGATCCCCTGTCTTTACGCTTCTTGATTAGGAAATTACGCAAGTCAGGATGATTAACAGGAGAAGAAGAAGAAGGCTTATTCTACCTTTTTACATCAGTGGGAGTGCGGATATTAGGAATCATCTCTCTCCCTGCCATAAGAATACAACAGTTCAGCCATGTGAGTAGCGCATGATCCATAAGGAGCGTATCTATCCACGTACTGGGCCTTCTTTACACTGGAGGGCTTGTCCTGGCATAATCTGGAACTTTGCACAGGTTGGCGTAAAACTGAGGAAGTCCTCAATCGGCCATCAGCCTTCCGCGTAATCTGAAGAGCGGACAGATTCTTCTCTTGATGGCGTAAAAACTGAGAGGTCGGGAAATCTGCCACTTGTTTTCCTTTGTGGTGATTGCAAGGACCATCTGCCTCTTAGCATAGGGGAGATGTATTTTACGAGCATGGCGTGTTTAGAATTTCTGAATTGGCGCTGAGGCATTATCAGAAATTTTGTCTGCCACGTCACAGACGGGAGATTGAATTTTACGCACGGGGCGCGGTATAGACTTCTGGATTGGCCCTAAGGCATTGCCAGAAGCTTTGTCTGCCACGTCACAGACGGGAGACAAAGTTTTACGTGCAGGGCACGGAGTAGACTTCTGGATTGGCAATGAGGCATTGCCAGAAGCTTTGTCTGCCACGTCACAGACGAGAGACAAAGTTTTACGTGCAGGGCGCGGAGTAGACTTCTGGATTGGCACTGAGGTATTGCCAGAAGCTTCGTTTGCCACGTCACAAACGGGAGACAGATTTTTACGCCCAAGGCGTAGAGGTCGCGATATCACAACCTTGTCGATCGGAGAGAGAGAATCCACAGGAATGGTAGAGGATGTCCAGGACACCCATACTTTACGCAATTTCCTGTTGTCTTGGACAGAGAGGGAATGAGAGCTACCCCCTGCTCGAAGCATGTCTTCGTAAGCCGATTGGTCGAATTGGACGACCAGAGCCTTCTTCGTTGATCATACGGATACAGCATCATGTTGAGCAATAGATTTCTCGTCAGATGGGAAAGTAGTCCCCAGCAGAGTCGACATCTTGTGTTTGATAATAAACGAAAGAAGTTGAAACTAGATACATATACTACATACATACACCAATCGAATACGTATACGTGTACGTGTACGCGAGGGGGAGAACCGAACCTGTGTGCGTGCACGACGACGATGGGGATGACGCCGGTGTCCACGACGACGACGACTAAGGTCACGACGATGACGAAGACGAAGGTGGTGCTGGTGGAGGGAGCTGGTGGTGTAGGGTGGCCGAAGAGTGGAGGTGTGAAGGACAGCGGGGTGGTCGGCTCTACGTAGAGGGGAAGCTCAGGAAGAGGTGCTGATGACGATGGTGTGGGGTGGTCGTGCGATGAAGGAGGCTGGTGGAGGTAGGGTGGTGGATAGCGGGGTGGTGATCGAGTTCCGGCGGGGTGGTGATCGAGTGAGGCGGAGGGAGGTTTGGCCGGAGGTGGAAGATGCTACGGGGTCAGGGAGTTTCAGGCAGGAGAGCTCGAGGGAAAGGTGGTGGATGGGAGGTCAGATACAGCGAGGGAGAGTTGGCCAGACTGTTGGCCGGAGCAGGAAATATGAGCTCGCTGGAGTTGGGTCGTGGGGGAGTGCCAGAGTAGAGGCCGGTGGATCTGGATCGAGGCGAGGCCGGGGTGGAGCTGATGATGGTAGTGCAGTTGATGAGGCTTGGAGGTCAGGCTCGAACGGAGGTGCGAGAGCCGACCGGGGAAGAAACAATGGCCGAGGTGCAGTGGTGGTGGTACGGTGAAGTGGCCGGGAGGAGCTCTCGGTCATGGTGGTGAGGTAGCTGAAAGTAGTTGAGGCAGCGGGGAAGAAGGTTGCAGCTGTGGGAAGAAGGAGCTCGGCCGGGCTGGTTTGGATCGAGGCGAGGCCGGGTGGAGCTCGACCGGGTGCTGTCGGTGCTGGAGCAGGGTGGCCGGACTGGGTGACCGAAGCTTGGCCGGGCTGATGGTGGTGGAGTTGGTTTTATTCTCCGCTCCCCCTTTTCTTTTTAAAAGGTGGAGAAGAAGAAGAAGAAGAAGAAGAAGAAGAAGAAGTGATAGAAAAAGAAAGAGGAGGCTACGGTTTTGAGGAGGGATGAGAGAGGTAGGGGCTTTCCAAGGTTTGGGGATTAGGACATGCTTGGGAAATGGTGCATTGAAGAGACATTAAATAGGGGATGTGATATGGGAATGTGTGGTGATGATGAGCCCCATTTTGAATGGGTGGCCAGGATTTGACATGAGGGAAATTATTCAAACAAGGAGAGGGTTAGGTTGACTAGTCAAGAATTAGGGCTTCTCCATTTGGTTTGAACCAATGGGGTATTGACATCTAATATAACATTTGCAAATAAGCCCCCTTAAATTTGGATATTTGTACAGACACATGAAATGATAAAAAATTGGTAGGCAATTTGATGTTTGATGTTTTGTAGGGTGAGGGGGTATTGTCTGTTTTGTATGGGCTTAATGAATAGGGTATTTGGATTAAATTGGGTTAAAATTGGATTAGTCAAAGTTGGTATCCCAATTTAATTAAAAATAAATACAAGCGGTATTCTAAAATTAATTAGAAATACATGGACTAAAATTAGGTTGGGACACAAGTATCATTAGTGAAGAAGACTCAGAACAGAATATTACCCTAATTGGGTTTGCTCAAAATGGATCAAGATTGTGTCTCCAATTTCGATTGGAACGCACAACGATACAAAGTTGGATTTTATTTAGAATTTAAATAAACATTCATGACGAATATTGTGCGGCTAAAATGAAGCACAAGAGAGCATAATTATGAGTTACACAAAGGTCACGAAAGATGTAGGCTTGGTGTCAGTCTTAAACCCTTTAATTGGTCCGGCTAAACAGATTGAGTTGGTATCTCGAAATTGATGGCAATGACACAGGTACGCGACACAAGATTAAATAATAGATTTCGGATACGGAAAGTTGGGCAATTAAATTAGAGCACCAAGGATTATGATTTTGAGTGACAAAAAAGTCCAGCGCCTAAGTTGGCGTGTATAGTCTAGAATGCAATAACTTGTTAGAAATTATGGGCTAAAGTTGGGCTCTGAATATTGCAACAACGGTAGGGTGTAACAATTAAATAAAACTACGGTAATAAATTACAACCTCAAATAATTAAATCCTAAATAATACAAATTAAATTTATAACCCTATAATTCGGTCAGGTGCTCATCTAGTGGGCTTCTAGGTCAAGTCTACTAGCTCAAACATTAAGAACAATGTATATAATATATATGTAAATATACATCTCATACAATTATTTAAATTAAATACACATATCATGCAATCATTTAAAAATAACTACCACAATATTAATAATATATAAAAAGTCAAAAATACCCCTATTTTCAGGATGTGGTAGTGACAAGTCTACCCTCCTTAAAAGAATTTTGTCCTCAAAATTTAAGATCCTCATAGTTGTATTTAATCATTATATATTTTCCATCAAAATTTAAAATCATCAACCCACATAATCACGAAATAATCCACATTGTCATTTCATGATTTTTTTTTAAAATTCTTTAGTTATCGTATTCCTGAAAATCCTCGAAATAAAAATCAAATTCCATTTTTATCATAATTTTCTCCAAAATTTTAAGTTAATAATTAAATACTCAAAAATTTAATATCCAATCCTCTCATTTAATTCCAATCAACGTATATTTATAAAATTTGAAATCCTATCCAAAAAGTTTGAATTCAAACACTAATCCATCAATCATCTTACTCCTCAAATTTTAAGTCCAATCGATGCGTATAAAAATTTAAATCTTTATCCCAAAATTTTGACTTCAACACTAATCCATTAATGATCTTATTCCTCGATTTCTTTTTCCACATAATACTCAAACAATGTAATAGTTACGAAGTCTTCAAACACGACATTTAGAATATAAGTCTTAAATTTATATCTTCTAGCCAAATAAATATACTGATAATCTTCTTAATTTTCTCGAATTCTAATGATAATTCAATCATATCATAATCTTCCTAAAATTAATAAATCATCAATTCTGCCATGTTAAATTCTTAACTCTTTATTTAAATTAATGTTTATCCTCAAAATTTAAGCATCTTGTCTCTCTCTGTCAAATCATACCTCTTCATTAACTCTACTACGGTCAAAACCACAATAATCACAGTCTAAGAAAATTCTACCTACAGTCATACAACATACAATCTAAGAAAAATATGTATGGTCATGGTATCTTTTATCACGGTATTGTAGTCTCTGTCATAGTGTACTACTAACTATATTCTAAAAAAAAAATCATGAATACAAGCTACGGTACTAAGGAATTAATCAATCAATCAAATAGAAATGACAGAAGGAAAGAAAAGAATAAAACCTGCTAACACATCACCTGCAGTATCGGTCTCCTCGACCGTTATCGCAAATGCCCCGCCCTACTGGGGTGGCTCCCTCTGCGGGTGCTGAGCAATCTGCAGTTCCACATGTGGCCTAACTGGATCTCTATAATTTGGAGCTGCGCGCTGGCCGGGAAGATAAGGAGCTCGACGATAATCCCTCATTCTATGTCCCGCAGTGCCACAGTGCAAACAAAGTCCTAGCCTCGCTCTACAGCTCTTCCTAAGATGACTTGGCTTCTTACAGTAATGGTAAGTCTGCTGATCCTGCTGAACACGAACCGGTGTCTGGTACTGCTGGTGGTTATACTGAAACGTCCTTGGCTGCAGCTGGCCAGGATACTGCTGGACAACTCTCTCAACTGTCTGTAGTGCCATCTGGTGAGCGTTCTCCATGCTCACTCTCATTAGTTCAATCTGCGCTTGGTGTGCCTCTGTCTGCACTCTCAGATCCTTAGCTTGAACTCGCTGAGCATCTACCGTCACTCTCTAGGCATCTACCATGCCCTGGATCAAAGTAAACATCTGTGCCCCGTCAATGGGCACACCTCCGGAAATCGGAGTCGGTAGAGGTGGAAGGTTGTCTGCCATAGTTGGGGCAATCTTCTGAACAGGTGAGGAGGAGGACCCCCAAAAAGTGCAGATACTCCTATATGCATCGGAGATATAGGAGGAACTACGGATGCCTGTCCATCAGGTGGAGAGGTGGCAGACCCCTCTAAAGCTGATGCTCCCACTCTCATAGATCTTGTCTTCGACGGCATCCTGAAGATAGACCCAAAGAATTAATTAAGGCAATAAATGCGATATCATCAAGGAAGGACAGCAAAGTTCTAAGGAAGCAACATTCAGAAAGAAATAAGGATAACAAGATAAATGTATTAGAGATATTCCTAGTTGTGATTGAGTATTCGCTCTCATCCTAGTATGCTCTATCCTAGATCCTATCGCAGGCACGCAATAGTACAACTAAGATGTTACACTACCACGACATCGCTCTAATTATGAAGTCTGACCTGCATAGGCCGCCACTAAAAATGTGTCATGACCTGCACCCGGAATTGGGGTACGAGTACGTGGGTACGTCCAGCCTACGACGCAGCATCAGTGGTAGAATGTCGTCTAGGTCAATGCACTATCCAAACAATCTCACACGAGTATCCAACTCCATAAGGAGACACGAATAACACAATATAATATGAACAACATACTCATCACATAACTACAGCACGATAAGATATCAAAGAAATAATAAAATATAACACAAGTCTAAATAGAAATAATCTAACTCAACAATAATATCCAAGTCTCAACAAAGTATGCCGGAGAAAAATTCGGTACCAATAAACTGCTAAAGGAAAGTGGCTAAATAACAAGTGATTCCGGCTAGACCTTCCGGAATCACAACTGAACTACCCGGTCCAAGTCTGCATCTACTCTCCCTATGGTCCATAAAATATCGGACACCGGTCCTCTAAGACATAGTCTAGAAAATATTTCCAGTCAGGAAGGAGCAAAGTACATCTCTAACAGTAATTCTATATCAATGATATAAACTATGTAGCAGTAAATAGATGGAAATATACAAGATGCATATACATGTACGAGAGATATATAATAAAAGAAATACTGTAAATACTGTAAATAGATACAGGAGGGAATAATATGTCAATGAACAAGAATATTATGACTAAGTGTGTAGCTTTAGCATGTGATCGACTTGGAAACTTGTACGAGAATAATGGCCTGGCTGGTCATACGTGTAGTGCATGACCAACACTTACGAGAAAGCAAGACTTGTACATGAATGATATGATCATATATCTACACTAAAATACTCCCCACCCCCGACTGGTATAGTAGATCCAATCATGGCACGCTATGGCACGGGATTCCCCAAGAAGATAGCGACTCTTCCCGAGAATCAGTGTCTGTACATGTATAAGATAAACAATGAAATACGACTTGTACAAGATACACCATGAATAAGGAATAATATCTTATGACGAGATCCGGATATACCAATCCCTGTAACCATCGTGTCAAGAAATATGGATATCTACACTAAATACAATGAATATAGAGGATATCATAAATAAGAACTATCAGAGAATGTACTCGCCTTGGGTCCTTAGCTGGTAATACCAATATCCTGTTCCAGAGTATCAGACGTTACACTAACACTCAATCATAAATACATTGAACTTAGGGGCTACGCTAGGTATTACACTGGTCAACTACGGTCAAGTGTGCGTCTGATTTCGTGGGTGTCGCGTCTGTAATTGCTGTGCAAAACAGACAGTCAAAATGATATGGGGCTTGCCAGTACGTCAGTTTACATGTGGCAGTCAACTAACATTTACATGGTCATAGGTCAATGTAACTACGGGGTATCCGTTGGTTACACTTGGGTCATCTAGTACCTATATATATATTATACATATTACTAACTAACATATACATTTATATTCATTTGGTACAAATAATAGATATATGTATATATATATACTTTAAATAAAATTAATACTTTGTATATATATAACATATATTAGGGAGAGATATATACAATACGTATATATATGTATATATACTAATAGAATTAATACTATATGTACAAATATAAAATATATACTAGGAAATACTTTATATAATACATATACATATGAATATATGCTAATTTAGAATTATACTTTATATACATATACCAAAAATACATTTAACCTATACTAATACATGTACCATACATACTAACATATACTATGTATGTATATATATACTAATTTGAGAATATAATATATATATATATATATATATATATATGTAGCAAAATATATGTTAGTATGTTTGTATTGGTATATATATATATATATATATATATATATATATATATATATATATATATATATATATATATACCAATACAAACATACTAACATATATTATGCTACATATATATATATATATATATATATATATATATATATATATATATATATGTAGCATAATATATGTTAGTATGTTTGTATTGGTATATATATATATATATATATATATATATATATATATATATATATATATACCAATACAAACATACTAACATATATTATGCTACATATATATATATATATATATATATATATATATATATATATATATATATATATATATATATATATATATATATAAATACGTATTTACTAAACATATACTATATTTATATACCAATACATACATACTAACATATATTATTGAATACGTATGTACTAATATATATTGTTGAATACATATATATACTAATAGAGAAATATACTATATATATGTATACGCGTATATATACGAATCATACATATACTACATACATACACCAATCGAATACGTACACGCGTACGTGTACGCAAGGGGGAGAACCGAACCTGTGTGCGTGCACGACGATGACGGGGATGACACCGGTGTCCACGACGACGATGACTAAGGCGACGATGACGATGAAGACGAAAGTGGTGCTGGTAGAGGGGGCTGGTGGTGTAGGGTGGCCGGAGATTGGAGGTGTGAAGGACAGCGGGGTGGTCGGCTCGGCGTTGAGGGGGAGCTCGGGAAGTGGTGTTGATGATGATAATGTGGGGTGGTCGTACGGTAAAGGAGGCTGGTGGAGGTAGGGTGGTGTACAGCAGGGTGGTGATCGAGTTCAGGCGGGGTGGTGATCGAGTGAGGTGGAGAGAGGTTTGGCCAGAGGTGGATGCTGTTGCGGGGTCGGGGAGCTTCAGGCAGGGGAGCTCGAGGGGAAGGTGGTGGATGGGAGGTCGGATGCAGCGAGGGGGAGTTGGTCGTACTGTTGGCCGGAGCAGGGAAGATGAGCTCGCTGAAGTTGGGTCATGGGGGACTGTCGGAGTAGAGGCCGGTAGGTCTGGATCGAGGCGAGGCCGGGGTGGAGCTGATGATAGTGGTGCAGTTGATGAGGCTTGGAAGTCGGGCTCGAACGAAGGTGCGGGAACCGGCCGGGGAAGAAACAATGGCCGAGGTACAGCGGTGGTGGTACGGTAAAGTGGCCGGGGGGAGCTCTCGTTCGTGGTGGAGAGGTGGCTGAAAGTAGTTGAGGCAGCGGGGAGGAAGTTTGCAGCGGTAGAAAGAAGGAGCTCGGCAGGGCTGCTTTGGATCGAGGTGAGGCCGGGTGGAGCTCGACCAGTTGCTGCCGGTGCTGGAGGAGGGTGGCCGGACTGGGTGACCGGAGTTTGGCCGGGCTGATGGTGGTGGAGTTGGTTTTATTTCCCCTCCCCCTTTTCTTTTTAAAATAAGAAGAAGAAAAAGAAGAAGAAAGAAAGAAGAAGAAGAAGAAGAAGAAGGGAAGAAATAGAAAAAGAAAGAGAAGGCTACGGTTTTAAGGAGGGATGAGAGAGATAGGTGGGGGCTTTCTAAGGTTTGGGGATTAGGGCATGCTTGGAAAAGGGTGCATTGAAGAGACATTAAATAGAGGATGTGATGTGGGAATGTGTGGTGATGATGAGCCCCATTTTGAATGGATGGCCAGGATTTGACATGAGGGAAATTATTCATACAAGAAGAGGGTTGGGTTGACTAGTCAATAATTAGGACTTCTCTATTTGGTTTGAACCAATGGGGTATTGACACCTAATGCAACATTTGCAAATAAGCTCCCTTAAATTTGAGTATTTGCACAGACGCATAAAATAATAAAAAATTGGTAGACGATTTGGTGTTTGATATTTTGTAGGGTGAGGGAGTATTGTCTATTTTGTATGGGCTCAATGAATATGGTATTTGGATTAAATTAGGTTAAAATTGGATTAGTCAAAGTTGGTATCCCAATTTAATTAGAAATAAATGCAAGCGGTGTTCTAAAATTAATTAGAAATATATGGGACTAAAATTAGGTTGGAACACAAGTATCATTAGTGAAGAAGACTCAGAACAGAATATTACTCTAATTTGGGTTGCTCAAAATGGATCGAGATTGTGTCTTCAATTTTGATTGGAACGCACAACGATACAAAGTTGGATTTTATTTAGAATTTAAATAAACGTCCACGACGAATATTGTGCCGCTAAAATGAAGCACAAGAGAGCATAATTATGAGTTACACAAAGATCACGAAAGATGTAGGCTTGGTGTCAATCTTGGACCCTTTAATTGGTCCGACTAAACGGGTTGAGTTGGTATCTCAAAATTGATGGCAACGACACAAGTGCGCGACACAAGATTAAATAATAGATTTCGGATACGGGAAGTTGTGCAATTAAATTAGAGCACCAAGGATTATGATTTTGAGTGACGAAAAAGTTCAGCGCCTAAGTTGGCATGTCTAGTCTAGAATGTAACAACTTGTTGAAAATTATGGACTAAAGTTGGGCTCCGAATATTGTAGCAATGGTAGGGTATAACAATTACATAAAACTATGACAATAAATTACAACCTCAAATAATTAAATCCTAAATAATACAAATTAAATTCATAACCCTATAATTCGGTCAGGTGCTCATCTAGTGGGCTTCTAGGTCAAGTCTACTAGCTCAAATATTAAGAACACTGTATATAATATATATATATAAATACACATCTCATAGAATTATTTAAATTAAATATACATATCATGCAATCATTTAAAAATAACTACCACAATATTAATAATATATAAAAAGTCAAAAATACCCCTATTTTCAGGATGTGGTAGTGACAGGCAGCAACCGCAAAGGACTGCAACTAGTGTAGCAGTAGCAACTCAGCAGCTAAGGACACTGATCTGCACAGTTCAGCAATGTAGTCGAGTTCAACAACTTGGGAATGAGGCTCGGGGACAACTGTGCACATCAGCGAGTATCAGTGCTCATTATGCACAGCAGTGTCAGTAGCAGTGCAGATTTGCACAGTTGTTGTCTTGTATATTGGGCAGTTTAGTATTCAGGTTTCAGTATAGTTCAGTTGGAGGTTGGGTTGGGTATCCTTTCAATGTCAGTGTACCTATGTTTTATTTCACAGTTTCAGTTGGTAGTTTAGTTTGAGGAATTATGTAGTAGTTAGTTGTTTAATTATTAGTTACTTTGTGTAGGAGGTTAGTAAATATTTAACTATAGAGGTATCTATGTAGATGATAAGTTTAGATATGGTTAGTTAGTATAGGAATAAGTTAAGTAGTTAGATTGTAACAGTTAGTATCTACATATGTGTTAGTGTATATATGTTGAGTTAGCTAGTTAGCTACTTATATATATATATATATATATATATATATATATATATATATATATATATATATATATATATATATATATATATATATATATATATATATTTGTATGTAGTAGTTAGATATATTATGGTATAGTTATATAGTTAGTATTTAGCTTGGTTATATATGTATTAGTTATGTTAGAGTTGGGTTACCTTAGGATACCAAGGTATTATCAAGGTAATGGGTCGATACCAAGGTATTGAGTTTGGGTATCGAGATAGATGCGATACGCATTGGTGCAAGGCCAAGGTATCGTATTTTTCTTGTTTTGATCTAGTATTATAATATTTGACTTGTATATATATATATATATATATATATATATATATATAATACTATTTTTATATTAGAAAACTTGCGTATCTTGGGATACGGCTCTTTGAGTGCCTTGTTGTTTCTTAGCTTAGCTAGTATAGCATAGCTTCATAGTGCATCGACTTAGTGACTTAGTTTAGAATCTTGCAACCAAGATTTAATTGGTTTGACTTAAAAATGGTGTTTCGACCTAGAATTGCATCAACTTCACTTATTTTTATTATTGAATCTTGTATTGACGGGACATACCATATATAGGTTGTGAGACACCGGCTTGGACATCGTGAGATACACCTTGCTCAGGACGTCAGGCGAGTACATTTCTCTGATTATTTTTAATTCATAATATTATATATATGCATGTTCTAGAATTGTATACATTGATTCTGACACAGTAATTTTACGGACTGGTACTATATGGATCCCGTTAGGAGATGTTATCCCCTACCGTGTTCAGCGGGTACTCGTGTATATTGTATTTCATCGTGTATATTGGATAATGATGATACTTCATGTTTACACACTGCTCGTATTCAGTGTACTTATTCATGTACACCCACTGCTCGTGTTCGATGGTTATGATATTCATGTACACCCACTGCTCTTGTTCGGTGGTTATATTTCATGTTCGTAGCGTGTCGTGATTGGATCCATTGGTATTAGTTGGGGGTAGGAGAGTAGAAGTTGATTATGTGATTAAATCTATTGTTACATCATGTACATTCTGGTTACATACCTCACTTGTAATCCGTCTTACCTAATCATGTTCACCCAACCCGATCACATAATGAACTTATATTCTGAGACACATTAGTTTAGTTTAGATTACAGTTATTTTATCATAGTATGATATTTATATTATTGATCTATATTCTCGTACATTACCTGTATATCTTGTTCATTTATTCATATGTTTAGTGATCTTGTATTTCTTTTCTATATTTGTTTATATGCTAGATTATGTTATTGAAACTGCTTTCAGAGGTATGTACTTTGCTCCAATCCTGACTAGATATAGTTTTCTAATGACTGGCTTATAGAGCAGTGTCCCATATTCTATGGGCCGCAGGACGGCGTACCTTTAGAGGATACTCTTATTGACCAGGAGGACGCAGAGCCCAAGGAGGTCTAGATTATTTGTTTTGGATTGTATTAGACTATTCTTTTGGTGGACTCACAGCTTGTATATTATTTCAGATTGTGGATTGTATCTTATTCTTTCCTTCGCTATTCTATTCGTGCATTATTCTTCCTTAGTTTATTTTGTGATTGAGATTAGTTATACTTATGAGATACCATATTGCTCCTCCGTTTGGAGTTGAGATGATTGATAGGTACCATATTATATTGTTGAGATGTTAGATAGTTAGAAATGACCCATACAATATTCTACCACCAATTCTGCGGTATAGACTAGGCGTACCCACGTACTCGTTCCCGAATATTCGGGTGTGGATTATGACACATTTTTAGTGGTAGCCCATTCAGGTCTAGATTCACAATTAGTGTGATTTCATAGTTGTGCTTGTCTAGATGACTACTACTAGGCTGCTTTAGGAAATAGGATTTAGGCTGAGAGTTTACTCAATCACAACTAGAAAAATTCCAATATCTGTTTTGCAATCCTTATCGATTGAATATTGCTTTGCTTGAATAAAGTTATGTCCTTCCTTGATGATATCGTATCATATTCAATATTGATTCCGTATTTGAATCTATCTTCAGGATACCGCCGAAGACGAGTTCCCAGCGATCAGGTACCGCGATAGCGCGATCAGTTACTTTATCACCCATAAGGGCAGCACCCTCAGACGATGGTCCCACACCTACATTCAAGAGGTCAGCTTCACCGGTCCAGGTAGGCGTATCGGCAACAGCTTTTGGAGGTGCTCCACCTCCAGTACCGAGGACAGGACAGACAGCTTCAGAGGATCTTCTACCTCCACCATATATAGTTGATCAGACGCAGATGTTCACACTCTTCCAGCAGATGATGGAGGTGCAGCAACGACAGTCAGAGGTCCTATAATAGAGCGTAGAGAATGCTCACCAGATCGTACTTATAACAGTTAAGAGAGATAGTACAGCCCAGCCATAGATGGTACCAGCTTAGTTTATTCTGTATCAGCCGAGGCCGGGTACCATCATCGACTTTAAGAGGATGGGACCGAAGGACTTTAGGGGCATAAAGGGGATTATCTATGTGGATGGGTGGATCGAGGACATCAAGCGGAACCTGTGGTTGGCGTAGATTCCAAAGATGCTACAGATAGAGGCAGCGGGTTGTATGATGTTCGATATTGCTTTGACATAGTTTCGGACAGACCCGAAGATTGTAGTACCAGGACTCTCTTAGGAAGCCTTCAAAGAGCTTTTCAAGGAGAAGTTCTTCCCAGACGTGGCTCTTATATCTTTGGAGAGTCAGTTCAAATACCTCGTCCAGGGAGGTATGTCAGTGGACGAGTATGCGATAGAGTATTGCCGTCTAGGTCACTTCGTGGAGGGTCAGAACCCTAGAGGTAGAGCAAGGAAGTTCAGGAAGGGCCTGAACTGGGAGGTCAAACCCCACACCAAAGGAGATCCTACCACCACCTTCGAGGAGATACTCAGGCAGGCGCAAAGAGCAGAGGATGACTTAGAGCTTGGCTCTACGAAGCCGAGGGACACTGGAGGATCCATTAACAACACAGGTCCAGTGAAGAGGCCTCACTTCCAACAGCAGCACCAGAGACCATACCAGCACCAGAGGCAACAGTATCACGAGCCAGCTAGAGTGCCGACTCAACAGATATATCAGATCCAGAGGGCAGCAGTTCCTTGAACTTTCTCTAAGAAGCAAGGATACGGATGGGACGCATGCAGGATGAGGCTAGGCCAATGCTTATTCTGTGGATTAGGAGATCATCAGTTGTAGGCTTATCCCAAAGTCCTAGCTCATCCATCTCAGGGTGGAGGACAGGCACAGAGGGCACCCGCTAGACCACCAGTGGGCCAGCATAGAGGACCTCTTCCACTACAACAATAGCAGTTTTCCCAACATCAGCAGAAGAGAGGAGCGCAGTGACATGGGCGAGATTTTGCCTTGACTGTCGAAGAGGAGGAGCCAATTAGCGATGTCATCTCAGGTTCAGTTTATCTCGACTCCTTTCCAGCTCATATTTTGTTCGATTCTGGTGCTTCTCGTAGATTTGTATATGTATCTTTTACTTTGAGGCATTGTCTTGAGTCTGAACCGTTGGCGAAGACTTAGAAGATCACGACCGGGGGTAGCATTATCCTGGTCAGTAATGTTTGCAAGAACCGAAGAGTTTATTTGGGAGGCCGTGAGCTGAGCGTAAGTTTACTTGTAATGCCACTTTCGAGTTACGATATAGTACTCGGGATGGATTGGTTGAGTAGACATCACGCTAGTATTGATTATCATGGAGGCAGAGTTTTATTTCAGTCACCAGAAGAGTCGAAGTTTGAGTTCATCCGAGGAGCAGAGCAGAGCGAAGGCGATTTCTGTAGAGCTTTGGTCGAAGAGCAAGAGCCGCCACATCCGTTGATTTTAGAGTTTTTGGATGTCTTTCCAGAGGAGTTACCGGGGTTGCCGCTGGACAGAGATATGGAATTCCTTATAGATTTGGTGTCAGGCATAGAGCCCATATCTCAGCACGTCTATAGAGTAAACAACAACGAACTGGCAGAGTTGAAGAAGCAGGTAGATGAGTTGCAAGACAAGGGCTTTATCCTTTCTAGTTCATCACCATAGGGTACTCTAGTACTTTTTGTACCAAAGAAGGATGGATCAGTACGTATGTATATCGACTACAGGGTACTTAATAACCTCACTATCAAGAATAAATATCCATTGCCATAGATTGATGACTTGTTTGACCAGTTGAGCGAAGCGATGGTATTCTCCAAGATAGACTTGAGGTCAGGGTACCACCAGGTAAAAGTGAAGAGGGAAGACATCCCGAAGATAGCTTTCAGGACTCATTATGGACAGTTCAACTTCTTGGTAATGCCGTTTGGGTTGACTAATGCCCCGGCAATGTTCATGAACCTGATGAACAATGTATTTTATCAGTACCTAGACCAGTTTGTTGTAGTCTTCATTGATGATATTTTGATATATTCGAAGATCCCAGAGGAGCATGAGCAGCACTTAAGGATTGTTTTAGAGACCCTCAGGAAGAAGAAGCTGTATGGCAAGTTATCGAAGTGTGAATTCTTCCTTGATAAGGTTGAATTCCTTGGGCATGTTATTATAGAAGATGGAATCTCGGTGGACCCGAAGAAAATCTAAGCAGTTGAATCGTGGTCTACCCTGAGTTCAGTAGCAGAGGTCAGGAGCTTCCTTGGATTAGCAGGCTACTACCGGAGGTTTGTTCAGGACTTTTCCAGACTTGTAGAGCCGATGACTAGGCTGACCAGGAAGGACGTAGAATTTGTCTGGACTGAGGATTTTCAGTCAGCATTTGAGGAGCTAAAAAGAAGATTAACTACAGCTCCCATCTTGATACTTCCATCAGGAGCAAGAGGATTTTCCATTTACAGTGATGCATCAGGGAAGGGTTTGGGTTGTGTGTTACAACAGCACGGAAAGGTGATTGCCTATGCTTCCAGGCAATTACGCTTGCATGAGAAGAATTACCCTACGCATGATTTAGAGTTGGCAGCGGTTATCTTTGCTCTCAAATTATAAAAATTCTATTTATATGGAGAGAGAGAGTAGAGATCTTCACAGACCATAAGGGCTTGAAGTATGTATTTATACAGAAAAAGCTCAATATGAGGCAACGACGATGGTTGGAGCTGATGAAAGACTTCGACATATCTTTGTAGTACCATCCAGGGAAGGCCAACGTAGTCACAAATGCTTTAAGAAGGTATCTTATGGCTATATGCTTGACTAGAGACAGACATTTATTGTCCGATCTTGACAGTTTGTGCATTGAGGTATTAATTTCGGGATTCACAGCACAGATGTGGGGACTTCAAGTTCAGTCGGAGCTGATGAACCGGGTGAGAATAGGACAGTATGAGGACGAGTCTCTGAGGAGCATCAGAGCATAGGTTTAAGTCGGGCTGGCAGAGGACTTCATCGTCGCAGATGATGGATCATTGCGATACGGTACCAGGTTATGCGTACCGAGAGGAGCGATGCACGAGGAGATTCTGAAGGAGGCGCATCGTTCTCAGTACTCTATGTATCCTGGTACTAACAAGATGTATAAAGACATGAGGGAGCATGTATAGTAGTATGGAATAAAGCGGGAGGTAGCTAGCTTTGTGTTCAGATGCTTAGTTTGCCAGTAGGTCAATTCAGAGAGACAGAGGCCAGGTGGATTTCTTTAACCTTTACCCATTTTGAAGTGGAAATGGAAACATGTGACCATAGATTTTATATCGGGACTTCCGCATTCTCCAAGAGGGAAGGATGTGATTTGGGTCATCGTGGACAGGTTGACCAAAGCATCCCACTTTCTGCCATTTAAAGTGGGTACATCTACGGAGAGACTTGCGGAGATGTATGTGCGCCAGATTGTCAGATTGTAAGGTGTTCCAGTGAGCATAGTTTCGGATCAGGATAGTTGCTTCACGTTCTATTTCTGAAGGAGTTTGCAGGCTAGATTGGGCACCCAGCTCAAGTTTAGTACCGCTTATCACCCTCAGACGGAGGACAGTCGGAGAGGACTATTCAGACTTTCGAAGACATGCTACGCACCTGTGTTTTGGATCTTAGAGGTTCTTGGGAGGATCACCTTCATTTGGTAGAGTTTTCATACAACAAAAGCTACCAAGCCAGCATCGAGATATCACCATTCGGGACGTTGTATGGACGAAGATGCCGTACTCTGTTGTCCTGGGATGATGTTAGTGACAGAGCTTTATTGGGACCAGAGATGGTAGTGGATGCAGCAGAGAAAGTAAAGCTTATCAGGGACATATTTTGAGTGGCGCAGGACAGGCAATGACATTGGGCCGATAGCCACCGGAGACCTTTGGAGTTTGTGGTATAGCTTTAGTTTTATTTTGCTTGTGTTTGCTTGTTGTTTGTTAGAGTGCTAAGGTTATGTTTCGTACTAGGTTGGTGGTCTTATTTTCTTGAGGATTTCTCTGACACGTGGTACGATTTGTTTCGGTGGAGGCGGCAAGCTTAGTTCACGATTCATCGGACCTTTCAGTATTCTTGAGAGGGTCAATACAGTTGCATACAGACTAGACTTACCACCTGTACTGGAGGGAGTGCACAATGTGTTTCATGTGTCATAGCTGAAATAATACATAGCAGATCCCAGTCATGTGTTGGATCACTTGAAGATAGAGGTGGACCCTACTCTTAGCTATCCAAAGCAGCCAGTGGAGATTCTGGATCGGAGAGAGAAGGTGCTGAGGAACCAGACGATTCCTTTGGTGCACGTCGCATGGAGGCATCACTCACCAGGAGAGAGTAACTGTGAGCGAAAGACTGAGATGCGCGAGCAATATCTATATATGTTCGAGCTGTAAGGTATAATTCTTTCTTGCATTGTATTGGTTACTCTGTTTGATAGTTTTTTTCTTAATTTTGAGGACAAAATTATTCTAAGGTGGGTAGGATTATCACCCTCACATTTTCATTCAAGGGTAGTTTGGTAATTGACATGGGTAATTTTAATTTTAGGATTGATTGTATTTAATATTTATACATGAATGATTATTTAATTATTGTATTATTTTTTGTTTGCTAGTTGTAGATTTATTTTAGACTTGTATAGTAGACCTAACTCATTTATTAGAATGTATGAACCCAACTTTTAGATTGAGTTAGATTTGAGCCCATGAATTAGGAGGTTCGATTAATTAGAGAAACCATTAGACTAGAACCTTCTCTCCCTAATTAAATTCTTTATGAGAGGTCCCAAAGGATATTTGAGATATTGTACATTGCTTAGGGAGGGGGTTATATGGTCGGCCATAGCAAGGAGAGAGAGAGAGTGCTCTCATTTTATTTTATTCCCCAAATTCTAGATCTATAATTTCCCTCTTCCAAATTCCCTCTATTCCCTCATCAATTCTATACCAATTCTTCACCAATTCCTTCCATAATTCTTCATTGAGGCTTATGCATCAAGGATCTATAAGAAGGAAGCAAGGAGCTAGGAGGAGGAGACCAAGATCTACAAGGAGAGGAGCTACTTGGCCCTTGGGAACTTTTTATTGGAAATCCATCTCACAATAGGTATATTTCAGTTTTTTCCCTTCTAATGGACTCTAGATCTGACATTTAACCATGAGAAACTAGCCCACATACATAGGCTACCCATAGAAATTAGTTTTAGGTTCATCGGAGACCTACGGTGGAAGTTATGTCCATTTTGGTGCCAATTTAGGGGGAATTTTGAGATTGGCACATGTAGTACTTGCCATTGGGTCTAATAGATCTAAATAATATTTGATTGCTTGTTTGTAACTAGTATCGTATCCACAATTGGATACGTGTAGGCTGTATCTCATCAATTTGACGAAATAGGTTACTTTTGGGGGGTTTTCTCCGACACGGGGCCTTGTGCATATCATATTGTGATACGGACACGTAGATACTCTAATTACTATATGTATTGTTCATAATTAATGTATTAGATTTTTTTGTGTCCTTCGGGTTGCGTTTGGTTGTGTGTTAAAGCTGTATTGCAAGCGTATCATAGAGAAAGTGTGATACAGGTGCGGTGCACTCCACGTGTTTGTTGTTTGGTTCTTTTTCCTATACGTGCATGTGTATTTATATACATTTATGCTATCTATGTAATATATAGTGTATATAATGGTGTATTTTGTGTTTGAGTTGTTATGTGTGGGTCTATATGTGTGTGTATATATATATATATATATATATATATATATATATATATATATATATAGCTAGTGATTTATATATGTGTGTGTATATATGTATTGTTATATATATATAGTGGTGTTATGCCTATAGATTGATATGTATGAGAGTTGTTTATGTATCTATATATATATATATGGCTAGTTACCTAGGTGAGTGTGAGTGATTGTATGTTAAGTATTGTATGTTTATGTGTGTACACTGTGTGTATGCATTAATGCTTGTAGTGAGTTTGTGTGAGGGGACTCAGGAATGCAGAGTGAAGACAGTCAGCTTCGTGGCAGCAAGAATGGGAAGAAGACTGTAAAGTATCTCACTGCACAGTGGTTTCAGTGTTCGACAATGCAATAGTGTGCATTGTACACCGAGCAGTGGTTCTGTACAGTGGCAGCTCGGGATGCAGGCATCTACTGCAGCAAGCTCGGTAAGATGCAGCAAATGGTTCACTGTAGTTAATATCAATAACTATAGCAAAGCTTGAAGAGTGAGGGGCTCGGGCCTCTGGTTTCAGCAGAGACTGTGCAGTTCATGCACAGTCAGCTGAGGCAGCAACCGCAAGGTACTGCAGCTAGTGTAGCATTAGCAACTTAACAACTAAGGATACCGATCTGCACAGTTCAGCAGTGTAGTCGAGTTCAGCAACTTGGGAAGGAGGCTCGGGAAGAACTATGCACAACAACGAGTATCATTGCTCACTGTGCACAACAGTGTCAGTAGCAGTACAGATTTGCACAGTTGCTGTCTTGTAGATTGGGTAGTTTAGTATTCTGGTTTCAGTATAGTTCAGTTGGAGGATGAGTTGGGTATCCTTTCAATGTCAGTGTACCTATGTTTCAGTTCACATTTTTAGTTGGTAGTTTAGTTTGAGGTATTGTGTAGTAGTTAGTTGTTTAATTGTTAGTTACTTTGTACAGTAGGTTAGTAAATTTTTAACTATAGAGGTATATATGTAGATGATAAGTTTAGATATGGGTAGTTAGTATAGGAATAAGTTAAGTAGTTAGATTGTAACAGTTAGTATCTACATATGTGTTAGTGTATATATGTTGAGTTAGCTAGTTAGCTACTTATATATATATATATATATATATATAAATTTGTATGTAGTAGTTAGATATATTATGGTGTAGTTATATTGTTAGTATTTAGCTTGGTTATATATGTATTAGTTATGTTAGAGTTGGGTTACCTCGGGATACCAAGGTATTATCAAGGTAATGGGTCGATACCAAGGTATTGAGTTTGGGTATCGAGATAGATGCGATATGCATTGGTGCAAGGCCAAGGTATCGTATTTTCCTTGTTTTGATCTAGTAATCTAGTATTATAATATTTGACTTGTATATATATATATATATATATATATATATATATATATATATATATATATATATATATATATAATACTATTTTATATTAGAAAACTTGCGTATCTTGGGATACGGCTCTTTGAGTGCCTTGTTGTTTCTTAGCTTAGCTAGTATAGCATAGCTTCATAGTGTATCGACTTAGTGACTTAGTTTAGACTCTTGTAACCTATATTTTATTGGTTTGACTTAGAAATGGTGTATCGACCTAGAATTGTATCAACTTCACTTATTTTTATTATTGAATCTTATATTGATGCGATATACCATATATAGGTTTTGAGACACCGGCTTGGGCATCGAGAGACACACCTAGCTCAGGATGTTAGGCGGGTACATTTCTCTGATTATTTTTAATTTATAATATTTTATATATGTATATTCTAGAATTGTATACATTAATCCCGACACAGTGATTTTACGGACTGGTACTATATGGATCCCGTCAGGAGATGTCCCCTACCATGTTCAGCGGATACTCATGTATATTGTATCTCATCGTGTATATTGGGTATTTATGATACTTTATGTTCACACACTGCTCATGTTCAGTATGCTTATTCGTGTATACCCACCGCTCGTGTTCGGTGGTTATGATATTCGTGTACACCCACTGCTCGTGTTCAGTGGTTATATTTCGTGTTCGTAGCGTGTCGTGATTGGATCCATCGGTATTAGTTGGGAGTGGGAGAGTAGGAGTTGATTATGTGATCAAAGTCATTGTTACATCGTGTATATTCTGGTTACATACCTTACTTGTAATCCATCTTACCTGATCATGTTCACCCAACCCGATCACATAATAAACTTGTATTCTGAGACACATTAGTTTAGTTTAGATTGCAGTTATTTCATCATATTATGATATTCATATTATTGATCTATATGCTCGTACATTATATGTATATCTTGTTCATTTATTCATATATTTAGTGATCTTGTATTTCTTTTCTATATATGTTTATATGCTAGATTATGTTATTGAAAGTATTTTCAGAGGTATGTACTTCGCTCCAATCCTGACTGGATATATTTTTCCAGATGACTAGCTTATAGAGCAGTGTCCCACATTCTATGGGCCGCAGGACGGTAAACCTTTAGAGGATACTCTTATTGACCAGGAGGACTTAGTTGTAGAGCCCAAGGAGGTCTAGATTATTTCTTTTGGATTATATTAGACTATTCTTTTGGTGGTTTCATAGCTTGTATATTATTTTAGATTATGGATTGTATCTTATTATTTCCTTCGCTATTCCATTCGTGCATTATTCTTCCTTAGTTAGTTTTGTGATTAAGATTAGTTATACTTGTGAGATACCATAATGCTCCTCCGTTTAGAGTTGAGATGATTGACAGGTACCATATTATATTGTTGAGATGTTAGATAGTTAAAAATGACCCAAACATTCTACCACCAATTCTGCAGCATAAGCTGGGCGTACCCACATATTCGTGCTCGAATATTTGGGTGCGGATCATGACAGATCCAATCATGACTCTTTATGATAGGTATCAATAATACTAGCTCGTGAATCCACCGTGTCAGGAATCAAGTATAACACTACAGAACTAAAATTATAGCAATCATCAAAATAACAAAAACTGTCAGAAAATGTACTCGCCTGTGGTCCTAGGCAAAGTGTGAGGATCGATGTCCAGACTGGATTCACAATGACCTAATAATGAATATCAATGTCAAATAGTGTTCTTGAATGATAATTAAGTCAAACTAGGTAAACTTGTGATTTCTAGGTCCAAACTAGGTTGCCTTGGTCAAACTGGGTCAATACTAGTTTAACTAGGTCGTTACCTTGCTACTCTAGGTTTTCTGGGTCTTGACAAGGTCAAATAGTCAATATTAGGCTTATACTAGTTATTACCTAGCTTATAGTTATTACCTAGCTTATACTAGTTAGTACTAAGTTAATATAGCTACACTAGGTACTACTAGCATATATTTACCACTCTCAATAAGTATCAAGTTAATATCTTAACTAATCTAGACTTAATACTATCCTTATCTAGTATCTAAGATACCAATATCCTTACTAACCTACCCTTGTTAATGCACTTGCTAGTTCCTAACAGACCTTCCACTTGTCTGATGCTTCCATGTATCAGTTTATACTGATACATTAAAGTATCCCTTCAACACTGATCACAGACATTTGCAATCACTCACTAATATATTGTCACAGTTTAGACCTGAAGATACCCCAACTGCAATGCACCAATGTGCACTTCTCTATACTAACCCTGCCACTCATTACCTACACCTGTGCATACACAGGTACACATAGGCCCAAACTTGGCATAACCCTCTGATGCACTACACTAACTAAGAACACTCCACATAACTCCTCCTCTCTAGATCAACTGAATTGAGTACAACCTTTGCACTTCTAGAGTATAAGATTAAACAGGCTCACATATACACTCTCCTCCCACTGATACCAAGGCCTAAAACACACTAATACCATAATACACCTTGTAATTCAATCTCACACACCTCTCCGAGAAATATGTATCAATGCATATACTAACTCATCCTAAGGACTGATACATTATCATTACTTGGGATCAACCCCATACTACTCTGATACCATAGCATCAGTCCTCCCTTACCCGACTGCCTACAGTCTCTAACTTGCACATAGTGCAGTGCCTCCCATACTCGGGTATGCACCCACAAGGTTTCAGTTCTAAACTGGACCTCACTCTTCCCCCCTCTAGCTGCTGCCACCACTGCATGTGTAATGCAGACTGTTTCTACTCACATTGCTGCTTCACTGCAGCTACTACCAAGGGACATAACCTCCTTTCCCTTGCTACACTCGAGTACCCCCTCCAACTAGGTAATACTTCAAACACTAAGAAACACTCAAAGAAGTCAAGCTCCTAACAACTGAAACCTATTGCACATCTAATTACTCATAGTTAGTCCTCATTTTCCATACTGTAAACACAGTCACAAGCTATAGGCCGGCACACCAGTGCACACTTTGCACCACAGACCCGACATCCCTCCACACTCTCTTGTATGTGCACAAACTCACCCCAATATATATATATATATATATATATATATATATATATATATATATATATATATATATATATATATATATATATATATATGTATATATATGTATACTATATTATATGAATTTAGCATTCCAAATAGGTACACTCCCTATTAGTCAATTTAACAAACACCTAATGTACAAGGCTCAAGATACCCACTCAAATGTTATGATACGCTATCAACCAACATATCAAAACTCCCAAAACTCAACCAATACTATAAATATAAATCAAATATAATTATACTTAGCTAATGTGATTAGTTACAATGGACATTAGTGAAAAAATACACCAACAAGCACAAAACCCCCAAATTGCTAACCCGTATTATGTCGTCTCACAACGTATCATGATACGTCTAATTTATATCCAATTGTAGACACGTAGCTACCCCCACAATACTAATTTATGTCTATTTAAAACTATTTAACCCAATGGCACACACTTTGTGCACCAATCTCAGATTTTTTTAGTTTAGCACAAAACTCAATATAGAAGTCATAATAGCGATCATAATAACCTAGTTCTTCTTTCTATGGGTAGCCCTAATGCATGGATACATTCTAAATTATCTAAAATACTAAATGAAACTAATTAGAGAAAGGTATTTTAGAATTTATCTATTGGGAGATGGATTCACAATGGAAGCTTAATATGACACGACTTGGACACAAGCACCAAGCTCAACTCCTTCTTCTCCAAGCTTCTTGCAACCACTAGCTTCTAGTCTCCTTAGATGGTGAGGATGAATGAATTTGAGATAAATTTGGGATAGATTTGATGGAGGAATAAACTATTGGGGAAGAACACTAATTAGAAAATATTTGGGAATCAAGAATGAGAGGAGAGTGTCTTCCCCTATCGACTATGATCCCCAAGGGTTAGCTAATGCAAAAAGTCTATAATGCCCCCTATGGTTTGTCATAAAGAGTTATTTAACTAATGGAAGCTTCTAAACCAAATGAAAGCTTAATCTAATTTCTAACTAATGAAGAGGACTGACTTAAGTTGGGTCAAAAAGTGACTAGTCTAAATATTGGGCTCAAATGTCATGTCAAGCAAGTTAGGCCTACTAATGTAAAGTCTAATAAGTAGTCTATTCTACTAACCATATATATATATATATATATATATATATATATATATATATATATATATATATATATATATATATATATATATATTAATTTACTAATTAATAAGCTATATTAATTTGATAAGCTAGTAGACTAATATATATATATATATATATATATATATATATATATATATATATATATATATATATATATATATAATATAGCTTACAGCTTATCGGCTTTTCAATAATCCGCTGCTTACTGCCGCTGCTGCTTTTGCTGCTTATCGCTGCTGCTTTTGCTGCTTACCGCTGTTGCTTCTGCTTTATGCGGCTGCTTCTGCTGTTGCTTCTGCTGCTGCTTCTTGGCTTCTGTTTCTTGCTACTTTTCAACTGCTTCTTCCTGCTTCTCTCAGCTTTTCTTCTACTGCTTATTATTACTTTTCTTCACTGTTTTTATTGTTTTCTCTCTGTTTTTCCATTGCTTCTTCTCCCCTCAAGCTCACACACATAAATACACATCTCATATATATATATATATATATATATATATATATATATTAGAGAAGAACATGAACTTCTACTCTCTCATGATCACCAACTCATCAACACGAATTATAGATCAACCATATAAATATACATATACATATATCTCACATAATAATTATAATTACAATATTTATAATATCTATAATTGAATTAAAATGCAAAGAACACACACGTAAAGTGTATCGCACCCGTATAACACTAGATCTATGATATGTTTGCGATATGGCTCCACCACACAACCAATTATATCCCAACAGATATGAGCAAGTCTAAAATTATAATTATGAACAATACGAAGAGCTAATTACTCATCTACGTGTTCGTGTCAAAATGTGACATGTTCAAACTCCCGTGTCGGAGAAAAACCCCCAAATCAACCTGTATCTCTAAATTATCGGGATACGGCCTACAGGTATTCAGTTATGGACACGACAATAGCCACACACAATCAAACATATGTTAATTTAGTCTAGTTGACCTTTTGACAAACACAAGTTGTTAATCTCAGAATTTCTCCAAAATTGACACAAACACCACATAGCTTTCTCCAAAGGCCACCTATGAACCAAATTTTAATTTCTATGGGTAGCCTTATCATATGGGGTAGTTCCTAATGATTAAAACACATATTTAGAGTCTAATTAGAGAAAAAAATTGAATTGTACCTATTAGGAGATAAATTCCCAATGAAACCTCCAATTTGAATGAAAAGAGCTCCAAACTTATAGATCCTTGCTCCTCCTTGTAGATCCTTGCTTCCTCCTTATAGATCTTTACTTCAATAGCCTCCAATGATGATTTGAAAAAGAATTAGAAAGAAATTTTGGTAGAATTTGATGTGGAAATCAAGAAATTTGGAAGAGAAAATTCTAGAGCAAGATTTGAAATAAAAATAAAGAGAGAGAAAATTCTCCCCCATTTTTAAATATGGCCGGCCGCTTCCCCTTCCTCTAACTACTATGTAAAGTCTAAAATATCCCTTGAGGCCTTTCATGAAAAAAATAATTAAGGAAGGAAGGTTCTAGTCTAATTGGTTTAACTTAATTAATCATCCTCCTAATGATTGGACATATTATTGGGCTCAATTCTAACTAGAATT